>CM017192.1:33219274-33346774 GCA_004837865.1 Musa balbisiana | reverse complement strand
GACATGCAGTTTGAACAAGGGTTTGAATCAACTACTCAATTTTAGATACTACAAGTTATCCGATGGGAGAAACCATACCATGTCTTCATGAGTTTTGAGCGCAAGAATGTGATATATAATACAACAGTCCAGATGCAAAGGATTGTTTCTTCAAAAATGTACCACCTACCAATAGATTCCCAAAACAATTCATTAGTTTTTCACCTACAAAATCTCCATAAAAGAAAATAATTACAACAACCAGACAAAATTACATATATACATCACTATGTGTTTCTTTAGAGAGTAAAGACGCAAGCAAAACAACCAAGTCCAGCAAGGAAAAAAGTTATGTATGAAGTAGAAGAAAAGGAAAATGCTGTATGCACTTAGATGATATGAAGCATAATCCCAGTAAGCTTTGCATGCCATGAGGCATTTAAGATTAGAAAAATTAACATGGAGACTAAGAAAGACAAGAACAGTATTAAAAATAACAATTTATAAATATGAAAGATGATCTACTCACAACCTAAGGAAACAGAGTCCAAGATACAAGTCAAATGATGCCAGTATCAGAGGTCAGCATTTGGCAATGTGGTGTTAAATAGCCAAGTTGTTCACATGAATCAGGTCACAGGACTCGATTGTGGATGCATGATGGCAGCAGTTGCAATTCCGATATTCAGTTTGGCAAAGGATTAATCAATCTCAAAAAGTGGCGTCAAACATGCACAAGAAGATTGTGGATGCATGATGGCAGCAGTTGCAATTCCGATATTCAGTTTGGCAAAGGATTAATCAATCTCAAAAAGTGGCATCAAACATGCACAAGAATCATGCAATTTTATGCTTTGTTATCATGTAACTAACTTATAGCAATACATGAATAAAAATAAAATTGATCAGCAAAAGAACATAAAATTAACTGGACCAGAAACTACCACAAGTAACATTATTTTTTCAAGTAATAAAATGTTATTTTTAACATAGAATTCCAGATACAATGCCAATCAATGAGTTTACATGATAGCACCATATAAAACCACTTTTGGAGTGAACTCACCAAAACCAGCAGTGATTCCTTTGCCCAATGCAAGTTCCTAGCCAGACGCAGTGATGATCAAATTGAAGGACACATTTATCACAATCATGACAGTGTTTTGAGCGTGGAGGCTGCACATATGTAGCAAAGCATTTAGTATATATTGCAAACTTAAATAGAAAGTACAATTGGATGAAAACAGAGATGCTAGCTTGGAACATGTAGGTTAAATGAAAATATTTCCATGGATATTAGCTTAAACACAAATCAACGCTACCTTTGTTCAAAAAATACTATAGCAATGTAACCAAATTCAGAAGTCTCAAGCATAACCAGGCATTTAACAAATACAAATCAAGTACAAAGCGAATCTGTTTACAATTGCCTGAATTTCATCATTTGAATCCAGAAGCAAGCTTAAGTTTAATATCTAAATAACTAAATAAATATAAACATTAAACACAACATAGAATAAAGAGAGAGAAACAGAGAGGAGAGAGAGCTGAGCTAGTATTTTTCTAGAAGAATTGATGCTTCAATTCTTCAGTTTGAAAATCAGACATGGAGTTCAATATAGATGATCAATTTAGGTGAACATGATTTATTATATAATAGATGGAAAGGTATTTTAAGAGCACAGAAAATATTTGATATTGTAAACAATTTAGAAATATCAAAATACTTTAAATTTAGCATGCATGCATTTAGTATCAATTGAAACAATTTCAAAATAGAGTCTAGTTTAGATTGGACAAGAATATGATGACTTTCATCATACAGTTGATCAACAATATCGATTGACTAACAAACAAAATTGACATTAAGCACCGGATAAGTTTGCATATTTATTACATGTGCAAGTGAAGTGTAAAATAGCAACAGCAAGTTTGGAACAACTAAAGGACACGAAAGCACTGATAAGCAAGTACCAATATTTTATACAGATATATTAAATAAAAAAGCAATCTAGAGATTGATTTTCCAAAGCAGACTTCTTGTCGAGTGAGGTACTATAAAAAAATCAGATATTACCTGAATGATATTACAGTAAGTGCAAGTCCAGTTCCTGTAAAACCAAAATGATAATGCATAATGAAATTGAAATTGGTCAATTATTAAATCTTAAATAAGAATACAAATTATGTAGACACTTCACTTTACATAGCATGGGCTACAGTATTACAAGATGCCATTCACACCATCTATGTAATGTTGTTGACCAATTTGGACCAATACCAGTCAACTCTCTAGTGAAACAACTCAAAAGTCATTAAATCTAGGTCAAAACACTAGGGCTAGAAAAGGACTCTGGTTAGTCTATTTGTCTTTGGAGCCTTCCCTCTTTTTTTATCCCTAAGTGATACAATTCAGAGCAGCATATCATACAAGTTCGAGAAGGGAATAATATGAGACCAATATGTGAAATTTCAATTAAGGTTCGTCGTACCGCAACATACCGCTCAGTATGAGTGGTACATACCGATCTGATAAGAGATTGGTATGGACGGGACATCCGTATGCTCCCTTTTACTATGTGTCGATATGCTCGATATGACTCGGTACAACTTGGTATGTACCATACCAATAACTGATTAGTACACCGGTATGGACTAGTAAGGTGAACCATGATTTTAATATTTCGTAATAATTATAAATCCTCAAAAATATTAAAAACTTAAAGATATTCTAGCTAAATTTAAGCAGAGAAAAGATTACTTACAAGTTATATCAATTAATCTAACATTCAATCTAATCATATTTGGTCATGGTTTGTCTTTACACATTCCACTCTTCTCCATTGTTGTTTTCAGTGACATTCCCGCAGCGAATAGAGGGTAGTGACATCAGATCCAGTTACATGTGTTGTACTTTTGCTAGTGGGCCTTTTCTTTTTTCCTTTTTACAATTAGTGATCTAAGAATATAATATAAAGATGAGCTTGAAATAGTTATTATTATAACATTATATGCTTCTCATTGCAATAATAATAATATACCTGATGGCTGATCCAGGAGGGTAGAGTTCCATAACTAGCTTTTCCCATGATAATGAAGGCAAGCAGGAATTTTGCCTTTCTAACTGATTATTCCTTGTGGAAGAAACTAAGTTCCCATTTCTTGCATTAGACTGTCTTTGCTTGAACATTAGAAAGATTGAAAAATAAGATGCCAACAAAACTTCAAGTCCATATTAATACAATCATGAAATGACTATGATCTTACTCTACAATTGCTGGTGAGTTTATAAATGTAGTGTTGCTGCCATTTTTCACCCTCATTGCATCAATGATGTATCTAACAAGCAGGAATGTAAAAGAGGCACCCATGAGGCACTTTTGCTCTGATGGAAAACAGCATGTGATTTTTCAGAGGACAAACATGATAAGCTTAGATGTCATTACCCTGGGGATGAGCCAGATGTAAAGAAATATTGAACTAGAGTAACCAGAAAAACCATCAGATAAACTGTGATATACCTACAAATGGACCACATTCAAGGTAAAAAATGGTAAGTAACATAAATTAACTAAAGCAGCAGGCAAGAAGTGTAGAGAATAAAAGGTACTACAACTAGAATGTGACAGCTATAAGTATTATTGACCCAAAGAATATTACGATAATAATGCAGATGGCCTCATCATTAAAGATTGAGAGACAAGAAATAGCAAAAATGACAAAGTTCAGATAATAATGCAGAAATTTTCATCAAACAAAATAAAATAAACTAATTAGTAAGAACACATCAAGCTTAATTATAGCATCAAATAAAAATCACTACCAAAACTTATGTACAAATTATAGTTGGAAGGAATCAAAGATAAATGCATGAGATTCAACACTTGCAATTTGCATTCCAGATGAAATGTCATCAGCGAGAGACACACAAATAAATAATAGGAGAATCAATTATTTGTCAAGCAGGAAAGATTCACTACATTCTCATGCTGAAAACGAGGAAAAGAGAACTCATACAGACAAGTGGCGACGAGGACCTAACAAGGAGCAGGATAGAAAAAGACCATGGTTGAACATAGATAAGATCAATGTATTTGAGTAGTGCACAAGGCAGATAACAAGCATCAAAATTCTAATTCATCAGAAAAGAAACGAGTTAATTTCTTACTGGAAAATATTAGAATTCCAATCTCAGAGAGAAAACAGCTTTTAATGAAAATATTAACAGCCTTCTGAGAAGATAACATCAAAATGCCCACCATGACATCCATAAAGTGTTACATAACAGAACATTACAAGTGCAAGCAGGAGAGAGGCTTTATTGGATGTTTTTTAAATTTTATTAGATGTTGAATCATGAATGCATGTTCACTCATCAAAATTATACTACAGTAGGATTCTTATGCTTTCGACTTGATTATAGGGTTTTGACCTGTTATAAAGTTTGTTCTCATTACATTGCTTTAAAAGGAGAAGAAAGAGTTCTCTAGATAGGTTGTTAGGAAATTTTGAAAGAAAAGCCTATATCTTGAAGAACAATATAATATTTGAGCCAAATCTCTTCAGTTATCAACCAGAGGTGGCCAGCTGGTACAACATTGCCAACCCCAGATGATATGAAAATATTAACAACCCCGTCATTGCTGCCTCCTACAGTGCATGTGCCTCTCTGTGAATAAAAGAATGACCATTATGACAAATTAACAATCATATAAATACCATATTTGCTCACAAATTTACTGTCACTCATCATGGTCCACATGGAACATTTAAAACACCAGTTAACATCATTGATGCATGCAAAAAGACAGGGAATATGGTGCAGTACGAGCGGAACTAAAGAAAAAAAAGATTTCCATAAAACTCAGATATCTAGGATACTATAATTGTCATCACCTGATTGACTTGCTAATCCAATAATTTCCACAGAATGGTCCTAGCCATATAGGGTGGCTGTTATTAGTCAATCAAGTTATAAATAAGCTTATTCTTTCTGTACTTTCCCAAGTGAGACAATGTGATGCTACAATCTCCACTCAAATGCCTCACATTCTCAATGGGACATCACATTCAGAGATACACCGATTTGGCATTCATTATATATACCATCTTGATACATGCTACCCAAGTAAAATGCCTAATAGGTCAATCAAAATAACCATTCACAGAGCCCAAAACGACTTGACAACAGTTGAATGGTCAAAACACAGAGTCTTGACAACACCCATCTTTGCTGCAACCTAAAGCTCAAAACTAGCGAAGAAACGGTTTCGAGCTGACAATAGTTGACAAAGACAAACGAGCTCCTAAAATTTGAGCTTCAGTTATCACAAAACGAAATCCACAAGTCCGCCAACTCAAAACCTTTCTTCTTCTCTTCCACATAGTATCCACAAAAATTACATCTTTGCTACACCTAAACTGACAATCTAAACAGCAAAAGAAATAATGATGACAGCAACAAAGAGGGAACGGGATTTCATAGACTACCAGGGCTCCTCCCTTGACTTGCGTATCAAATTGGCATCGAAGAGGAAGATAACGCCTACGAACGTTATATGTAGCAGCACTATCACCGCCTTCAATCCACAGGAAGATCTACTCGCTGCAAAATACCCCAAAACATTGCCAACGAAACCAACAAAGAAACCCACAAAGATGGGGTCTTTTTGGGAGAAGCAGGTCGTACCGCGATCGAAGAGGCCAGGACAGAGCAGAGAACAGTTCTCGGAGAGCTTCTCGCGGGCGTAGGAGAAGACGCCGACGGCGGCCATCGGACTCAAAGCAATCCAAGATTCGCCGGAAGAAGAGAAACAAATCAAGATCGGGGACGGCACGGTCCCTCCGTTGGTTCACGTGCTGGAAACCCAAAACAAAAGGGTGCAACGTGAGCCTCGTGAATTGAGGGCCCGCGCAAAACAACTCCTCGTGCGGACGTGTTAGTGAGACTTGTGGTACCAAATGGTGTTTGGTGTTCGTATAAAAATAGAATACTCTAGAAAACGCGTCCGCCCTTGCGTCGGGCCGGATGACTGGGTGAGATCCGGATCACGTTTTGAAAAGACAACCAAGCGTTAAGTACTAAAGCCAATGGAATCAATCCACGTTTACGAAGAGAGGAAACATAAATTTCATCAGCTGAAGTGGACGACGAAGATGAATGCTTCGAGCTAATTTTGAAAGTGAACGTTGCACGGATCCTAATAGGATTCTAAAGTAACGCAAGAAATAAATAAAAAAGTTAATTTTCTTTATTTATCTCATCTCGATTACTATTTTACCATGATGTGTAATAGTGAAAGTTTATTAGGCGTGTCTGCGTTGAGGTTGAAGAAGGATACAAGCGAGGCTGAACTGGACGACAAGAGAAACGTCACGGGTTTGGAATGGCCGACGTGGCAATTGCCCGACGACCTTCGATCAAGAGAAACTCATGTCCCACGCCACCCGTTCGATTCGGATCTCTCCTTCCCGCCATCTCCACAGTGTTCGAACATGGGAACTCATCTGTCACGGTACTCGCAGGCCTTGGCGAGCGTGAGGGGCTTGCCTAGCCGGTCCTCGCGGAGGGTTACGGAGCACCGGACGCGGTGGTAGAACTTGACCTTGACCAGGTGACCGAGGACGTGGGCCCGCGCCCGGACCGTGAAGGACAGCTCCAGCGGCACCACCGCTGGGGCGCCGCCGTCGTCGGCACGGCTTCTCAGGCTCGATCCGCCGCCGTAGAGTGGCACATGCACGCCGGCCACTGCCACCACCACCAAGCGTCCGCTCTCCCGTGACAGATAGAACTCCTCCATCTGCATGAGCATCGGAGAACGCCTCAAGCTCGGTGCAACTTTGGCCTTGATTCAAACAATGTACGCGAGAGGAGGAGGAAAGCTTACGTGTCCGGAGGCGACCTTGAACTCGGAGTAGTGCATCTCCAAAGGCGTGGACGAGGCTTGAACGCCGAAGAACGTGGCCGGGTTGCGAAACGCGATCCGGACCGTCGAGTTGATGGAGATCATATTGGTGGGCACGCCCGTGATGTCCGTCCCCGCGTGGAGATCGTAGTTCCGGAACACCACGTCCTGCACATCAACAGTGTGGAAGACGTTAGTGACGGGGAGCGAGTTCCGGTTCCAATCGGGATCGGCTCGGGCGGGCAGGGACCTTGACGATGACTTGGGGCTTGTAGGACAAGCTCGCGCCCCAGAGGATGAGGGAGAAGAGGGTGAAGAGCAGGACGAACGCCAGGACGAACCAAGTCACGTAGCAGCCCATTGAGCCGCGACCGTTGTCGACGTCAGATTCGGAGGGGCCGTGGTGGTGGGTGGGGAGCTTACGCCAGGAGGAGGAGAGGCGGGTGTTGGACTCGCGGTAATGGTGGATGGGGGAGCTGCCGTACCGCTGGTGGTGGTAAGGGTGGTAGTAGGGGTGGACCGGGGAGGCGCCGGGCGACGAGTGGGAGAAGGAGATTCGGATAGCGTCGTGGTGGGAGTGGACAGGACTCGTCACGTAGTAAACGGGCCGATGCAGCGGCGACTGTGTCGCCGACCACGACGTCAGGCTCGTCGCGTCCGACGCCCTCTTCGGCATCATCGCTTCGCCTCCTCCGCTCGCTATCTGCTCATCTCTCCCTCTCCGTTCCCCTTCTTTGTTGTACTTGTAGGAGATAGCGAGGAAGAGGAAGGGAGAGAGAGGTTTAAATGCTTCATGGCTCCAGATTTAGAGGGGTTTGACTTTGACAGAAGGGAGGGCAAATATCTGGTCAACGGTTTCTTCTTCACTGCAAAGGTGCGTGCGATTCGCGGGTTTCAGTGGTGCGCAGAGAGTCGTACGCCGTTCGGCGCCACATGTAACCCCTTTTATGGTTGAGGAAATGAGGGGTCCATCGGTGACTGCATAGGTAAAGGATTTTGCGTCATGGTAGAAGAGAACAACGCAAGCCTCTATCAACGCTGGTCCACCACTGGCAGAGTTGGTCAATCATAGTGGGTGTTTGAACATCATTAAGACTTTCTCTTTTTTACCATATGCTTGGGCTATTATTCTATTTCCTCTTTTTTTTCTTAACTTTATAGAAATAAAATATATTTTTATATTTTTATTTATAAAAATTGACCACTATATTCTACTTATAACGACATTTTTAAAGTTTGTAAATGGCTCAATTCCCCCTCTTCTCCTTTAAACTTTGATATAATATATATATCTTCAAATATTTAAAAGGTACCAATATATAAATATAATTTTAAATATTAAAATTTTCCATAAATGTTACTCTCCATAATATTCGTCCAGCTAGTATGCTAATCTTTACTAACTACGGTTACCAATGTGTTTATAAAAAAATTTTAATTTGACATATTTCACTAATCTTAGAAATAGTAACAAATTCATGCATAATTATTGGACTAAAGTTACTATGGATAAAGAGCACGATTCAACACATTCCCATTTTATAGTCAAAACTCTAAATCCCTGAGTAATTAAAGAAAATATCATTCCAGTGCAAAAATATTATATGAATGTTCCTCATTGATTTGGTGAATTCATTTCATCTACCAAGAGATACATATGAAATTTATTATTTTATGATGAATATATATATATAATTTTCTCATTAAAAAGTATTGTTTTTTATATATTTTTAAAAAGTCCTCATTTTGATTTTCACAATACCCCTAATTTAAAAAACAAGTAGCTTCTACCATTGTCATCCTTTGCTCCTCTCCTTTTCTATTAGACCTTTCTTATTTTTTTTTCTCCATTACTTTTTTCATTATCTTGTTCATTCTCCCCATCCCTTTTTCGTCTTCCATTGTTATTTTTTTTACTTTCCAATAATAATAAAACTTTACGATGGGATAAAGAGACAGAGATGATAAAAGTAATGAATGATGGGTGACGAACCGTTTAAATATTTTTGAATTAAAAGAATACCATTTGAAAAAAAATATTTTAAAAAAATTTACTATTTACAACACTTATTTTACTATTTATAATCCTATTTTAATTTTTTAAATATCTCTAAATTATTCATTTGTTAATATATATAAATATTTTTTTCTACTTCATCCCTCATCATCATTATCTTTTTCCTCCTTTTAGTATCTTACTCGTTCTCCTACGGGTTAATAAGAGGTTACATAAAAGAAAAAATATTGATATTATAAATAATAAACTAAGATTTTTATTTGTTATAAAAGGATTATAAATAAGAAAAAGATTGTGAATAGTAAAAAATATGAATAAAAAGCTTGAGAAAAATTAAAAAATAGAACTTTTATGAGGAGATCACCCTATTTATAATTCATTTGAAAGAATATGAATGTAAAGCTGACATTAAGATAATAATTATATATAAAAGTCTCATCGCAAACCATAAAGGGATATATTTATACACAATTGCGATTGGCGGATCCAATATGTATCGGAGCGGATACGATCCGCTTCACTGGACACACGATCCGACCCGGTCCTGGACACATGCTTGAGATGCTCCGCATTTCCCGTATGATATAAGTATGCGGTGATAATGGTGGGGGGTGAGAGGCCCGCAGAGTGCGTATCGTACGAGCGGAAACGCCTTTTAGACCCTTCCAGAGACACCGGTGGCGGTGAGGGGCGGGCGAAGCAAGGCATCAAGAAGAGAGGCGGAAGGACGAGCCGATCCATATTGCTCTGCGGCAATCCAAGCAAGGACGAAGCGGGGAAGGAGGTTCTCAGTCCGTCTGCGAACTGCAAAACAGGGTTCGATCCGCTTCTCATTTTCGATCCGGTCTACCCCTTTCTCTTTGGTAGATACCGATACGATTTTCTTGGTTCTTATTGTTTGTCCTCCTATGAAAAGACCAACTATTCCAAGAACGTGGAGCATGTTCCTCCCCGCGTGTTTTATTCTACATCTTAGAATGAGTATCATTCGTCGTTCGATCCAAATGCGATCCAACCTACAGCGTGTTGATCGCGTTTTCTTGGGAAGGAATCGGCATGACGGCGCGTTTTGGTGTATCGAAGAATCTTTTGGGTGGGTTTGTTAAAGAAAAGGGTTGCATGTTCTTGAATCGTGTTTCACGGTTATGGAGATGTTTGTTCTGCACGACATAACAAAAAGGCTGGGTCTTCAAAGGCTGGATAAATATGCGAAGCGGGAGGGTATAAGATTATGGAGCTACGTTTGCGGGTTATCCCACCATGCAAGAATGCTTAGCTGGAAATCTTTCTCGAGTTTTTTCGGTGATGGTAATGTTTTTTCGCAAAGGACGTTTAGGTAGGGTTGTTGAGCAAAGGGTTGGATGGTTTCGAGTTGTGTTTATTTGAGAGGTTTAATTTGCAGAACATAAAAAAAATGTTTGGTCTCGGAACACTTTCTTTGGGTTACATATGCAAAGCTGTAGGGCATGGTATGAATGGAACATGGTTCTCCATTTTCAGTTGCTCCCACTGCACCTGAACCACAAGTTTTTTTTCTTATTATTTTCCCACGAGGAGTTCTTTTTCTTGTCTTGGTTACCTAATTTAAAATATGTGCTTATTATTTCTTGAAGTTTTTATAAAAATGTGATGTCATGTATTGTTCTGACTCTAGAAAATAGCATCTTGAATTGGGATATTTGGATTTTAGAATTCTTATAGTGATAATTTTGGGCCCCCAATATGTTAAAAGTGTTTTGAAAGACAATATAAGTATTGTCATCTCTTGGAGTTTACGGATGTCCATCTACTGGAGTCTACAAATCTTTGACACTTGTAAAGAAAAATGGTTAGTCATAAATATTCATACACTTATTTCCATTTTCTGTCATAAATCTTTGAATTGGGATATTTGGATTTTAGAATTCTTATAGTGATAATTTTGGGGCCCCAATATGTTAAAAGTGTTTTGAAAGACAATATAAGTATTGTCATCTCTTGGAGTTTACGGATGTCCATCTACTGGAGTCTACAAATCTTTGACACTTGTAAAGAAAAATGGTTAGTCATAAATATTCATACACTTATTTCCATTTTCTGTCTTAGCTTGCTAATTGTGACATGTTATTGCCTTTAGATATAAACTCAATTTCTTATTTAGTTGGCTCCAAAGTTTGTGGCAGTGCATATATTTTTGCAGCTGTAGAAGATGTTTTTGTTTTATTTTTTTATTTTATGTATCTCCATCTGTAAACATATGCCCTCATCCGGAATATCATCCATGAACTTGGGACCATAATTTACTTGATTGGAATGCGAAATGCACAAAATAGGATATGCATCATATTTGTCATGTGTAACTGATTATGTGACATTTGTTTATACGCATTGTATGATATGATTTATTTTTGCACAATTGTCTGTTCGTCTAGTTGTGAGATTTCTTAAACATGTTTTTTCCCCCCTTTCACTCTGAACAGGATGGCTGGTGACCAGGGCAACTGTTCAGTCCAAGGAATTGGTGAAAGTTCGGATTCAACTATAGAACTTAATGTCAAGATGCTAGATTCACGGGTCTACACGTTTCGTGTAAACAAAGATGTAAGGCTATTGTAGGTGTCTCAAGTAGTTCCTCTTGAGGTTGAAACTTCTGTGCTGAATAACTCTAAACATAATATATCTGTGAAACTGGTACCTGTTGTTAAACTGGTTTTGTATCGAAGATGATGGTAGCGCATGCTCTGAAAATCTTGTCATGTTATTTTTTTTGTTGTGAGAATGATTTAATTTATGCGTAATAAAATAATCTTCTATCACATGATGGTTTTGTTTCCGCTAAGTTTTTTTCTCCTTTCATCACCTCAAACATGCTTAATTCTACATGTGCTGGATCAACTCATTTGGTTGAATCTTCTTTCTGTTTAGGTTTAGGATTAGGAACGGCAGTCTAGTTTGTAATGCGTATAACATAGTTGAACGTTTCCTGTTTATGGTTATTTGTTGGTTATCTTTGCATATTCTATGAGTTAAATAGTGTAAATGAAGGCCATATGATCTCTTTTCCTTCTTTGTGACACACATTTCATACATGCTCACAAGTGCCAGTGCAAATTACTTTCACACATCCACCCTTGTGTTTTGTGTTGGAATACTCGATGTTGTAAAATCTGATATTTATCAAAATTTCTTATTGCTTACATCGAACACAAGTATGTGAGGGAAGCAGCCTTGTTTTCTTTTAGGTTGTGAGGCTTCTTAGAGATTCAACTTGATATTTTTTTTTTGCATTCTTAAGCAATGAAAGATAAGTGTCACAAACAATAAATCATAATCTTCAAAGTATCTGTATTACCTTTTGTCATCTTGATGGTTGCTGCATCAACGAATGCAAGTTGATTTTGAATCTTGTGGCCATGTGTCTTCTTGAAATTCTTATGAGACTAAGCTGAGTTTATTAAGGACTAGGAAAGTTGTTATTTGTTTTATTCACTTGAGGACATATTTGTCTTAATTTAATGTAAGATATTAATTAGTATCAAATAAATATTTTATATTTAAGGGGTTAGTTTCTGTATCAAACATTTTTATGCTTATTGCAAGTTATTGTTTTTTTTTTTTTCATATTGACATGTACATGGAGTGTCTAGTTACTTTCTTGAGGGAACATGTTTTCTTATGTTGGTATAGCTGTCTTGACATTATTTCTGCTATCCTTTTAGACACCAGTTCCTTCACTGAAGGCAAAAGTAGCAAGTGCAACAGGTGTTCCTGTGGAGCTGCAACGTCTAATTTTTAGGGGGAAAGTCTTGAAGGATGATCACCATCTTTCAGATTATCGTATCCACTATCTTAATTTTTCTTTAGTTTCATTCTTTGCATCTTTCACATAATTTTACACAAGCTAAGTGCTATGCATTTGGACATTGTAAAAGCCTTTCCTTTGATCATCCTGGAATTACAAATAGGTTGATGCTTATTGCTATATGTGCTCCATTGGAGTATGATCTCAAGAAGGTTTGAACTCTACATGGAAATCATTTTTTTACTAATTTGGTATGAAAGTATTTTCAAGTACATGGTTTGTTGTAATTTAGGCACAATGGATTTGGTAATGCCATTATGGATGAATTTTTTCCAAGTGTGATTTTTTTTCTTATTTGAAAATCAGCTTATCTACTTTAATGCAAGGTTTTTTCATTTCCCCTGGTTTGGTATGGTTCAGTGAGTATTACCTGTCTAAACAGTGACTGAGGCAGGAACCACTTGAAATTGGGCAGTCTGGTATGCTTCACTTAATTTTTTTTCTTTTAAGAACGTACTACTCATGAGGAGTTGCACTGTGCTAGGGCTCATTGAGTTTCTACCTTCTTTTTTTCTCCTCTTCCTCTTTCTTCTTCCTTTTGCACATTCTTTCTCCTTTCTTTTCTTCCTTTTTTTTTCTCTTTCTTCTTCCTCCCCCCTCTCCCTTCTCAGCGGTATCGCTGTACATTCTTTGTACTATGTGTCAGTATGCTAGAACAGACCAGATCCATGCTGGTCGGTTCCGAAATTGAAAT
The DNA here is from genome assembly GCA_004837865.1 of Musa balbisiana. NCBI lineage: Eukaryota > Viridiplantae > Streptophyta > Magnoliopsida > Zingiberales > Musaceae > Musa > Musa balbisiana. Next base: position 33,333,338 of record CM017192.1, on the reverse strand, counting down.
CCTTGCTTTATGATAATATCAAATTGACAATTTGGATTTTAGACCTGTTTGGAAGATTACTCGAGTCCTTGAGCTTTAATCGATACACAAATTTGGATTTCAGAGCTGGTCTGGAATATGCGTATACAGAGCTTCGCTTTTCTTCCTGAAAACCATGATAATAATAAGACTAAGGTAATCCATGTGATGACTGTCATCTGTTGTAAGTCATTGACATTAATTGGTTTTCTTGATCCATTTAGATTAACCTTTGCTAACAAGTGTGCAAGACATCTTGTATATCTCTTTTCTTATGTAGAGGCTGTAGGCCTAGCCAGCCCATCTTTGCCTTAGTTTGAAAGGGTCAATTGGTGGTAAGTTGCACACATGGTGACTCACTCCCACTACATAGATGACAATCTAAACACTGTGCTCAGCTGTTAGGTGCCACCTGCATAGACTAGAGTTGCACAAAAATTGTATGTAAGATAATTATCATTATTTTGATGATTCAAAATTTGGGTCAACTTCTTTTTTTTGGGCTTGATCTTCAATCCAGCACATTTCTTGTATTCTTCTTTTGGCTAATTTTCTTATCTATTTTTTCTGATAGATCACCTGAGGTAAATTACTTTCCAAAATTATTCCAAAGACAAACAAAAAGCTAAATGAAATTGAGATGTCGTGATTCTTTGTAGTAATTAAAAATTCTTAAATGTTAAAGATCAACATGCCAGATAGGTTTAAGTGACAATTTGTCCTAATTTATAAGGTTACTACATGTTTGAATTAAAATTTAGATAGCATCAAAATCTCATGCTTAAATATGCTTTATATTATTCACGTAAAGAATCTTGTATTGGATGCAGAGATCAACCAGGGAACTGTTCTTTCACGTGAAATATCATGTAGCTTTTGACTGTGAAGTTTGGATATTTCATGGACAAGATTACTATTCCTGTTCAATATCTAGGGGTGCAGTATCTGGTTGATGTTTGGATATTCTATTGTATAAAGACCAATTGAACTGCATATGCTCAAGCACTTTAGATTCTTCTTTGACTTCATAAACAACTCAAGTGGATGGAGGATAATGATGCTGTAGCTGATTCATAAACAAACGGTCTTAGTATAAGATAGCGATCCTGTAGCTCTTCATATATAAGCTACAATTTTGTGTATACTGGACCTGCAAATGTTGTACCTTCACTATTATATAGATTTGGAAGATGGTCATACACTGCATTTGGTTGCTAGACAGCCAGTTCAGGCACAAACTCAACCTGGGACAGTCTCAGGGGATTCCTCTCGTGTTAACGACAACCAAGGTATGAAGTATTTTGTATCTCTTCATATTGTTGGCCTTTCTATCTTCTGCTGATATGGCTTAGGATTAACAAATATATTTTGTAATGCCTTTTCTTAGCCAAAATGTTGAGTAATTCATTTTTTTATTGATGTTTTATGGAGTAAATGTGTAATTTTAATTGTAACAATTCCAGCTTGACAAAAACTTCATACTAGTTTTATATTTTTCAATGTTTACTTTCGATAACACCTGACTAACCTTTATTTTTCTGTGAGATAGTAAATGCAAATATCCCTGGAGGTCTAATGCTAAATTTATTAAATGCTACCCTAATAAGGAATACAAAGCCATGGAATGATTATTGACAAAATCGCTTGTTATGAAAGTGCATCATGCCTATAAGATGTTAAGTGCTGCATGCATTATGCTGGATAGTTTATTGTATACATATCAGATTTGCAATTGGAGTTGTCCAAATACATATGGAGGTGTTCTTTGAAGAATCCTTGTGGTTTTTAAAATTATACTGAAGATGCTTGTCTGACTTTGTAGGAATTTTTTGAAGATGCTTCTTGACTTCTTGAGAAGTTCTTTGTTTTCATGTTTTCTATCTTTTAGTGATATTGTCATCTCGATTTTTTTATTTCTTTTATAAGCTTTGGTAGTGAAAGTGAAAACAGCCCCTTTTTTTGGGTTAAATAAAGCAATGATTATTGTTACACATTTTTGTTTGTCGAAGTTGGAGCAAGAGTTCTGAAAAAGTTACAGATAACATGATGTAAACATTATATATCTTTGCAGTGTTTCTTCTGTGTTCTTTGGAGATTATTTGTGTTTTGATGAACTCAGTTAACACAGATTGGGTCTGGCCAGGATCGATCTTGATATGCCTAAATGTTTGGGTTGTTTCACTAGCTTCCACCAGTTAGCTAGTTATATAATGGCTGAATTTGGCATACTTTTGCCAATCTAGATTATCAAGATTGGTTTCAGGCTCCTCCCAACCCATCTGCTGTCATTACAAAATAAAATCCTTGATCCCACAATTCAGTTGATTTGGATTATCCTGATGATAAAACCCATGGCCAACACTGAATCTGATATCGATCCTGTTAATTTTGCTTCATGTTGCATTTTTGAGGTACAAATATCTACATATTTGTGTCCTGTGCTAGTTGTTTTTTTTCCTGCTTATTATTAGTCAACAGGTGAACTTGTTAACATTTTCACTGTTGTTTACCGATGTTTCCTCAACTTCGGCTATAGATTTTTTTTTAGATTTTTGCACTAATGTCAATACCTGCTTCCAGTTTACTCTTCAAAGCTTTCTTTTCCAGATCCATTGTGTTCTTTTGTCTATAGATATAGGCTACCTCATTTCTTGCTTAATAAGCATGCCCTTTTTATTGAATGTGTCTACTGAGGGAATTTTTATGTTATAGCTTATTTTACTTTAAGGCACTTCGGTTTAGATATGATGGTCCATGCTTTCCATTTCTCACCTAATTTTAAGTCTGTTACCTGTGGATAGAATGGTAAAAGGCTGTTTGGCTTTTTGTTTTGTAGTATATGTAACCATTTTTTTTGCAGTTACAACATACAGCTAAAGTTTCTGTTTTGCAGGAAGTGACTCTACCAGCAATGCTCCTCATAATAGGATTGGACAAGTTTCTCACAGTGTTGTTCTTGGAACTGTTAACATTGCTGATCAAGGGGAAGGGGTGATATCTGATATTGGTCGGGTATTTTCTATGCTCTGGAATTTGTATAATTTTGTCTCATAATAGTTAATTTTTTGGAAGGATGTTCATTTCTTGTGTTGGGTTATATTGGAGGTTTACTTGTAATATGCTTTATGTTCTGAAGGTTGTAGGGGCAGTTCTGCAATCTTTAGGAGGAGGGATTCTGACTCCTGGTGTCGGAGCTAGTAACACTCCCTCTGCTGCTGTAATGGACCTTTTTTTATATCTAACGTATTTCAAATTTTGGGTTATCTCAAAGGTTTAACAGGGATGGATTTTCCTATTAACAGAATCAGGTGTCCCCAGGTGGTGAAACAGAAGGCTCCCGTAATGTGAATGGCAGAAACCAGTTAGGTAACCAAGCACAACCAGCAGTTACTGTTGTCAATCAGCCTTTTCAGGTGCAACTTGCTTCGCCAGGGAGTGTGCCGCGGAATATGGTAGAATTGTTATTTATTTTCTTTGGTGCCAATTGTGCCTTATGCCATCTCATATTTTGGTTTGTGCTTCAGGTCATTCCTGATTCTATGACGACTCTATTGGATTTCATTAACCGCATGGAGCTAATGCTGCAAAATAGTGGTGATTTTTTGCTCTCAAGTTTCTTGATTTTGTCAAAATTTACGACAGTGATTAATGGTTCTATTCACTAATATTGAAATATGAAGGTTCTCAGTCATATTCACCTAGCAATTTGCGGGACCCTCCAAGATCAGATAATGCATCCTTGAACCTTAACAGATTACCAACTCCTGATGTGTTGGCTTCAGTAATCGAGCATGCTAGACTACTTCTCAGTGGCAATGCAGCAGCTGCCTTTTCTGTATGTCCTGATTTTTGTTCTCAAATGATCTAAATACAATCATCATTTCTTTTGATTCATACAACATGTTTGAACAGTTCCTTTCTGAAAGAGTTTATAAATGGACAATCAATGTTGTCCACCATCTTATTTGGTGAGTTTAAGATTCGGAGTTTTTAACTTCGAGGCAACATCCATAAGATTTACATCAGTTGGCTCTCTCAATTGGGCTGCTCTTGATTTTGGACTACAATTAGAAAGTTCCTCCAATTTGTAGTCATCTTTTTCTGTTTCAAATCAATAATTTTTTTGAAAATATACTTAGAGAGAGCAAATGGGTCATTAACTCGAGGCTTTTGGATAGTCTGGGTCAAGTCCTGGAAGCCCCTGCTAAGTGGACTGAATCTGAATTATTGTTCAGTCTTTTGGGTCCACTTGTATTTTAGATTGGTTCATGAGAGCCCAGTTAAATCAGTTTTAGTAGTGAGTATGTGGGCCTAATTTGTTTATTCTGTCATTTTTTGCATTTTATTTGAGTCAAAATATAAAAATTTGGAAGGTAATGATTTGATTATCCGATATCTAGTTGTGGCCACCTAATAGATCGTTTTTTGCATCACATTTAAGATTATTTAACAGTTGAATTTATGTAGAAGGAGGTGAAGTGGGACTATGCTGATTCTGTTTACAAGTTTTTTTGGGGGAAAAGATCTAGCGTTTTCTTAGGCTGTTGACCTGCTTCCCCTTGTTGTCTATATGTTCCTGATTTACCTACATTATCACGCCTAAGATGTTTTTGATTTGCTTACTTTCATTCTCTCACTTAATCTGCTGTAGAGTGATCAAAAACATCTTTTACTTCTTTAAATGATCTTGAAATTGTTATATATTTTTTTATTCCAAGGGACACATCATGATCACACAAAATTCTTATCGACTTGTTTTAAGCCTTCATTAATCACTTCTTTGTTGACTGTTACTTATAGCATCATTTTGTTCATCCTTTTTAATTATATTATCAATTCTTCTCTTAATATTGTAAAGTCGCACTTCCTCTCCTTTGTCTTGGTCTTTTCTAGTATAACTCCTACAGTTTCTAGCATTTTGTCTCTATAATTTGAGTTTGAGTTGATCCTAATTAAACTCTCATTAACAATATCAATACCATGAACAAACAACATCCACCATCGTGGTCATCTTGTATATAGACTAGTAGTATGTATTATGCCAAACGTATAGTCTTAGGAACACTAATGGCGATGTTATATTAATATAACTATTATATACTCTTCTTTTCTAAAACATGCCATAATGAATCTCTAGGAATGCTACTGATGGCTTTTTTTCACTCAGTAACCAAATTTATGAAAGTCATCCTCTTTTACCCTGTATTTTTTATCAATTGTTTCAATAAATAAATTACATTTGTGGTTAATCATAATGGATAAATCCAAACGGATTCATGAAAATATTATTTTTGCATCTTATTTTTTCTTCAATCATACTGTCATGAAGTTTTATAGTAGTTTAAATTCTTTATAATTAGAGCAATTTTAAGTATTATACTTCCTCTGTGGATACCAAAATACTCATCCTTCATCCAACGGAGTCTAATTCTTAAAATTTTATAGTTTATTAAATTACATTTTGATCTTTAAAATTCTTCTAAACTTATATAGGTATACCATCACTTTTTATGATTTGAAAATTGATCTCTTTTTGTGCATGACTTTGACTAGTCATTGATTCTTAAGTCTATTTGTTGATTCATGAAACAAAAGGGAATATTAGAAGAATTTCTTTTAGGAATATATTTGGTTGATTCTTTTTGCAAATATTTCTTTTTGACCTTTTTTGTTATTTTTCAAATTCTAATGTTCTAAATCATAAGCCAAATTCAATTGAAGTCAATCAAAATCCTAATAGGTTGGTTGCAAGCAAAAATTTTTTTTACCCAATTATAAAAGACCAGTGATTTAAAAAGGCGCTCGGACGAGGCGAGGCGAGGCCCGAGCGCCTCGCTAAACTTCCAAGCGACGCGCTTTAAAGAGGTGTCGCCTGGGCGCTCGCCCGAGCAGAGGTGCTGGGCGCTTCGGGCGAGCGCCTGGGTTAAACCAGGCGATCGAACCAGGATTTTAGGTCTGGTTCGGTCTCTGGTGGTTAGTTGGTTCAATCGAACCAACTAAAACTGATATCAGCGACAACCCAACCCTAACCCTCATTGCCGCTGTCGCTCGATCTCGTTGCTCGTCGCTGTCGCTGCTCGCAACCACTGCCGTTGTCGTAGCTCACACCTCCTGCTACTCGTCGCTGTTGCTCGCCGCTCCCGCTCTTGCTGCCTCCTTACTCTCCCGCCGTCGTTGCTGCTGCCTCCTTACGCTCCCGCTGCCACTGCCTCCTTACACTCCCACTGTCGCTGCTGCTGCCTCCTTACACTCCCGCTATGGCTGCCTCCTTACACTCCTGCTCCCGCTGCCTCTGCCTCCTTACACTCCCGCTCCCGCCGTCGCTTCCTCTTTTCTCATTCAGCACCCCCTTACACTCTTCCTTCTTCTCCTTCTATATACTATTAACAGTATAATAATAATAGTATTTGTATTTATTAGATTAATAATATATTATTTTGATTTTAATACTGTGAATTTTTATTATTACCATAACATTGGTTTAAGTGAAATTGGATCTATCCATCCTTCTGCTATTTAATGATTTCTGTTTGGCTATAAACCAGAATGGAATAAGCCAGCTTATCTACTTTCCACTTTTCGGTTGAGAACCGTGTTTTGGGTTAAGGTAATGCACTGCTACAAAATATTTTGCTTGACCTAGATGATGCTTTCGAAGATGCAAAAACTTGACCAACCATTCCGCAACCTTGCTCAATTGTAGCTTTAACCTCCCATTTATGTAGATCTGACACCTAAAACCAATGTGGTCCATCACCATTATTTAAATTTTAGCCTATTATTCTTGTCCCTTCTTGAGGCTTCTTTGGTTACCTGCCTGTTTAACTGTTCTTTCTAATATTGTCATGTTTGCAGAGTAGGCTAAATTCTGTGGTTATGATGATAAAAAAAGGAGTTCATATTACACACCATTAGTCCCACATTAGCATTGGGATGAGGTTGTATTCTTTATAGGGCTACAGGACTTATATTTTATATTTTAGCGTCTCGCTTCACTCGGGCGAGCGCCTAACGTCTCGGGCGTTTTTGGACCTTAGCGCCTTTTGGCGCCTAGCGCTTTTTAAATCACTGTAAAAGACATGTTTGTGTGAGTACCTTTGGTCTTTGGGTCAACCAAAATTAACCTGACAACGCCAGGTCAACCCAACCCACCTTAATGACCACCAGTATGTCTCGTGGGATGTAACTTGTTGTCTATTTTGCTATTTTCCATAGCTACTACTCTTGATGCTTCCCCCTGTAAATTACCCAATTGCAGTATCTTGATGGTGTGCCTCCAAGGTCACCAGATCATTAATGGGGAAAAAGAAGTACTAGGTTTGTATATAGCAGATTTTATTAAGAATAAAAGTATACTGTTATTATTATTATTAACATTATAGGGAAAATGTTATATCAAAAGATCATAGATGACAGACATTTCTTTATATCTTGTATATGCACATCTAAAGTTCAGATCAATGGTTATTGTGCTGCTGTGTGTGCACATGTTTGGTAGTACAAGTTCGGTTGCCACTCAAACATCAATTCTATTGCTTTCTGTCACTCAACTGAAAGAATCAATGCCATAACATTGGTTTAAGTGAAATTGGATCTATCCATCCTTCTGCTATTTAATGATTTCTGTTTGGCTATAAACCAGAATGGAATAAGCCAGCTTATCTACTTTCCACTTTTCGGTTGAGAACCGTGTTTTGGGTTAAGGTAATGCACTGCTACAAAATATTTTGCTTGACCTAGATGATGCTTTCGAAGATGCAAAAACTTGACCAACCATTCCGCAACCTTGCTCAATTGTAGCTTTAACCTCCCATTTATGTAGATCTGACACCTAAAACCAATGTGGTCCATCACCATTATTTAAATTTTAGCCTATTATTCTTGTCCCTTCTTGAGGCTTCTTTGGTTACCTGCCTGTTTAACTGTTCTTTCTAATATTGTCATGTTTGCAGAGTAGGCTAAATTCTGTGGTTATGATGATAAAAAAAGGAGTTCATATTACACACCATTAGTCCCACATTAGCATTGGGATGAGGTTGTATTCTTTATAGGGCTACAGGACTTAGGTTTAAGTATTTTGAGTCATCTATCGTTTTGCTACTGATGAATGATAGGACTAGATATATAGGATTAGATGCAACCACTATCGTTAAGTTAAAGTTTAAGCATTTTGGATCATTTTGTTCTAAGTAGATCAAGTTATTAGGTTAGTTGTCTCATTGGATTGAGTCATGATAACAAGTACTGAAGTAGACCTAGTACTAGGCATGTTTGGTGATAGTGATTTAAAAAGCGCTAGGTGTTAAAAGGCGCTAAGGTTCCAAAACGTCGAAGACGCTAGGCGCTCGTCCGAGCAAAGTAAGACGTTAAAATATAAAAAATATATTATATAATTAATAAATTTAAATAAAAATATGATATTAAATTAAGAAAACTTAAGTATAAAGTCACAATATAACATTAACAAAAGTCTCAAAATTCAAAACAATAAATAAAGTTAGCAGTATTAAAATTGAAATAATAAATTATTAATCTAATAAATAAGAAGTACTGTTAACAGTATGCTGTTAGTGTTAACAGTATACTGACTCAAGTGTGAGAAGAGAAGAGACCGAAATAATGCAATTGTAATGCCTGATGGGTGTGATGGATAGTCCATGTAGGAACCATCGAGCAATTGGCAGGTAGTGTACAGAGCAAGAAAAAATAAAAGTAGAAACAGTTGAGAGAAGGATAGTTATGTAGTGATGGTGCAAGGAAGATGTTAGGTGAATACTATTCTAGCAGGTGTGAAGGGAAAAGAGTACTGCAAGCTAGCAACAGCTTTGGCATGGGTAACAGATTTAAGAAAATAAGATCTTATTTTCAATGCAATTGTAATGCCTGATGGAGGTGATGTATGGTCCATGTAGGAACCATCGAGCAATTGGCAGGTAGTGTACAGAGCAAGAGAAAATCAAGGTAGGAACAGTCGAGAGAGGGATAATTATGCAGTGATGGTGCAAGGAAGAGGTTAGGTGAATACTATGCTAGCAGGTCTACGATGGGTGTTTTGTGAACAGAAAAGAGTGCTGCAAGCTAGCAACAGCTTTGGCATGGCTAACAGATTTAAGAAAATAAGATCTGAAGTCTGGGATCATACAACAAAGTTGCTAGATTTTTTTTTTGGTGTCTTGAAGACAATGACATGCAAAGATATTTCCTGCTGCAAAGAGTGTATATTAAATGAATGTCTACACAAAAATACATAGTGTATGTTCACACATACACATCTTTTTGAATGCTTGTGTTTGAAGTTCTCCACATGGCAATCTTGTTCATCTAAGCTTTTGAAATATCATCAGAAGCAAAATGAAAATATCAAATTGGTTGATCAAGTGCTGTGAAGGATTAATGGTGACACATTAATTGGGTTCTTTGCTTGGCATTGTTGTCCCCAAACTTATGCTTAGATGTATCTGTTTATTATGTTTGTTATTGGTTGTCCAGTTTGGCTTTTGTTAAGGAAATAATGTGGATCAAGAGTTGTTTCACTCAGATCGTACATGCCTGGCGGTGCATACGAGTCTGAGCTTGATCTGCAATGTGGACTGCCACTTTTTGAGCAATCCAGATACATAATAGGACTTGCCACTCAGTAAGCTCTATAAATTGAGTGCCAAATGCTATTTTGTTAGATTAACCAGTCATACCACTCAGTAAGCCCTATAAATTGAGTGCCAAATGCAGCCTATTTTGTTAGATTAACCAGTCATCCCTCCATCTCTCTCTCTCTCTTTTGACTTCTCTAGGCTTGCCTGCCTCAGGTCACCTGCTGACATTGATCTGACTGGTACTCCTCTCCTCTTCCCCTTCCCCTCTTCTTCCTCACATCTGCCGCTTACTTTCTTTTTCTCTTTTCTCTCCTCTCCTCCTCCTCTCTCCCTTGGTCCGCCACCCTCCCACAGTATGTGCCAATGTACCATGTAGTGGACTGAGATTGGCATGGATCCAGTTGCCAAAATGTAGAATCTCGATGTTGTTTGGTGCATTTTGTATTAAGATCCTTGAAAAAGGGAAACAATACAGGACAATGTGTAGAAAATTTAATTTAGTTCTTATTACTGCCCTCACCTCTGGGAAGGGTGTTTCTGTGGTATTTTCTGTAATAACTGGATTTACCAATATTGTCAAGTACCTAACTGAAATCCTATTTTCAACGATTAAACAAGTTGTTGGATGAAAACCTATCAATTTGCCAGGAGCCAGTAGTAAAGTTGCTAGGCTCAGTAACCTTTCTGTGGGAAAAAATGGAGATTTCATTTCTTATAATTTATAATACCTATGTTTGGGAAAGCTGTGAATTTGTTTTGAATATGTTCATTTGTCTTGTGGGAGGGTTTGAAAGAAAACCTTGTGTTTTCTCTGCTTAGTGCCAAAAGGGCTCCTGGAGCTCTTTGTAGTACATAAGAAATTTGGTTGTAAAAATACATGTTTTGTCATTGATGCATGGATCTATTGATCTCACAAGCATCAAGTTCTTTGTTTTGTGTTAAATGATGGGTTTGAGATTTTGTTGATACTAAATGTTGTCCTATTGTAACAGAATATGTATAAATAGGTTGAGTGCTTTCGACAATCTTTGAACAATATGCCATGAGTACCAGAATATTTAGTAGAATATTTCTTGTAATGTTCATTTCTTTCATATTCTTTTCAGTGTCAGATGAAATAAATTTGTTGTTTGCTGCTTTGTAGCGTATGGTTGAACGCCTGAGAAGAGAAACCACTTCTGCTGATCCAATGATACGGAGTCAGATACAGTCTGATGCAATGCATATGGGTTTAGTAATGCAACATTTAGGTGCTATGCTTTAGAGCTTGGTCGTACAACCATGATGCTACGGATGGGACCATCTCCTGTATGTTGTTTTTAGCTTGTTATGGACATTGGTGATATGGGCTACAAGTTCACAGATACAGTCTGATGCAATGCATATGGGTTTAGTAATGCAACATTAGGGCTATGCTTTTAGAGCTTGGTCGTACAACCATGATGCTACGGATGGGACCATCTCCTGTATGTTGTTTTTAGCTTGTTATGGACATTGGTGATTGGGCTACAAGTTCAACTAAAAATAAACACAATCCTACATGTGATGCAGGATGGTTCTTTTGTGAATTCTGGACCCGCTGTTTATATATCTTCCACAGGACCAAACCCATAATGGTTCAGGTTACTTCAAGTTCTTTTGTTGTGAATAAAGTTTTGTTTGAGCTTTTGTGTATAAGCAGGCTTTTTTGTTGCAGCCTTTTCCTCCTCAAATGAGCCCTCTTTTCACTGCTTCCTCCCCTTTGGTTAATGGACCTTCTATGCCACTTGCTGGTGGGGACCCATTGAGAAATATCAACATCCATATACTTTCTGGTAAGAGAGCATAATTTCACCCATTTTCATTTCTTTGCAATGGCTAAACTTTTATCTGAAATCAGGGACTTCGTTGGCACCTGGTGTATTATCTTCTGGTGGAAGGGTGAATGCAGGGGATGCAAATCGTAGTGAACGCCAAAATGTGGAACAACCTAGGCAGAATGGCAGTGGTTCAGGCAATGCAGATCCAATGCGAGGAATGCCAGCAAGAACAGTTGTTGCAGCTATTCCAGCACGTCCCTCTGGTGAAACTGCAAGCCAGGTCCTTAGTGTTGTTTACCCTGTTCATGTAAGGTCTCAGCAGTCAGGTCCTCCACATTCAGGTTCATTTCAAGGGTCCCATCCTCCTGTGGGTAGCGGAATGCAACCTAACACATCAGTCATTGTTCCACATCCTTCAGAATCAGGTAGCATCCCTACGATAGTAGCACAAGTAAATGCGCACATTGATGGTGCATTTGCTGGCAATGTGCTGGGTCAAAGTTCTTCATTTACAAGTCAGCAGTCTGCTGCAGCTCAAGGTTCTCATCCAGCTATGAATAGTGAGTCACAATCAGATATGAATGTTCAACTTCCACAAGGCTCTTTAGGAATGGATTCTATTTCTGCAATGGTTAGGCAAATAAATGAACAAATTGCTAATGTGATCTCTGGAAATTCCCCAAACCAAAGCTCGTCAAGCACAGCAGGGCAGCAGCAAGTTGCTGCAGGTAAAATATATACATAGGCTTAGTGTGTTTTCTACATGTGCATGAATACTGTGCTTATAATTCATTGTTCTCCTTTGTGTCTATTTTCAATTTGGAGGTTCGTTATCAACCGATACTGATGACAATTCTGTGAGCACCCATGATGATAATGATCCTGATTCTAACAACAAATTGTTTGAGTCACAAATTTCTGATACCACCATGCGAGGGGATGGGAAACAGGTAATGTTCCATGGCATTTATTGTATAATATTCATCAGAAGGAGATATTCACTGTATTTGTTTTGTTTCTAGCCTCAGCTAGAAGGGAATGGTTTTTCTACTACTGGAGACCATCAAAGAAGTCCTAATTTGGAGGAATCTTCAACTGCTGGTTTGATAGGACTCACAAGCTATGGAAGTGACACTAATTCAGCCACACTGGGGAAATTCGCAGAGAAAACACTGATGTCTGGTGCAGCTTCACATGATTCATCATCAAGCCAGGCTGGTGGGAGTGGTAGGTCCACTCCTTTGGGGCTTGGACTTGGAGGTCTGCAACCTAAGGTGATATATAACTTGCTTTATAACACATAGGAGATGTACTGATTTCTTGCTTATCACTGCTGAATCTCTGTTTCCGTTGATATATATATATATATATATATATATAATGTAATTTATAATATAATATAATATATATACATATTAACTAAGTTGATTATTTTTCAAATTTTACTTAGAAGCGGAGTAAGTCAACAAAGCCTGTGGGGAAAGACAGAATATCCTGTGATGCAACTTCAGTAAATCAGAATCAGGAATCTATTTCTAGGGGCCAAGAAATTCTCAGATCTATCGTCTCTCGGAGCTCTGATGTTAACCGAGTAAATGTAAATAGTCCATCTACTTCATCGCCCTCTGTTCTTAGTCAGTTTGTGGATGGCATATCTTTGGGAGGGCAAGGTTCCCAGGAACAAGTAGATGCTGGCGGCATGATCTCTCATGTCCTCCAGAGCCCTGTGTTTAATAATTTATTGGCGAATGTGGCTGAGCAGACTGGGCTAGGTTCCCCTGCTGATCTGAGAAGCATGATGGAGCAATGCACCCAGAGTCCAGCAATGAGGAGTGCCCTGAATAACATTGTACAGCAAGTGGAAGGGGAAGGTCAAGATCATGGGAGCATGTTACTGGGGTCTGGAAGTAGTGAAGGTGGAATTGACTTTTCAAGAATGATTCAACAAATGATGCCTATGGTATCACAAGCTCTTGGTAGGGTGTCATCTCGCTCTCCACCTGTTACTGTCATGGGATCTGAACATCAGCCTCAAAGTAATAACGTGACCCACCGTGTTGAGAGGATGCAAGATCGAAATGTTCAGGTGCATGCTTGTTATCTTAATGTCAAGCTATTTTTCTAAGTCCTTTTAATGTTTTTTAGATGTACTCAATGCATGATATGCCTTATATCTTGTAGTGACTGAAAAAAACGTGTGATGCTGGTTTTATTTGTTCTGGAGTTTCAAAAAATCTGTTTGATGCATTGTTTCAACTAACAGGTGGACTAGAAATTGCTACTGCTGTGTTGAAACATGGTAAAGACTTAGAAGAGAAGTAGGTATAAAAATAATAGTCAATCTTCTTTTGCATGTAGCAGGAAATTTTTAAATGCTAAAATTTGCTGACATTAATTAGACGGTAGTGTAAAAAAATAGCCAGATTTCTGAAACAAAGCCAAGGGATTGGTGATACGTCTATTTCAAGTGGCATGTTTTATTATACTAAACCCCTGATATGTACGATCGAGGAACCAAGTTGTGGTTATAGAAATTCCTGCTCTGCTTATCATAATGATTCGAAAGCCCTTGCTTTCATTTGTTTACAACTTTTGCCATCTTGCATTTTCATATCTAAACTGAAATACCACCTCACCTCAGAATGTAAACAAACTGAACATGAATGTATTGACCCTTGTTGGTGATTGGCAGAAGCTTGGGAAGGTTTTTCATTATCTAGTAGTTGAGCACAAATTGGATATGAATTTAAGCTCAAGCTGTTAATTATCACCAAATAATTTCGATAATTCTGACCAGAGCAGAGAGGGGAAGAGATTGGGGACGCTGTTCAGCAAAGATGGTGGACAAGAATGGAGGATGGGGGTGAGTATTTATTTTTGAACAATAGGGAAGAGCGAAGGATAAAGAATGGATGGCAGAAATGGAAGGGGGTTTAGGATTGGAACTTAAGCTACACACATATATATATATATATATATATATAACACGATTTTTGATGTATTCCTTCACTTGATCATGAATGATTATCTTAGTTGGTGCTCGATAATGAAGTGTAATGATATACTTCTCTGTTAAGATATAGGGGGAAGAGATTGGGGACGCTGTTCAGCAAAGATGGTGGACAAGAATGGAGGATGGGGGTGAGTATTTATTTTTGAACAATAGGGAAGAGCGAAGGATAAAGAATGGATGGCAGAAATGGAAGGGGGTTTAGGATTGGAACTTAAGCTACACACATATATATATATATATATATATATAACACGATTTTTGATGTATTTCATTCACTTGATCATGAATGATTATCTTTAGTTGGTGCTCCGATAAATGAAAGTGTTAAGATATACTTATCTGATATACTGTATACATTTTGTTCCTGTTTTTGATTAATGATTTTGCTGGATTATATGTCATTCTGGAGCTTATAAGTGATGGCCGTGCTGACTCAAGTAAACTGATGATATTACTATTGTTTTCTCGTGATTTGTCACTTGGTGTCCATGATTTACAACGTTTGTCACCTATAATTACTTAGGCTATTGAAATGTCATACATTATGTGAACCTAGAAAGGCTTACACTGCCAGAGGAGAACAGTCATACAAATCCATATTATGGATCTCAGTACTATGGAGCTCTACATGCTGCTTAAATTGTTTTCAAGGATGGAACTGATATATATATATATTTATTTTCTTTTGCTTATTGGATTCTTCAGATTGATCTTCGTGAAGCGCGGGAAAGAATTGAACAATGTGATTCTTCTGGAAATATTTTTCGTGCCATACTTGATGGTGCAGGCAATCTGTATGGTGAAGAGACGAGTTACGGAGACCTTCAAGAACTTGGAGATGATGCGGAGCTCGGTAATGTATGTATTCTGTTCCTTGATTAGACTTAATGCTAATCAAACTAAGTTTGACTACTCGAATCTTAATAGACCAATGAATCATTCTGTAGATATTATAATTACTGTGGATGATAAAGTTTTTTTGATTTGATCGTTACCATTATAAGCAAATTATTCTGATAACCTCTATCCACTTAAGGGATTCAAGGAAGAAATACTGTTTATGCCATGGAGATGGGTAAAATTGTAACATGCTGTTTAAATTTTGAGTCTTTAGACTTCAATGTTCTGTTTACTCATTGATATAGTTGTCAATATGGAAAAGTTGGTCCAGCTATCAATGAATAATATCTGCTGAATCCACAAAATGAGGTCTAGTTGGTCCAGCTATCAATGATCATTGATGGTTTGAATTTTATTTACAACCCTGTCGTCAATCATGTTTTGCAGGAATATTTGGAGATGTTGCGACGTCATATTCGTGAGAGACTGCATAAACAATCCAATTCGTCGGAGAAGTCCTGAATCGACCAGCTGGAGCCTCCAATGATCTGGGTTGATAAATGTAGAAAGGCATGCGGCTCCATTTTGGGTCTTAATGGCAGTGCAGTCCACTATATTGTTCATGGAAATTCTATAGACTGATTGATCGTGTACTGAAAAGTCTCAGCTGGTGGCGTCCATGATTTTGAAGTCATCTTGAAACCACCAAGGTGACTGATGTTGTCACTTCTCACTACACATTGTCATTATTGTCGTCACTTTTGACACAACATTATGTTGTCATATATCCTATACCCCGTGCTTGGGAAATGCTTCCCTGTTTCATGCATTTTGTGTTCTCTCGTTTAATGTTTGTATTCTATGACTTTTGTTGATTGTATTATCTGTCTCCTTTGTTTGCGTTGACATGGTGATAAGATTGTTCTTTTATTATTATCATCGAGCATGCTCCCTTCTTGTCATCGCTGCTGCGATGGTGGTTGATGTGGTCGTCGCCGCTGTTGGTGCTGTCATTGGCAGGTTGATTACCGTCACCTTCACATTGGAGACTCGGGTCTCCCACGTCTTAGCATCGTTGCGTTGTTCGTCCCCCAAAAGATGGTGAGGTAGTCGGCCTCCCTTGACGTCTCCATGTCTCTTTTCTCTCTGGTGATCAACATGGAGGTTTTGGTGCTTTGTTCAGCCATGGAGCGACGAAGGAGGTTTTGGATTAGTTGGTATCTCTCGCCTACTGGGTGTACACCGAGGATAGCATCGACGGTTTAACAGGGTGGTTAGATTATCAAGCTCGTGAGAGAGAGAGATAGAGAGAGAATAACACGGTTGGGTCTGGTCTCGTGACGTGAAATCGGATGATGTAATAATTCGTGGTTTGAATGGAACTATTAGAATGGTTAATAATAATATTAAGTAAGAATAGTAGCCCTATTGTTAATTATTATTATTTAACCTGATACCTGCATTGGGTTCTCCACATGTATTTCAATCGAATTGATCGAAAAAATCAAGACAACTCTGGATCCTTAATTGGTCCCATTATAACTCAATCGATCAGCAAAATCAGAAATCACATCTTAGTTGCCCTCCCCATCGTGCTGGAGATGGGTCCAACCTGGGATCTGAATATGCATGTGGAGTTGTTCTCGATATGCCACTTTGCTCGTTTTTGTCTAAGATGTGCGACTCTTTTACATGTTCATTCATCTGTAAAGGGTCGAATTTCTTCTCACAAAGTCCTCTAAGCACTTCAACAAGAGAAAGATGAGTTAGTAAATGTATTAAACTCGAGATCTTATAAATAGATATTTTAATACATTTGATAGACAATGTAAAATATAAAGATAGATTTCATAAGTTCTGAATGATTATAAGTAATCAATCATGTTTAAAAATTTTCACATGTGTCAACATGACACTAGTACGAAATTAGATAATCAACTAATCCAAGATACTAGCCCATCTAACCTTATGTCACTCGGCTAATTCTAGAATATTGAGATGGTTGATATTTTATACTATTCTATGTACCTAGAAAATATCTAAAACAATTGCTTGAAGGTCTTGTTCTTTGGTAGTTGTATCTTTGCGCAACAATTGCACACATGCTACATGCAACAATTGCACACATGCTACATGTACCGATCTAAAACATGAACTCAAATAAATTTTACTATTCGTGATAATCAAGAGCACCGTATCTGCTTGTGTCCACATGCATAGTGATGTATTGAATGATCCGTATCATAATTTTTGATAGGTCTGATTTGATTGAAAAACACCAAAACAGATCCATTCTATTAATTCTTTTACCAGTAAGCGGAAGACATCAATTTTAGAGTGTCCCGAGCATATAAACAATAAATAAAAGAAGAGAATAGACTCTACAAGGGTCTCATCACTCTGAAATAATTTATAACTATTTTCTTATAGTATAATTATCTCTAAGTTATTGTCACAGATCAAAATGTCAACAACAACAAATGTAATAAGAAAAATGCATGCAAACATTGCATTTATTCATAAATAGCACCATTCAATCGATTCTCGGGGAACCCTCGAGTACTTATTTTTCGTATCACCACAAATACAAGAAACTGATTGGATTACACAATTGAAGCTAATTGAATAATTATTCTAGAAAAGAGATGACAATATGGTAAAAATAAAAATACAAATAGCATTTCCAATCGCACGAGGAGTTCATCAATGCCGAGCAATATGCTTAATCGATCCAAGAGACCCCTAACACCTTAGCCATGAAGCTATAGCGATCAGCAGCTTCATCGATCTGAACAAATAGAAACTTGTTAGATTATGATACACAAGTGGAAGAACTGTGGTAGAGTACAATGACAAACCAATTTCTGAGTAGGTCGCCCAGCTCCATGTCCTGCCTTTCGGTCAATTCGGGCAATTATTGGGTTTGTCTGTGGACTGTTCTCGACACCATTGCACAGTATATACTGCAGAGTCTGTCAATGACAAGACATACTTCAATCATCAGAAAATAACATAATTTATTAAAACACACTGAAGAACATTGTTATCGCTATTGCCACAATGCAAGATCTAAGGAGCATTTACTTGTAGTTTCTTTGGCTTTGTCATCACAGTCATGCTTTGGCAATTCGTATTGGCAGGTGATATTGTCACATATTGTTCACTAAAAGCTATATTATATGCACTATTGCGGTTATAGTAGAAGCTATCTGGTTCACATGATACCTTAAAAGGATCCAAAAATATGCTGGTACTGTTTGACATGTATACCAAAGAAGCTGAAAATAGTTCTAATGACCAACTTCAAAGTTCAAAGCGCAATATGGTTGTTTTAGGTTATAACAAAAACTGCATGAGACAACCAATCTAATTCTAATGGATAACTTTTGAAGCATTTTTGAATCCTAGAGTTAAGAAAGATGCACAAGGTAAACTAAATGGTTCAGTCAATCGTAACTAGGTAAAGATGTCCCCTGTAACTAATGAGTTCTAAAACAATTGGATATATACATGTACTAACAAATGCTGGAAGACTGACTTTCTCCATGGCACATATGATTGCACTTGCTCCAGAAAAGAAAATTAAGAGCAAATACAATTGTGGTGAAAAACATAACCGACCATGACAAGTACTGAGGCAGGGAAAACCAGATTGATCGATATAATTGGAATTCTAATAAACATAGCAGTGTGAGAAGAATCTGTTAATTGCAGCTCAAAACTACAAGTTATTTCATAAGTTATGACAGACTATCTTAAAAAATCATGTTTAAGAAATATTTAATACAATATAATATGCTATTTTAAAATGCTCTCCTACATATTTAGAGTGTACAACTGGACAAGTATATAAGATAGGGCACATTTAATGAAAAAAAAGAAAAAACACTGAAACATAATAAGGATCAACAAGATGCAGAACTACCAACTACTACTAAATAGAGTAACTTACTGCTAGTAATTTCAACGAGTGCAAAGGCACAACACGATCATCATGATCAGCTGTCAGAAGCATGGTTGGTGGGTACTGACAAGATTGGCCAGAGCCTTTTTCCCATGGTCTTTTTATGTTATGCAGTGGAGAGTATCTGAAGACAAACATGTACATGTGTTGGAATGCAATGAATGAACCTGTATATATATGTATATACATACATATATATATATATATCTTTCTGTGATTGACTAAATCAAAATGTTAATTGGACAGATGCCATTAACAACATCCAACAAAAAAATAAATAGAACATCCCAAGAAAATGTTAGTTGTGAATCCTTTTCCTCTTTCAAACATCACAAAGTCACAAAAGTCGTGACAACAGCATCTGAAAAGGCATCCAGCACAAGACTCAGTTGTTAATCCTACAGTAGAATGGCAAAACTAGACTGTACATGTTATTGAAGAAATTGTTCCGATCAGTATGTAATGATAAGGAAAATAAATAATTTCTAGAAAAGAAAGTAACAGATAACATCAGAGACCAAGTTTGAAAGAAAATAGAAAACTCAAACATAAGTTTAGGCAATACGTCAAACTCCAATAACAATATGGCCTCAATTCTTTGCGTGTAACTTCGTAACAAACCTATACAATCAATTCTTTCTTACTGGTATACTAGGACAGAATGAGCCATCTACCTATGCTGGCAGGTATGTACCACACTAACAAAGCATCAGCATCGAGCATGGTGGCATCCAACACGCCAATGGCTGATGCATTTTAAAAACGTTCAGAGCATGTTAGTATAACAACACATCAATGCATGATACCCTTTTGGAAAAGAGGCACACTTGATCCCTCATAGACCCTTGCTCCAACCTAATTTTATATTACAAGAAAGATATTGATGCCTTCCTTAAGTAATAGAGGCGCTTCTACTGCAGCAAATATTCTCTCTCGTTGGGTCAATAAATGATAACATCTACAGAAAATATAATGAGTTTCACTGATTAATTTGAAACAAATATAACAGTGACAATATAGGTAGGTGAAAAAGCTTTTAGAAGGAATATAGGCCACAGTTTGTGACAGCAAAAAATTTCAACTATAAGAACAGTTTCAGAATAAGGCATTTTGGACAATTTACAAATGTTGAAGAGGATCAGGGATGAGAATGGCTTGCAATAGACAACTCTCATGCTATTTCACTTTGTTTTCCTTTTATAAAACTGAAGTTCAAAGTTCAAACAACAAAATCATCCGAAAAAGAATGATCGCAGAACAGCATTAATTTAATTAATGAACAAGATATAGGGTTAGCCATGACATGATACACTGTATAATATGAGCATAACACTATCCAGAATGGCAATCCTTGGTTTATAGGGCTATTGATATCCAACTGATTTCAGGGCATATCTATTCCGAGGTTCCTCTCAATGTCTGTAGTGAAAAGCGGTAACAGTAAAAAGCATGCACTACATTTTAAGAAAATCGTAGTGAAAAGATCTCTCTTCAACTGCTGAGCATTTTAAACAAAATGAAGAAGACATGGTGCAAAGAACACAACATTCAGGATCTTGTTTACTTTTGACTCATATCAGGTATCACAGAGAAAAAGACAATATAGCATGGTGAGCAGCAATCAGAAAGTAGGTTTTATAAACAAATGGATACTCAACTTTAATAAAAGAAAATGACACTAATTTCTAATCTTATACATATAGCATTATGATATTTCATTAACAGTAACCTGAGTATGGAAAACCAAAAACACCAAGCTAAATAATATAAAGCCATTTTCACCATTTCATTGACCAAAGTTTCATGCACATACAAAAGGATCAACACTGGCAATCACTGAAGTGGTTATCAAGTGCTTGTTAAGAGGTCAAAGCATGCAGGAGATGGCCTTATTGAGCTTTAAGTACAAGCCATTAAGGTGATGCATGCAGTAACAACTATAGGTATGCCGTATGCACTAAACAATTTATGGCAGGCATTAATAGAAATATTAAATAAATACAAAGAAAAGAGATAACTGCATATACTATTATTTATAGTTGTATAGCATGTCATGAACTAGACATGTTCATGTTCATGAACTTTGATAATTGTGATGTAGGAACTAGGAAGTAATTGTCAGATAATAACACGTGTTATACATTAAAGCTGTTAAAACCTCATAAGCAACTAGAGACTCTGGCTCAACCAACGTACCATAAATATTTAACTAAAACCAATAATCAACACAATTATGATGTTGTGGCACAAGTCGAATGTTAAAATTCAAATTCTATAAATGAAGGAATGCTGTTTCATACTTAATAAGCCAATGAAACTCTTCCTCATTGTCTGAGCAACCATAATCGGAGGTCCAAGCATGACCTGAATAACAAGTATATATGTATCAGCAGAGAGACAAGGAAAATGCATAACCACCAAGAAGTTGAAAAAATTGGATTAACCAATGGTGAACTTGTGGAATCGAAGCATGTCCATAACGCCAACATGAGCAAGCACACACCCAAAAAGATCTGGACGCTGCCATTACAATTTTATGGTTAATACTTATAAAAGATAATAAACAAATACAGAAAGCTCCAAGAGTACTCGAATAGTTTTGACATGAAGCTCACAGAAACAAGCATGAAGGTCTTTAACTACTTTTACCTGATTCATGCAAGCTGCAACGAGAAGTCCACCATTGCTACCTCCCTCGATACATAGATGTTTAGGGTTGGTATAATTATTTGAAACGAGAAATTCAGCAGCAGCAATAAAGTCATGAAAACAATTTTGTTTCTTAGAAAGTGATCCTGCTTTATGCCATTCTTCCCCATATTCTCCACCACCACGAATATTGGCTAAACAGAACACAAAACCTAAGTTCCTTGCCAAGACAACACGACTCACATGAAATGAAGGTCTAAGGCTAATGTTGAAGCCCCCATAGCCATACAGTAAAGTTGGATTTGATCCATCAAGTTTAAGATTCTTCTTTGACACAATGAACATGGGTAACCTGGTAGCATCCTTGCTGGAAACAAAAACCTGAGAAACAAAATAAATTAAGGGAAAGAAAAATCATAACTTGATGATCCAACTATTTAAATTTATCTCTTCATATGCATGGATCATCAATAACAGAAAGGATTATAATAGCTAAAATGTAACTTTTTTATACAAGTCATTTGGAGAACATATTTCTTTAAAGTATCATATAACAAAACCTATCCACAAAATTAAAAAAAAATTGTCTTAATAAAACTTAACATGAAACAATTAACAAGTCTGAATTTTTGCCTCTTAAAAGAGCTCTAAATTAGGTAGACTGGAAGAATTTTAGTGTAAATTTACCTGTTTAACATCAAATTCTGTTCGATCAAAACCAGGGATAGAAATTTCTCGAAATGTTTTCATCTCTTGGACTTCAGTTGCTAAGTTGCACCTGTAGATGATTCCTGGAGAAAGGAAGCTAGTGAAGCTTATAAAGATCTCGCTATTTTCACGTCTAGCAGAAATCCCAGAGACACTACCAACATCTAATGGTAAACAATGTAGCAAATCTCCTGTACTCATGTCCCTTATCTGCAAAATATGCTTGACATCACGAAGATAGCACACTAAAATCTGGTTGCCATTGACAGCATAAGCTGATTCCAGTACATCCCTTTCATGCTCTGGCAGAATGTCAGTCCACAAGTCTGGCTCCTTGAGGTCTACCCTTACTAACTTACATCTTGGAGCTCCTTTGTTTGTCAAAAAGGTAAACTCACTATCATCATTTGCCACAGCACTATAGCGTGCTTCAAAGTTATCCACCAGCTTGACAAAAGGAAGCATTTCATTGCTTCCTCTAAAACCTTCAAGCCCGTTAGGCAAAGAGCACAGATCACAGTAGTACAACTTGTTGACAGGATCACAACCTTCCATAATGTGTAAAAGAGCAAACTGCAGATAATAAAAAGCATTGACAGCTCAAAGAAACTGATTTGACAAAATAAAATTTCATAAATTATTCATGCTAAAGCAATCAAATTCTTGACCTCACAGCATGAAGACATGTCAAAATTAGCCATCACTATACATGCTGATCAGGGTGAAATCAACAGTTTACATGAGCTTGATGCCAAATTAGGGTGATGGCACTACACCCTCGGTGCACGCAACCCCTCATGTTAATATGTTACCAACATGGACTTGAACTTAAATACATGAAAACAATAACAATAACATATGATGGACATTCCGATGGGCAGTTCATATATGTGTTTCGAGTTAACACATCAGACATTTATAATCATATTATACATACAAATGGCGTAGATCACATACGTGTTAGTCAATAACATTGTGAAGTAGGAATCAGAAATGTGGTGATGAATGGATATAAAACTAGAGCAAGGACTATAATATTGTATGCAACAAATTGTACAACAGCTGAGAGTTGCATAGTAGTTAATTGAAGAGAATCAAGAGTATTTTCTACATTGCTAAACAATATAGAACATGACAATGAGGCAGCATCTTACCTTTCCATCGTTAGTGACGGAGACTCCAAAGATATACTTTGGATACTCCGGGTCTCTCCAACATAATATGTCCTCTGACTGATGCGTGCCTAAAAAATGATAGTAAAGCTCATGATTCAGATTGATTTTTGTCTCTGTCCCCGCATCCAATTCAACCCCTTCTCTATGCATTATCAGCAATAAACACAACATACAATTGACAGAGCAATCACAACTAAAGATCTTTTTTCTTCAATAAATGATAGTAACAATTAGAATAAAGAATCTGCGTCACTTACTCAGGAGGTGGATACCGGCCATAAAAAAATCCTTTTCCATCAAGGGTCCAGCTAACTGATGAGAACTTCACCTATAGTTGGAAAAGAAAACATAGGGAAAATTGGAGAACTAACTACAAAATGCATGGAGTATAAATAAAAGGACTCTCACCCATGAGATTGTGTCAGATTCTGGTGTCTTATCATCAATCCTCATCACCTTGATTGTAACCCAATCACTTCCACTCTTGCTAAGCCCATAAGCCAAATACCGGCCATCCTTGCTGACGGAAGCCATCGAAAGTGCAACAGTTCCATCCTCGCTAAGTATGTTAGGATCCAACAGAACCTCTGCCTCTCCATCCAAATCTTTCTGCAGCAAAGCAAAGGGTTCATAATGAAATCAGTGTCAGAAACGGAACCATTCAAATCTAAACGATTCTACAATAAATTAGGACATTCAGATTTAATTTGGTAATCTTATTCCAAATTAAAAAGAAAAAAAATCCAAAACAAAGTAGCAAGCATTTCTAGGGAAAGAAAGATCTAAAATGGCAAACTTCTACAAGAAATTCGTATCATTTTACATGTGCCTTAACGGATAATTGATGCATAAACAAATCAAAACACCCTATCAATCACACATAAGTCAACAAACAAAGATCACGAACTTATTTAACCTAGTTTTACGAATCCTTACCCAACCAAAGAAACAAAATGGAAAATCCATTAGCACCACCATCATGATCTAGACAGATAAAGGAAACAACCTGAACGTAGAAAACACTTTGCGCCTGCAGACCGGTGTTATGATAGTAGAAGTACTTCCCACCTCGCTTGAACGGCGTGCTGTACCGGGGGTGATCAAACAACGCCGTGATCTGGCGCCGCAGCCTCTCCCTCTCCTCGCACCTCGCCAGCACCGAGTCGGTCAACGCAGCCTGCCCCTCCACGAACTCCTTCACCTCCTCCGCATCCGGATCCTCCAACCTGGGTACCCCAAAAGAAACACAATCTTCCTCACAACGCACCGAACTCGAAAATATTCGATCTGATTGGGTTTTTGAGCAAGACGGGGCCCGGGAATCACCATCTGTAGGGGTCGGCCACGCGGACGCCATGGTAATCGTCGACGACCGACTCGTCCCGCCGCGCGGGTGGGTAGGGGAGGGGCGGGAGGGACTCCGACGCGGCGGCTGAGAGGGAGCCCATCGTGTCGATGTCGGCCGCAGCGCTTGAATTGGCTTCGACGACAAAGAGATCAGCGCACGTGAGGAACGCGGGACGAGCGAAGCGAAAGCCGCTATATATATATATATATATATATATATATATATATATATATATATATATATATATATATATATATATATATATATATATATATATATATATATATATATATATATATATATATATATATATATATATATATATATAATTTTAATTTTAATTTTAATTTTTTTTATAAAAGTAAATGATGAAGATAATTTTAGTATTTTGTTATTTCTATTTTTGAGTATAAGCCTTATGATGGTCCATTATCGAATCAATATGGATCCCATATCATTTCAACATATGGATATATGCTTCTTTGCAATATATCCAGTGATAAAAAAAAAGAATAATAAGAAAAAA
The DNA here is from genome assembly GCA_004837865.1 of Musa balbisiana. Lineage (NCBI taxonomy): Eukaryota > Viridiplantae > Streptophyta > Magnoliopsida > Zingiberales > Musaceae > Musa > Musa balbisiana. Next base: position 33,307,705 of record CM017192.1, on the reverse strand, counting down.
AAGATAAAGTATAAAATTTAGTGAACGAGAGAACTTCTCGACTCATCATGAGCCTCGTGAATCATACCAATTAAAAAATAAAAAAACTTTTTAACGAACCAAATTGTATCATCCTCTTTTAAGCGATTTGCATCTAATCGATAAATATTGATTGAACCTTATCGAGATTCATTAATATTTTTATCAATTAAAATAATTAATATTTTTAAAAATAATAAATAAGATTTAAAACCGTCAACCAATGGTTCAAATTAGTGTAATGTTTGTCAATATTCTAAGGTTATAACAACTATGGTTGAACCGAAGTGACAACTTTAGTCAAAAGCTGATCTAAACTGATTTATTTTCGACTATAAGATCTCTTCCTTAACAAGAGTTCAGTTCATGGCTCCCTTTTAAGAATACTACCACAGTTGGATGGATGCGGCACAAGTCAGCCTTTAAGAATACTAATGCGGTGTTGCTTTCTCTTGAAGTTTTCTTGGCCTTATATTATATATATTTTGGATTTAAACTAGTCTGGTCGAACCATCTAGAAGATAGGAAAGGCATAACTTAGTCAAAAGAATGATCTAAACTTCATGGATTCGGTAATTAATTGTTCTATTCCTTGGCTACAAGTCATTACCATTACATCACCACCACAGATACTATTATTATCTGAGTTGGATTGGCTTTGACCTTTACTGAGTCAGATGCTATACAAGCTGAGGTTACACTAGTCAATCTTGATAGCTAAGTTTTGGGTTATGGTTTGCTTTCACTGGTTGGCATTTATCTTCATGTTGGCACTAACGTTTAGAATGTAGCTTATCTTTGTTAATTTGATCCAAATGCTTCGATTTAGATGCTTTATTGTTTTTACTTGTTGCATGAAATTAAAATTTGGTATAGAAAGGTGATGAAGAAAGTTATTGTTATACTATCTCTAATTTTAGTCTTAGAAAACTAAATTATTATTATTGGTCGTTACAATATTCTTAACTTTTGTCTCACATCCGAAGTGGAAGAAGATTTAAAATCATTTATAAGAATTAAATAGTTCTAATATTATTAATTTTTATTTAAGCATAGTTTAGATTTACTGGGAAAAAATTCACACCCCATAGAGGCGAGGATTAGATAGTATAGTAGCCATATAGGCACAACAACAATGGTGAATCCAAGAAAACCACTTAAATATTTTTGCGATAATATTTTCGTTCAATCAGGATAATAAAGACCATTGACAACCACACCACCAAAGTTAAATATTTTTTATTATTTGAGTAGAGGAGATTATAATGTTTCTAATCATCCTTCTTAGGAAAAAAAATAAACTTAAGATGATTCATATTTTTGTTGCTAAGTATATAAAATTTTTTTATATTATTATAAATATCTCATATGGTAACCTAAATTGATGCATTGCCTCAAAATAATTCCATCTAAGCTATTAAGCTTATACATGAGATTTCGATCCATGTTCTTATGATTATGTTTATGCTATGAACGATCTAATCTGGAAGTTAAATGTTAACATTTTTGGTAAGTGAATTGATGATTCTTGTTTCATATCTTTTGTCAATGATTATAAATATCTCATATGGTAATCCGAATTGATTCATGGCCTCAGAGTAGTTTATATTTAAATCATATTCTTATGACTCGGCTGATTCATGACCTCGAAATAATTCCATTTAAAAGCTTAAGCTTATACTATGATTCATATTCTTATAATTAACCTTATACTATGAACCATAAGATCTTGTCCGGAAGCTCTCACAAGAAGTGAACAATTATACATTTGTTTCTCCTTTGTCATTCTTATATTATATTGATGCTTGGAAAATATGGAGTGTTTTTGTCCCTCCACCAACCTGTACAGTATCACTTCTATACAGGATGTATTATAATGCTTCCCAATGGTCACATACATCAGATGACAGGTAGCTGTCATTGCTTTTACATCTGAAGGTAAAAAAAGGGAAGGAGGAAAGCTGTAGAATTAATGGAAAGCTCGTAGTAAATGGCGTCAGGGGAATCAAACGGATGGGGAAGACATTAATATGGGAATCTCCGTATGACTGTCGCGACGTGAAGACGAGCATTTACGTGCTTAAATGCAGCTTTACTGTTCAAATGCTTTGATGTTTGCTTTTCTCTCTCATTTACGTACGTTCAGTTAATCCTCTTCAACCACTTGTTCTCCTTCCGTGGTCATCTGTTCCTATTGCAGGAGATTAAACCCGATGAAGAGATCCATTCCCATGCATGCAGTGTGATTAGCAACAGTGCTTTTCTCGTGCACAGATTAATTGGCTGGCATGAAATCCCACCTTGTTATGTTTCGTGATGGTAGTGCTATAGTAATCATTGTATAAAGCCACAAAGTTAAGAGAAATAGTTAGGGTTATACCTCTTCTCCTAGACCTGCAGCTTTCACGTTGCCTTAACTTGTGACCTGTAAATATTCGTACAATAACAAAGAGAGAAGTTGTGATCAAGCTTGGAGAAGAAGAAAAAGAGAATGAGCAGTTTACTGTTAAAAGGACGCAGCCTTGACTGGGTGGGATGAAAGAGTACTAAGATATTGGCACGGCTCAATCAGATAACAAGGTCTTAGGGCTTTGCATTGCCCAAAAATGGTGCACTCTGAGTGAGCCGGGCCAACATCATAGTAACTATTTCATGGTGATCTCGTCCTCCTCCATTTGCAACTGCAGACACTGCTTTCTTCTCCTGGTGAGAGGTGCGGAAGGAAGAAAAGAAGGAAGACGACTGCAAAATTGAGCAGCTTCTCTCTTCTGACGAGAAGATGGGAAGCTTGAGAGATGAGAGAGAGGTGGTGGAGGAATGGAATGTCTTGGAATTTAAGGAGGTCGAAGGGTGGGGATGGCATTTAAGGCTCCCGACAACCAAAGGAGATAGACAGGCTGCAGCATTAATAGTAAACCTCCCTCTCGATATTATTCTCACCCTCCACTCTCTCTCTCTCTCTCTCTCTCTCTCTCTCTCTCTCTCTCTGAAGCATTGTTTACATCTATGTGACTTTTCTTAATTAATAAGATGATTTTTTTCTCGTGACGAGAAACGAGCTTTGGTTTCCTTCTCTTACTTTTCATTTATATACGTGCATCCAAATGGTACACGAAGGTATCACTCCAGCAACAGCTTTTGAGATTTAGCTTCTTCAGACATTAACTGATGTCGTCTGACCATTGAAGGTTGCATCATGTGAGGAGAGAGAGAGAGAGAGACAGAGAGGGTGGTAAAACTTGTTGCGTGCATGCAAAGACAATGGAGCATAAATGTTACAGATGAGACGGTGAGTCGACTAATTATATCGCTCTTTCCATCGAAGCTTTATATTATGGAGAAAATGAACAGACACCATATAATGTATACTCGAGATAAACACATATACAGGTGGAATCAGCAACAGCAGCAGCAGCAGCAGCAGCAGCTACTGGCTTCTGACCCCCTCTCCCTGTATCACATGATGCTGCATGTTGTATGCAGATCAATTAAATGAAGGAGTGGCTCTTGGGAGAAGAGAGATGCTTCATTGCCTGAGGTGTGGAGTAACTAATGGTTGTAGATTTCAAGAGGGAGAAGGAAGGAAAGGCAAAGGTGTGGGGTGGCGATGGGAGGAGTAAATGCGCGAGGGGGAATGGTGGGGGGGTTTGGAAGAGGAGTGAATGAGGGGGAATCTTTGTCTGACGCACCAGCATCGATGTGTATAAATGCCTCCCCTCTCTTGTCAAACCTGTTTTAGCATGCTGCAGCGACCTCCACCTTCTCTCTCTCTCTCTCTCTCTCTCTCTCTCTCGCTGGGAACATTTAATCCTTACCAACAACCTCTCTACAGGCCACGAAGAGCACTGCTGCATGTCTCGGCTTAGGAACTGGAGTGGTGACATGCATGCAACGCACATTTCGTCATGTCTCGACTTGAGGCACCACAGGCTGACATAACATGTCTGTGTGAGAGATCTAAGTATGAGATACGTATGCCAAGCAATATACAGTTTCTTTGCCTAGTTGAGGGATCCAACACATATATGGATATGAATGTATAGAAATATATACCTAAAACACTAATTTATATTTAAAATTTATTTAAATTCAGAGTTCAAAATTTAATCATGTAAATAAATATTTATATATAATACGTCTTAAAAATTGATTTGATGATGATATACTAGACTTACATACCGAAGATTAAGATATTAACTAGTATACATGCTAAAAATTAGTTTGATGGTATTGTATCGAATCTCACCTTCGTCATATACCCTTTGTACAAATATTTATATACTAACTCCTCATCTTAGATTATGAGTGTAAGATCTTATTTTATAAATTTTATATACCTAAAATTTTAGTATGATGAATAAAATTTGAGACCTCAACATAAAATTTATTACTTATGTTGGTTTCGAATATTATACATGATATACTCTCTTAGCTTTTAGGTCTAAAACCTCTTTCTCATAATTTTTTTAAAGGTGCTATCTAACATAGTTGACAAAGATTTCATCATGTCAATGTACATACCATCATAGGATAAAAAGTCATCGTCACCACTATATAAATATAGTGGAGATATTGTAAAGTAAATATTAAGGATATTCCAGAATACCATCAAAGGATGAGCCTTTGGTTCTGTTGTGAATTAGGAGGCTAAGTGGGATTTGAGGTACGTAAACGACCTCTCTATAATATATATAATATACTGACTCTTCTAAACCCGTATGTTTCCCATAGTTATTTGAACCATCTAAATCCTATGTTATTTGAGATATATATTATCTCTAATCTTTTGAATAACAATCAAAGGTATGGATCGTAATATTGTTAGATCTAATTTTATTTGATTTCAATCTTGATATAAATTTTTTTTCACATTACATATAACATGATTATAGATTTTATAGATTTTATGCTAATAATATATTGTCATTAACCTTTTGCAAAACACATCCATTTTACGTTTGTAAGTAGGCAATGCATGTCCAAGTATCATGGACAAGTAGATGATGATACTATGGAGGCTTCCATGACCATAGAGAAGATGGAGAGCAGTATATATCATGTTCCGATTGGTTTACGTGTTCTTTGCACAGATTCATTTGAGGGCAGAAGCTGCTAAGAAGGCTATCAATAAAGCTAACACAGTTGAAGCCCCGAAACAAAAAAGATTGGATTCAGTATCATTCATCTTAAAGAAAATTAGATCCCTCATGTAAGAATTGGTAGCTGATATCTCAACATTTACTTCCTAGCAAAACCTCATTGAAAGAATTAGTCAAACATTTGTACACAAAAAAAGGGGGAAAAAATCGATAAGAAAATCTAATAATTGTGTTTGCTTATGTATAGCTTGCTTAATAGCTAAACCTACTGAATCAAAATTTTCAAATAGAAAAAGACCATTAATCTAACCTAAATACAAAAGAAATAATGTATTCCTAACGAAGATTAATGCAAGAGAAGACGGGAGCAAAGCTGGAGCGCTCTCATGCAGCCACGACCACCTGCACGGGGACCGAAGGCGGAGCCAAGGGAGGCGGAGGGGGAGGGGGAGGAGGAGGGTGGAGTTGGGCGCGGCAGAGGGGGCAGTCCGGGTGCGCCGAGAGCCACCGGTCGGCGCAGAGGCGGTGGAAGGCGTGCCGGCATTCGGGCAGTACCCGCGCCGCCTGCCCCGCCTCGATGTCCTCCAGGCACACCGCGCACTCCTGGCCGGCCACCGCCTCCCCGTCCGCCGTCCCGCCCAGCCGCTCCAGCTCCGCCGTGGACAGCCCCTTCCCGCTCTTGTTCCCCTCCCCGTTCCGCAGCATCGACGACCACAGCATGCACATGTACACCATGAACACCACGCCCATCCCGAAGCACACCAAGAACAGGGCGACGAACAGAAACAGCAGTAACATCATTCCCTCCCCCTTCCTCTCCCTCTCCTCTCTTTCTTCTTCACTCCTTTATCCGTTACGGACACTCTAATTAAAGTGGGAGGAGGAGAGACGAGAGACTATGAATAGGGAGGAAACAAAGGAAGGAACGCCTCGAGCTCCTCCTCTGTTTCTCGCCTCCTGGGGAACGGGGTTCAATGGAGTAAGCGGGCGCTACTTTTGGCCACGGGAGGAGTGGGCGGGCTAATGGAGGATGGGAGAGGGAGGAGCGATCGGACGGCCAAGTTCGGTGGATGGACGGGTGCGTAACACCTGTGCAGCACTGGCTCAGGGGGTGAGGAGGAGGAGGAACGGCAGGCGGAGCCGATTCGTCGTCGGAAGGCTCGGGGAGGGGCGAAACCTGTGAGGTCGGCGTGCGCCTCCCTCCCCCCCGTCCGATACGTGTGTGCTTGGCTCCGCCACGGGCTCACGTTCCTCGTGCGGAGGAATGACGCGCGGCGTGGGCTCGTAGCGAGGCCACTCCATGTGTGGGCTATGCGGCTATGCAGCTATATGGGGTCAACCACGACGCAGCGTTGGTATATGATGTGGCAGCATCATACTAGAGGATCGAAGTGGGTCCCGCTCGAATTATGTAAGAAGCAATGTTGGTCGATTATGTAATAACTGTCATCTTTAATTACAGTCAAAGGTATGAACAGTGTGACCTCGGGTTCTTTGAATGCTGAAAGTAGAGAAACATCAGATCGCAGTGCTCTTCTGATAATGTGATCAATCTTAAACATTAGTTGCATGAGAATTTGGATGATGATTTTTCAGGAATATAATTTTTCCAATCAACACAAATGAAGCTCATTTATGCACGTATCAAGAGAAGTAAAAAAAAATGTCAGAGATTGTGATTGGCTTGTGAATAGTGACAACAAAACCAAGCTCTTCGGAAATAACGTAGGCATCAAGTTACTAGGGGCAATCCTTTCATTTTCGATGCTTTCGAGGGTGTTTCTGATAGTCAATCAAGTAAATAGTTCTATCGAGTTGATTAGGTGGAAGATGATCAAAGTTAACCGTGTTCTCCATATTATAAATTCTGATTATGATTATTAATAAATAAAAATAAATTAAATTATGATAGAATTTTTTTTGGAGGAACTCACCTAATTACCACTCTCTACACTTACCTATAAACAAATAAGATCTCCTAAAAATAAATAATTAGTTATTGAGATAATAGATTTATTCTCAATCTCCTTTGATTATTAAACCATTGCTCATAGTGATCCTGTAAAGAATAGAAAAAGAGGATAAGTCAAGTCTAGTTATTCTTGGAGATCGAGATATCACTATAACTTTTGAATCCAATAATGATATAACCGTAGATCAGATAAAGACTTTCTTGGTAGCATATAAAGTTACATGTTAAATATGAGATATCATTATTCAATTTTAATTTCTAACATTAAAGATTTTTACATAATAGTAATATAATCAAAGTTTTTATGCTTATAATTGGTATGAGAGTCATGTTTTCAAACACTTTAAATCGTAAAAGTATTTCAGATCTATTTTATATTTAAATATATTTATTATTATTCTTTTTTAGTTTTGATTTACAATGCTTAAATGATTAGTTTATATTATCAATTTACTATTTAATCTAGTTTGTCCTATCGCTTGCTTGAGGGCAATGCAAAGTTTCTCATGCTTGATCAATGAACCACTGTTGACAATTTGTTATCAATGATAGTCTTATTGAGGGTGATGGCTTACAGTGGTCATGGGCCCAATTGTGGGCAGTGATTGCGTATACAATGGAAGTGTTGTGGGGTGCGACAGTTGACGATGATCGCACGCACGATTGCTTGTATGCAATAGCCTTATGACGACTAACCTTCTTAGTCATAATCAACTATAGTAGTGCCACTACGTATGTATGGTGACTTTAGTAGTGTCGCTGCTTGCCATAGTTATGGCGGCTACAGGACATCACTACCTTTGATCAACAGCTGTAGTACCACCACTACAACTTTTGCTTACTAAGGTTGGTGTCGATTAGACGTTAAAGGCCATGTTACCTAATGGCTACACGATATATTTGTCAGCACAACCGCACACCACAATGATTGTGGTGGTCACCAATCAGTGTACAACCATATGTGGGTGTGGCAACACGACATGATGATGGTGTGGCTGCTAATCGGTGCACAACCATGCATGGGCACGATGGCACAGTGTGGTGACAATGAGGTGTTGTCAGTCAGCCATGTGAGAACAATCATGCTACAAGGGGTGGTGTGAAGGCTGCGAATAGTTGGTGCGCAATTGGCGACACCTATGTGCATGGGTGAGGTGGAACACAACGGTGGCGACCATTACGAAAGTAGTTTTAGAGTTTTCTTTATTATTAACTAAAAAGATATTTTTACCCATTAAGAATTAGATCTGGGTCTTTAATTCATTTTTTCAGTTATGCTATTTAGAAATCTAATATTTCTATTATATATCTTATAAAAATTATAATTTTACCTTTATGAAATTAAATATTTCTGACTTATGTCCTCAATTATAAAATTAACTAATTTAATTTATTTTTAATTAAATATTTTTATCAAACTTAATTGTGACTATATCTTGACTATTTGATTGGATTTAGATTAATTAAGTTTTAATCAGAATCGAAAAAAGTTAAATTTTGATTATTTTTTATTTTGATCAACTTTAATATTTTGACAAACTTAATTGATATGATATTTAGTTTGATTTTGAGCCTGCCCAATTAAATAGGGTGGGCTGGTCTAAAGGTTTCATGTGAAATTTAAAAAATATAAATTATAATTTTCTTTTATAGTTTTCTCATATGACATATTGATAAAATTTTACATGTGATAATTAAAAATCTAATCATTATTATTGAATATTTATTTAATTATTCCCATATATATTTAAAATTTTAAATAATATTTATTTTTCACATAAAGATATAATTTATGTTTCAACATGGTTGTAATTATATATACATATATATATATATTATTCTTATTATATTTAATAACTATTCTGATTATTATTTTATTATTATAAACTATTTTAGTATATATTACAATGAAGAAATTTGATGATTATTACTTGTAATAAATATATTTAAGTTTTATCTGATCAATAGCTGCCAAAGTGGCTTCGGTAAGAAGACTTCTAGGATGTAAATTATAATAAATATTTTATTATTTATAAGATATTTGAAATTATATTTTATATTATTATATTAGTCTTATAGTCGTCAAGTGGTCTCGATCGATAATTTATAAAATTATATTAAAGAATTAATTTTAAATAATATTAAAAAATAATATTCATAATGGTATACATAGTTATGAGACTTAAATAATCATAAGGGAGAATCTACTCCAAATAACTTGATGATAAGATATGATAATATTGTTTTGGATATCATTATTGTTTAAGGTTTGTATACTTAGTATTAGCAATATTATTCTACAAAATGGTATTAGTCTTCTATAAATAGTTTTATGTTAACATTATGTCAATATTTTATCCAAAAGTGAAATAGAGATAATATCAATAGTTCAATATTTATTAGAAAAACTTAAAATATTAATATTATATTATTTTATTACATTGATACTTCCTTCATTATATTCTTATAACTATCCATATATTTTTTAGATTAAATTATTATAAATAACTTAAGCATATGTAATTTATACTAGTTTTATTAGTCCTTTATCATACTAGTTTAAAAGATCATAAACATAACTACTTAAAATTCTATGGAATAAATAATTAATATAAATTATTAAAAAGTCTAAAAGACTCAATTTTATGATAATTACTAATGCTATTTAGATTTTATTATAGTATACAACTATCACACTAAAATATTTAAAATTAATTTAAATTTATTGATAAGTCATTGGTTGACATATTAATGAAAGAATTAATTAAAATTCAGTTTGACTGAGGAATTCAAGATTATATTCTCAATATGGCTAATAAAGTTGTAAGATCAAGAGCATTATGCATGAATATAGTTGAATCTTTTCTTGTATATTTTATTTTTAATTTTATTTCTTCTTAATGCGACTTATTTAAAATTTATTATAATAAAATGAAAAATAAGTGAAACTTAAATGAGGTGACTAGTACTACCAAGAGAGAGAGAGAGAGTAGATAATAATAAAAGGTTAAAGCATAGTTTATTAAATAAATTTACTAAGTTTATAAATATTATATAAACTCATAAAAAAATTTCATAGAAAAATACCACTTCTATGATAAGAAATATCATATGAAAAAGGATTATCATATTTTGATTCAAAAAGCAAAGATATAAGCTTGAATTTTGTATATTTTGAATCAAACATTATAGAAGTCCTTTTCTAATTCTTATTGGATTAATACTAATATTTCAATTTATTTTACTAATAATAAAGATTCATTTTAATATGATAACAAAAAAAAGTATAAAATATTCATCATTATAAGGAATTATCTTAAAGCAAAAGCGACGGTAATTGATACTTGCCTATGCCTAGAGATAATTCATTTGATGAATCTTGAGGATACATGTTATTCCTATAATTCTAGAAATTTGGGTTCTTTATCTAGAATTATCAAGATATTAAATTTTTTTGTTGTAAGCTCAGTATATTTATGATTCAATAAAAGTTAACTATTAAATTATATATAATAGTTTGTACAAAATGAATATGAATCTTGAGATTCTAATGATCCTATAATCAAATATTGGAATGAAATATAATTTGATAAACTCCTTGAGATTATATATGTTTATATTTATGGGTCACTATATATTTCCTATTTTAGTGGAGAGAGATATTTTATCATATTTATAGATAACCGATTGTGATATGACTATATATCTAATTCATGTAAGATCTGATACTGTTGACACCTTTGGTGTATATAAATATAATTAAAAGATAATTAGATATAAAAGTTAAAATTATAATATTTGATAGGTGATAAATTTTATGGTAGTAATGATGAACTCGATTGAAATTCTAATTCTTTTGTTAGACTCTTAGAAAAGTGAGGTATTCAATATATTTTTCAGGTCTATCATAATATAATGAGATTTCGAAAAGACAAAATCATACTCTTGTAGATGTTATTAGGAGTATGATGATTTATTTTTCTGTACCTGAATCAATATAAGGAAAATATCTAAGGACGATTATGTATATCTTGAACAGGATTCCTAGTAAGTAAATTTCATCAACTTCTTTTATGTTATAGATTGATAGGAAACTCAACTTGAGACATTTACATATTTATGATTGTCTTAAAGAAATAAAGGTCTTCAATTCACATGAAAAAAAATAGATTTAAGGATTATTTTTAGATATTTTTATTATTTATTTAGAAAAGTTCAAAATGGTATTGATTTTATTGCTATGATCATAGTACCAGAATCGTAAAAATATGGTAATGTAAGATTCTTAGAAAATAACAAATCAATGAGAGTAAAAATCTCAAAAGTTAATTTTGATATCAAGAAAATATAGTTTGATACTCCTTTATCATTTAAATTTAAGAGATTATCATTCCTTAAATCACTAAAAGAATTGATGAAAGTAAATAACAAAATAATATTAATAAACTCCCAAAATGATGTTGATGTCATCGCTAATGATCTTATAAAATAATCACAATTGACAGTTTTGAAAAGATCTTAAAAAGAGAGAAGATATATCATTTCTAATTATTATGTAGTATATTTACAAGAATTAGATTAGACATAGGTATCAAAAGATCCCTCATTATTTTCATAAGTTATGAAAAATAATAATTATGAAAAGCGATATGATGTTGAGAGTAGAGTTAAAATCAATTGACTAAAATGATTTTGAGAATTTATCAGATTTTTTAATAATTATAAAAAAGTTAATTGTAAATGAGCCTTTGACACAATAAATAACTCAAATGGTCCAAGTGGGTTCCGCTCGAATTATGGAGCTGGGCAATATTGCTTCCTTTTGACATGCATGACATGCTGAGTATGGAAAAACCTGTTCCCAATCTCAATCATAAAAGGGGAGCATCACTTAATTAAAATAAGCCGGTTGGTCGACTTTGTAATAACTGACATCTTCAACTATAGTTAAAGGTATGAACAGTTTGACCTTAGAGCTCTTTGAATACTGAAAAGAGAGCAACATTAAATTGTAATGCCTTGCTGATACTATAATGAAGCTTAAACATTACGTAGATTAGTTGCATGATAATTTGGATGATGGTTTTCCAAACACAATCTTTCCAATCAGCTGAAATGAAGCTCATTTCTGCACGTTTTATGAGAAGTCAAAAAGTTGATTGCCATATGAATAGTGACAACAAAACCAAGCTTGGGAAACAACGTAGGCATAAAGTTCGCATGAGCAATCCTTTCATTTACGATACTTTTGGGGGCGTTTCTGACCACTAATCAAGTAAATAGTACCATAAGTTGATTAACTTATGTTGGTGGAAGATGATCAAAGTTAACCGTTTCCTCCATATTATAAATTTTGATTATAATTATTAATAAATAAAAAATAAATTAAATTATGATAGAATTTTTTGGAAGGGCTCTCCTAATTATCATCCTATTGCTTTTGCTAATAAAAGGATATAACCTATTAAATACGAATAATTAGTTATTGAGATTGCAAATATATTCTCAATCATAGTTAATTCCTAAGTCGATAAGAAAATAGAAAAAAACGAGTCTAGTTATCTTTGTAGATTGACATCGTTTTTGAATCTAACAATAATGCACTTATAGATCAAATAAAGACTTTATGAATAACATCAAAAGATACACATCGTAAATCTGATCTATCATTATTTGATTTTAGTTTCGAGTACTAAAGATTTTTGTATAATAGTAGCATAAACATAGTTTTTATGTTTATAATTAATATCAGAGCCATATTTTCAAATAATTTAGATCATAAAAGCATTTTAAATCTACTATGTATTTAGATATATTTATCAACACTCTTTCGCTTATAAAAATATATTATTTAGTTTTGATTTATGATGCTTAAACGATTCATTTGTATTATCAATTTACTATTTAACCTAGTTCGTTCTATCGCTTACTTGTGAACAATGCGAAGTTCCTGGTGCTTGATCGATGAACCATTATCGATAACTTGTTATCGACGATAGCATTATTGAGGGTGGTAAATTTCAACTATCGAGAGCTTAATTATGGGTGGCAATTGCGCATGCAATAAAAGCACCATAAGGTGCGATAGTTGACAATGCCTGTATGCATGACTGTCCGTGTGCAGCATCTTTATGACAACCAACCTACCTTGGTCACAAGCCACTATAGTAGTACCATTGCCTACGACACCTACACTAGTGCCACTGCATGTGGCGACTATTGCAGTGTCATTACTTGTGACGGTTGTGACTGTTTGAGCAACATCATTGCTTGTGACGGTTGCAGCGTTGCATCTGACCAACAACAATGATAACATCACTATAACGTTTGCTGGTTAAGGGCGATGTTGATTGGACGTCATGGCCGTGGTACCCATCGATTGCATGACAGAGTCATTAGCATAGCCGCGCACCATAGCGATTTTGGTGGTCACCAATCAGTGCACAACCGTGCATGACCATGATGACACGACACAACGACAATGTGGCCGCCTATCAACACAAATACATGTGAGCGTGATAGCACAATGTGGTGACGGTGAGGCATTGTTGGTCAACCACATGAGAACAATTGTGCCACCATGGGTGGTGCGCAAGCAATATATGACCAATGTGCCATTGGTGAGACCTGGGCAAGGTGGAACACAACGATGGTGACAACTGCAATGAGTTTCTAGAGTTTTTTTATTATTAACTAAAAGAATATTTTACCCCTTAGAAATAAGATAATTTCAATCCGTGTCCTTTAAATAATTTTTTTAGTTATGCTCTTTAGAAATTGAATATTTTTATTATATATCTCATTAAAAAAATATAGTTTTACTATTCAAAAATTAAAGATTTATGACTTATGTCCTCAATTATAAAATTAATTAATTTAATTGATTTTCATCAAATATTTTTATCGGACTAAATCGTGACTATATCTTGATAGCTTGATTAGATTTAGATTAAGTTTAATATGATTAAAAAAATTAAATTTTGATCAATCTTAATTTTTTGACTAACTTAATTGATATGATATTTAGTTTGATTTTGAGCCTACCCAATTAAATAGGTTTGACTGATCTAAGTATTTCATGTAGAATTTAAAAATATAAATTATAATATTCTTTTATAGATTGTTTATATGACATATTGATAAAATGTTGCATGTGATAATTAAAAATCTAATAATCATTTTTAATATTTATTTGATTATTCACATAAATATATTTAAAATTATTAAATAATATTTATTTTTCATATAAGGGTACAATTTATGTTTCATCATGATTGCAATTATCATATGAGTTTTTCCTTATGTTTATTAATATTTAATCATTATCATAGTTATTATTTTATTATTATTTTATTATTATAGTATATGTTAGATTGAAGAATTTTAGTGAATATTATTTATAACTCATATCTTTAAGTTTTATTCTGAGGATGATAGGCTTATGAGATATGAATTATAATAAATATTTTATTATTTATAAGATATTTTAAATTATATTTTAAATTATTACATTAGTCTTATAGTCCATAAGTGGTCTAGACTAATAAATTATGAAATTATATTAAATAATTAATATTAAATGATATAAAAAATAATATTTATAATGATATATAATTAAGAGATTTAAATAATTTTTTTAAAAAATATAATCTAAATAATTAGGCGATGAGGTAAGATGATATTGTTTTAGATATTGTTGTAGTTTAAAATTGAATGCTACAAGATAGCAATATTATTCTATGAGGATGACATTAATATTCCATAAATAATTTTGTATGAACATTAGATATATTAATATTTCACTCAAAAATAAAATAGATATGATATCAATAGTTTAATATTTATTTAAAAGCTCAAAATATTAATATTATTTTATTTTATTATTTTGATATTTCTTTCATTACATTCTTATAAATATCTATATATTTTCTAGACTAAATTATTATAAATGGTTTAATCATATATAATTGATAAGGTTTGTTAGACCTTAATCAAACTAGTTGAAAAGATCATAAACATAACTACTAAAAGTTCTATAGAATAAATAATTCACATAAATGATAAAAAATCTAAAAGAACTTAATTTTATGATAAGTGCTAATATTATTTAGACTTCATTATAGTTTACAACTAGAACACTAAAATATTTAATGATTAATTTAAATTTACTGATAAGTCATTAGCTAACATATTAATAAAAGAATTGATTGAAATTTAATTTGATAGTATTTAAAAAATTCAAGATTATACCATCAATATGACTAATAAAATTATAAAGTCAAGTGCATTAGGCATGAATGCAATTGAGTTCTTTTTTGTATATATATTTTTAATTTTATTTATTCTAATTTGATTTATTTAAAATTTATTATAATAAAATTAAGAATAAGTGAAACTTAAATGAGGTGACTAGTACTACCTAGGAAGTGGGTAACAATAAAAGATTAAAGCATAATTTATCAAATAAGTTTATTGAGTTTATAAATATTATATAAACTTATAAAAAAATTTCATATAAAAATAATAATTCTATGACAAGAAATGTCATACGAAGAACAATTATAAGATTTGATTCAAAAGAGAAAAATATAAGTCTGACTTTTATATATTACAAATCAAACATTATAGAAGCACTTTTCTAACATATGTTAGATTAATACTAATATTTCAATTTATGTTATTAATAATAGAGATTCATTCTGAGAATCAAAAGATTATGAAATATTCATCACGAATCATCTTAAAATAAAAATAACAGTAGTTTATACTTGCTGATGTCTAAAGATAATTCATTTGATGAATCTTATGGATGCATGTTATGTTTCTATAATTCTAAAAATTTGGGTTTTTTTATTTAGAATTATCAAGATTTTTTTTCTGGTTTTGTACTCAATATATTTAGGATTCAATAAAAATTAATTTTTAAATTATGTATAATGATTTGTACAAAATTAATATGAATATTAAGTTTATAATGATTCTGTAATCAAATATTAGAATGAAACATAATTTCATGAACTCCTTGTTTCTATCTATAGGCCCCTCTATAATTTTTGTTTTGGTGAAGAGATATATTTTATTATATTTATAGATAATTGATCGAGATATGACTATATATCTAATTCATGTGTGATTTCATACTATTGACACACTTTGGTGTATACAAATAAAGTTAAAATATAATTAAACATAAAATTTAAAATTATCATAGGTGATAAATTTAATTGTAATAATGATGAACATGATTAAAATTTTAGTTCTTTTGCTAGATTCCTAGAAAAATGGATATTCAATTTATATTGTCATATGTTCCACAACAAAATGAGATTGTTGAAAGGTAAAATCATATTCTTATATATATTGTTATGAGTATGATGAGTTATTATTTTGTACCTGAATCAATATAATGAGAAGTTCTAAGGACAGTTATATATATCTTAAATAGGATTTTTAGTAAGTCAATTTTATCAACTTCTTTTGAGTTATGGATTAGTAGGAAACCAAACTTGAGATATTTATATATTTATGATTATCTTAAAGAGGTAAAGGTCTTCGATTCACATAAAATTAATTTGGATTCAAGGACTATTTTAAATATTCTATTATTTATCCAGAAAATTTCAAAGAGGTACATATTTGATTGTCATAATCATGAGGATAATTGAATATGGTAATACAAGATTCTTAGAAAATAACAAATCAAAATGAAAATCTTGAAAGTTAATCTTAATATTGAGAAAATATAAGTTGATACTCTTTTATCATTTATATTCGAGAGATTATTGTTCCTTAAGTCACCACAAGATTTGATGAGGGTAAATAATAAAATAATATTGATGAACTCCTAGATGTCATCAATAATGATCTTGTAGAATAATCATAATTGATAATTTTGAGAAGATCTCAAAATGAAAAGAGATAGATTATGACATAGGAATTAAAAGATCTCTTATTGTTTTCATAAGTTATGAAAAGTAATGATTCTGAAAATTAATATGATGCAATGAAAGCAGAGTTGAAATTAATGAACCAAAATGATATTTGAGAACTCGTTGAATTACGTAATAATTATATGAGTCAATTTTTAATGGATCAGACAAAATGTGACCTAAAGGATAATATCAAATGATATAAAAGTAATATTTGTAGTCAAATATTTTACTTAAAGAATACATCGATCATAATAAGATATTTTCTCTATTTTTTAAAATAAACTCACTAAGAATTGTTAAGACATTAGCGTTTTATTATGATTGTGAATTACATCATATGGATGTAAAAATAAAATTTTTGAATGGGGATCTAGATTTATATAGATTAACCTAAACGATTTATAGAGAAAATAAAAAAATACAAAATTTAGTATGTAAATTTAGGAAATCAATTTATGACTATAAATAATCTTTTAGAAAATGATATATATAAAGTCTTGATATTATTACATCTTTCAAATTTAAAAAAAATATTGTTAATCAATATTTATATCTGAAGATCAATGGGAGAAAGCTTGTTATATTGGTTTTGTATGTGGATAATATTTTTTACTTGTTAACATTGATATTGATTTATTATACAAAATCAAGAAATTTCTCACTAAAAAATTTAAGATGATTGATGTGAATGAGATATCTTATGTTATTAGTATTAAAATATTAAGAGATAGATCTTTAGCACTATCTCAAAAAAGATATAATAATTAAACTTTTGAGAGATTTAGTATACAGCTTTTTAAGCTAATAATAAAAGTAAAAATTTTAGTAAAAAAATATTTTTAAAATGACTTGAAAGAGAATCAAATAAATAAAAATATTTTCTATATATGTAAAGTTGAAAATTTAACGCATGCTCAAGCCTAAACCAGACTAGATATTAATTTTATAGTTGAAATACTGGGTGTATATTAAAATTATCTTGGTTTGAAATATAAAATGCTATGAAGAAAGTAATCAAATATTTAAAAATGATAAAAGATTATATGCTCACATATATAAAATTTAATTAGTTTGAAATAATAGTATTTTCATTTGTTGATTCTATAAATTATCTAGGAAGTCTACTTTATGTTTTCTATTTATATTAATTGAAGAGGCAATTTATAGGAAAAAATATTAAGCAATGTATTATTGTATTATCAACTCTATAAATTAATTTTATGGTATGCTTTAAGGATACTAATCAAGCTTTATGATTATAAAATTTTATCTTAGAACTTAATATGATTAGACTTATAAGTCACTGAACATACTTTATAATATATTTAAGTAATCTTTTTTTTTAAGAATAACAAGTACTCTAGCAATTATTATATGTATTATAGTGTAAAGTACTTGATAGTCAGAGTCTAGAAATAATTAATATCAATTAAAAACTTAAGTTTTATTGTATTGATTGTTAATCTATTCACTTAGGTCTTATAACTTAAAGTTTTTTAAAAAATATATTTTTATTATTGGTTTTGTGAATAACCCATAAAAGATATAATGATATATATTTGAGAGGACATTATAATTGACATTCATGTTTACATAATTAAAATAATTTATTTATATTATTTTATTTATATTTATGTATATACATATTATGGTTGGATGTGTGTAACATGATTGTTTTGATAAGATAAATTATAGTAGTTATTTTGAATTATAATAGGAAGTGCTAATAATATTATGATACATAAAAAAAATATGATATTTATGATAATTAACCGCTATGACTTATATTATCAGTAAGACTTAATATGATATTATGTTTATTGGACTTAATTGATTTGCTTTATAAAATTTGTGTGCACATATAAAGTTTTTTTAAAGCTTTCGAATCTAATTAAATAAATTTATTTTATTTATTTTAATTTTAATTTTTATATTTTATCAATTAATAGGATAAATGAGAGAATATTAGATTATATGACTCTATTTAATTATATAAGATATATTATAGATTTGATTAGATTCTAATTATAGCTATCAATAAACAGAATAAATATTTAATTATGATAGATTCCTTATAAGATGATTTTAATAGGAAAGGCTCTCATAATTATAATATTAAAATTTCTATTTTCACCTTAAAAGGACATATCACAAATTTAATCAATCAGTATTGTATTGTGAAAGATAAAAAAATAAAAAGAAAGAATTTAATTTTGTTTATAGATTGACATCATTATACTTTTCAAAGCCAACTACAATATACCTATATATTAGATGAAAACTTTATGCATAGCATCAAAAAGGTCGATATCACAAATTTAATCAATTATTATTTAATTTTAATTTTTAAGATTAATTTTTTTTTAAAATAATAATAATATAATCAAGATTATTTGATATTATTTTTTAGAACGTCACACTCCACTACTTATCACCATCGTGGTATCGGTGGTCTGCCGGCAACCATTCCCATCAGTTTGTGATGTTTTGCGTCAGATAACAGATTCCATCCAAAAGGATAGATATCTGATCTTTTCTTCTTTCCCTTTTGTTCTTGGTTGTTCATAGACACATACAACGCTACTTATCACCATCGTGGTATCGGTGGTCTGCTGGCAACCATTCCGATCAGTTTCAGGTGATGTTTTGCGTCAGATAACAGATTCCATCCAAAAGGATAGATATCTGATCTTTTCTTCTCTCCCTTTTGTTCTTGGTCGTTCATAGACACATACAACGCTACCCGATTCTTTCCTCCGCAAAGACCGAGGAGAGACATGGAGATTAAGGCTACTGCTTCGGCCATGGTGCTGCTCCTCCTCCTTGCTTGGTGCTGCAACGTTCATATTGAAGCACAGGTGCCGATCCCAGCTAAGATTGATGGGTTTGTGTACAGAGGAGCTCCTGTTTGGGGGCACTCAGTGGTGGTGGAAGCCTTCTTTGATCCTTTATGCCCTGACAGCAGAGACTCATGGCCGCCACTGAAGAAGGCCCTGCGCCACTACTCCGATCGCCTCTCGGTCGTGGTCCACCCCTTCGCACTGCCGTAAGTGTTCCCTGTTTCTTCTATCTTCTGATCTTGTTGGGGTTTCGTTCTTGTTCTGCCTTCTTTGTAGCCATGGTGGAATCAAAGAAGAGCAAAGTTAGCCAAATGGTTTAGCTTTTCTTGGGTTGATTCTGTAAACCAGCTAACTAAATCATGATTTAATGACCATTAATTGATTTAGCTGTCATGAGTGTGACAACAGTGTCATCTCCAAGACATGGAATGGGATCTTGGAATCATCAATCTTTTGCTTCCTTTTTCTTCTTCCCCCTTTATTCCTTGCATAAAAGACCTTTGTATTCTTACTTGTTTTGGGTGTTGCAGTTACCACAGCAATGCTTTTATTGCTTGTCGCGCACTTCACATTGCCGATAAGCTCAACGCATCCTCAACATACCCACTGCTGGAGCTCTTCTTCAAGTTTCAGGTAAAAGTCTTTGATACACAATCTTATATAAGAAAACATTTCTTCTCTGTTCATCATCAAAGCAAATGAGGGATTTGGATTCTTTTCTTGAACTTAATGGCTAATCAATATATGTTGCTGTGATCAAAGCCCGCAATTAAGCAGCATATTCATGGAAGTCCAGTACTTCACTATTTGGAGAATTTTCATTAGTGGTGAATGATCTTAATAAAAATTTAATTCTCAATATATTCGTTGAAGGTGGAATATGATGGTTCAGAGTTGGCTGTTCTTTGCTGCTCTCTTCGGTTGAGCCTCCGTGACTTCTTTCACATAACAAAAATTAACTCATCTACAAAGCCTTGCCTTTTCGGTTTTGGATTCGAATCAAAATTGAATCTCAAGAACATTAAAGTCAATGTTGTTTGTATTAGCTTAACTTGTATTATGAACAACTCATTCTTAGATACTTGAAAATTGTTATTTCAGTAGCCTTACCATCTTAGCAAAGTTGGAATTTTTTGTCTTGTCAGGCTTAATGCATGTTTCAGATGACAAATCAGCATTTGTGCTGCTCAGCTTATTGAATTCCTATGCTAATCAAGTGTATGAAAACAGGAAAAGTACTATAACCAGCCAACTTATAATCTGCCAAGAGCTTCCATAATCAAAGACATGGCTCGGCTAGCGGTTGCAGCTATCGGCAAGAACTCGTTGTCGACATTCCTATCTGGTTTTAATGACACAAGAACTGACTCTGCAACAAGGATTTCCTTCAAGGTGAGTATACATAAGGTTGTGTGAGTGTGTGTATGTGTTTCATTATTTCCGGGCATCTGATGTCCACTGTCCTGTCTTTTTTTTGTCCTTCCAGTATGGATGTTCAAGGGGAGTGACGGGAACACCTTTCTTCTTTGTCAATGGAATGCCTCTATCTCAGTCTGGCTCAGAACTGGCTTACAAGGAATGGAGAAGCATTATTGATCCACTTCTAGAGAGGCAAATTTAGATGGTGAAGGAAATTGAAACTGTTTCAAGATTCAATAAGATGTTGGCAAGGAAAGGTGGAATGATCTTTCTAATTTTTGCAATAAGAGCTTGATGATGAACTACTTGTAGAACATACCAATAAGTGATTTTGTGGGTTATTGTTTTAGTGGAGTAGTGTGATTTATCAGATTTGTATTACAAATTGAGATTAATTGAGTTTAACTCATTATGACATCGTGACATATCCCATCTTATAGTCAAAGATTTATTGTTTATTGTGTCAATATAAAAGAATTGAGATGTTCACGTTTCGATATTTGACTAGTGCTGCATATTCTTCCCCTATTATCTTTATCAGTGTTATTAGTATTATCAGGAACAATTTTATAATTTTCAATATTTATATTATCATTATCATGGTCATAACAAACATCATTTGCATGACTATTATTATTATTATTATTATTGTAACATTGTGATACGCCTTAACTTTTTACTAAGAGTAAAATCACGACTTCAAAGATCCATTATCACAAACATAAATTAATATTCGTTGTAATTACAATAATAAGCTTTATAAGAAAAAAGACTAGAAATAATTTCTAGTATATATATATACTATGTATAAATCTTCAAGAAATTGTAAAAATGAAATACTAATGCTTTCATATGAAATGAAAATAAATCAATTCTTCATGTAACTCATTATCTAATATAAACTTATAAGTCATTTTAAATAATAATAAAATTTATATAATAAATAAAATCATGCATCAATCTTAAGAAATATATCTTAATCATATACATTAAGTGTCAAATGACATCTTCATATAACATACGCATACATCAAACACCGCATAATGAATAAAGAAACATACAACAATTGATATATTTTATATTAGCAAAGAAAGAAAACTCATATTAAACTCTCAACAAGTAATATAGTGGTATTTATTCACCTATGCTTATAGATACATATTCCTTTCAATAATATATGGATAGACCGTCTAATTGTCACGTTTAGTGACCCATTAACTAGTAAAGAGAATTGCCGTATCAATACTAACCTATATATCATTTGCAAGAAAATAAAATCCTCGTATTTTATCTATCATAAATGTATTATATGAAAATAAATAAAATCATTCATTTTTATTTATTTATGTATGTATTTGGAATTATTTTATACTATTGATTGGTACATGACATTTATGAACTTATACCCGTAGCTCCTTTTATAGTTGGTGCTGCTGAGTTGTGTTGCCTCACTAAGTTGAAGGTCGAACCAGAGTCACCACTTAGGCCATTAGTTAAGTCGATCTGCACTGCACGCTCCATGTCAGGTCAAGTCAAATTGAGCCACCAATAATAGAGGGCACAACTGTCTTTAAATAAAAAGGAAGAGATGGCTTTCCCAAACGAAATAAATAAATAATTAATTAATTAATTAACTTCATTCCTAATCTGTTCAAACAAACAAAGAAACAAGAATTAATTATTAATTATTTTTTTCTTAATTACCTTGCATAAATAAATTATGTTAATTAAGGTAAACTCTATTTATGATAATTTTAACTTTTGAATGGGATGAAAAGATTATCCGGGGGCTTACATTTGTGGTCATCAATTTTGTCACCAACATATCTTGATTCCTTATTACTACTGTTATTGTTCCTATCGACGATTAGTATCACAACTTCTATCACCATTATCATAAGAATTGATGCTATTTCGTCATCTATTAAGCATGATTGCTTCCACTATCTATTTTTTATCGGCTATTACCACATCAATTCACCGTAATAATCACATTATAACTATTGTTATTACAGTAATCTCATTGGAATAAATACTACTCATATTCTTCAACAAAATTACTAAATATTTAATTGATCAACTCCCATCCTCGTTTAGCATATCCAACCCAACCCAACCCAAATCTTATTTCGGCTCATCTAAAAGTCGGGCCAAACCAAACCGAACCACACAAAACCAGAGGCCAAACCTGGCTCGATCCAAACTTTGGCTTGTTTCACCTTCACCCGACCCACTATCGATCCAGTCTAATAATGCGAACACCGAAGCCATAAATAAATAAATAAATAAATAAATGAAGATTTGCAGATAGTGAAAGTTATAATTAATTGAAATTGAATTACAGTGCTTTGATTAAAAACACTGTAAACTCCTTAAAAATATTACAACTAAGAATGTTTTTTATTATCATTTTTTAAATGAATAAAAATAAAAATATTATTAGGATTTGTCAGCCTTTATTTTGAAATATACCAAAATATTTTTAACTTTAATTCAAAATCACTTAAATTATAATAAGGTTAATAATTAAGGTTCATAAGAATTTAAATTTATTAAGACCGAGTTACAATATTCTTAAATATGATTATAATATTTTTAATTTAGTAGAAAATATGAATATTTTTGTTATTTTTCAATCTGTAATCTCTTTTATTTTATTTAAAATAGTATCTCCTATTTAAAAAATACTCAAAATATCCCTTTAAAAAATTTTGCTATATTTTTCACTCTTTTTTTTATCAGTTTTAGATTGCTACAATATTTTTATTTAGCTTATTTATAGTATTTTTCAATGGTGCTTACAGTATTTTCAATACTTGTAAGTGAAATCATATTATGTTTCTTTTATCATGATTACTCATATTTTATTATGATATCATATTTTAAAATTTTTATTTTATTAATTTAATTAATATTAGGAGTTTATTTGGATCATTTACAATGTTTTCGAATACGTTTTATAATATTTTCAGATGCCCAAAATATTATAATAAACTATTTTTTAATTTTATTTGGATGATGTTATTCCTAAGTCATTATAGATATTTATTTGAATCAATATATCAAATAATTTTTAGTGTGTTTTGATTTTATTTGACTTATTCATATTATTTTTAAGTAAGTATTTTTATTATGGTGATCAAAACAATGTAACAAACAAAAAAGAATTCCATGAATAATTTAGATTTTTTTAAATTAAAAGTATTATTTGAAAAAAATAAACGATTGAAAAAAAATTTAAAATATAAATATTTTTCTAAAAAAATATCTAAAAAATATTATAACTAATTTGAATAAGGTGATCTAACTACATTTCTCTAGGAAACTCATATTTTTATCATTTTAGGATTAGAGGCTCTCTGGTATATTTTGGAAAATAAGAGACGCTGTACATTAGAAACGG
The DNA here is from genome assembly GCA_004837865.1 of Musa balbisiana. NCBI lineage: Eukaryota > Viridiplantae > Streptophyta > Magnoliopsida > Zingiberales > Musaceae > Musa > Musa balbisiana. The sequence goes on along the minus strand of CM017192.1, from coordinate 33,283,022 downwards.
GTCTTTTCCGAAATATCGTCTTTAAATAAATAAATATATTTAAACGTAAAAAAGAAAGGCGACAAAGCAGGACGAGTTTTCGTTGGACGAGAGCGAAGACGCTGGTGACCAAACCCTAAGCCTAGCGCCACCCTCTTCGCCTTATCGTGAGCTGATCTCTCTTTCCCAGATTCCACGTTCGTACCCTTTCCTTTCTGTGATTCCTGATCTGTTGCGCATTTTTTTCCTGATATTTTCTAGCATTTTTAAAGTTTTTTCGAGAAGAAGAAGGAAAGATGACGGCCGATGTAGAGATGGAGGTCCAGGCGCCGTCCAGTTCTGTACCCTCCGCCACTGTTCCTTCCACTCTTCAACGTGCGAATCCGAGCCAAAAAGAGATAACTCTGTTCGAATTCCCTACAGTTTATTCGCCTGTTTCTGTTATTATTGATGTGGATTTGGTGCAGATTTGAAGGAGATCGTGTCCTTGATCGAGACTGGCGCGCAGGGCAAGGAGGTGCGGCGGATCGTGCGGGCTGTGCGCTTGACGATGATGCTTCGCCGAAAGCTCAGGGCGTCTGTGTTGTCCGCGTTCCTCGGCCACGTCCTCCCCTCGGGCTCCGAGGCGTTTGCTAAGCTCTCCTCACTTCTTCCCAAGGTACTATTTCTTCTTCGTCATAGCTTCTTGTGTAAACTTTTCCTTTCTTTCTTCCTGTGGTTAGAACCATGCTGATTGTTAGGCTACAGCGTTTCTGTTGATTTATTCTCTATGAATCCTTGGTCGTCCAATTATTCGATTAAATTGAACGTGTTATCCCAGCAAAGATTTGGTTGTGCAAATCTGTCTTGCTGTTGATTTATTATCTCTTAGGTTATAATATCTCGACAGTGCCCCAAAAAAGGTGCTCTTGTGTTGTTTGTGTTCCATGTTTATTCGCATATTCTACATGGGTATAGTCTTAGCCAGAGAAGGGTCGCTGTTGCCCGTCCTAAATAAACCCAGAGTAGGAGATTTTCCATAAGTTTTGGGAGGCACAATTTAGAAGAACCAAATTTAAGTTGTAAGGAGGGCTTTGGTCTTCAACTGTTTATTTGTATGTATAACTATGCACAGGTCTTCTTTCTTTTGTCTTCTGTTTCTTCTTCTGAATTTAAAGGGTCTTGGGATTCGTCACTCTTTGTTGGTATTATTTCTTGTTCCTTATTAAATAAATTCGTAAATGAATATAACACTACCCTATAAATTTGTGTTGGTCTTGGTATGCAGATACCTATTAATTATTTAAAATTTACTGTACAAGTCTTGATTTCTACTCACTTAATATTTAATTTGAATATTTTAACTGAACTGTATATGTGATCGCGTATGCTTCTGGGTTTTACATATGTTCTATGTAGTACCTTGACCGCTTGCATACTGTCACGGCCTTAGCTGGAATTGCCTAAGGCGTGAGGCACCCTTGCGGCTAAAACGCGAACTTAGCTTGCGTTACCCAAGACGCGAGTCACCCTCGTGGCGAGGACGCGAACTTAGCTTGCGTTGCCTAAGTCGCGCTTCGCCCTTGCGATCTTGCTCCGCAAGGATCAGCCCACTTTGTAACCTCTCGCAGGTCCCGAAGGACCTGTAAAAGAGAAAGTTGGTTAGTTCGAAAGAACGAGCGACGGACAAGTCCCGAAGTCTCGCGGAAAAGGGGAAGCTTTACAAGCAATTCGACGAACACCTTGTGTGCACAAGAGAAAAGAGGGAGAGGGAGAAAAACAAGGCTTTCAAGGATGAACGAACAGCTGCAAGCCCACAAATAGCCGCTCACCTGGTCCCGAGCGCGAACACAAGTCCCCGTAAAGGTCACGTGCGAACTTGCGAAAGAGAGTTCAACGCCCGGTATATAACCGAAGCCCCATCCAGCCCTGTGCCACCCGGGGGGTTCCTAGGGGCTGAGATGGCTGACGTTTTGGTGAGCGGAGGCAGATTTCAGAAATCAGCCCGCGGCACACGAAAACGGAGCTGTTTTGGGCTGTTTTGGGGCTGTTTTGCTCGGTTCGGTGAGCAGTCGCTTTGTAACGCTGCAGCGAGTTCGAACTTACATTTTTACAAGCAAAATGACCCAAAACCAAGAGAAAACCTACTGCCAAGCAGCTGTACATGTTGGGGTGAGCGACGAACGGTTCGTTGAACGAAGTTGTTGCGGGTGCGAAGCGACCGTTCGTGACATTCTCCCCCACTTAAACTGTCGACGCCCTCGTCGACGCTTGTTGATAGTTGTTGACGATTGCTTCTTCATGCCGTAGGGCGTCCTCTGGCTCCTAGCTGGCTTCGGTTCGGGAAAGCTTTCGCCACTTCACCAAATACTCCGTCTGTTCAGCTCCATTGGGTAGCTTTATCTTACGGTCCGCCAGGATTGTTTCAACTCGCTTCTCGTAGGAGGCAGTGGTGGGGGGTAGCCGAGTTGGTATACTTCGTGATGCATCTTGCGGATCCGAGTGGTAGGCTTTCAGGTTGCTGGCGTGAAGAACATTGTGAATTTTGAACCACGCCGGCAGCTGTAACTTGTAGGAAACATTGCCTACCCTGCTGATAATTGGGAAGGGCCCTTCATATTTGCACACCAATCCTTTGTGGATTTTGTTCCAGAAGAATTGGAGTGATGCTGGTTGAAGCTTTACCAACACCAAATCGCCGACCTTGAACTCTTGCGGTCGCCTTCCCAAGTCTGCCCACTTCTTCATTCTTCTTGCCGCCTTCTCCAAGTAAGCCCGCGCAATATCTGCATTTCGATGCCACTCCTTTGCGAAATGGTAAGCTGACGGGCTACTCCCAGTGTATCCAATTGCCATGGTGTGCGGAGTTGACGGTTGTTGTCCTGTAATAATCTCGAAGGGGCTCTTGTTGGACGCAGAGCTCCGCTGTAAGTTGTAGGAGAATTGGGCAATGTCCAACAACTTCACCCAATCTCGTTGGTTGGCACTCACGTAGTGCCGAAGATATTGCTCCAAGAGCGAGTTTATCCTTTCAGTCTGGCCATCCGTCTGGGGGTGGAGGCTTGTGGAGAAGTATAACTTTGACCCCAACAACTTGAATAGCTCGGTCCAGAATCGTCCCAGGAACCGAGCATCTCGATCACTAATGATGTTGTGCGGGACTCCCCAATACTTCACCACATCTCTCATCATCAGCTTGGCCGCCTCCTCTGCTGAACAGTGTAGGGGAGCAGCAATGAACGTTGCATACTTTGAAAACCGATCGACCACCACGAGTATCGATCCGAGTCTCCCTACAAGTGGCAAGCTCGATATGAAGTCCAAGGAAATGCTCTCCCACGGCCTCTCTGGTACGGGCAACGGTTCCAAAAGTCCCACCGGCTTCCGTTGTTCCGCCTTGTCTTGTTGGCAAGTGAGGCACGTTCGAACATATTCCTCCACATCAATCCCCATCTTTGGCCAGTAGAAGACCCTCTCCACGAGAGCCAATGTTCGGTGAATACCTGGGTGTCCAGCCCAAAGGGAATCATGACACTCTTTTAAGAGTTCACGCCTCAAATTGTCCACTCGGGGAACATAAACCCTATTCCCTTTTGTGTAAACAAGTCCCTCCTGGACCCAAAATCGTCGTGCCTTGCCTTCTTTGATGAGCTGCATCAGGATGACTGCCTGGGGGTCACTATACAGTCCATCCCTGATCCTGGAAAGGAAGTTGGAGTGCAACTGACTTGCTTGGCCTCCGCCCTCCAATTGTATGGCATTCATGCGCTCCACTTTCCGACTCAATGCATCGGCCACGGCATTTGCCTTCCCAGGCTTATACTCCATTGCCATATCAAATTCGGCCAAGAAGTCCTGCCATCGTGCTTGTTTTGGGGAGAGTTTCTTCTGAGTTTGGAAATAGCTCAGAGCGATGTTGTCTGTCCTCAGCACAAATCGTGATCCGAGAAGATAGTGTCGCCAAACCCGTAGGCAGTGGATCACCGCCGTCATCTCCTTCTCATGCACCGGATACCGCCGCTCGGTCTCGTTGAGTTTGCGGCTCTCGTAGGCCACCGGATGACCCTCCTGCATGAGCACTCCCCCAATAGCGAAGTCTGAAGCATCTGTATGGACTTCGAAGGGCTCCCCATAGTCCGGCAATTTGAGCACCGGTTCTTCCAGAACAGCAGCCTTCAGATCTTGGAATGCTGTTTCACATTTGTCAGACCACTTCCAAGGCTGCTCCTTCTTTAGTAACTCCGTCAGTGGAGTTGCACGCTTCGAATACCCCGCTATGAAGCGTCGATAGTAGTTGACGAAACCAAGGAAGGATCTCAACTCTGGCACCTTCTTTGGAATTCGCCATTCCGCAACTGCTTGCACCTTTGATTTGTCCATCCGAATGGAGCCATCACCGATTCGATGCCCCAAGAATAAGATCTCCGTTTGGGCAAAGTAACATTTCTCCCTCTTCACGAACAAAGTGTTCTCCCTGAGAACCTTGAAAATTGTCCGTAGGTGCTTGACATGCTCCTCGAGCGTTTGACTGTAAACGACGATATCGTCTAAGTAGACGACCACGAACTTGTCCAAATACTCCTTGAATAACTGGTTCATGAGAGTGCAGAACGTGGCCGGAGTGTTGGTTAAGCCGAAAGGCATCACCAGGAACTCAAACGCTCCATACCTGGTCACACAGGTAGTCTTCGCTTCGTCGCCTTCAGCAATGCGCACCTGCCAGTACCCCGATCGAAGGTCGAGTTTCGAGAAATACTTGGCCTTGCCCAACTGGTCGAACAAGTCCGCGATGAGCGGGATGGGATACTTGTTCTTCACCGTCACTTTGTTGAGGGCTCGATAATCAACGCATAGTCGGAGGCTCCCATCTTGTTTCTTTTGGAAGAGAACTGGAGCTCCGAATGGTGCTTTAGAGTTGCGGATGAGACCACCGCTTAGCAGTTCACCTAACTGCTTTCTGAGTTCAGCCAACTCTGGCGGGGGCATGCGGTAGGGTGGTCTCGCTGGAGGCTTCACTCCTGGCTCCAGCTCGATGCTATGATCTACGCCTCTGCGTGGTGGAAGAGTCTTCGGCAACTCGGGTGGCATAACATCATTGAACTCCTTCAGGACGTTCGCCACCGCAGCAGGTTCTTGAATGGCCTCCTTGTCGAGTGGCTCTAGCTTCATAGCGGCCACGAATGTTAGTTCACCTTTCCGCACCCCTTTCTTCAGTTGCAAAGCTGATATGTGTTGGGGTTCCTTGGTTCCTCTCCGAGAGACGGGAACCACGCAGGGATCGTCACCCCCCATCATACACAAGGAGTTTAGGAACGGCATTGGCACCAACTTCGCTGCGTGCATGAACTCCATTCCAAGAATCACTTGGAAGTCGTCCAGTGGCACTGCCATCATGTTGGTGTTCCCGTTCCATGTTCCGATCTTGATGGGAACTCCCTTCGCCAACCCGGAGATTCGCCTGGCCTCCGAGTTTACCGCCTTCATTCGGCTTGGGCTCTTCTCCAAGATCAGCCCAAGTCGCTTTGCTTCTGAGTCGGCAATAAAGTTGTGGGTGGCACCCGTGTCCACCATAGCACGGGTTGTTTGGCCATTTAGCTTGATGTCCACGTACATCAGCTCACCAGTTCCTGCTTTTTGTAGCCTTGTCTTCGTGTTCTCCCCCACTTGACCCCGTATGGCGTTCAACAAACGCATTGCTCCCATCCGGGGTCCTTGCGACTCCTCGCCGTCGCTGCTGGATTCAGAACTACTCGAACTAAGAGCGACAGCCTTGCCCTTGTCCGATTTGGGGGGGTGGATGGAAGCTGTTAAAGCATTGAGTGCCTGTTTTTGTGGGCACTCCCTCACCATGTGCGGCCCTCCGCACAAGAAGCATCCGCCAGGTTTCGGGGCCTTGCCTTTCGGGCTTGGCCCTTTATGGGAACTCTTCTTCTTTTGTTCGCCCCCGAGCTCCTTCCCTCGAGAATATTTTGGAGGGCGATTGCTTGAAGATTGTTTTCTTCTTCCCGGGTCTTCTGAGGAAACAAAGTCGGTGAGCCTTTCTGCGGCAGCAATTGCCCCGACCAAATCGACGACATTCCTTCGATGTAGTTCTTGTTGCGCCCATGGCTTCAAACCATTAAGGAAGCTGAACAGCTTATCCTTCTCGGACATGTCTTGGATGTTCAGCATTAGCGCAGAAAATTGCTTCACGTAGTCTCGGATGGAAGTATTTTGGCGGAGTTGTCTCAACTTCCTTCTTGCGACGAACTCGGTGTTCTCCGATAGGAACTGAGTTTGCAACTCCCGCTTCAAGTCCTCCCATGTGTCAACCCGACACCGACCTTGTTGGATCTCCTCCCAACGGGTTCTCCACCAAAGTTTTGCATCTCCGTTCAGATACATTGTTGCTATAGAAACTTTGGTTTCTTCAGAATCGGGCCTCGTAGCTCGAAAGTATTGTTCCATGTCGAACAGAAAATTCTCGAGCTCTTTGGCATCTCTGGCCCCTCCATAACCATGAGGCTCGGGTGCCCTCAAGTTTTGTGGTGGTGCAACGCGGGTGTTGCTTCCTCCCGCATTTAGTGCTCTAGTGAGCATAGCCACCCTTGAAGAGAGTTCCGCCACCACTTCCTGCAGGTGCTGCACGGAGTCTTTGGTGTCATCCGACAGTCGGTCGACTAGGGCCTCGACCTTATCGATCCTAGACTCCGCTTCCTCTTGCGAGCTCTCTACCCCGACAAGCCTTTGTTGGCCGTGGTAGAGTTCCTCCACGCTCGCTTCAAGAACATCCAGGCGGGTTTCCGCCGTTGTGAGTCTCTCCTTGTGACTCTTTTTCCCAGTTAGCGCTCCAGATTGCGCTTCCTCCGCTCGCGGAGAGTAGCCAACTTCTCGCTCATCACGTTCGCTGCCGCGCTCCTCTTGAGCGGGTCCAACAGCATGAGAGCGAGTGTGCACATGCAGCCCACCTGCGGCTGCTTGGGGCAAGGGTCCGGCTTGCCCCGTCTTGCTTGATTCGCCACGATGCTTTGCCATGGCGAAGTTGCGAAGTTCCTTCGCTGCTCGCTCGAAGTGCTTGCCCGCTCTGATACCACAATGTCACGGCCTTAGCTGGAATTGCCTAAGGCGTGAGGCACCCTTGCGGCTAAAACGCGAACTTAGCTTGCGTTACCCAAGACGCGAGTCACCCTCGTGGCGAGGACGCGAACTTAGCTTGCGTTGCCTAAGTCGCGCTTCGCCCTTGCGATCTTGCTCCGCAAGGATCAGCCCACTTTGTAACCTCTCGCAGGTCCCGAAGGACCTGTAAAAGAGAAAGTTGGTTAGTTCGAAAGAACGAGCGACGGATAAGTCCCGAAGTCTCGCGGAAAAGGGGAAGCTTTACAAGCAATTCGACGAACACCTTGTGTGCACAAGAGAAAAGAGGGAGAGGGAGAAAAACAAGGCTTTCAAGGATGAACGAACAACTGCAAGCCCACAAACAGCCGCTCACCTGGTCCCGAGCGCGAACACAAGTCCCCGTAAAGGTCACGTGCGAACTTGCGAAAGAGAGTTCAACGCCCGGTATATAACCGAAGCCCCATCCAGCCCTGTGCCACCCGGGGGGTTCCTAGGGGCTGAGATGGCTGACGTTTTGGTGAGCGGAGGCAGATTTCAGAAATCAGCCCGCGGCACACGAAAACGGAGCTGTTTTGGGCTGTTTTGGGGCTGTTTTGCTCGGTTCGGTGAGCGGTCGCTTTGTAACGCTGCAGCGAGTTCGAACTTACATTTTTACAAGCAAAATGACCCAAAACCAAGAGAAAACCTACTGCCAAGCAGCTGTACATGTTGGGGTGAGCGACGAACGGTTCGTTGAACGAAGTTGTTGCGGGTGCGAAGCGACCGTTTGTGACAATACGGAGGCTGCTTTTATATAACTTGCCCTTCTGGTAATGCTTAATTTCAATTTGGAGATATGATCTCTTATGACCTGTTTTCTGTTTCAAATGATGCTTGGTTTGCAAAATGCTAACTGCATTGGAGTAGAAAACACCTCTCTGCTTTTCAAAAAGTAAAATACTCATATGGAAAATGATGAAAAGGTGTCGGTAACTACTCATTTGCTTGTACAAGAGATTTTTTTTCTTATATTCTTATTTTGTATAGATCTCCTTAGATAAATATGCTTTGTGATGCATGAAATCCATTCATGATGCATTGAGCGTACGGGTTCGTGACATCTCTATCTCATCTAGAAAGTTTGACCAATTTAGTTGTTTTTTCCTCTTCAAAGGATGATGAGCATGACATGGATGTGGATACAGCAGCATCTGTGGTACAAGGTCCTGCTAAGCATTGTATACCGGAGCTGGAAATTTTTTGCTACTTGATTGTTCTCATATATCTGATTGACCAAAAGAGATACAATGAGGTGACTCTTCATTTCCTTGTTGAAATTGAAGTTATATCCTTTCTTTAATCTTTCTACACCTGTTGTGTGCCAGGCTAAAGCATGTTCTTCTGCTAGCATTGCTCGCTTGAGGAACATAAACCGAAGAACCGTCGATGTTATAGCTTCCCGTTTGTACTTCTATTATTCATTCAGTTATGAACTCACAAATAGTCTTGCCGAGATTCGTGGGTATGTACAATCACCTTATATGTCTTCGTTGCACAATATTTTAGTGGATTTTTATAGGACAGTTGTGACTTGGATCTTTTTACTGATGTCTTTCAGCTTTGATAACATTATTTTTCCATTAGGACTCTTCTTGCATTGCATAGGATGGCGACCTTACGACGTGATGAGTTGGGTCAGGTTTGTTGGTTGTGAAGCAGGAGGGTTGTATACTCTTATGAAAGTTCATACTAGCTAATCATAATGGTTGGTTGCAGGAAACCCTTCTGAACCTTCTACTTCGCAATTATCTCCATTACAACTTGTATGACCAGGCAGAGAAGCTAAGGTCGAAAGCACCACGTTTTGAGGCACACTCGAATCAACAGGTAAAATCTCTAAGAACTTTCTGTTTCAATGTTAAATCTGAACAATTTGCCATAAATTTCATTGTCTTTTCTCTCAGGTTTATTTTTTTTTCTTTCTTTTAAATAATTCTTGTGAGTTATGACATTTATTTATGTAGCTGTATCACAATGTTTATCATTCTAGGAGCATAATGGTTTCGTGGATTCTTTCTGTGGTTTTCCTGTAGTTCTGTCGGTATCTGTTTTACCTTGGAAAAATAAGAACCATTCAGTTGGAATATACTGATGCTAAAGAGAGCCTTCTGCAAGCTGCTCGGAAGGCTCCAGTTGCGGCCCGTGGATTTCAAATCCAGTGCAACAAGTGGGCAGTCATTGTCCGTTTACTTCTTGGTGAGATCCCTGAAAGAACTGTTTTCATGCAGAAAGGCATGAAGAAGGCTTTGACACCATACTTTGAGCTAACTAATGTGAGTTGTCAGTGACAGATAAATATTACTGGATTGCAATCTTAGTTATTGAGATGCTTATTTTTGTGGTTTTAGGCTGTGCGGATTGGAGACTTGGAGCTATTTAAAATTGTTGCAGACAAGTTTTCAGGGACTTTCAGTTCAGACAGGACCCATAATCTGATTGTCAGGCTGCGCCACAATGTGATAAGGACTGGACTCCGCAATATTAGCATTTCATACTCTCGGATTTCCCTTGCTGATGTAGCTAGAAAACTGAGATTGGACTCGCCGAATCCTGTGGCTGATGCAGAGAGCATAGTAGCCAAAGCCATTAGAGATGGGGCAATAGATGCAACTATAGATCATGCTAATGGATGGGTGGTCTCCAAGGAGACTGGGGATGTCTACTCCACCAATGAACCACAGATTGCATTCAATTCGAGGATTGCCTTCTGCCTCAACATGCATAATGAAGCTGTGAGAGCACTGAGGTTCCCACCAAACTCCAACAAGGAGAAAGAAAGTGAAGAGACGAGGCGGGAGAGGCAACAACAAGAGCAGGAGCTTGCTAAGCATATTGCAGAGGAAGATGATGATGATTTTTAGTTGTCTTTAAAAAACGTAATTCAGGTTATTATGTGCAGCTCCTACTTTGGAGCTGTTGCAAAAGATTGTGATGCTACTTGCAGAAGATTGTGGAATATAAACTAGTGATGCTGTTGTCTTTGCTTCTTATCAGACCTCCAGCTTTTGGCATCTGTGGTGGTTCGAACTGAACCCTATCGGTAAACTGCTGAATTAATTATTGCATTTTCTTTATCCAAGTTGTATTTGGTGATGTATGAACCCTATCAGAAAACTGCTGAATTAATGATTGCATTTTCTTTATTCAACTTGTATTTATGATGCTTTCTGTGGCTGACATGGCCAAGCTATTATGTTTTTTTAGGTTGCTTGAAGCAACAGAGGTGGTTTGAACTGAATTCTATCAGGTTGCTTGTTATCGGAGTTGTGTTCGATGATGCATGTTAATTTAGGTTGCCCTATGCAATGCCTATTTCACTTATATAAGGGGTGACTGTATCTATGTTGTCTTATTTTGAATTGAAATTGTAGAAAATCTTATGATTAAGGGATTTGAATCCTATAATCAAGGGATTTTATAATCTTATAATTAAAGAAATTTATTTTTTGTTTTAGAACACTCAATTAATATCAAATCAGTCCCAAAAATAAATTAAAATTAAATTATATAGAATCAATTTTTTAATTATAGAGGTTGTAATCACTCTCTCTCTCTATATATATTTTTTATATAAAAAAGATTAATGAATAAAAAAATATATTTTATTATGTTCATGGTATCCTGGTTCTTATACAAAAGAGTTTTTCTACTTTCTTTCCATAAATGCTGAAAGTCTCTTTCTCTATTCTTCTATTTTATCATTCTTCACATTAGTCTCAATTACTTCTTCTTTCTTGTTTGCTTACGTGAAACCTATTCTATTAGTGTGGAGGAGAGAAGATGAAACCAATAATTTTTTCTCTGCCAAATAGTTTACATGATTATTCATTCTTGTTGATTATAATACATAAACTCAACCAATAAATTTTTTTTCATTAGTCTCAATCTATAAAATTGTATATTTGAGAAAGAGAAAAGATTAATTATTGGATTGGATTAACAATAACACCTGTAGTGGATTATCCCAAGTTCAAAGTATAAGATTCTGAAGATTATATGATCAAAGCATTGATGCATAAACTCTACGGAACTAGAAATTGATCAAATATATATATTTTTATCAACAACAAAGGAGTTTTGAAATGATGTGGTTGAGACATGAAAAATTCAGTCCAAGTATTTGAGATTACAAACAAGATTAGAGAGCTTAAGCAAGGTAATATTAGTATTATAAAATATTTAGACATAGATAGGAAAATAGATTGACAATATAGATTAATCGTTCATACGTCGTAGATAAAAATCGATTAACACCTTTTCGTGAGCTAAAGACGTAAACAAATATAAAGTATTTGATTTCATAATATAATTATAAGCATAAAAATTATAATATGTTATCATTTTATAAAAAAATTAATGTTAAAATCTGAAATCAAATAGCAAGATAATAATATATATTTAATTCAAACTTGTTATTGGTAATTATGTGGTTAACCTAAGTTTCTCAGACGATGTTAATGAAACTATTATTTAGGGAGACTATATTCTATACTATAATTAATAGCGAGAAATAAGCTATTTCAAAAAGCATTAAGGCTTTGTAAGGGTTAAATATGTAAAATAGGCGAAAAAGTAAAAATAAAAATGATTTTGATTCTGTTATGTCTCTGTCATTATTATATAGTTTTGAAGGTGAGAGAGAAAATTGAGCGAGAGAGAGAGAGAGAGAGAGAGAGAGAGAGAGAGAGCGCAACAAGGACGGCGTGAGCGAGGTCCTTGTCGCTCTCCCACGCTTCTTCGTGCTCCCGCTGGGATCTTGCGATCCCTCGCTCGAGAAGGAAACTATGAGTCATTGAGCGCCCACTTCTACGTCTTCGCCTTCCCCGCCCCTTCGATCGCCGAAAGCTCCCCTGATCGCAACCCTAGCCCTAACATCTCACCTCTCCACCTGTCCTTCCATGGCCACCGCCGCCGCCGCATCGTCCTCATCCTCTGTTGACGCTGATCCCTCGTCAACCTCCGCCTCCCCACGCGCCACACGGACAGTGCGCCAACCCTGGTCCCACGTCGTCCGCGGCGAGCCTGAAACTTCTGCGGCCGCCGCCGTACCTCCCCCCTCCTCTCCTCCGCCTCAGCCGCAGGCTGCCACAATCCCCTCTCCGGATCCCTCCGATCGGTCACCTCGGAAGTCGCCGCCGGAGGACGTGGTTCCGTCGTCATCGGAAGCTGCCCGCGGGAAGAAGCCGGCCTGGAAGCGGCCACTAAATGGGGAGATCGAGGCGGGCCCCGCCGTGATGGGGGGCGCTGCCTCGTGGCCTGCCCTCTCTGAATCCGCCAAGTCCGCTTCCGCTACCAGATCATCGTCGTCCGATGCTTTGAAACCCCTTTCCGATGGACCCCTTGCTGTGCCCCCGGTGAGAATTTCGAAATCTTGATCAAGAACCCTTACGTTTTAGATGGAAGTGGTTTGAATCTATGCATGCTGTTCTAGTTATTTATTATTATGGTTCTATCAACTTCGTTACCAAAATTTGCATGAACTTTTAGATTGAAGTGATCTAAATCTATGCATGCTGTTCTGATTATCTATTATTATGGTTCTATATTGTACTTAGGAGCCGGCAATTTCAACTGCTTCACCAAAGCCTAACTCAAATCCGAAGCCTAACTTGAATCCATCTTCAACCCTAAACCATGTGGCATCTGAACGCCATCAATCAATGAATCAAGGTGGCGGTAGTGGAAATGGTGCCCTTGCTGTTCGTGAAGCGGCATTGCCCTCACCACCACCGACTTCAGCACCGCTGCCTCAGGTTAACCTGGCCAACCAGACACCCCAAGCACCCCCAGAACTCTCGACTCAAGATCAAGCTGCTTCCAGTTTGGACCATGGTTCCTGGGGACTTGGATTGGGATCACAGACATACAATGGTGGTGACCACCATAGAAGCTATGGTGGCAACAGGCGGTGGAACAATGGTGGTGGTTCTGGGTCTCATAACAGCAACTATGGGAATCGCCGTGATCAGGAACGTGGTGGCTATGATGGATATCGTAGGAATACTGGTGGGAGGGACTTCAACATGCAGCAGCGAGGTGCCCGGCCTTACTTTAGGCCACCACATGTTGTGAACCCATACCTCAGACCTCTCCCACAGGTTCGACCTTTTGGGAATCCCATGATGTACCCTGGTAAGCTCTATTTTCTCAACAGTTGGTCCTTCTTTATATTGCTGGTATGGTTGTTCCATTTGTCATGATGGTGTTCTTGATTTGCCTGCAGATATGTCTTCTCCTGTCATTTATGTTGCCACTCAGCCACCTCCCGGGGTGCCATTTGTTCCTCATCCAGTGGTGCCCCCTGCAATGTATATCCCTGCCATTGATCCGCAGCGTGCTGCTTTACTGAAGCAGATTGATTACTATTTCAGGTGACTATCTGGTTCACAACGAAATTGTTATATTGACATAATTGAAGGCTTGTTTAGGTTACTGTATTATTTATTTTTAAACAATTTTCAGCTCGGACAATTTGTGCAAAGATATTTATTTGCGGCAGAATATGGATGATCAGGGATGGGTCCCAGTATCCGTGATTGCTCAATTTAATAGAGTGAGTCAACTTAACAAATATTAATACCATGTTTTTATTTTTCCTATCTTCATCCAAAATGTCCTTCTGACATCTGCTGATATATTAACTTGGTTACATTATTTTTTTGGTGTGGATAAACAATGTGTACTTTCTTACTTGATCTAGAGAGTGGATGTTTTGTCTGCATGTCAAAATTGCAAATTCTCTGCATTTGACTTTTAATCCATCACTTGGTTAGTGTTATATATATATATATATATATATATATATATATATATATATATATATATATGCATGCATCCAGGCATTTACTGTTAATGTTTGTATGTATGTATATTCTGTGTGTGTGTAAATGCAGTTCCCCCTACATCCACACATCTTATTTGTATTGCAATTTGTTATGTTAGTTCTTTCAAGGCTATTTGTTTTCATCATCATTGGACTTGTGCAATATGGACTTTCTGGTTTAGATTTTCTGCTGGAGCTGTGATCATGAGGTTCTAGTATGTTTTTTGCAAGGAACATTATCCTCTGTGGTGTTATCTCTAGAAGTTTGGATAGCATGAAGCATAGATTAACCTGCTATTGGCCACAGGTTTTGAAGGCTATTGTGAAATGTTGATAATATGGAATGTAAAGTTTATTCTATTACTTGTTTGGACTCTCGACAGTTTTGGTGTCATTTCCTAGAGTACATTTACAAACACAAGTAATAAAAAAAATGAACAATCATAATAATATTTATGACTCAAATCTTTTTCCAGTATACTTGAATACTATTTATAAGCAGGCCTCAATGGAACTTTCATATTAAAGATAAGTTCAATTACATGTTCAAATATATATTCAAGTCATGGTACATTTTTATGTTATAATTCTACTACAATCATACACGTGTTAATAGTTGACCTAGCTAAAATTGTCTTAAAAAGAAGCCTAGAACGTGAAAATGGAAACCTTCACCAGAGCAACACCATTCTTGGATCATCAAGTGATCAATATATCAGAAAAGTATTCAAGTAAAATGATTTACATGGCCTATCAACTTGTCATTCTTGGCTTATCCCTTTGTTTAATCTCTCCTTCAATTTCTTTAATAATTTAATATCTTCCTATAGCCTAAGTAAGCTTATCATAATCTTTGGTTTCCTTTATATGGTATTTGTATTCTTTTTATTTTTCCAATGCAATGTAAGGACACTTATTCTATGAAATCAGTAGTTAAAGTGCATGTTTAACTTTAAGGCTTATTTATTGTTTAAGTGATTGCACCATTGGCCAATAAGTCGTTTTACAACATCTTTGGCATTGCGTTAACCTTTGATTATAGTTTGGCTCTATATTCTCAGAGCAGTTCATTTTCAAGCTTTAAGCTCCTTATTGCAACATTAGAGTTTTTATGAACATGGATAGAGTATCTCTGAACCTGTTTGGATGTAAATGTGGATATTTCTAAATCTTTTAGTGATGGATGAGACCTGTGAACAGTCAATAATGCATGGAATATTTTTTTGATTTCCTTTGTTGCGATCTTGTTATATATTTTTATACTTTGTCTTGTACTTATCAGAACCTTGCCCCATAGTTATTAGTACTGGCCTGGCCGGGCCAGCAAAATCAGGAAACAGACCTCTAATCGGATCAGCTTCGCTTAAAACCAGTTTCAAGCTGACTTGGTTGGTTTTTTGTTGCTTCACAGGAATTGATTGAGTCGAACAAAACCATCCTGGTTTTCGTAATTTGATTAGCAATGACTAGATACCCTCTACACTAGGTATCACTTTATTTTATATTGAGGAAGTTTTAGTTAAGGATCACTGTCTCATTCTGACTAGCAGTGTTCGTCCTAGCTTGGACGGGTATGTACCGGTTTTCAGGAAATTGGGCAAATATGGTCGAAAATGGCTGAAAAATTGTAAAAAACCTATATAACCCTAATTTAATACAATTGCAATTCAATTTCAATAAAAATAAATTGCAAATGAGTCATAAATGGTCAGTAATTATAGGTTTTTAGAATGAGATAGAAATTTAATGTTTTTGGATTGTTGAGGAGAAATTTGAATGAGTGAGGAAGAGAGGGAATGATGTAGGATGAGAAGCAACAAATTTTTTTTTATGATAGAATCATAAAAAAAGAGAAAAAAGAGATAATAACTGTAAGATAATAAAAAAAATATAACTACTAGATTTGCTCTGGCTCAATAAGCGAACTCCTAAGATGAAGGTCTCGCACCTCCGCACGTCTCATACGTGGACGATGGAATCTTTCCATCGGAAAACAAATGTGGTCTTACACCACAAACACACAAGGTGGGAAAGAACTCAATTCACTGATTCATGTTTGATTGATTTGCATTACAATAGTCTTGCCCTTTTTTATAGGCTCTAGTACAAGAATAAAAAGGAAAATACAAGAATAAAAAAATTACAATTGCATCAAATTAAAGATTTGATATCCTCTTTCCTTTGAGGAAGGTAATATCTCTAACTTAATTTTAGAAATAATTTTTCTCTCTTGATGTTCTTGATTGATAGATTTTCATCTTTACAAAGATGAATCTTCAATTAAGATTCATAATCTTTAATCAAACACAAATTTGATTTCTTTCATCTTTTCTGCATTTGCTTTCTTTTTCTTCGCCTTAAGTAGATGTTTCCATCTGACAACTTATGACATATGCAAAATATCTCTAACTAATAAAATTTATTCAAATAATATATAAACTAAATTGCTACTGCATCAGGGAGAAATAGTATGTGGAGGAGTGAAAGAGGGGAGGGAGAGGGTTTTAAAAGAGGGGAAAGAGGCTAAACCAAGGGTCCAACGGTTAAATTTATTCAACCTGCATGATTTGACAAAACATGCTCATACGAATTTGACCGTTACCGACCTATATCTCTTGGTAAAGGTCGAGTTTCTATTGTTTCACCTTAGACACTCCCACTTGATGCGTGCCCATCGTTGGGTGGACCGGTACTTATTGCCCATATTGTATTGGGGATACGACAAACCTTGATTTTGGTCTCTTAATTATTTTGAGGATAAAGAAAAAGTATCTTCAGTTACTGACTCTCCGACCACCCTCTTTCTTTCTGATCATTCATTCCCTTTCTCTAAGGGACAACATTGTTTCTCCCTCTATCCAGAGCCTTTCTCCCTCGCTCATTTTCTATCGTCAACTACCCTCTCTCCCTCTCTCTTTACCTTTGCTCCGGGTGTCTCTCTTCAACCATCCTCTCTCTCCCTCTCTGACGGGCCTTTGTTCCTCTCTTTTCTCTGGTCCCTCTTTCTCCCTTTTCATTCGTCCTCTCTTTAGGTGGAGCTGTCATAATTTTCCATGAATTTTAGTAGTATGATCGGTCGATCAGATTGAATTTGGAGCAGATCATTCTCCAATCCAGGTCTGATAAATATGCATTTTTGCCACTCTAAATATTTTTTTGTTTATTTCTGTTGGAATTTGAATGAGATTTGATGTTTGAAGTTATTATATTCCAAAAAATATGGTGCAATGGATCAATAATTGCATGGTCCAGGATATTCAAGTGCAGGTTATTAGTAAGCCCATCTTGCCTTATATATACCATGATAACTGTATTGCAATTCTGAAATGGAACTACTTGAGGCATTTCAATATCTCATCAGTCTCATCAATGTCTAACACAAAGACCATAATTATTTTCTATATTCACCCATTGTTCCATGTGTACATCTCTTGCACCATGTATGTGTAAGCATATATTTTACTGGAGTGATTGGCCTTACATACATAGTACTAGGTCTGCACTATTATCACTTGACAAAGTCTGAAAATTATGTGGGTGAAGCCTTGACAAAGAAAGAGCACCCACTGATATACAAACCTGAGTCATAGCCTACCTCTAGTGTGGGTCTTTTTTGGGTGACACAACTGGTTTTGATAATACTGTTCTGCTGTTGAAAACATAATTGCTGATGCAAATATTTAATTCTGGCATCACAGCTATTTTAATATTGGTACCCTTTTTGTTTCTGAGTAGACCACAATTCATGCAAGAACTGGATCTGGTCTTTGTATTTTAAGTGAATGGCTCAAGTTATCACTCAAAACAATTACTGATTAATACTCATTTGAACTTAAGATCAAGCATACTTCTACCAAGGTTTCCCTGGGGAGTTACTTTGAAAATTATTCAAGCAATCCTTGTCTATGATGCTCTTATTAGATCAGATAACAAGCCATTATATATATTGGTTTCTGTCATGGAAGTGCTTATGAAGTTGGGTTATTGTTCGGAGTTGTAACTTTATATGGAAGACATACCTGATTCTTACAATGCGGAAGGCATACACAATGGTTATTTTTTCTCCCTGACATACATTAGATGGTGTTTATTATAATTTCTTCTTTTATATAAATTGACCCACTTTATATCCTGCATTGCTGGAAACCTTGTGTACTAGAGTGAATCAATTATTTGTGCCATTTTTTTTGTTTTTCCTTTGTTGATAATGTAGTCATTTTTGTGATCCAGTTGGTCAATGTGATCTACAAATCATGTACTAGGCACAACTTTTATGGTTAATCATAAGTCATTTTTGTAATCCAGTTGGTCAATGTGATCGGTGTATCATCTGCTAGGCACAACTTTTATGGTCCACAGCGGCTCTAATTGATAAATAGTCATTCTCCTATGTATGGTTTGAAATGCTCTCATGTTGGTTCCCTTGATCCTAATGAAATTATCTTGGTAGTCTTTTGTCATTTTAATAAATTTTGATTTAATAGTCTGTCATGAATTGTTTTGTTTGCTAGTTTTTGCATGAAACTACTGTTGTATGATCTGTAAATTGTAGACGATATGTTTTTTCTGAATTAAGCTTTATTACGAAGAATGGTGTCTGAAACCTCTACTTTATATATCTAAATGTTGTCAACTTCCTCTTGTAGCTAAAAATTGCCATTATGTTATTTGGTGGGTCCTTAAAACAATTGTAGAAGGGACATAATATGTTACTAATGCCTAAACAACTGATATGTTCATGGTATTAGTTTGTATATCTTAATTATATATATTTTTCTGGATGTTTTGGTTCTTTTGAGGGTGGGCCTTAGTACAACAGTAAAGTTACTCCTTTGTGACCCAGGGAGATCAAGGTTTGAGTCACGGAAATATAGCCTCTTTAAATATTAAAAAGTAAGGCTGCATATATTAACCCTCCCCAGACCCCGCACTGGCAGGAGCCTCATGCATTGTGTATGTCCTTTATGTTTTGGTTCTTTTGATCTTTCGGGTTTTGGCTTCTCAAATCTTTTCATCTCATTGAACTTTTAGAATATTCTTTTCTTAGCATGGGAAATTGCTTTTCCAATTGTTTACAGGTCAGGCAATTAACAAACAGCACAGACTATATATTGGATACAGTGCGGTTGTCAACTGAAGTGGAAGTGCAGGTACGTCACATAAATTTCATTTTTCTTGCCTTCTGCTTTTGTAATGCTTTTTGAAAGACAAATAAATGATGGGCTTGCTCACTGTGACCATCTTTAAATCACCTTTCCGATTTTGTCCTTTCAAGCCACTTCTTCAGAAAAGTAGGAGAGCCTGCTAGAATGTGAGATATGAACTTGGTAAATATGACATCATCCTGTGCCTGCATTCTGTACATTTCTTGCTTTTTACAAGCCTAATGAAGATTTACACCCTCTTTGACACACACCATGGACTTATGCAGATGCAACTATGATATCTCATATTTTTTGGCACATGGTTATTGCAGGGTGAGAAAATAAGAAAGCGTAATGACTGGATGAATTGGATTCTGCCTTCCGGTCAGTCTACAGGAACATTGATCTCTGATAATTTGTCAGCACGCCTGCGAACTGTTGACCTAGAGGGGAACACTCTTCGGGGTAACACAGGAGTACCAAATTATAGTGAGGTAGTTCTTAGTAGATCGGCATCTGGGAACTTGAGGAATCAGTTACAAATGGCAGTAAATCGAAATGATGCCAATGGACGAGCCACTGGACTAGCAGATTCACATCCGACCAATTCTGGAAGAAATTTAGCCAGGAGTGACACGTTTTGAAGTTTACTCTTCACAAATGGATAAGCATTATTGGTTATCTGATGAGGGTTATGTTTCTGCAACAGAACTTGGACCTTTTTTTTTGTGCCAGTTTGAAGAGGAAATCAAAACAACAAAAAACAACAGAAAAATCTAAAAGAAAGAAAAGAAAAGAAGCGAAAATGGGAAGTACAGATTGAATTTAGAATTATGAGGTTCTATAGTGCATTTCTGAGCTGTTGGTCAGTTATTTTTTGGCTACCAACCTTTTCTTTCTTCTTGAAGAGGGGTCTAAACTATTCTCTTTTTTGGGTTCTGAGGATGGAATTGGTCATGGTCACTCTAAACTTCTTCAACTAGATATTTATTTCTTGATTTGTTTATTCTCTTTCATTAAACAAGAAACATAGTATTCTTAACAGTACTCGTTCTTTGTTACCATTTGAAGATTTTGTTTAAACTCCGATATTTTGAGGACTAAAAGTTGTTTCACTTGTTAGTGTATAAAATAGTTGCCTGGTTGGTACATACTATCGGTTCATGGAATCTGCTATTGCCGGTGAAGACTGGTATGTGCTTACCCTTTAATTTTCTTGGCAAATCATCGTTGCTGCCCCACTCAGTGAATCAAATTATCAGGTTATGTGGTATTCATATAAGCTTTTAAGATTGACCGTATGCAGTTTAATGTTCGATCCCCCCACATGAGAAGAAGGTGAGGGCATTCACCAAAGCGTGCACCTTTTATCCAACGGACTGGTTATGAACAGAATCGTGTCATCATCATCGTGCAAGGGTCCTTTGCTACCGTCAGATCGTTGATCGACAGACCTGGTTCCATCTGATTCCGCTTGGCCAGAGTTTGCATGGGCAGTTTGGGTACATCGCTCCCTTATCTCTCCTTGCTTCGTCGAACGAGAGGTGCAAATAACAGTGGAACGAAGCTGCTTCCATCGAGGGACCCGCAGTTTGCCCTTTCTCTCCTTCTTCTTATCAGTTCATCCGGCCAAGAATCGATATGAACCAAGCAACATTACTCGATGAGCTTGTAAAAGAAGAAGATAAGAGATCGTTCGCAAATTCTCAAGACCTCCCCTTACCGAGCTATATAATTAACAAGCCAAAATATAGCAGCAGTTCCACTCGCCCCACTTCTCAAGTCTCAATTGAAGATGGCGAAGCCGATCTCGATCGAAGTATGGAATCCCAGTGGCAAGTACAGAGTTGTCAGCACCAAATCCATGCCCGGAACTCGTTGGATTCGCCTCTTGACAGACCAAGACTGCCGGGTCGAGGTAAACCCTCCTCCTCCTCCTCCTCCTCCTCCTCCTCCTCCTCCTCCTCCCAGGTCTCGATTCTTCTTCTGATCTTGATACAGAGCTCGCTGTTGTCCTCTGTGCTTGTAGATATGCACTGAGAAGAAAACTATACTGTCCGTGGAGGACATTCTCGCACTCATCGGCAACCGATGCGACGGAGTAATTGGACAGGCAAGTAGAGAGTTGCTCGTAGTATGTATGTGTGCGTGTGGAGAAATCTTTGTGCTGCTTTCTGTGGTTTGGTTAGCTCTGCTGTCTCTGTGCCGCAGTTAACAGAGGACTGGGGAGAGGTGCTGTTCTCGGCGCTGAAGAGAGCTGGAGGATCTGCGTTCAGCAACATGGCAGTCGGGTACAATAATGTCGATGTCAATGCTGCTAACAAGTACGGTATTGCCGTCGGGAACACCCCAGTAAGTTTCATATGGACAGACCTCACAATCTTTGTCTTCTTGGCCACGTTGTTTCTGATCTGGTTAGTAGAAAAGGTTACACTGGAGGCACGATTGGAGTAACAAAGAACTTGGTCGTTTAAATATTAATCAGCATAATATCCTTTAGATTTTGTTTTGCTTTGTGTTCACTGTCATGTGGGATTGATATGATCTAGTGTGTACGCAGGGGGTTCTTACAGAAACAACGGCTGAATTAGCTGCTTCACTTTCACTGGCAGCTGCCAGAAGAATAGTGGAAGCAGATCAGTTCATGAGGGCGGGCTTGTATGACGGATGGCTTCCCCACTTGTATGATCTTAGTCATTCTTCTTAAATTTTCAGCAGTTATAATGAACTCTGTTGTCCACAGATGTTCTACTTCAATGAAAAATATATCTTCTTTTGATCAAATGGCTCGCAACAGGTTTGTCGGAAACTTGCTGAAGGGGCAGACAGTGGGAGTAATCGGAGCTGGCCGTATTGGTTCTGCATATGCCAGGATGATGGTACTATTTCCATTTTGCTCTCTGTAAATTTCACTTGATTCTGTGATATTAAGTAATGAAATAAATTATATCCTACACACACACACACACACACACACCGGCAAGGACAAGATTTGTTTAGAAAGCAAAAATAAAGGTTGTTCAATAAAAAGCCACAGTACCAGAAGGAAAAGATCAATTATAAAGTGCAGTATTACATTATGAAGTTTTGAATTGCATCAACAATGAAAATATGCATAAAGTGTTTTGATTTGAAAAGCATTTAACATGGCAATGACAGATTGAGGGCTTCAAGATGAACCTGATATACTACGATCTGTATCAAGCCACACGGCTAGAGAAGTTCGTCACAGGCATGTTATCATTGTCACCTCTTTTTTTGATATAACATCCCCATGAGTTGAACTTGTAGTTAAGCATTCATCTTTCTTTGTTATCTCCTGTTCAGCATATGGACAGTTCTTGAAGGAAAATGGTGAACAACCTGTTACATGGAAAAGAGCTGCTTCCATGGAGGATGTTCTCAGAGAAGCTGATGTGGTTAGACATTCTACCTTATTTCCGTATTAGAAACATGTTCAAGCTGTAGTTTGTACTGTTCACAATTTTAAGAAAATTAGCTCTACTACTGGAATAAGCTGAATTAATTAATTATATGCAATTTGCAGATAAGTCTTCATCCGGTTTTGGATAAGACTACATATCATCTTGTAAACAAAGAGAGGCTGGCCATTATGAAGAAGGTGAATCTTCCTGCTCTTTCTTCTATCAACATAATGAACAGAAACATCTCAGTTCAGGTCTTTAATTTTCTTAAAATTAATGGTCTATTACAGGAAGCAATCCTTGTGAATGCAAGCAGAGGACCAGTGATTGATGAAGCTGCTTTGGTTGAACATCTGAAGGCAAATCCAATGTTCCGAGTTGGGCTCGATGTTTTCGAGGTAATGATATTCCTAATTTTTTGATGGACAAAAAAAATGGTGAAAATGGATCCTAACTGCTTTCATGTTTAAATTTCACTGGAGAACAATGACACAATGTACTGATCAGTAATGTGTTCTCAACAGGATGAACCTTTCATGAAACCTGGACTTGCTGAACAGAAGAATGCTGTTGTTGTGCCACATATTGCCTCTGCCTCCAAGGTGAGAACACAAAGAGAGAGAATTAGCATATACATTGCAGTTTTCTTTGTTCTCAACTTGGTCTTAGCTACTAATCCAACCTTTTCATTATCGGTTCAGTGGACGCGTGAAGGAATGGCAACACTTGCTGCTTTAAATGTTCTTGTAAGTTCAATACACCTAAAATATATATTCTTTCTTCTTATTTGATCAAATAAATGTTCTTGCAAGTTCAGTACACCTAAAATGTATTTTCTTCCTTCATAATTGATCAAATAACTTATCGATCCACATGCTTATAATAAAAAATGTAACTGAAGAGTGTTTTTTTTCCTCTTGCTTGCATGTGAGTAGGGAAAGATAAAAGGATACCCACTTTGGGGTGATCCGAACCGGGTTGAACAATTCTTGGATGAGAACTCTCCAGTTCCTGCCGCATGTCCCAGCATTGTCAACGCAAAACAACTTGGTATTTGAGTGAGTTATAGTTGGATTTGTTATCTGCTGCCCTCTGATTCGTAAGCTTCTTCCTAAACTGCTAGTTTATCTTTGTAGGCCTTCCCAGTTCCAAACTTTGATGGCAGAAGAACATGCAAATTGAGATGAAGACTGTCTCATAGAGCAATGCATAGATATGAAATCTTGTGGATCCTTACAATCCTATGATGTATAATTTGCATTTGCTGACTAAGTCTTGCTTACTTGCATATGCGCTTAAAAATCCTTATTGGCCATGAAATGCTTGTTAAACATTATAATAACAATGACAAAGTCACAAGTCCTTTTTAGATATTTCTCTATTTCTTCTCGTATCACTAATATTAATCATTTTACCTCTTCTAACTATTGCACATGCCCATATAATTTTAAATGATTTACTCTTATCTTATCATCCAAGTGATATATAGTCGTTCACGAATAAATTTTTTTCTATTTTTGTCAATAATAGAGAATATATAATCAATCAACCATGCAAGTGCTATGTAAGGCCCATGGGGAAAATGATTCGGATGACTTGACACTCGATTGCCTATGTGGATAAAAGTCCAAGGGGCAGCTCGGGTTAATTATTAACTATCTCCCTTGTGAAATATTCATAAGAATATACTTGGGAGTCCAAAGGGCAGCTCGGGTCAGTTACAAACTGTCTCCCTTACAAAATATTCATATGAATATTCTTGGGAGTCTAGAGACAACTTGGGTCGGTTACGAACTGCCTTTCCTACGAAATATTCATAGGAATATTTCCGGGAGTCTATGGGGCAACTTGAATCAGTTATGAATCGCCTCCCCTATGAAATCTTTATAGAATATTTCATCTCTTCAAGGTTAGGTATAAAAACATAACCTCAACTTCAGGTAAAAGGAGAGAAAATCGAAAACTTAGACCTAAAGAAGTTGACCTCGGGACTAACTTAAGTGTCAGAGAGACCAGCTCGGGAAGTCTCTCCTAATTTCAATCTTTGTGCAGGTGATAACTCAGGAGAAGGCATTTTTCATCCGGGATGACTCCACACATATGGACCAGGGCCATGTCATGCTGATAACTTCGCACATCCATCTCAATAACTTCGCACATCCATCTCAATATTCTCATCTTGGCAACATAAACTTTTTGTATATATTGTTTCTTAGTTGTTCAACACTCAGATCCATAAAACATTATTAGTTTCATAATTATTTTATAAAATATTTTTTAATCTTAAATATATCCGATGATCACACAGGACTTCTGATGTCACGAGCAAGAATTGCCAATTGCCTAAGTCATAAGACATTCTTACGTTATGCATCCATAAAGAGTTAGTCTAGTTGCAACCTCGCTCAGGTTCTGGAGAACATGTAAAAGAGCAAATTGATTAGTTTAAAAAATGAGTGACGGACAAGTCCCGATATCTCAAAAAGAGAAACACTTGGTGTACAAAAAAGAAAAGAGAGGAAAGAGAAAATAAGGACTCCAATGAACAATCGCAAGACCATAAATGATTGCTCACTAAGTGTTGGGCACGTTGACAAGTTGCTATAGGCTTTACGTACAAACTTATAAATCTAATCAACACTCAACACTATCCCAAAACCCCATCAAGTCCTATGCCACCTATGTAGTTTTAGGGTGCTGAGATAGTTGACGTTTTACACGCACTATTGCCTATAGAAAACAAGCCATGACATACAAAAACTAAACCATTCTAGGATAGTTTTGCTCATTCTGGTGAGTAGTTGCTTTGCAACCATGTAAACTACTCTTGTTCATAGTTTTTTAAGTAAAAAAATATAAAAACAAGGCAAAACATACCATCAAACATATGTATAAACAACTAAAACGACAAATAGTCGATAGACAAAGGTGTTGCAGGTGCGCAATGACCGTTTATGACATTATCCCTTATTTAAACTGTCGACACCCTCAACGACTCTTGTTGCAAGGCATCTTAAGGCTCCTAATTGGCTTTTATTCAGAGAAATTTTCATCACTTCACCAGGTACTCAATTTGCTCTACTCCACTGGATAGCTTTGTCTCATAATCTGGTAAAATGACTTCAACTCATTTTTAATAGGAGGCTCTGGAGGGGATAGCCAAATTGGAGTACTTTATGAAGCATCTTGTGGATCTGAGTATTATGCTTTCAAATTGCTCACATGAAATATATTATAAATTTTGAGCTATACTGGTAACTGTAATTTGTACGAGATAATGCCTACTCTGTTGATAATTGGGAAGGACCTTCATACTTGTATATTAATCCATTGTGCACTTTATGTCTAAAGAACTAGAGTGATGCTGGTTGGAGATTCACTAGTACCAAGTCACCGACTTTGAATTCCTATGATGGCTTTCCCAGATCTACCCACTTTTTCATCTTTTTGGCTGCCTTCTCCAAGCATACCTAGGCATTATCTACGTTTCAGTGTCATTCTTTTACAAAGTGATACGACGACGGGCTACTCCAAGTATAACTGATCACCAAGTTTTGAAGAGCTAACAGTTGCTATCTAGTAATGATCTCATAGGGGCTCTAGTTTAATGCAAAGCTCCACTGTAAATTATAGAAGAATTAGTCTATATCCAACAATTTCACCCAATTTCGTTGGTTGGCACTAACATGGTGCCGAAGATATTACTCAAGGAACAAATATATTCTTTCAGTTTGGCCATCCGTTTGGAAGTGGACGCTTGTGAAAAAGTATAACTTAGATCCCGATAATTTAAATAGCTTGATCCAGAATTGTCTTAAGAATCACACGTCTCGATCATTGATAATATTGTGTGGGGCTCCTTAATACTTCATCACCTTCTTTATCATTAACTTGGTTGTCTCATTTGCTATATAGTGTAGTGCGACAATAAATGTTACATACTTTAAAAATCGATCGACCACCATGAATATCGATCCAAGTCTCTCTATCATCGACAAGATTGATATAAAGTCCAAGGAGATGCTCTCCCATGACTTTTTTGGTATGGACAATAGTTTCAAAAGTCTCATCGACTTCTGTTGCTCTACTTTATCTTGTTGGCAAGTAAGGAACACCCAAACATATTTCTCCACATCACTCCTTATCTTCGGCTAAAAAAAGACCTCTTCATAAGAGCCAACATTTGGTGAATACCTAGTTGTCTTACCCATAGGGAATCGTGATGCTCTCTCAAGAGTTTATGCTTTAAATTGTCTACTCGGAAATATAAACTCTATTCCCTTTGGTTTAGACGAGTCCTTGGACCCAAAATCATTTTGACTTGCCTTTTTTGATTAGTTGCATCAAGGTTATTGTCTGGGGATCATTTTACAGTCCATTCTTAATCATAGAAGAAAACTAGAGTGCAGCTAACTTACTTGACCTCCGCCTTCTAATTGCATGACATTCATCAACTCTACTTTCCTACTCAATGCATTAGTCACGATACTTACTCTTATGGACTTATATTCTACTGTTATATCAAATTTGGCTAGGAAGTCCTACCACTGTGCTTGTTTTGGGAAGAATTTTTTTTTTAGTTTAGAAGTAACTCAATGCAATATTATCCATTCTTAGCACAAATTGAATTATGAGAAGGTAATGTTGATATACTCAGAGACAGTGAACCACCGCTGTCATGTTTTTCTCATATATCGAAAACCACTACTTGATCTCATTGAGCTTGTAACTCTTGTAGGCCATTAAATAACCCTCCCACATAAGTACTCCTTTAATAGCAAAGTCTGAAGCATTTGTATAAACTTCAGAAGACTTCCCATAGTCTAATAATTTGAGTATTGGTCCTTCTAACACAGTAGCCTTTAGGTCTTGGAATGTTGCTTCACATTTATCTGACCATCATTAAGGATGCTCCTTCTTTAGCAACTTTGTCAGCGGAGTTGCATGCTTCAAGTACCCAGCTATAAAGTGTCGATAATAGTTGACGAAACTAAGGAAGAATCTTAGTTTTAGGGCCTTCTTTGGTGTTCGCCACTCTACATAGCTTGTACCTTTGATTTGTCTATCTAAATGGATCCTTCGTTGATTCGATGCCCCAAGAAGAAAATCTTCATTTAGGCAAAGTAGCACTTCTTCCTTTTCATGAACAAATTGTTCTTCTTGATAATCTTAAAAATTATTCGAAAGTACCATTTCTCCCTTTTCATGAATATGCTCCTTGAACGTTTGATTGTAGACAATAATATCATTCAAGTAGATGACAATAAACTTGTCCAGATACTCTTTGAATAGTTGGTTCATGAGAGTATAAAAAGTGAACAGAGCATTAGTTAAGTCGAAAGGTATCACCAATATATCAAATGCTCCATACTTAGTCATATAGGTAGTCTTCGTTTTATCGCCTTCAAGTCCTCCCATGTTCACTCAACACTAGCCTTGTTAGATCTCTTCCCAACGTGTTATCTATCAAAGTTTTATATTCTCATTCAAATATATCGTTGCTATCAAAACTTTAGTTTCTTCAAAATAAGAATTACTATTTAACGTTGAAAAAAATTCTTGAGCTCTTTCGCATCCCTAACACCGTCATAGCAATGCAACTTGAGTGCTCTTAAGTTTTGTAACGAAGCAATGTGGTTGTTGCTCCCTCCCGCATTAAGAGCCCCCTTGAGTAACGAAATCCTGGATGTGAGTTCTGTCACAACTTTGTATAAGTGCTGCATAGAGTCGTTGGTGTCTTTCGTCAATCGATCTACTTTAGGCTCAACCTTGTCAATAAACGATTCTGCCTTCTCTTGCAAGTTCTCTATCTCAAAAAACCTTTGTTGGGCCTTAGTAGAGTATCTTTAGACTCACTTCTAAAATATCAAGGTGGGTTTCCATAGTTGTAAGCCTCTCCTTATGATTTCTCTTTTCGGTTGGCTCTCTGGATTATATTTTCTCTGCTCGCGAAGAGTATCTAACCTCCCACTCATTATTTTTATTGTTGTGCTCCTCTTGAGTAGCTCTAACAACTTGAGAGCGAGTTTGTACTTGCAGCCCACTGGTGGTTGCTTGGGATAATGATCCGACTTACCTCGTCTTACTCAATTTACTACCGTATTTGTTTTGCCATGATAAGATTATAAATTTTAGCTATTTGCTCAAACTACTTGCCCGCTCTAATACTACAATATCATGGACTCAGCTAAATTTATCTAAGTTACGAAACACATTTACATTATAGGTCCGCAAAGGGTCAGCTTAGTTGTAACCTCGCTCAAGTCTTGAAGAACCTATAAAAGAGCAAATTGATTAGTTCTAAAAACAAGTGACGAATAAGTCCCAATGACTTACAAATATGGCAGCTTTATAAGCAATTCAGTAAACACTAGGTGTACGAAAGAGATAAGAGAGGAAAAAAAATAATAACTTTAAAAGATAAATCAATAGTTGTAAGTCCACAAATGATTGCCCATCGAGTATCGAGCGTGTTGGCAAATTCTCATAGGATTTATGTGCAAACTTATGAATATAATCAATACCCAAACTATCCCATACCCTTGTCAATCCTGTGCCACCTAGGTGGTTCCAAGGTGTTGAGATGGCTGACAATTTCCACCATATCATAGCTTATAGCTATGTCACATAAAAAATAGATCATTTTAGAATAGTTTTACCTATTTTGGTGAGCGATCACTCTGTAGTCTTACAAATTATTCATGCTTATAGTTTTCAAATAAAAACACATAAAAATGAGAAAAAATATACTGATAAACATATGTACACAAATAAAAATGACGAACGATCCATAGATGAAGGTATTGTGGGTGTGTAATGATCACCTGTGATACCTTATCATTTTAACCATCTCATTTTTACTTTATAAATAATATATTCATCGTTCTCATTATCTTATTGAATAATTAATTCAAGATATCTACAACTTTTATTTAAGATGACTTCTTGTCTATTCAACTTAATTATATTTTTTTATCTATTCCTAGAATTACTAAAATTATATGTCATGTATATTCAGTTTTAGTTCTACTTAATCTAAAATCTTTAGTTTGTAAAAATCATCTCCATAACTTAAATTTATAATTAATTATACTTGCTCTCTCATCAAACAAGATAAAATCAACAAATAACATACAGTTTCTCCGTTATTAAATAATTATAACGGATGTGATACCTTTAAAAAAGAATAATTCCTGTAATTTCATATAAAAAAAATCTCTTGCTATGTTGTAAATATTAAATAATCCTACTGACCTTTTTTTTCTCACTCGTTTGAGGAGTTGTGTTCTCGTTAGGAACCTTCCAGCCAACAATTCGACTCCAGTGTCTGAGCATTTGACTACATGATTTTCCCCACATAAATCAGAGCTCTAATGATCCTCCCTGTTGGGGTAACAACCTTTATACCGTGGCCTCGGGGCTGTCGCGGCTTGTCCTGGGTCCGATGGAGGGAATCTCCCGGGTGGTTCCTCGGGGCGTAGAGGTCGTCGACCTGCTGGTGATTCGGTCGGGGGAAAGGGGACATCGTTTGCTCCGAGAGAAGGACTCCACGCCTGTAAGTCCGGCGACACGCCTCGTCCTCGCCTGCACACAGGGGTCGGGTTGAAGCTCGGCCCGACCCCTCCGACGATCAATTAGTGATGTGGAGAAGAGTGGTTTTTAGGGTGTTTTCATGTCCCCCTTTGGCGTCTGTAGAATGCTAGGATATTTATAAGGAGCTTGAGTGTTACCCGGATGCAGGCGGGCAGGCCGCGTTGGTGTGGCCTCGGGCGACATGAGGCCGAGGGGCACGACGCAGGCGGGCAGGCCGCGTTGGTGTGGCCTCGGGCGACATGAGGCCGAGGGGCACGACGCAGGCGGGCAGGCCGCGTTGGTGTGGCCTCGGGCGACATGAGGCCGAGGGGCACGACGCAGGCGGGCAGGCCGCGTTGGTGTGGCCTCGGGCGACATGAGGCCGAGGGGCACGACGCAGGCGGGCAGGCCGCGTTGGTGTGGCCTCGGGCGACATGAGGCCGAGGGGCACGACGCAGGCGGGCAGGCCGCGTTGGTGTGGCCTCGGGCGACATGAGGCCGAGGGGCACGACGCAGGCGGGCAGGCCGCGTTGGTGTGGCCTCGGGCGACATGAGGCCGAGGGGCACGACGCAGGCGGGCAGGCCGCGTTGGTGTGGCCTCGGGCGACATGAGGCCGAGGGGCACGACGCAGGCGGGCAGGCCGCGTTGGTGTGGCCTCGGGCGACATATGATGACTGAGCGTGCCGGTTTGCTGCGAGGATTGCGAGAATTGGGGATCTGAGGTGATGTGGTGGGAATGCGGTGCCGCGCGGTGGTGACCTCGGGCGATGTGAGGCCGAGGGGGGCGACCAGGCGAGTATGCTGCGCTGGTTGGTGTGGCCTCGGGCGACATGAGGCCGAGGGGCACGACGCAGGCGGGCAGGCCGCGTTGGTGTGGCCTCGGGCGACATGAGGCCGAGGGGCACGACGCAGGCGGGCAGGCCGCGTTGGTGTGGCCTCGGGCGACATGAGGCCGAGGGGCACGACGCAGGCGGGCAGGCCGCGTTGGTGTGGCCTCGGGCGACATGAGGCCGAGGGGCACGACGCAGGCGGGCAGGCCGCGTTGGTGTGGCCTCGGGCGACATGAGGCCGAGGGGCACGACGCAGGCGGGCAGGCCGCGTTGGTGTGGCCTCGGGCGACATGAGGCCGAGGGGCACGACGCAGGCGGGCAGGCCGCGTTGGTGTGGCCTCGGGCGACATGAGGCCGAGGGGCACGACGCAGGCGGGCAGGCCGCGTTGGTGTGGCCTCGGGCGACATGAGGCCGAGGGGCACGACGCAGGCGGGCAGGCCGCGTTGGTGTGGCCTCGGGCGACATGAGGCCGAGGGGCACGACGCAGGCGGGCAGGCCGCGTTGGTGTGGCCTCGGGCGACATGAGGCCGAGGGGCACGACGCAGGCGGGCAGGCCGCGTTGGTGTGGCCTCGGGCGACATGAGGCCGAGGGGCACGACGCAGGCGGGCAGGCCGCGTTGGTGTGGCCTCGGGCGACATGAGGCCGAGGGGCACGACGCAGGCGGGCAGGCCGCGTTGGTGTGGCCTCGGGCGACATGAGGCCGAGGGGCACGACGCAGGCGGGCAGGCCGCGTTGGTGTGGCCTCGGGCGACATGAGGCCGAGGGGCACGACGCAGGCGGGCAGGCCGCGTTGGTGTGGCCTCGGGCGACATGGGGCCGAGGGGCCGAGGCAGCGTGTTGGCTGCGCATGGGGCCGAGGGGCCGTGGCAGCGTGTTGGCTGCGCATGGGGCCGAGGGGCCGAGGCAGCGAGCTGTCCGCGCATGGGGCCGAGGGGCCGAGGCAGCGGGCTAGCTGCGCATGGGGCCGAGGGGCCGAGGCAGCGTGCTGATTGCGCATGGGGCCAAGGGGCCGAGGCAGCGTGTTGGCTGCGCATGGGGCCGAGGCAGCGTGCTGATTGCGCATGGGGCCGAGGGGCCGAGGCAGCGGGCTAGCTGCGCATGGGGCCGAGGGGCCGTGGCAGCGTGTTGGCTGCGCATGGGGCCGAGGCAGCGTGTTGGCTGCGCATGGGGCCGAGGGGCCGAGGCAGCGGGCTAGCTGCGCATGGGGCGAGGGGCCGAGGCAGCGTGTTGGCTGCGCATGGGGCCGAGGGGCCGTGGCAGCGTGTTGGCTGCGCATGGGGCCGAGGGGCCGTGGCAGCGTGTTGGCTGCGCATGGGGCCGAGGCAGCGGGCTAGCTGCGCATGGGGCCGAGGCAGCGGGCTAGCTGCGCATGGGGCCGAGGCAGCGTGTTGGCTGCGCATGGGGCCGAGGGGCCGAGGCAGCGTGTTGGCTGCGCATGGGGCCGAGGGGCCGTGGCAGCGTGTTGGCTGCGCATGGGGCCGAGGCAGCGTGCTGATTGCGCATGGGGCCGAGGGGCCGTGGCAGCGTGTTGGCTGCGCATGGGGCCGAGGCAGCGTGTTGGCTGCGCATGGGGCCGAGGGGCCGTGGCAGCGTGTTGGCTGCGCATGGGGCCGAGGGGCCGTGGCAGCGTGTTGGCTGCGCATGGGGCCGAGGCAGCGTGCTGATTGCGCATGGGGCCGAGGCAGCGTGCTGATTGCGCATGGGGCCGAGGGGCCGAGGCAGCGGGCTAGCTGCGCATGGGGCCGAGGGGCCGAGGCAGCGGGCTAGCTGCGCATGGGGCCGAGGGGCCGTGGCAGCGTGTTGGCTGCGCATGGGGCCGAGGGGCCGAGGCAGCGTGCTGATTGCGCATGGGGCCGAGGGGCCGAGGCAGCGTGTTGGCTGCGCATGGGGCCGAGGGGCACGACGCAGGCGGGCAGGCCGCGCTGGTGTGGCCTCGGGCGACATGAGGCCGAGGGGCACGACGCAGGCGGGCAGGCCGCGTTGGTGTGGCCTCGGGCGACATGAGGCCGAGGGGCACGACGCAGGCGGGCAGGCCGCGTTGGTGTGGCCTCGGGCGACATGAGGCCGAGGGGCACGACGCAGGCGGGCAGGCCGCGTTGGTGTGGCCTCGGGCGACATGAGGCCGAGGGGCACGACGCAGGCGGGCAGGCCGCGTTGGTGTGGCCTCGGGCGACATGAGGCCGAGGGGCACGACGCAGGCGGGCAGGCCGCGTTGGTGTGGCCTCGGGCGACATGAGGCCGAGGGGCACGACGCAGGCGGGCAGGCCGCGTTGGTGTGGCCTCGGGCGACATGAGGCCGAGGGGCCGAGGCAGCGGGCTAGCTGCGCATGGGGCCGAGGGGCCGAGGCAGCGGGCTAGCTGCGCATGGGGCCGAGGGGCCGTGGCAGCGTGTTGGCTGCGCATGGGGCCGAGGGGCCGAGGCAGCGGGCTAGCTGCGCATGGGGCCGAGGCAGCGGGCTAGCTGCGCATGGGGCCGAGGGGCCGTGGCAGCGTGTTGGCTGCGCATGGGGCCGAGGCAGCGTGCTGATTGCGCATGGGGCCGAGGCAGCGGGCTAGCTGCGCATGGGGCCGAGGCAGCGGGCTAGCTGCGCATGGGGCCGAGGGGCCGAGGCAGCGAGCTGTCCGCGCATGGGGCCGAGGGTCCGAGGCAGTGTTGGCTGCGCATGGGGCCGAGGCAGCGTGTTGGCTGCGCATGGGGCCGAGGGGCCGAGGCAGCGGGCTAGCTGCGCATGGGGCCGAGGGGCCGAGGCAGCGTGTTGGCTGCGCATGGGGCCGAGGGGCCGTGGCAGCGTGTTGGCTGCGCATGGGGCCGAGGGGCCGAGGCAGCGGGCTAGCTGCGCATGGGGCCGAGGCAGCGGGCTAGCTGCGCATGGGGCCGAGGGGCCGAGGCAGCGGGCTAGCTGCGCATGGGGCCGAGGCAGCGGGCTAGCTGCGCATGGGGCGAGGGGCCGAGGCAGCGGGCTAGCTGCGCATGGGGCCGAGGGGCCGAGGCAGCGTGTTAGCTGCGCATGGGGCCGAGGGGCCGTGGCAGCGTGTTGGCTGCGCATGGGGCCGAGGGGCCGTGGCAGTGTTGGCTGCGCATGGGGCCGAGGGGCCGAGGCAGCGTGCTGATTGCGCATGGGGCCGAGGCAGCGGGCTAGCTGCGCATGGGGCCGAGGGGCCGAGGCAGCGTGTTGGCTGCGCATGGGGCCGAGGGGCCGTGGCAGCGTGTTGGCTGCGCATGGGGCCGAGGGGCCGAGGCAGCGGGCTAGCTGCGCATGGGGCCGAGGGGCCGAGGGGCCGTGGCAGTGTTGGCTGCGCATGGGGCGAGGGGCCGAGGCAGCGTGTTGGCTGCGCATGGGGCCAAGGGGCCGAGGCACACGACGCAGGCGGGCTGGCCGCGCAGGTGTGGTCTCGGGGAGGCATGCAGCCGAGGAGCCGAGGCAGCGGGCTAGCTGCGCATGGGGCCGAGGGGCCGAGGCAGCGGGCTAGCTGCGCATGGGGCCGAGGCAGCGTGTTGGCTGCGCATGGGGCCGAGGGGCCGAGGCAGCGGGCTAGCTGCGCATGGGGCCGAGGGGCCGAGGCAGCGTGTTGGCTGCGCATGGGGCCGAGGCAGCGTGTTGGCTGCGCATGGGGCCGAGGGGCCGAGGGGCCGAGGCACACGACGCAGGCGGGCTGGCCGCGCAGGTGTGGTCTCGGGGAGGCATGCAGCCGAGGAGCCGAGGAGCACGACGCAGGCGGGCAGGCCGCGCTGGTGTGGCCTCGGGCGACATGAGGCCGAGGGGCACGACGCAGGCGGGCTGGCCGCGCAGGTGTGGTCTCGGGGAGGCATGCAGCCGAGGAGCCGAGGCAGCGTGCTGATTGCGCATGGGGCCGAGGCAGCGGGCTAGCTGCGCATGGGGCCGAGGGGCCGAGGCAGCGTGTTGGCTGCGCATGGGGCCGAGGGGCCGAGGGGCCGAGGCAGCGGGCTAGCTGCGCATGGGGCCAAGGGGCCGAGGCACACGACGCAGGCGGGCTGGCCGCGTAGGTGTGGTCTCGGGAGGCATGCAGCCGAGGAGCCGAGGAGCACGACGAAGGCGGGCAGGCCGCAGCAGGCGTGGTCTCGGGCAAACCATGTAGCCGAGGAGCACGGCGCAGCAGGGCTGGCCGCGCAGGTGGTGTCTCGGGTCATGGGGTCGGAGAGCACGGACGCAAGGCAGGGCAAGGCCACGCAGGTGGTCTCGAAGAGGCCATGGAGCCGAGGAGACACGACGCCGGTCGGTCAGCCGCGAGGTGTGGTCTCGGGCAACCGCAGCCGAGGAGCACGGCGCAGGCGGTGCTGGCCGCACAGGCGTGGTCCCGGGCAACATGTAGCCAGGGAGCGCAACTCGGTCGGGCAAGCCGAGTAGAGGTGGACTCGGGGTCCCTCTGCTCAGGCGGATAGTCCGCGCTGAGGTGGACCCGGGCAGTCCATGGCCGAGGCGTTTGGATTCAGAAGGGTTTAAGCCGGGGCCAACCGCGAGCCGAAAAGGGGGTCAGGCAAATACTAAACCTTTGCTCAGAAGAGACTGAGGCGGGGCTTAGATTTCTTTTCATGAGTACATCGGGTAACCACCGCGGATGCTTGGCCTCTCTTATGGAGCCCGCGGTCGGAGGTCGTCACGTCTCCTCGCAGCCGCCCAGGCCTCCGCTGCGATGTATCGGTTAGCCCGCTGGAGCATCTCCGGCACCGCCGTGGGAGGTCGCTCCGCGAGGGACCAGAGGAATCTGGAAGGTCGCAAGCCTATCATAAATGCCTGCACTAACAGAGAGGGGTGAGTGTCCGGTAAGCACCGGATTTGCGTGGCAAAGCGATCCACAAAATGTGGGAGGGGCTCATCCTCCCTTTGTTTGAGTCCGAGGAGTAGTGCCGCGGAGGGCTTTGGTCGGGCATAGGCTACGAAGTGGAGCTCGAAGTCCTTAACGAGCTGGCCGAAGGAAGTGATCGTTCCGGTCTTCAGGCCGCTGTACCATGTGCGGGCCGGACCCCTCAGGGTCGTGGGAAACGCCCTGCATATTAAAGCGTCCGACGTTCCATACAATGCCAGTTGGGCACGGAAAGCGGCGACATGGTCCGCTGGGTTAGTGGAACCGTCGTATGCGTCCAAAGAAGGGAGCCGGAAGTTCGGGGGAACCGCTTGATCTCGTATCTCGGGCGCGAACGGAGATCCTCGGAGTGTGTTCTCCCTGAGCTCTACCTTTGAGTTGTGAAACTCCTCCTCTACTTCGTTGAGCCGCTGAATAAGGAAGCATAGTTGGGCTCGCAGGGAGTCCGTTGACTCTGGAGATAATACCTCGGGTTCCGGGCGGCCGCTCGGGTTTGCCATCACTGGATCCTGGAGAGGGGCCGGTCGGACCCGAGGCGAAGTGGGAGGGTCCGGAAGCGTCATGTGGGCCCGAGTGGGTGGCTCACGTTGCCGCAGCGACTGGGTCGCTGACGGGTGCAGCGGACGAGGAATAAGCGGAATAATGGTTTGCACCATACCCGTCAGAGCTCAGACTTGAAGAGCGAGGGCCTGAAAGGCCTCAGGTGATACCGACGAAGGGACGCTCGGGGCGCCCTCGGGCGGAAACAGATCCGAGTTGTCGAATGAACGCCAGTAGCGTTCCGAGGTCGCGGGGAGGTCGTCAGCCCGCGGCCCGTCACTCAAGGGACGCACGGCCTGCGCCCCTGCTAAGAACGATCCCTCGGCAGGGAGTTCGTCGGGATCAGTCTGAGGATCCCTCGACATTCGGCCCTCCTTCTAGCGCCAAAATGTTGGGGTAAACAACTTTATGCCGTGGCCTCGGGGCCGTCGTGGCTTGTCCTGGGTCCGAATGGAGGGAATCTCCCGGGTGGTTCCTCGGGGCGGTAGAGGTCGTCGACCCGCTGGTGGATTCGGCCGGGGAAAGGGGACGTCGTTTCCTCCGGGAAAGGGCTCCACGCCTGTAAGTCCGGCGAAACGCCTCGTCCTCGTCCCTGCACACAGGTCGGGTCGGAAGCTCGGCCCAACCCCTCCGACGATCAAGTTAGTGATGTGGAGAAGAGTGGTTTTTAGGGTGTTTTTCCTGTCCCCCTTTGCGTCTTAGAACGCGAGGGTATTTATAAGGAGCTTGAGTGTTACCGGATGCACCTGCTCACTGGGAGCAGGGTCGTACCCCTGATGACGTCTGACATTGCCGCTGGCGTGTCGTGAGGAGACGAGTCTGACCGATCGTTAATGTGCCTCGACTGACGTTCCGACCCATGCTGGCCAGGCGTTGTCAGCCCGTCAGAGACGCGGGGCGTCAGCTGATGTCGCGGGAGTCTTATCATAATTATCATAATTACTATCCTCATCAGCTGACGTCAGTGACAACTTGTGTTTTGTCACTTCTTGTTCCCAAGCAGAATTCAGCAAACAAATAAGAGACTGGAAGCCAATGGATATAACCAAATGACACACTCTTGTGTATCCACACCTAAAATTTATGGTCAGAGTTGGGCAACAACAGCGGTGGCTTGATTGATGCTTAAAGTGGCTTATAGTGCTTTTGATGAGACTCTCAATTCCATAATATTTAGCAACATTCTGCTCCTCTCTATTGGACTTAAAACTATATAAGCTTCGTCAGACTGCCTATGCAGAGATTTCACCAGTAACATAAACAGCATAAACATCTGTGTGATTAGAGCATCAAATGTGTTATCATATCTCAAAGAGAAAAACAGCACAAGGGAGATATATCAATAAGCTTTTTACTACTTCAAATTCTACAACATTAGAGACGGGTAGCCTCCAATACCTGTATAAACCAAATCTACTTCTCTTCTGTAGATCAATGGTTGGCAAGTTTATTGGTACAGCCTTCGTATCTACGTAGCAGGCTTAGCTAACCAAGCATGATAGGATTACGGAACCATCAAGCCTGTTGCATCTTAAAGTTAGCAGAAAAAGTAAACACTAAACGTGTAGCAAGGTAAGCATTCATGGGGAAGTCCATACCATCATCTGAGGCCACAGACCAATTGATGGGATTTGTATCAGTCTCCCACGTATGCCACGGATCTCTGCTTACTCCCAGAAACACTCTACTGGCATGACCACAGAAAAGAAAGAAAATGACAACACAAATACATTCAGCTGTGGGCCAAACCTCGTCTGGCGCTCCATATTTGCCTCCATCATCTGCAGCAGCCTCAAGCTGCTGTGGGCCAAACCAGCCATGCCACCTGCTGTGCCACCGATGCACTTGGACCAAGAGAAATGATCTGAGGGCAAAGAGTGAAAGAAACTTCTACATTCTTAGTTCTATTGTTCTCGTACTGTTAATGGTAAAGCATCTCAAATTATACAGATCAGATGACCAGTTCAATGTTTTATCTGCAACATGTAATTTATCAATTGGTTTGCCTTATTCCTCCAAGTGAATGTAGGAACTTATAATTATTGGATGGTGTTTTTCCTTTGTGATTCCTGTAATTAAAACTTCTTGATATGTATTTTTTTAGTAAGATAGGCATACACTTCATACAATACCTATCAGCAAGTTGATGCTGGCCTTATATAACACAGTGAGAAGTATATACAGATGGCCTGCAGTAGTCCCTTTATGAACATATCCAAACATTTGGAAACGTAGCCTCCAGTCCAGTACCTTGCTATTTGTAATTCATGGCCACAAAAGTGAAATTTGTAAGCACGATGGTTCAATTTGACACTTACAAATAAATACTTGGCCAAGAAATTACACAGGTACATACCTCTAAATTTAAACCGCAACGTGTTTGACCATGAAATCATAAAAGCTACCTGCAATATTATGGATGATGATCCATAAGATAACATTAACAAGCCATCATGACCAATTC
Organism: Musa balbisiana; assembly: GCA_004837865.1. Lineage (NCBI taxonomy): Eukaryota > Viridiplantae > Streptophyta > Magnoliopsida > Zingiberales > Musaceae > Musa > Musa balbisiana. The sequence goes on along the minus strand of CM017192.1, from coordinate 33,244,305 downwards.
CCTAAATACAAGAAGCTACATCCTACAGGCTCAAGTGGATGCTTCTCTTGAAATATAGCAGAGTTAGTTTCTTAGAACATAACATAATTTTCAGGTCAAGGAGAAGCTAGAAAGAGATTTTGGCATCATGTTCGATGCTTGTTATCATTATGATATGGACAAACAAACATGCTGAACTTCTACATGCAAATCAGTCAATTGTCAGTTCATGTAGTGTTTCGGAATAGGACATACTTCAGCCATCAGAAGTGACTGTGGAACCAGTATAAGAGAATAAAAGCATGTAGCATTCTGAAAAATCAACTCAGCCAGTTCCTTCTCAGGTACTAAAAGCAATGTTGTGACATAGTTCAAACCTGAAAAAGAGATTATTGTTTTTATGGTACTTCAGAAATTGGTTTAGTGGTACTCAGCATTGTGCAGGAGAACATGATAATTTTGTTCCCTTTGTAACATGTGCAACAATTTTTGAACTGCAGCCTTAACTTGAAAATGATCGACACAGAAAATATAGTCTTCAGAATAACAATTTCAAATGCATTAATTATTAAGATAGGGAGTTAGTCATGAAACAACAATAGACTGCGACATATAATCACCAAATCCTCGCCCAAATAAAAAAGGTTTAGGATGTCCCCGATGTAGTTTAGCAAAAAAAACCAATAAGCAATAAAATGTGAATGATTTAAATAAATTTCTAATTCTTGCCATCATGATACAGTATTCAACTAAAAGTCGGCTCTCGGCCGGTGTGGGCTCAGAGGTATACTGCTCTAGAAAAGATGATCTATTGTGCAGACTCCACTAGAAGCTAGACACAGAGTTGTCTTCACATGGGAACAATCTTAGTCTCTAAAAGACCTACAGAGTTGGCACTTAGATAAGAAAAGCTCATTTCTTTAAGCTTCAAGGTTAACTACTTAACTATCAATCCTCAATCCTCTGACAATCTGAGAGGTCAAAGTAGTCTTACCATAATGGCAAACACAAGCTATGGAATCCTTTTATGAAAACTAACTCTTCTTGCAACACAATGCAATTCAAGGGGTAAAATTCAACTACTGTATTGGGAACAGTGGTCCAGTTTGCACAAGGGTAATTAGATTAATAACACAGTAGTAGTAAAGCAGATAAGTAAAGGGCCATATAGTACATACTTTTCAGTGAATTAATGTACATCCCTCTATAACAGCATATTTATATACGACAAAAGGAGTTGTTTACTATCTAAAGTGTAAGGCATCCATGTTCCAAACCAAACACACATTGCCATCAACGAAGGTAATCAAATTCATCAAAAATTATCCTCTCAAAAACTAAGCAAATTGTACACAAAGAATATCTTGAAATTAAGGTCACTCTGAAGTTGATCTCAAACTGAACCTGTCAGGTCAACAGACAATATCTGATCCTGAAATATCTAGAATGACCAACTGGTTTCACTGGTTCTGTTCAAGTCAAAGTTATATGACCTTGCTGAGTCAGGTTGGGTTCAGGTCATGCTACCTTAACCCATCACATCATGATGGCCCTTAACCTGTCCAAGAACCATGGGTCGGTTCAAAAGCAGTTCATTCAGAACACAGGCCCACAGCTTATATGGTTTGAGCCCAAAACTCTAAACCACAGGATAATTTAAATAGCCGGGTTGTTGTTACTTGTCATTCACTTGCTTCAAACACTAGAAGCCTTGAACACCTATGCTGCCTCTCCCTTCTCCACAATCTATTTCTTCCTCTCCATTGACTCCCATAGCTGGCCTCTAGGTCTCTACCTTATTCTCTCTTCCTATATCCTCTCACCGTGGCTACAGCCTTCGAATGTTCAGGACTTTTAAGTTTGATAATAATTCCATTTATGGTAGCATGCAGCTCCAAAAGACCAACGATGTCAAATCTCATATCATGTGCTGAAACCAGCAGTGACATGTGCTACATCCGGAGAGGGATGGGTTGGCATTTTAAGAGTAGCAGTCGAGAATAGTGTGTACTTGGGGAAGCTATGGAGTGTCCTCTTTCATGTCTGTTGGTGGAGACTGGAGAGAGAGGAGCTTCTGCCTTTTGCACTCCCCTGTACCTCAATGTGTGGGCCAACTGACTAGGAAGGTTAAGTTGGGTCGAACAATCACCTTGATCCATCAGGTACAGTCAAAAGATCTAACCCACTTCCGGTCAGGTCAAGTTTGGGCCAGGGTCAAAATGCCTATGATAAATAAACTCATGCCAACTCCACTGGACCCAGAACTACTCGTACCCAGGCCAGCTAATCAGTTGGGCTTTTTGAATCAAATCAACTCAGTAATTACTTTGCCTAATCCTCGTCTTATGTCTACCACTTACAGTGGTTGCTAGTTCGTTCTAGTGTTCTCTTGGCCCTGCAGAAGGAACCAAGATCAGTCAGTAAAAAGATGCTTGTTTGGCGATGCAAAAGCCCTATAGCAACCGGCAGTTGCATCTCTTAATGTTGGTATAATAATATTAACTGACATAAGTGTTTTCTATGCTTTCTGTGGCTTCATGGATGTAAGAAATCCAGAAAATGATAAATAAGAGCCCAATTTGGCAAAGCCAGAGACCAACACAGAAGATGTCATATATGACGCAAAATACCAACTGCTGGGAAAGGTCCGGTGCATCTGGTGACAAAAAATTTTAAATGCTATCAAGATTACTGAAGGATGTAGATGATCAAAGAATCAAATTACTTGAATTTTGTTACAGGCTTACAGCTATCTGCTATCATAAAAGAGACAAGCGTTGTATTACATTTAACAGCAAAATACTGAATGCTTCTTCAAATCAATTCTACTGAAGACCATTAAAGTAAAGAAAGATCTGTGGTGTTCCAAGATTACTAGTTTACATCTTGGTTTACCATCAACTCATCACGCTATAAACCTAACCAACAACAGATATATAAGTTACATGATCAGGTAGAGGTACCGATAGATGGATTCCAATCAAATAGGGACTCCGAACCAAGATCCCGATCACAGAGACCGTCCAAATAAAACCCTCCCATGAATCTCACATAAACCAACAGAACTCAAGCAACCAATATCCAGTAAAAGAGAAATTGAAGAGCTAACCTGAGCTGAGACGTTCTTGGGGGCAGATTGGAACCCTGAAAGAACACGACCGCCTCGGCGCCGCTAATCTTTCCATTCCGAACAAAATCCGCAACACGTCCATCGCCGCCGCCGACGACGCTACCCCACCGAGAATACCCGGATCAGAGGTCCGTCTCGAAGCAACCCAAGAACGTCGATTTAAGCGAGGGACCAATCGCCGGAGCGGCACACGGAGTCGATCGAGAGCAGGACTTGGGAGGGCACCAGAGAGGGCGCACGGATGAGGGATCGGAGATCAGGACTATTAGATTCGAGAGGGGTTTAAACCTCGGGAGGGGTGGAGAATCCGTTGGGCTGTTGATCAATATGTGATCTTTGTTTTGTTTCTTTCTTTCTTCTTCTTTGGTGACGCCTTATAGAAATGTCTTTTCGTCTTCCTTTTTGGGTTTCACTTCTTTTTTTTAACTTCGTTTTTAAAGTTCATTTAATTGCAAGTCCAAAATCATAATAATCAGGAAAATTAAACAATATTTATATAAATTTATAGAAATATAAAATTAAGGGTGATTTTCTTTAAAAAACTTTTTTTTCAAAAAATACCCTAATTTTTTATTTTTCGAGATCTCATAAATGTCATTCATCGTCATCTCTCATCATCATACTTACCACCTCAGCCCCTAAGGTCTCCTTCGTTGCCCTTGTTATCCCATTATTCTCACCCTAACTCTCTTCACGTGTCCTCCCCCTCTACATCCTTGAGATTTGGCCCCTCTATTTGACAAACTTGATGTCATCCTCCCCTCTCCTAACTTTGTCTAATTTCTCATTTTTCTTTCTTACCATCATGTCTCTTGGTGTTGATGTAATTGTCAAAGAGTGCAAGACCTATTGACAATGGCAGGGCTACTCCTACTATGATGATGAAGAGTAGCTATCGGTTTGATGGGGAGCCAATGACGATGAAATTCAACAACTTAACTTTTTTTATGAAGGGGTCAGTCCGCTAAGGGATCGCAAAGGCGACGACATTAGTGGTGGCACGAAGGTGGCAGGGTGGAGGCAGCAAATGATAAATAATGATGAGAAGCATTTATGAGATTATAAAAAATAAGACATCATTTGGAAAAATTAAAAATATTGGACACATGCCGGAAAGAATTGAAATTTTTTTTTAAGGAAATCACTCTAAAATAATATTAAAATATAAATATAAATATTATAAAAATAACAAGACAATGACAAAATAATCAATAAAAATAATATTATTGAGTATACAATAAAACACAACATAACAGTATTTTTTAAATATATCAAATAAATAATGAGAAAATATTTTAAAAATAACTAATATAAAAAAATATTAATTAGACCTAATATCATTATAGTGACATATAAAATAATAAAATATGATTTTGATAACTAATATTTTAAATGACTAATTAAAAATAATATGATAAATTAAAACTTAAAATAAAAGAAATATTATTTAAGGTGAATTTATGATAAAAACTTTATCTTTTTCAGTTTTTCTTGATAGGTGTCATGTTTCCATATTTTCCAAAGGGCACTCCTTATTTATTTGTCATGATTTATGAAAATATTAGAGTAGTAGGTGATATACCATAAGGATTGGTCCATAAGATGAATTTATATACTGATTTAGATTGGTTGTCACTATGATACAAACTGATCCCAATTCCCCTATGTATAAGATTATAATATTAAATACACTATTTTTAAACAGACTTATAATATCTTTAAATAGAGTTACGGTATTTTTGACACCCCTACAAAGGTAAATGAGCTTAAAACTTAATAGAAACCATCTCATACACAAGTTTTGACAGCAGACAACATATATTTTAGCTTTTTTGATGATTGAAATGATATTCCTCACTAATTCAAACAAAAATATATTTTATTATCATACTGGTTTTAATCAGCATTTAATATTTAATGATATTTGTTTTTTATTCTTATAATATGATATTGATTATATAAATTTTATTTTATATTTAGTTTTTTTTTTACTTATGAAGGCTACTTTTATATAATTATTTTATTTTTATTAGTTATAAATAAATATATTCCTTTGGATTCAGTTGAAAAATGGAATATTAGAAGGAGAAAAAGACAATCTTTCATTGTATTGAAAAGTAAGGACGGTGGGCGAAAAATAACCCAAAAAAAATACTTTTATAAAGAATTAGTCAATTATTTTTTTAAGGCAGGAATTGCGTTGAGATTCGGGCTACCGCTTCGTGTTGCGATGGAGTGAGCCTCCGAAACAGGGCGAGTCAAAAGCCTGCATCATTACCATTGCAAGGCAGGACTTGCGTCGAGATTCGGGCTACGGCTTCGTGTTGCGATGGAGCGAGCCTCCAAAACCACACGAGTCAAAAGGCTGCGTCATCTCCATCGCTTTCGACTGCTTTATGCTAATCTCAACTCCGAATTTGGCATATTTCGACGAAAGAATCAAACTTTATATCAAAACTCGGATAATAATATGAATTAAAGTATCATTCTAATGCGAATCCATTAATTGCACTATGAATGCAATTGGCCAGGTGACGTCGCCTGCACGTCATGATTCGTGCACCTCAACCATTGACATCAAACAACACAAGAATCCAAACCTGGGTTGACCTCGAAAAGTGGTCGGCGCTCACCCACTCTTTCTCCGCTTGTTTCTCCAACACATGTTTCGGATGGCACACTGATACTTTCCGCGTGTCCCAATCAGAAGCTTGAGAACCGTCACTTCGTGATCGGACGGTTCACATCCAAAGGTCGGCTGCCGCCCCTGACCTACGTGAGTGCCGGCCTCAAGTAAGAGAGAGATGCATATCTATATATCCCTCTCATCATTCCTCGTCCTATTTAAACTTGTTCTTTGGGAGGAGATGGTGAGAGCATATTCCATGTCCCTGTTGTAGTAGGGTGCTCGGAGGAGAGTTGAGGAGGTCAGGAGAGGAAGAAGCCTTCTTTGTATCTTATTTGTCGTAGGAAGAGATCATACTGTTCTGTGTCGATTTGGACGAACTCCATGGACGGCTTCCTCGTAGATCGATCACAGTTGAGTCCAAGAAAGGTTGGTCTCGCTGTCAACAACGATGCTGATACTGGAGGAGGATTTGTGATGAGATCCAGACACAGTTCTGTGAACCCTTATTCTTCCTTGCCATTCTTTAGCCAGCTTTCACCGAACCATGATGGTTTTAGGTCACAGCTTTGCTCCTTTCTTCCTTCTTCATTTTGCACTGATCGAGCGTTAATTCCTCCTCCTCCTCCTCGGCCTCTTCCACTCCGTCAACCTCCTCTTCTCCCCCTTCCACAACCAACTCCGGGACAGAAGCTAACCAAAACGAACAGCGATACTGGCATGTTTAGGTCGAGAGATCACAGGATGAAGCTGAAGCCTTCCGTGAAGATAACAAGAAAGGAGCCACCGCCGAAGGCTGCTCACAAATGCCGCGAGCCCAAAGGAGAGCGTAAGATGAGAGTAGAGAAAGTAACTGCGGTTAACAACGAGGAAGGAGAAGAGGTGGCTGAGTCGATTTACTCCCTCTCACCACCTCCCAGCAACCTACCTTTGCCAAGTTTCCTCCTTAGCAGCCACAGAGACACAGCCACCCGTTGCTGATGCATGACAATTACTCCCTCTCCAAAGATCATGTACTCATGCACTTTCTTTTACCTTTTCTTCTCGGATTCTACTCTCTTGCTTCTTCGCCAGAGGGAAGATGAAGAAGTATAATGTATAGTTATGGATACTTTGTTTGCTGAGATGTATCACATCACTACTAAGGAGGAGAGGGATTTTTTTTTTTGAGTGCTTTTCTTTTCTGTGAAAGTGTGAGCTGAGATTATACTTCTAACTATCAGCTTCGAGACAGTCCGCACTTATCTTTTAGATCGAGAAAAGAAAGAGAAAAACTATGACTCTTATTGTTGGGATCACTAACACCTTCAAGCTTCATAATCTCGTAGAACATCAATAGGGCATCAGTTTTTCTTATGCCATGCACTTCTTAATCTTTTTTTGGGCTTAGCATAAAATCTATGATATGCTATATAGAAAAAAAAAATTTATACTATGATTAAAATCAAATAATATTAGATCGATTTTTACGATGTGTATCTTTCGATGTTGTTTAAAAAAAAACCTCTGTGTGATCTAGGCACTATCTTTAGATTCAAAAATCATTATCAATTTACAAGGAGAACTAGTCTCTAATTCTTCCACATAATCTAACACATGCAATCTACCATTTTAGATCAACTCTTTGGAAAGATATGTCTCCCTACTCATGTTTCTTATATCCAAAAACTGCGTTCGGTTTAGTGCCATTTTCATGTTTCATGTGCAAAAACTATAATCTCATGATCTTTTGATTTGATGATTTTTATAAAATAAATTTATACATCGATTCATCAATAAATAACTCAGACAAACAAAATTCTGATTTCTCTTTCTTACCCTTTTACTAAGAGCCAAATATTATATATAGTACACTGTGAGTGAGTTGCATAAACATTAATTCGGAATTAATATCTATCCATTACAAAGATACATCTTTATCATTAATAGATATGAAGATTTTTTTCTTATTGGCATTTAATTAATTATCATTAAATATCTACTTCATGCACACGGGATTGTAGCTTGACTTCTAATGATCTCAGCTTGCTCCAATCTACAAGTTCAATTCATCCCAAGATATGCCGTGCAAAGAAGCTTATCCTTGCGAGAAAGCATTACATATACATAGATCCATGCATACGTCAAGCTTTCACTTTGTATCTACTTCCTTCACGCTGTAAACTTGCAGCCATATGGCATCCATACGCATATAAATACATCACATACAAAATACATACATACACCATTGTTAATCTTTAGACGTCTGCTTCAATCTCACTGAAGTACGTTTCCTGTCGTGTAGTTCAATTCTGCATTGATGTGATGAAGCTAATTAAAAGTTTACGCTAAAATGCCTCTTCCATCCAACATCATTCGTTCTTGCTCGCCGCCTACACCAACAATTGCGCCAACCATAAACTTTCTCACTAATTTTCTATAGTTAGTTACTTTCAGCATCCTAATTCTTATATTTTCAAAGATTATATTATGATTCATATACTTACGAAAGTAGAATATTTAGTCATATTTTTCCTCACGTCGTCGACTCTGTTGATAAAAATATTATACGTACTCAATAATAAATCAAAGTAAGACAAAGCCAATATGTACTCAGTGATAATTCTTATGATATTTTCGTTAGTAGAATTGATGACATAAGACGAAACAAATTTAAATATTTCACTTCCATAAGTACAATGATTTCAATGTAACTATTGAAAGTATAAGAATTTTGAATACTAAAGATAGGATGACATATAATTAACCAAAAAAAAAGTGTATGCCGACACAACACATATCTTACCAATTTAATTTTTTGAGGCTAACAAATATAATATTCAATAAGGATAATAATTCATATGATGAATATTCTGCACTAACTCACTATCAAATTCCAATGAAATATTCTTGGAATAACCTTTTAGAATTATATATGGATAGAACTATAATATTATAAAAATAAACCTCACTAAATATAATAAAATTATTCTCTCTTGTAGATATTTTTTTATAGAAAATTAATGATAACTTAAGTATCATAGGGATGTTGATGAACATACACCATTGAAGCTATTTTTTTTGTAAAAATTATACATATTAAAATCGAATATACTATCAAGCTCATCAAGATCTTTCGTTTCGAATATATATATATATATATATATATATATATATATATATATATATATATATATATATATATATATATATATATATATATATATATATATATATATATATATATATATATATATTATATAATATGCATAAGAATGATGAATAATGTTTTTTGTTGTTGTCAATTTTAGTTCTTCTGTTACCCACCTAATAATATAAAGCAACATATATCAGCGTCAAGTAATTGGACAGTTGATATCCAATAGGCGTTTTAGCTGCAGTTATGCAGCTCCCATCACCGTAATACCTCTCCTGCACGTTATTGCCGCATCTATCCGTTGTATTGGTCGCTATGGGTGGCCGGTCATCTCGTGTTTCCCGCGACAAAGGTGGCGGGTACTCTCAACCGAAGCGCTCTCTCTCTCTCTTTCTCTCTTACGTTGGAGTCTGGTGATCGTCCTCAAGTCGCGGGGGCACTCTGTTTCTTCTTCTTCTTCTCCTCCTCCTCCTGTCCTTTTTTGGTTGTTGTCCAATGGCTGCTTCTGTACTCGCTTCCTAATTCTTTCTTGCTCTCTCCTAAATCTCCTTTTCCTTTCCGGTATTAGAAAACTGCGGCTCAACTAAGCTCCGTCGTCATCATCGTGTGGCGGTAGATCCATGTCGAAGGGAATGCTCTTCCTGGGACGCGACAAATAGGTTGAGGGAGAGACTGGTGGCCTCTGCTCTTTCTTCCACATTTTTGCGGCATACATTGAACCATCTGAAAGAAGTGCCATCTGGGAATCCAATTGAAAGGCAGCGCATGGCCGTGCTCGAGGGAGAGAAGCAGGGGGAATCCCGGTGTATAATGGTGGGTCTTCAGATGAACGCCAAGGGCAAGGAATTGCTCGACTGGGCAATCCACAAAGTCGCCGAGCAAGGAGACCGTGTCATGGCCGTCCATGTCTGCCGTGATTCAGGTACTTCGATCTGACGAGCACACCTTGTCTTTGATTGCTTGCCGATGACGAGCTTCTCTTTCAGATCTGAAGAAAACGACCACACTGTCTTTGGCAAGCACGTTAGATGACCATCTGGCATCCTATCAAGGCATTTGCAGTCTCAAGCAGGTGAGTTTGTGGGCATTCTCATCATGAATTCGACGAAGAAATAGCGTGATCTTTTACCGATGCGTGGCCTCCAGGTTGTTCTTGTGGGACGGATCGCTCGGGGAAGTTCTATTAGGAGAGCGCTGGTGAAGGAGGCCAAGCAATGTGCAGCCATCAAAGTGGTGGTTGGAATGAACAAGAAGAGCTCATTTTTGTAGGTGATAGAAAGCCTCTGTTGTGGAACTCATTGTTCTGTTTGCTCTCCTTCTCTGTGGAAATCTGATACAGTTTCCTTCAGTGGCTCAGCTCCACTCGCCAAGTATTGTGCTAAGAATATCCCTCCGACCGCTGCCTTGATCGCCGTTCGAAAAGGAAATGTCGTCTTCGAAAGAGGAGCTTCCAAGCCATATCTAGGTGAGTTCCTCCAGACTCTCTGTCCTAACGAAATCTCTCGCTGGATTCGGAACTCATGGAGTGTTGTCTCTCAAGAATTACAACGCCGTCAAAGTCTACGGAATCTTCTGTATCCATCTGAAGCACGCGCGACACGGAAGCATGAGGAGAAGACTGTTGTAGAAGCCTCGAGATCATCTGACAGCAACCATGTCAAAGGGGAAATGGTGGAAGCGGTTCTGAGCTCTGTTACGGTGCTGATGAGACAGCTGCCGGAGCCGGTGTTCGCGTGGCCTCTGGTGAAGAAGAAAGCAGCACTAAGAAGCATCGAGGTGAAGCGGGCCAACCGTGCTTGGAGACTGTCGGTTGCCCGGCGGGTGATGAACTTACCAGCTCGAACTCTGTCGTCGGCTCAACCATTGCTGCAGCTAATCGAGGAGTTGAACACGGTTCTCAGTGGCAGCAACTCGAGCTGCAGATGGTTTCAGTATGAGGAGCTCCAGAGTTCAACGAATCGGTTCTCTTCAGGTTCTCCTTCTAAAGCACAGACATCCTTATCTAAGATGTGCGATCGGTGAGTAAACATCAAATTGTTGCAGAGAATTTGATTGGGAATGGAGGAAGCAGCCGAGTGTACAGAGGCCGGCTTGGGAATGGGCAGCAGGTTGCTATAAAGTTGTCAAAGCTATCTTCAGAAGCATCAAAAGATTTCCTTTCGGAGGTCGATATCATCACCAAGCTGAAGCACCTGCGCGTGGTTCCATTACTGGGCATCTGCGTTGGGGAGCACACTCTCATTTCTGTGTACAGATACTTCCCCAATGGAAGCTTGGAGCAAAATCTACACGGTTAAGTTACCACAGTTCGTGTGTTACGGCTTCATGGCTTTCTTCTTCTGATGTGGATTAGACGAAACACAGGTGACAAGGTGAAGCATCTGCTCCCGTGGGACATGAGATTTAGAGTGGCGACGGAGATTGCTGAGGCTCTCAGCTACCTTCACCATGGCTGTCGTCGACCAGTGATCCACAGAGACGTCAAGTCTTCCAACATTCTTCTCAATGACGAATTTGAGCCTCAGGTAATGTTGGTCATCGTGTTTGCAGCTCCAAATTCTTGTACTGACAAAGCCTGCGCAACAGTTATCGGATTTTGGCTTAGCTATGTGGGCGCCGACAGCCGCGACCTACCTGACCCAAAGTGATGTTGTTGGGACCTTTGGGTGAGTTCCTTTCGATCTCAGCTGTGCCAAAATTACAACGACAAATGCATGCTTGAGTTGTAAATGAGATGATTGCTTTGCAGATACCTTGCACCCGAGTACCTCATGTATGGGAAGGTCAGCAACAAGAATGACGTCTATGCCTTCGGCGTGGTTCTATTGGAGCTGTTAACAGGAAGAAAGCCGATAGATGATGGGAATCCTAAAGGCGAAGAAAGTTTGGTGATGTGGGTAAGTACCTTCTCCCCCTCGATACCATTGCATGTCTCGATTGCTAACCAAGCAAACAAATGTTTCCAGGCGACGCGAATTCTGGAGAGAGGGGAGCTCATGGATCTGCTGGATCCCAATCTCGGTACGAATCATGATAAAGGTGAGATGAGCAGAATGATATTAGCTGCATCTCTTTGTATCACGAGGGTACCTCGTATCCGACCTCAAATCGACAAGGCAAGTGAATCATATTACTTTTTTGGTTAGGAACCGGACCTGCTGATGACCATATGTTGTGGGTTATAGATTTGCAGCCTGTTGAAAGGGGAAGAGGACATGGAGACATGGATAAGCAGCCAAGCGGATGGGATGTCGGAGGTGCTAGATTGTCCAGACGACGAAGCCTATCCGACTCCGAGCCTCGCATTGCTTGATGTGGACGACGATGCATCCGTCGCCAGCGTCGAGCAGAGTCACTGTGGTTCCTGGGAGGCGTACCTGCGAGGTCGATGGAGCCGTTCTTCGAGCTTTAATTAGTTGCTATATACAAACATAAATCTATTACATATGTATATATATATTGTGGATTTGTGCGTGCGCATGAGCATGCCGGTAAAGCATAAAGCGAGAGATTTTTATTAGTATGAGAAAAAGAGGTCAAAAGAAATAATAACTATTGAAATGTCAACCACAAAGTGTTGATCACTCGACGTCATCATCCGTACTCGTTGCCTAAGAGGATAATAATACATACACGAATTCGACTTCCTCCTCAAGTATAACCCGTTTCCGGTTAGGCAGGGGTCCAAACATTTTGGATCAGGACAAGAACTCTGCAAGGGAACTGCAAGCATACAGCCAATCCCAAAGAAAAAAGATCACACCTTTTTGGCTCGGCCTTACAATGCAGCATATTCTCTCGATCTTTTAAAATGTTGGCAAGGCTACAGAACATGTTTCTGACTGCATCGATTCATGTCCCTTGAATTTAAAACGGGACTGTATAAGGCAGCTGGTACATGTCGAATTCAGGCAAGTAGCGGGCTCGGGGCTGCGGAGAAGAAATGGCATTACTTCCACTTCCATCGCTGGATTTGCTCTCAGCAGCAAACGAACTGGCACCCCGCTGCTTTGGAGCCCCAAACAACCAGTCGTCGCTGCCAGCATCTGAAGACTCCAACTGCAATGGCGATGGATTCCAATTCACTATTAATTCATCAAACTTTTCCTGTTGCCATGTTCTGCGGCCAATCCTTTTTGAACTGGTAGTTCTTTGCGAAGGTGCAGCTGCTTGTCGATCAAGACCAGTTTCCACAGCCCTGCCTGAAGAACACGGCTGTTCATCGACCGCAGGACGTTCATCAGCTATCTGCTTCGATTTGTTGTTGACTGCCACATTCACTTGCACAGCTGTTTGTGTGTCCCGTGGCTCTGGACCTCTTTGCTCCAGCGATGGAAATGGTACCTGTGCATCTGCTTGCCTCACGGATGGTAATGGTGGCTTTGGCTCTCTTTGCTTCAACGATGGCACTGGTAGTCGTGCATCTGCTTGCCTCAATGATGGTAATGGTGGTTTCGACTCTCTTTTTGTCACTGATGGCAATGGTAGCTTTGCGTCTGCTTGCCTCACCAATGGTAATGGCGGCTTAGGCTCTCTTTGCTCCAATGAGAGCAACGGTAATGGTGGCTTTGGCTCTCTTTGCTTCAACGATGGCAATGGTAGCTGTGCGTCTGCTTGTCTTACCGATGGTAATGGTGGCTTCAACTCTCTTTTCTTCAACGATGGCAATGGTAGCTGTGCATCTGCTTGCCTCACCGATGGTAATAGTGGCTTAGGCTCTCTTTTCTTCGAGGATGCCAATGGTAGCTGTGCATCTTCTTGCCTCACCGATAGTAATGGTGGCTTTGAGTCTCTTTGCTTCAATGTTGGCAACTTAATGCGAATGATAATTCCTTCATAAAGAAGAGAAAAAAACATAAGTGTCATTGTTTAAAATTATGCAAAGCTCAAAAAGAGGGAACACTACTTGAAGAAAAAGCTAAATCTACCATGCTTGTTATGACCGGAATCAGAAGGCAGAAGTTTTCTCCTCTTATTGCTGTCCTGAGAGCTCTCAGGGGAGTCGTGGTAATACTGAATGGAACATGGAAGCTCATGTTCTTCTGTAATGCCACTTCTCTCCAGCTGCTGGATAACATCATTGCTGGTCTTTTGGCTGAACAAATTCTGATCCAACTTCTTCTCTTCACGCTTTCTCTTGATATGGTTCTCCTCGTGCTGAGAGTTCACAAGCTTTTCATTGGTCTTCTCCCTCTCCTTTCTCTCCCTCTTTTTTTCTTTCTTCTTTGCCTTTTGGCTTTCTTTTTGGAGCTTCAGTGCACCAGAAGAATAGTCAACCCCAGCAAAGAATATACAGTGGGGAAGCAAAGCAGAGAGGCACACCGGAGAATGTATTACACAGGTACGAGTCAATATAATAGGACACTCTTTAGGCTTCAATAGCATGATATTTCACATTGAGCAAAAAAGTCCAAATAGAATAACATTCTTCCAAAACTAGTTCTTACAACTCAATCTCCTAGTAAGATAGATTAGAGATTCTTCCTGAAATCCCAAACCAATTACCCGCAGTAAAATCTAATATAAGTTTTCATACAACAATTGTATCCCCCAATTATAGGATCGAGATGCCTATCTCAGAATGTTTCAGATTTTATATTTTGACACATCTAACTTACACAAAACACCCAATTGCACAGCTGCTAAAAAATTCATTTTTGAGAAAAAAAAACACTCCAGGTAGAAAGGGCAGAACTGCAATGTAATGAGGAGAGGAAAACAGGAAACACAATCACTATAGCAATATATAGCCAATCATTTAACTAATATTTAGTTTTCCAACAAGAACTTAGGCACCTTTGCATCTTTGATGCGTTCACCCTGATAACTAAAGAAAATAGTAAACCAAAATTTTCTACACACTATCATTCATTCCCCTAAGACTCAACTTACATTAGCAGTCAAACAATGAAGAAGTCCTGTCAAGAGAGTGACCAAGAATATTATAATTACAACGTTCTTTCATTTCTTTTTGGTCATAAATCCGTTGCCGGGATTTGAACCCGGATATCTGTTCAAGCTCAGATATTCCAAAAAAAAGTAACAACGGATATGAACTTCAACCAAACAAGAATTTTGAACAATACAGATTGTTAACATTAATGTTTAGAACTAGAGTAAAAGCTTTACTGTTAATAAATTGCCAATCCTCTTAGATCTGACTGCATTTCTCAATCTCTAAACAAAATTCTAACATAATAATACGATAGCATTCAAAACTCATATGCTATGCTTGACACATAAGATGGAGTTGTTTGCTAATAAACTTTATTAGGAGACTAATATAATTAGACCTCTCATGATAATTAATATAAACAACCATTTCACTTTAAGTGCAAATACATTGATGAGAATCCAATGGAATCAAGTCGTTCATCTTTGCCTTGAAATTACTATGCCACAACTGGAACATCTAAAAACAGAATACAGAGAAAGTGCAACTACTACAAGGGTTCTTGAGAGTATCCATGATTTCCATCAAATGACTTCCACCAAAATTCTGGTCCGACACTTAAAGAAAATAACTGGATCTGTTGCAAATGTGAATTGTTTTTTTCATAGTATACCTACAAATCAAATCCTAAGGATTTATTTTAATCGACCACATCAATCATATCAAGAACCAATTCGGAATTTCTTAATCCGACATCAGAGTGCTCCCCATTCCTGTACCACATCTAGCCTTGGCAGATCCACTGTTAATTGCTTTTTCATAGGAGATCTACAAATACAAACCTCAAGACTCGTGTAGAGAACCGCTTAATAGTCTTGTAATTGACCTGAGCATCTCATCTACCAACCAACAACTCATCTTCATAAGAACTCCATAGCCATCCACCAGAAGAATAACAAAAAACCAAGTTCCTAAACAATACTATCTACGTAATGAAATCCAATCATATTGGGGTCGATTACAATTCCTCTGTCCATTTGACATGTGATTACAAACTTATGAACTCCAACTTCGCAAGAATTCGTTCAATCTAAGACTAAAGTGACCAAGAGACCGTGGCGACGAACGGATCGCGAATAAAGGAAGTCGAGCAAGAATGCAAGAAATCAATCGCAGCGGCATTGATGCTCAACAAACCTTGATGGATTCGATCAAGGACTCTTCGATGTGCGGCGGATGGTACGGAAAGCACCGCGACATCGTGTTCCCACTGTCTCTTCCTCGCTCTCGATCGAGGGGCACACGGATCAAGGCCAGAGATCGATCGAGGGGCAATCGAATCAAGCGACTCGAAGCAAGCGGGATCGAAGGCGAGTGGGCCGCAGATCAGAATCAGGATGGGAAAAGCGGCGGAGACAGAAATAAAAGAAAACTAGGGTTAGAGCTCCGCCGACGGAGAAAAGAGCAGCATCAATTTGGGGCGGGGAGGCCGTATTTATAGAGGGAGGAGAGCCGTGCTAGGTTCGGATTCGCGGTATTCTGTCCCGCGGGTCTTATAAGGATCACAGTTGCGCTCGCTACTATTGGCCATTTCGAGTGGGTCCAACACGGGATTCGCCTTCCGAAGCTTCGCGGCACGCGGTAGCGCTGGTCCGGCGAGGCCCACGTGGAATGCCCAACCGCCTCCGTGGGCGGTCTAACGTGCTTGCCACGTGAACGATAGGAGGGCCTCTCCCGTCTCGATGAGACAGGAAACACATAGCAGGCTGTGGGCTCCTCACCATAACGCTGTGCCAGGCGGCTGAGCTCCGCGGGCATCGTTGTACCCTGTCGTCGCCAAAAACTCCCTAAACCCCGGACTAGTCTCACGTGCGTCGCACGTAACGAGACGATGGGGGTTCTCCCGTCTAAATGGAGCCAGGAAACATGTCATAACCACTAACTGAAGCTCCAGTTCTGTGTGCCAGGCGGCTGAACACCATGCGCGTCGTTGTACCCTGTCGTGGCTGAGACAGGAGAGTCGCACGCCATGTGAGCATTCAAATCCTCATGGCGTCGACGTCGAGTTCGTGACGGTCCATCTCGGATGATCGATCACATCACACACAACCTTCCCTATATATATATATATATATATATATATATATATGTATATATATATATATATATGTATATATGTATATATATGTATATATATGTATATATGTATATATATGTATATATGTATATATGTATATGTATGTATATGTATATATGTATATATGTATATATGTATATGTATATGTATATATATATATGAATATATATGTATATGTATGTATATGTATATATATGTATATGTATATATGTATATACATATATATATACGTACATATATATACATGTATATATGTATATGTACATATGTATATATATATATACATATATACATATACATATATATATATATACGTGTATATATATATACTAAAAGTTACATACAATTGTATGTGAAGTAAAGTAAAAGCGAGAAAGTTAGTTGGATCGGGTGGTGTCTTCTCCTTTCACCGTAAAGAAATACTAATTCTGTAGGACTTTACATCTCTAGAAATTTAGATTATTATTATTCTCTCTCCATTTCCTTGAATAATAAAAGATAATAAAAATGTAGGATTAAAAAAATTATTACAAAAATAACTCTTTACATCACAAAGAAAGGTGAATTTGAAAGTCTTAGCAAGATTACTACTGAATTAATAGGTGTTTGTCTTTCTATAGATGTCAGAGATGCATATAGCTTTAAACAAGTTCATCAATTAGAAAATACCTATATAAGCATTAAGGTGATGAACTCTCTTGTTTGGAGGATGTCTCTTAAGTTAATTGAATCGCTTTCTACTAAAATTGATTATATGTAATTTTTATGAGTATAGGGTCTTCTACTTTGATACAATTTTAAAATTTTTTATTAACTAATTTGATTAAGGAAAAAAAACTTTAAACTTATATATAAGATAGTATCATACGCTCTGAATTATAACATTCATGAGACATGAATCTATCTTAAATTAATAGTAATATAATTTATCAATAATCTAATCTTGGATTCAAACTAACATTTGAGGGTACTGAGAAATCTTCAAGTCAAAATTCATATTTATAAAATCTGTGTAATTTATAATCATATATCAAATCACTCAAACATTTCTGAAAAATCTCAAGCCAACTTAACAAAATATTAACCATACTATTAAAACCACAAGTATAAGAATTTATACAATCAAAACTCCAACTATTTATCATAAGTATATATCGTCATAAAACTAAATTTAATATTTACCACAAGCATGAGAGATTTTTTGAGTCTTTTACATAATATATCATTTCAAATTCATCAAGAACATTTTATTACATGTAAAATATATTTATATAACAATAACATATCAACTAGCAAGATTTGTCCAAAATCTGGATAGCTTTTCACTGCATATTACTCAAAATAGGTTGCATTTGAAATATATATTAATTTACTTTTAGAAAAATTAAGTTTTATATGAATTAGAATTTCCAAGAAAGAATTACAAATAATTTAATAACAAAATGTTAAAAAATATTATCTCTATTTTACTAAATCGATAGGGTTGATTAAAATAGATATTTTAGTAGGTATTTATGCTTCAAATCTTTCAAACCAAATTTGCATAGAGATATTTATGAATATAGTTTTTAATAAATTATGTTTTACATAAATTAAAATTTTCAACAAAGAGTTATAAGTTATTTAGTATCAAAAGATCAGAAATTATGACATTTATTTTATATAATCTATAAGATCAATTAAAATAGAAGTTTTGATATGTACTTACAATTCAAATCTTTCAATCTAGTATTAAAAGAAAGATCTATAAGTTTGCTTTCACATAAATTAGGTTTTACCTAAATTAGAGTTTAGTGTAAAAATTTTGGTCTAAAAAAATACATAAATGTCAAATTATAAAAAAATTAGATTTATGATTTTTTTATCTAAACGAGAGAAATATTTGCTGAAATCTTTCAAATTATTTAGAATTAAAATAAAAATAAAAATTAAGATTTCTATAAAATAGGATTAGAATACTTTCCTTTGAGAATTTTTAATCCCAAATGAGAGGATACGAGTAAAAAAAACTCTAAACTCCAAATTTTCTTCTCTTATTCTTTTTTTTTCTTCTTCTTTCTCTCTTCCTCTATACTCCAATATAAGTTGCGTTCTCAGATTTCTTAGAAATGAAAGTTTAGGCGATGAAATTTATTATTTTATATATCTTATAGTTTAGTCCTTATATTATTTATATTTATGATTATGTCCTTAAATTTTTTTTATAAACAGGTCCTTAGATTTTATTATAATTCAAAATGGGTACCTGTATTATAATTAGATCATTATATGAAAATTTAGAAATGATGGATGTTACACTCTCCCCCCCTTAAAAGATAATTTTAGTCTTCTAAATTTATCATATCTCATTGATGAAAAGATGAGGATAAGCTTTTTTTTCATTTCCTCCTTTAGCTCCTAGGTTGTTTCCTCCTTAGAATGATGCCTTTAGATCACTTTAACTAGAGAGATCACTCGATTCCTTAGGATATTTTCCTTCTTATTAATGCTCTTCCACATAAGACAAGTATTTATCGATCACAATCGATTTATACTTAATGATATGAGAGAGATCAGGTATATACTTTTTAAGTATTAAAATATGAAATATATCATAGATATGACACAATGATGGTGGCATGACAATCCTACAAGTGATAGAACCAACCTTCTTATGGACTTCAAAAGGTCTAATAAATCTTGGGCTTAACTTTTCTTTCTTTTTAAATATTATAAAGCCTTTGGAAGGGGAGACCTTTAGGAATATAAAATCCCCAACTTGAAATTCAATATCTCACCTTTTATTGTCAACACAACTCTTTTGACAACTCTGAGCAGTCTTTAACATTTTCCTTATAACTTGAATTTTCTTGATAGTCTCTTGTACTTTGTCTAGTGCTAACAAATTTCTATCACCAACTTCTTCCCAACATATAGGTGTTTTACACTTTTGCCCATATAAAGCTTCATAATGAGCTATCTGAATACTTGAATAATAACTATTATTGTAAGTGAACTCAATAAGAGAAATATCTTTATCTCATTCACGTTTCCAACCCATAACATAGGCTTTAAGCAAATCCTCAAGTATTTGAACTGTTCATTCTAACTGACCATAGGTTTGAGGGTGATAAGTAGTGCTAAACTTGACTTTAGTGCCCATAGATTCCTATAATCTTCTCCATAATCTAAATAGAAATCTATGGTCTTTGTAAGAGATGATCTCCTTTGGAACACCATGAAGTCTTACTATTTCTTTGATATATAAATATGCAAGCCTATCAAAAGAATAAGTCATATTGATCGATAGAAAATATGCAGATTTGGTTAACATATCAATGATAACCCAAATAGCATCATGCTTTCTAAAGGTTCTGTGTACTCCTGAAACAAAGTCAATGGTAATACATTCATATTTTCATTCAAGAATATCTAAATGTTGCAATAAACCTTCATGTCTCTGGTGTTTTACTTTGATTTGCTGGTAAGTCAAACACTTTGAAATATACATTCCTTCCCACATATAATGAGTTTGATGATCTCTATACATTTTAGTACTACCAGGATACATGGTGTACTTTGAATTATAACATTCTTTTATAATTTGATTTTGATATATGAGTCATTTAAAACATATTCTATCCTCAAATCTTCATAAGTCATCCTCTGATACTTGAAAATTTGACTTCAATCCCTTTTTTACTTTATTCTTCAAGTAGATTAAATATAGATCTTGTAGTTGTTCTTCTTTAATTTGTTGAATGAGATCATATTGCACCTAGATATAGGCCATCAATATCATTGAGTCTTACATTTCCTTATAATATTCAAATAATAATTTTCTTCTAATTATTTCTATTACTTCATAACTATACTAGCTATAAAACTTATAGATTTTTTATTAATTGCATCAGCTACAACATTAGCTTTATCATGTAAGTGATAAAATCAACCCTCTCAAGGACCTCAAAAGGTCCAATAAATCTTAAGCTTAACTTTTCTTTCTTCTTAAATCTTATAAAGCCTTTGGAATGAGAGACCTTCAGGAATATAAAATTCTTGACTTGAAACTTAATATCTTGTCTTTTGTTGTCAACATAACTTTTTTGACAACTCTAAACTGTCTTTAACATTTTCCTGATAATTTAAATTTTCTTGGTAGTCTCTTATACTTTGTCTAGTGCTAATAACTTTCTATCACCAACTTCTTCCCATCATATAGGTGTTCTGCACTTTTGCCCATATAAAGCTTCGAGCCATATGAATACTTGAATGATAACTATTATTATAAGTGAACTCAATAAAAGAAATATATTTATCTTATTCACCTTTTCAATCTATAACATAAGCTCTAAGCAAATTCTCAAGTATTTGAATTATTCTTTCTAACTGACTATTAGTTCGAGGGTGATAAGTAGTACTAAATTTAACTTTGGTGCCCATAGATTTCTATAATCTTCTCCATAATTTAGATAAAAATCTAGAGTCTTTGTCAGAGATGATCTCTTTTGGAATACCATGAAGTCTTATTATTTCAGTGATATAAAAATCTACAAGTCTATCAAGAGAATAAATCATATTGATCGATAAGAAATATACAGATTTTATTAACCTATCAATGATAACCCAAATAGTATCATGCTTTCTAAAGGTTCTGGAAAGTCCTAAAACAAAGTCCATGGTAATACATTCTTATTTCCATTTAGGAATATATAAATGTTGCAACAAACCTCCAGGTTTTTAGTGTTCTGCTTTAATTTGTTGACAAGTTAAACACTTTGAAACATACATTGCAATCTTCTTCTTTATGCCTTCCCACCAATAATGATTTTGGAGATCTCTATATATCTTAATGATACTATAATGCATAGTGTATTTTGAATTATAATCTTCTTTGGATTTGGTTCTTGACATATAGATCATTTGAAACACATACTCTATCCCCAAATCTCGATAGGCTATTCTCTAATACTTAAAAATTTGATTTCAATCCCTTTTCTACTTCATTCCTCAAGTAAATTAAACGTAGATCTCGTAATTATCCTTCTTTAATTTATTGAATGAGATCATATTACACCTGGATAGAGGCTATCAATGTTATTAAGTCTTGC
Organism: Musa balbisiana; assembly: GCA_004837865.1. NCBI lineage: Eukaryota > Viridiplantae > Streptophyta > Magnoliopsida > Zingiberales > Musaceae > Musa > Musa balbisiana. The sequence continues at coordinate 33,222,314 of CM017192.1, read as the reverse complement.
CCTTTCCTTAAAACATTCAAATTATAATTTTCTTCTAATAACTTCCATTGTATCACAATCACACTAGTCATAAAAGATTTTATATTAAGTGCATTAGTTACAACATTAGTTTTACCCAAGTGATAACAAATTGTACAATCATAATCCTTTAAAAGTTCTATCCATCTCCGCTACCTCATGTTTAACTTTTTTTAAATAAAAATATACTTTAAACTCTTGTGATTAGTAAAGATTTCAAATGTCCACTCATACAAGTGATGTCTTCAAATATTTAGAGCAACAATAATTGCTACTAATATCAAATTATGAGTTGGATAATTTAATTCATAACTCTTTAGTTTTCTAGAAACATAAGCAATCAGTTTCTCTTCTCACATCAGAACACATATAAGATCCTTTCTTGAAGCATCGGTATACACTACAAATCCCTCATTACCACTTGGAATAGTGAGAATAGAGGCACTAGTTTTTAACTCTTGAAAACTTTGCTCACAATCATCACCTCATTCAACTTTCATATTCTTTTGAGTTAGTTTGGTAAGAGGTTGAGCAATTCGAGATAACGTTCCATAAATCTCCTATAATAATCTATCATACCCAAAAAGCCTCTAACTTCTGTCATATTTATTGGTACTTCCCATTTAACTATAACTTTCACTTTCTTTGAATCAATATATATGCCCTCCCCTGAAATCACATGGCCTAAGAAAGCGATTTCATTCAACCAAAATGAACTTTGCATATAATTTTTTTTTTCTCTTAGTATAGACAATACATTTCTCAAGTGTTTCTTATGCTCCTAATTACTCCTTAAATATACTAATATATCATCAATGAATACAATTACACAATCTTGAACTGGCTGAAATATCATATTCATTAGTTCTATAAAAGTTGTAAGGGCATTAGTCAAACCAAAAGGTATTACTATGAATTCACAATGACTATATCGAGTTTTTAAAAGCTATTTTTGAGATATACTTCTACTTAATCTCAACTGATAATACGATATCTTCTACTTAATCTTAACTGATAATAACATGACGTCAGATCAATCTTGGAGAATACTTGTGCACCTTGTAATTAATCCAACAAATCATTAATTTTGATTAGGAGATACTTATTTTTTATGGTCACGTGATTCAATTATCTATACTCAATACAAAGCCTCAATATTTCATTCTTCTTCTTAACTAACAGCACAGGAGTATCCCATAGTGAAACGTCAGATCGAATGAAACCCTTATCTAATAGATTTTATAGTTGCTTCTTCAATTCCTCTAGCTTAAGTGTCATTGTATAGGGATATTTAGATATTAGGATTGTCCTAGAGACCAAATGAATAGCAAATTCACCCTCTGAAGGTAATTCGAATAAGTCATCTGGAAATACATCAGAGAACTCTTTGACCATCGAAATTTCATTTAGGTGAGTTTTTTATCTGAATGCTTCTTTATACACATAATATAACAAAAGTAACTCTTGAAGTGCTATTATCAAGCAAGGAGGCAAATGATACATAATACCCTCAAAGTAAAAGATAAACTGATCTGGTATGCAAAAAGTAATTATTTTTTTATAGCAATCAATACCAGTATGATAGGAAGATGCAAATTTATGCCAAGTATAATATCAAAACCTCATATCTCTAGGAGAATCAAATCAGCAAGAAGTTCATGTTTGCCGATAGAAATCAAATAAGATAAATAAACCAAAGTTTGTAGTCAAAGAATCCCCAACAATAATAGTTATATATAACATATAATCCAGTAATCTAGATTGAATGCCCAAGTAATAAGTAAAATATTATAAAATAAAAGAAGGTTAGAACTAGGATCAAACAAAACTTTTACATTTCTATTGGAAACATGAAGAATACATTCAACCACTGATTTAGAAGCTCTAGAATCTTGTTCAGTGATAGCATATACTCTAGCATGGGCTTTTTATTTTATGATCTAATTTTCTACAAGCAAAATAGGCTCCAGTCACCCAAAAACATTGACTTATTCCATGGTTTAACCCATATCTTGCATATAATTGAGTCCTCTACGATGGCTTTTCTTTTTCAAATCTGTATATTTTTACTTTTTGTTGCTATTTTCTGGTTCATTTTCTCTTTTACTTTTGCTAGTAAACTTGTCCTTATCGTTCTTGCCCCTAATTTCATGTATCTCCTCCAAGTCTTTTTCGATTAACCCACATCTTGCATATAATTGAGTCCTCTATAGTGGCTTTCCTTTTTCAAATCTAGATGTCTTTATTTTTTATTGTAATTTTTTGGTTTATTTTCTCTTACTTTTGCTAGTAAACTTGTCCTTGTCGTTATTGCCCCTGATTTCTTGTATCTCCTCCAAGTCTTTTTCGATTATCAGAGCTCTTTCTACTACATCAACATATGCTTGGAGTGTTAAAGCTGATATCTAACTTCTTATTGCTAGCCTCCGTCCCCTTTCAAACCACTTTGCTTTTCTAGATTCATCATTAGTTATATGCATAGCAAATGTGGAGAGCTCAGTGAATTTAGATTCATATTTTGCTACTGTCAAGTTTCCCTAGATGAGATTTGAGAACTCCAATTTTTTTTACTCTCTAATACAATCTAGGAAATATTTATCGTTGAACTTTTCTATGAATACCTTCCAAGTAATTGGCTCATGTCTGACTTCAGAAATCATTTTCATTAATCTCCACCAATATTCAGCCTCTCCTTCCAACATAAAGGTGGCAAGAGAAACCTTCTGATCAACAGGATAATTTAAAACATCAAATATTTTATCTATTTTTATCATCTATTGTTATGCTATCATTGGATAAGGCTTATCACTAAAGTTGGGAGGACTAAGTTTCTTAAACTGTTCAATTCCCAACCCAGTCTGATTTGTTGTCCTTGTTCTATCATTTCTTCGGTGTCGGACTTATTGTTGAATCGCTTATGTTATAGTCTCTAGAATTATCATAATCTCACTCAACTAATCAGAAGTAGATGCAAAAAAATAACCGGATGACCTCGTCATTCTTATTTCCTAAAAACAACAAA
>CM017192.1:33146774-33214274 GCA_004837865.1 Musa balbisiana | reverse complement strand
GAGTCATCTTTCATCCTATCTGAAACAAGATTTGGTTCTTCAAGGGAATCGTTAACCTTTTACTATTAGATTTATGTTATAAGTACTGGAGAGTAAAGTGAGGAGGACAAATGAATGCATCTGTATGCTGACATGATGTTATTAGCAGCTTGCTGGAGTAGTTGCTGTGGAGATTACCGGCGGACCGACTGTTCCATTTGCTCCAGGTAGAAAGGTAAGGTTTAGGTATTTGACAGTGCTCTTCTTCTTCCAGGAACTGCAAGCTCAATAACATCCACTGCTTCTTGTGCCAGGACTCATCAGTTTGTCCAGAAGAAGGCCGTCTTCCAGATGCAAACCAAGGTAATCATCTCCAGCATCTGTGCAATTGGTTCTTGTGTTTTTGAGTTTTCTATCAGGTAGCATGTATGGGTCAAAAAGTATTATCGTCAATCTCATTTTACTTTGTCGAAAGTGTTTTTCTTTTGTATTTATGTCATGCAAAACTCCAAAAATTTTCTACTTGTATGGCATCGTGCAAAAGCAATACCGTTCTCGTGTGTCATTGGCTGATGCTCTTGCGGTGCAAAACGGCATCGAGAGATAAGACATTGTTTATATGTCGGAGGGGTGATGCAATATCTTTAGTCTATCTATTTTTTTTCGATGAAAATAGTAAATTAATATTAAATATGTTTTTCGATAAAAATACTAAATTAATGTTAAGTTTATATCTATCTTCGAAACCAATACTTTTGATGCAGGTGTTTCGCATTTGAGGGACGTCTTCTATCGCATGGGTTTGTCAGATAAGGATATTGTGGCACTCTCCGGTGGCCACACACTGGTAAATGTCTCAAGCCATTCTGCTTTGTACCAATCTACTGTATCAGCATCCTCGAATGAAAGGAAGTTTCTTGTGCTTGGTGATGAAGGGAAGAGCACATCGAGAGAGATCAGGATTTCAAGGCGCGTGGACAAAGGATCCTCTCAAATTCGACAACTCCTACTTTGTGTAATGGTTATCTCACTGTCATCAACTTCACATCAAGCAGCCTGATCACTGTTCTTCGTCCTGTATCAGGGAATTGCTGAAAGGGGAAAAGGAGGGGCTCCTTCAGCTTCCGACAGATAAGGCTCTGTTAGACGATCCTGTCTTTGGATTCTACGTCGTGCTATACGCCACGGTAGCTTCGATGCTTGGTTTCGTGACCTTCCCCATGCAATATTGATCTCAACATTGACGTAGTTTGATTTCTTTTGGTAGGATGAGGATAAATTCTTCGAAGATTACGCAGAATCACACAAGAAACTATCAGAGTTGGGCTTCACTCCACCTCGGACTTGCCTCACAAGGGGGAAGACAAGAAGCATACTACAGCAAGGCGCACTTGGCGTTGCAGTTGCTGCTCTGCTGCTCGTTCTAAGCTACTTTTATGAGATCAACAGGAAAACCAAATAATCTACTAAGGTTTTAAGTTGGTGGGATGGAGTTGATGCTTCACAAACGCATATTGTAATGATCTATATGTTGATGATGAATCATATCGTTTGCCTTTGTTCTCCAATCACATCATCGTCTTCTCCCCTGATCTTGCTCGGAGGAACGCATCAGCTGCAGTGGAGGCCATTCCGCTGCTCATTTGGCCCTCTCTTTGATCACATCGAAGCCCATCTCGGTAGGATCAGTGGCTTGCACTTCGTAGTGGATCCCTTCGAGCAGCCTCCTCAGCCCTTGCTTTGAGGTAGCGTACAGTATCTTCGACCTGATCCTTGATGCTGTTGGAGACCTGAAAGAGTAGCAGAACTCTGTAGATACAGATCTGAGTCTCAGCATCAAAAGCGGATGATCTTTGGAGTACATTGTTAGCAGACATGAATCATATGATAGGTAGTGATGTTGCACGCAGTTCATCCATGTTTCTTGCAGCTTTCTCACAGCAGATCCGTGAGAGAGAGAGAGAGAGAGAGAGAGAGAGAGAGAGAGAGAGAGAGAAGAGCAGACCATGTGATGAAGAAGATCTTGCTCTTCTGGCAGTTGTCGACGCTGAGGAAGTCGAAGTCGAAGACGGCGTAGCGGCAGTCGTCGTTGGGGAGGGAGGCGGCGAGGCCTTCGTAGCCTTCGCCGGGACGGCCCACCTTGTCCACCATCACCTCCCTCGACTTCTCGTCGATCTTGTACACCACGTACCGGCTCACCTTCTTCCACTTCATCTCCATGAAGGAGCTCAGGCACTCCTGCTTCACCCTCATCCCCTCCGTCGCCTGCCACCCACAAGCCACAGTCGTTAAGGCCACTACACCCAGGAAAGCTGGTCACCGCTCGTGACCACGTCGGCGTCGATCGGAATTACCATCTTGAAAGCCATGGCCATGGTCTCAGAACCGTCTGCCCAACCACGCTGCTGGTCGCTGCTGATCTGGGCTTCAGAGGTTGATTTATAGGCTGAAGGTTGAAGATGATGGCTTTGTCGGATTGTTGTCATCAAAATACTTTAGTATTTGGTGAGGAACTCGAAGAACATTAATGAAGTCTTCCGATGACTCTCAAGACAAATTGGTGGGCAGGAACTGTGGGCTCTCGAGGATCATTGCGGTGCACAATTCTGGGGTCAAACATGACGCGCTTAAAGAACAGGGAAAGATGTTCTCGTCCTAATCACGAATGCACAAAAAGTGTTTTTGATGTTGTCCAAATGCTAATCAAATGGGAGAAAAAGAAAGGAAAGAGGTACAAAAGCAAGAGAATCTTACAAGAGATTTACTGTTCAAAGATAATAATATCAACTCAATTATTTTGTGGTTCTCTGATGGTCTGTCTACAGGTCTTTGAGATCCATGAATCGACTTTGTGCAAAGCCTTCAAAGCGTCTCCATCAACAGCCAAGTCTTTGAATGAGTATTCTTCGATCATATTAGTTATGGGAATCCAAAAATAGTTACTAGTTTGACAGAAACGGGAGTTCATATCATCTGATGCAGTCCTCACACTAGAATTTGGAGTTCATATCAACTGAGACCTACAAAACTGGAACATACGCGTATAATTCCACTGAAATCAACAGCAAATAGATTTAGGTCGAATAGGACCAGCGGGAGTACGGTCTCAGCATTGGATCCACCAAACGTACCACAGAGGGTGCTCTCTGTTCATGCTTTGCTTGAAAGCCAAGGCAGCCAATGGGGTGGGGAGAGAAAGGGGGGCCCATGTCCCCCATCCACTGACAGTAAAATCTTGAGCATCAAAGTGGACACTCACAGTGTACCACACCCAGCACGAGAAGATAACAACCACTGCTCATCAAGTTGATGCTACTTGGAAGAACTGCTGTGTCATGGGGAAGGCTTCTGCACTGGTTTGATTAGATATATATGTACCTATCTCTATGTTCCAAAAGTGATACTGTGACATGGGTAAGGCCTTTAAACTAGTTTTATTAGAAATATTTGTATCTCTCTATCTTTCAAATTTAAATTAGATTAAGAGTTTAGGATTATGAATTCAAGTATATATATATATATATATATATATATATATATATGGTGATTTAATATTTATTTATTTTATAAATAATTTTATGTATCTTTAGTGAGGATGAGAAAACATATTTTAAAAAGTTTGGAATTTATGAGATAAGATGTTTAAAGAGAATTATGCTTGAATTAATTTAATTTGTTCTCATGAAGAATTTAATTTTTTTTAAAGATGTAAATAAGAAATATTAAATCATGTAAATTATATATATATATATATTTAAATTATTGATCTATGTTATGTTTTCTTTATGCAAAGCTTCCTCACCTTCTTTGTTGATTGAGATGATGAGTTTTATATCACTAAAATACTTTTTATATGGAGATTACTAATCTTCTAAATGTAGAATGATATGGGTATGATAATAAGAAGTAATCTTCTAAATGTAGAATGATATGAGTAAAATAATAATTGGAAGATAGACAAATGGGATATGAGTATGATTCTCGAATTCAATGCATCTATCACCAACTATCACAGGAGTCATCTATCGTCGATAACCAGACATTCGATTCACTCGATCACTATCTGAAAAGTCAAACATCCGAACTCAATTGCTAACTCAAGCATAGTAAGAAGACATCCGAACTCATTTGCTAACTTAAGCATTGGAGGAACTTTGTTGGATGCATCGTCGATACAATTTTATAAAAATAGATTAAATTCATCTTTTTAGAAGAACAAGGCTTCAAATTAGTGGTATCATAATTCAAAAAAATTTCGGTGCTTTAGAAGATTTAAAATACTTTCTTATTTGTATATTGAAAGATAAGAATTGTGATTCACAAAAGAACAATCTCATCCAACTCAAAGTTATTGGTTTCGTTACTACATTTTAACGTATTGTGAGTTATAATACAACACCATTTTTCAGATCACATCACTTACATACAGAGAATGTTTAAATTGACACAGCAACTACAACTCTTCTTGAAGAGCCTTCACGAAGAACCCATTCTCCACCCAGGCAACATAACCCCCTCCCATATTCTTTACATGCTTGAAACCCTGCAACACAAAAACGATCTTAATTTATCAAGATACAATGACATGCATCAACTCGAGTTAGCAGCTAAACTGGCAACAAATGAGTCATTTATTAAAATTAATATGTATAAGATTGGACATCAATTCAACTTATAAAATTTAAACTTAATTGTACCGAAGAATAAACTCAATGTATATCATCCGACTTTCTTAATCATTAGCGATATGAATTTACTCATAGTCCTTTCAATCTTCACCAAACGCTAATGATTAAGAAAGTCGGATAATATATATGGAGTTTATTCTTTGGTACAATTAAGTTTTAAGTTTTTTAAGTTGAAATGATGTACGAAAGAATAAACGCAATATATATCATCCGACTTTCTTAATCATTAGCGATATGAATCTATTCATAGTCCTTTCAATCTTTCACCAAACACACTATAGCTACGTACAGAGAGTGGTTTAACATTTCGTGTCTAATGGTACTTGGACTTAAATGGATATGGCTTTTATACATAGAATTTTGGGAATGTTTGATAATTTGATTTGTGATCTAAAATGTCGCATAATGCCCTCGTAAACTGCATTGCAAGTTAAAATTGGAACTACATTCCCCTCCTCTCTCTATTGGGAAGGGAGAGGAGAAATTCAAAAACCAAAAGAGAAACCTAGAGATCAACAAATAAAAGACATACTTAAAAGTCATCACAAAAATTTAACATGACTCGGTAACTCCTTGTCTATCTTCACGAAAAAAATCAAAATATTCACTATATGAAAAAAATCAATACAAAGAATCACTCTCCTTAAGTGAGCCGAAACCCAACCCTGAAACCCCTAGTATACCCCTCTCACATAAACCCAAATAAATCTTCTCTCAACCTTTTTTAGATCCATCGAAAAGAAACCCTAAGGAGCACCCAAAGTGTCTTTACCTCTCCCTCTCACCAAAACCTTAAAACTCGATGTATATTTAAAAGAATAAATTCTAATTCCCTAAGGACTCTTTCCACTTGAATCCCTGATCTAAATTTTAATCCTAGTTCACTAAGAAATTTTATTATACTTAAGATTCCAAAAATGCTTACCAACTCTAACTTTATCCCTCTCTTTCTCCGCCGTAGTCCACAAAATTGTCCCCACCTCTTTCCTCTTTAATTTTCACTGTCTTATGAATACATTGTCTTTGAGAAATGATGAATTTTTATTTACGTTTTATTGGATATAAATAGCCAAGTGCACAATATTTCAGTAACACATCACCTAATACTTCATGCTAACAAACAAATCTCAAGCAGACAATAGTTGATGATCACTATTGATTTTTGGAATTATAACATGTTGAGGGGCATCATCTCAATCAATCAAGAGAATTCAGAATGTGAAGAGAGTTATGTTAGACCATTCATTCATTATACATGCAAATTGTCTAACTGCATTTTGCATCTACCATATGGAACATTTCAGTTTAGTCTCACATCAGACAAGAATTTGAATTGACTTACAAGCTCTGTTCCCTGCTACTATGTGACCTCTACCCCTCTCATTGATACTAGCAGACATTATAATTGTAATTAAGATCACAATCCTAAGATTCTATCTGACAAAAAAAAGGGAATAAAACCCATCCTTAATGCTTCAATTTATGACCACATTGAGTTCAATCCCTTTCCCAAATCACAAATTGATAGCAAAACAAATATGAGAGCTACTTACAGCTTTGAGAAGTTCCTCTGTAGCTTGCAGAGATCGCACTCCACTTTGACATCCCTTCAAGATACCAAAAAGTAAGACAGAGAGAGAGAATGAGAGAGGTGAAACATCTTGAGCTTTTGCAAATCAGAGGATGTCAAAGGGAATTACCACAACTATGTGATCATCCTTGTCGCAGATCAAGGACACTTGTTCCAAAAACTCAGGATTCTTCTCCCTCCCTGATCCACGATGACCAAAACAATCCTTCAAAAGACTGCTACAATGCCAGAAAGAATCCTATGAACCAAGAACCAAGAGCGAGCTTGCCTTGTGGGGTGAAGAACACATACGGAACGTTTAGGGCGTTCCATGGATGCCCTTTCTTGAATTCCTCAACCGTCCTATAAGTTGCAACACGCAGAACAGGAAGAAGATTACAACAGGAAGAAGGCCCAAATTAGCCTATGAAACGAGCAGAGGTGGGCGGGCGGCAATGCACCTGACGTCCAAGTACTTGTGGCCGGAGTCCACGAAGCCTTTCGCGGCGTGCACGTCGACGGTCACCGCTGATTCCGAGCTGAGCGCCGGCAGCACAAAGAGAAGAAGAAGAACCACCACAGTCAGATGACACACACAACACCCCATTCCTCCCCAATCTTGCCTTCCGAGGCAGATCAAATGGCACAGAAGCGAAGGGGGGTTGTATGGGAGCCGCTTACCTCGGAATCGGTGCCATCTATTGCCTTATATCCTGAGATGAATCAGCGGGCGGAGCAGAGAAGCTGCTGCCGGGTTTGCAGGCTATGGTTTCTGCAATAATGTGTGCGGGTGAGTACTGTACGTTGAAACAACCACGAATGCTGCGATCGAATCGAGAAGGATTGGGGAGGAATGAGCCGACACTGTTTCTGGGTTGGTCGACACGTGACGTGGGATCGACGTCCTTGTCATTGCCGCTTGTTGTTCGCGACGTGGATGAAACGATCGTCAGCGGCTCATGTCATCCCACCCTACGTTTTGGACTACTTCAGTAACGGGCCTTTAAATGGGCCAAGTTTTGGGCTAAGCGCCTCACAGTGGGCTCGTCATAAGGCAGCATTGACTGTTGTTGGATAGCTGAGCTCTATCTCCTATTCAATCTTTTATTCTTTTCTTAAAGAAATTATATATATATATATATATATATGAAGATTAACTTTTTCACCTTATGATATAATTATGTGGGATGGACAAGTTTGGATAGAAAAATAAGTAGAATAGATAGAAGGTAGATAAACAAGTTTATCACTTAAATAAAATATTCAAGGAATATGGATATTACCATCCAAGAAATCTACCTAAAGATATAGGATTTATGAACTCACCAATCTAAGAAATCTACCAAAGAGATATAGTATTGTAGGAGAATAATAATACCTCTAAAAAAAAAAAAGACTTGTATTGAATGTAGGTTATACCCTTGAAGTTTAGGTATATATATATATATATGGTGATAGATTTGGAACAATCTTTTAAGCCTGGGTGATTATTTTTTAAATTAATTTTATGATTTAAAATAAATAAAACCTAATTAAAAACCATAAAGAAAAACTCTAAAAGTGAGAACAACCTTCTTCCAATCTTGGTAGAGCTATAGATAGAACTGAGCATAACTTTTTCTTGAAATGTTGAATTGAATTCTATAGAATGTCTTAGATTTCTATCTCAATAAGCTTTGTAATGATATGATTCATGTGATAAAATATTTTTAAAATAATATAGAAACTAATAAGAAATGGGAATTACTGATTTATTAAAAAAATTTAAAAATAATGTAATTATTTTGATTTCTCGGTTTTCATAGCTTGAAAATATTCATATAATTTTGCTGGGTCATGAGTTTTCAAATGGGGCTAAAAGTACACTCTGGGCTTTTGATTTCATTAATGCTTGAGTAAGAATAAAGTTAACACCACCCTATATATAAATATATATATATATATATATTATGAATTCTTAATAAATTATTGAATTTATTGAATAGGTTATGAAAGTTTTATAAGTAGATTGAATATGGATTGAAATATATAATAAATATATTATGTAAGTTAATTATTTAGATTTTGACATTGCATTCCTACATAAAAACTTATTAGATTGTGGTGTTGTATTATCCCTGACTTTTCATTTGACTCAAAATGTTACAATTAGACCAGATTGAAAATTTTTTAAATTAAAATTTAATTTTAATATTTCTTAATAAAAATTTAAACTAATTGATTTAAGACTTTAACATGGAATATAAGAGAGAATACAAAATTAGATAGGAACCATTTAATCAATAATTAAAATTTATAATTTTTATTTAAACAATTAAAAAATCCTAAACTCATAATATCATTAATTTGTATCTAAAACATGAATATTATGATATTTAGTTAGAAAAGCCATGTAAAAATAGTAATATAGATAAAAAAATACATGTTAAACATGAACAAATGACAAATCAAAAATATTAAAAATAAAAAATGATAAAGAATGATCGGACAACCTATCTCTCTATAGACGAAGATGTTTTTCTCTCACAATATCCCGAGGATTAATAGAAATTCTACCCATCCTTAAATAGACGAGGAGAGTATGCTAGTTCGGAAAGATTTAATTAATTTTTAGTTTTACAAATTAATTGATTTATATCATTTTATTCCTAACTTAGAATTAGGAATTATTTTTTCTAGTTAGGCTACACATACAAGGAAAACAATTCACAGGAAACCTCTATATAATTTCAGTTTTTGTTCCCATATGGGTTGATGATCCTTTGATGTAAGAAAAAGAAAAAGCATTGGCAAAGAGGTTGTAATGTTGTACATGAGAGGATTCTTTTTACAATGTTTTGCCCCTAATCACATGTGGTTAGCCATACCAGTCTATTGAGGAAATAGTTCTTTGTCATGATTTGACACCTAAGCAGATGGTCAACTGACCAATTTTGTTGGAATTTGACTGATTTAGTGTTCACATTTTCATGATGTAATTAAAGTAGAATATTTCACATCATAATTTGTGGATTTTTCTCTCAACTCCCATTTCACATCATGATTTTGTGAATTGTTCACATTTAGTGTTAATATTAGAGAAGAATATGTAAAGTTATAAGTTTCAAATATCTTAAATATATAGGATCGATTATATGAATCTTTTATGTTTATTGTCACCAAAAAATATATTTTAATTAAATTTAAAATATTAAAATATTTATCTATAATTTATACTAAAGTTTTTTTTAAGTCTTTTTCCATCTTTTTTCAGTTCACTAATGGTAATCATCTCGTATCTTCCGACTATCGCATATATTTATGTGTATGTATTTTCGCGAACTTTTTCATCCGATAATCTAATTTTGCTTCGGATGTCTAAAAAAAAAAAAAAACTTTGAGCTTTAATTGTATGTTCTAAGATACTTTGACCAATGACCTGTCTTCTTAAACATGTTGAGGAAGCATCCACAAGTTTTCCAAGGTAGAGTTATTATTCCTTGTTCTTTCCTTGAGCTTGTGTGAACCTCCATGACCGTTGACTAGAATCCTCTCACAACACAACCCAACCAGCGTGTTGACTTCAGGGTTTGACTTCAAACGAGCATAAAAATTGAAGTCAACTCACCAACTAGCTATCTAAGTCTTCAAGCTTGAAAACTTGAATTCATAATGTAATCCTCCGCAGGTCAATTTCTATAGCCATGAAATGAAACTTCCTCCTCCTTCCCAGGCCACTAAGTCTACACTCTCTTCCTTCACTTCTTCCATGTTATCCCAACTCCAACTGCTAGAACAAGAACATATATTATAATAGGAATCTGTGTTCCCTAGTTACTTTGATTCACACTGTTACACCTAATCCTTAGAGATCATGATTCAACAAGTAATTATAATTGGCAGAGAACATATATTAAGTGTAGCAAGGAAAGCATGGATAGAAACATCAATGGCCTCTGAGGTAGCAATCATTGGCATGCAAACTGTAGTATCCTTTAGTGTTTTAATCGAGGGGTGCAAATTTAATTGAGCTTCCACCGTTCAGCATATTTACTTGTAATGCAGCAAAAGATTAACCAGTGGACACTGTTCTTTTCTCTCTCAAAAGCTTGGCATTGATGCCACCAGCCCGAATGGATTGGTCGTCCTGCTACTGTGTTGGTAATAAGTGCAGCGATGCCTCAAATCATTGATGCCTCTTTAGGAACGATGGTGGTCTGCCATCCTCCGTTAATGGCTAGTGCTTCAGATAAAGGTGAGCAGATCTCTCCATGGTCTACCCGGCGGGAGTCACGCCTTATCTTTGTGGGGAGGACTGGATTCCACCAGTCTTGGCAGTCCAAAAGCCATTGCTTGAAAGCTATCACGAAAGCGGATGACCAAACTAAGTGAAGAAGAAGAAGAAGACGAAGAAGATGGATGGGTGCACCTTGAAAGATTCCAGGGGGTCATGTGGCCTCACGCTTACGAGATGTCCATGATCCCTGAAAATTTTCAGTGTTGAATCAGTCAGTCAGTTCTCGTACTACATGCGGTGCACAGCATCGTTGGTCAACAGTCCACGGTCAAAACCTTAGCAAGCACTATGGTTTCGCATGCACTTCCCCTCCAACTTCGCTACAAGTTCCCTGCGTCGTTGCCTATATAAAGGCCACATCGACTCCTCGTGTGCTCACCATTCCCTTTTCTTCCCCAGTAATCTGAGCCCTTTGCGTCCGTCTCTAACCTCTGTCACCTCCCCCCTCTCTCACTCCTGAGATCTAAAACAGAGTGATGGATCGCCTGCAGAAGTGCCCGGCTAACTATGTCGCCCTCAGCCCCGTTACCTTCCTAGAGAGGGCAGCTGGCGTCTACGCCGACCGCACCTCGGTCGTCTACCAGCGCACAAGCTTCACGTGGAAGCAGACCTACGAGCGTTGCCGCCGTCTCGCCTCCTCCCTCCGGTTGCTGAACATCTCCAAGAACGATGTGGTAAGTTTATGTGATCATCTTCTTAAGCTTTCTTCTCGTGCTAAAGCTGCAGGAAGTTTCTGACTTGGTATACATGAACAGGTCTCGGTTTTGGCACCTAACGTTCCGGCCATGTATGAGATGCACTTCGCCGTGCCCATGGCTGGTGCCGTGCTCAACACCATAAACACTCGTCTCGACTGCAAGAACGTCGCCACCATCCTTAAGCACTCCGAGGCCAAGGTCTTCTTCGTCGACTACCAGTACGTCCCCCTTGCCGTAGACGCCCTCAAGCTTCTTATGGCCGACCCCGACACTCCCCAGATGCCACTGATCGTCGTCATCGACGACGTCGACACACCGACCGGCACTCGGCTCGGGGAGCTGGAGTACGAGCAGCTCGTCGCTAGCGGCAACCCGACTCAGGAACTCCCCCAGCTCGAGGACGAGTGGGATCCCATCGCCCTTAACTACACCTCCGGCACCACGTCCGCCCCCAAGGGGGTGGTCTACAGCCACCGCGGCGCGTACCTAAGCACCATCAGCCTCCTTCTCCAGTGGGGGGTCGGAAGCGAGCCTGTCTACCTCTGGTCACTCCCCATGTTCCATTGCAACGGGTGGACGTTCACGTGGGGCGTCGCCGCCCGCGGAGGCGTCAACGTGTGCATCCGCAACACGTCGGCCGGCGAGATGTACCAAGCCATCGCCGACCACCGTGTCACCCACATGTGCTGTGCTCCCATCGTCTTCACCATCCTCCTTGAGGCCGGTCTGTCCGAGCGTCGTCCCATCGCCTCCCCCGTTCAGGTGCTCACCGGCGGAGCCCCACCCCCGGCGCCGCTGCTCGAGAAGATCGAGCGCATGGGATTCAAGGTGACGCACGCTTACGGGCTGACAGAAGCGACAGGGCCGGCGCTCGTCTGCGAGTGGCGGTCGGAGTGGGACCAGAGACCGTCCGAGGACCGGGCGCGCCTCAAGGCGCGGCAAGGGATCAGCGTGCTCACGCTCGCGGACGTCGACGTCAAGAACGCCAAGTCGATGGCGAGCGTCCCGCGCGACGGCCGGTCGGTCGGGGAGATCGTCCTCCGCGGCAGCAGCATCATGAAGGGCTACTTCAAGAACACCAAAGACACGGCCGAGGCGTTGAGGGACGGGTGGTTCTTCACCGGAGACGTCGCGGTGGTGCACCCGGACGGGTATCTAGAGATCAAGGACCGGTCCAAGGACGTGATCATCTCAGGAGGCGAGAACATCAGCAGCGTGGAGGTGGAGACGGTGCTGTACAAGCACCCCATGGTGGTGGAGGCAGCGGTGGTGGCGATGCCTCACCCGCGCTGGGGCGAGACCCCGTGCGCCTTCGTGACGCTGAAGAAGAAATGCGGAGGTGGAGACAACACCGCAACGGAGGAAGCCATTATAACATACTGCAGGGCGAACATGTCACGCTTCATGGTGCCAAAGAAGGTGGTGTTCGTGGAGGAGCTGCCCAAGACTTCCACCGGAAAGATCCAAAAGTTTCAGCTAAGGGAGATGGCTAAGCACCTCAAGGTGGCGGAGAGGCCGCCGCATGGGAGCAGCAAAACCCATCTTCCCAACCACAGTACGCGCCAGGTTGAGCCGCAGCAGGAGCAAGTCTTGGCCATGTCGCGCCTCTGAACACATACATGTATGTTAATGAATGAATTGGTATCTACATATAAATAGTCTATGTAATATTATTGACCGAAGTCTCCTATATAGGAGCAGCCTATGCAAAATTAAACGACTCACTGCACAAGCTTATTGAGTACTTGACATTTCCTCTCATCACCATCATATATTAGTATCATGCGTAAAACAAGGAAATGTTTTGACTCTCCTCCTCCACGACAAATGCTCAGTAGTTAGGGAAAATTTTACGTTGACTATTGACCTTTGACAAGGTCAGGTTGATCGTCCTGGTCAATGCAGCGTCGCGTGGTCAACCTTGATCCGTGCAGCCCGATCCGTTTAGTCCAGGCAGTGAGCTCCGCCAAAGCGCCAACCCGAATCCAGGCTTCGGGTCCCCGAGCTGTATCGGGCCCGAACCGATTGCAATCAACCCGATCCGCATCATACATCCGCCAGCAAATTAGTAGGGATGACAGAGCAGTATCTAAAGCATGCCATGCACACATCAATTTATGTATATATGTGTACAAACAAGTGGCAATACAGCAGCCTGACACCGACGACGAACACCAGCTGAATCCTCCACCAGCTGGATCATTCTTTGTCCCCGTCGCTAACGACAAGCAATGGATGGAAGGCTCAGCAAATCAGCCACAAGGAGGGAGGTAAGAGCTGCGAGCGATACGGTGGCAAGCGCGGCCTCGCGTGCCGCCCTCGGTGAGGCTCGGCCGAAATCGTATCCGCCTAGAATCACCATGTCTCCGCCGTCGTTGGATGGCAGCCCCTCGTTCCTCGGCATCCCGCCGGTCGCATCAGGATTGTGGTCAGTGGACTTGTGGCTGTGAAACATAATAACAAACACCTCATCGGCATTATCAATGCATCACTCTAAAGGAATATAGTATGGGAAGCAGCTGAGTAGAAACAAACGCGTTACGTGAGGGTGATGTCGCCTGTCCATTTCGACTGACATGACGGCCTACTATCTACTGTTCTTTATGCTTGCATGTGTTCGTTGTAATGTCGCATCAATCTAACGTGTAATATCTTATTGGTAAAGACCCCCCCATTTGCTGTTGTCTCACAGCTCAAAGGCCCATAAGACGATCGATCTCACGTCATGCTTAAAAGGCAAAGGGGTGAAGACAAATCATTGGTTGTCGATCGATCGGCCACGCCCACCGCGTTGTCTTACGGAAAAGAGCCATGAATTCCAATTCCGAACTGCATCATTTTGCTCATCTCTTATCTTTAATTCGACTGTTTACCTGGTGGAGGCCGTGCCGGGGCAGAAGGTGATGAGGTAGTCGGCGGAGGAGCAGGTGAAGGTGGAGGTGGCGTCGTCGAAGGCGTAGCTGTAGGCCTTGGGGCAGGCGTTCTTGAAGAACTGGGAGTAGGACGACGGCTTGCAGGTGTTGGGGTTACTGTACGCGCCGCTGCAGCAGTACTGCGGAGACCCGAAGGCGTCGCACGCGCTCTTGCACGCCACGCTCTCGCTCGCGCCTGTTCCCGACCGCAGCACCACCCGCAGGTCCGACGGGCACACCCCGTTGAGGTCCGCCACGCAGCCCGTGGAGCCGCACCCGCCACCCTGCGGCGCCACCAGCATCGCCAAGTTGTAGCCGTCCACCAGGCTCACGTCGTAGTAGTCCGTCCCATTCCCTCCACCTCCCAGGGTGAACTCCGCCAGCGTGGCGGGAGGGGCCGCCCCGCGGCCGGAGCACTCCACCTTGC
Organism: Musa balbisiana; assembly: GCA_004837865.1. Classification (NCBI taxonomy): domain Eukaryota; kingdom Viridiplantae; phylum Streptophyta; class Magnoliopsida; order Zingiberales; family Musaceae; genus Musa; species Musa balbisiana. Next base: position 33,199,724 of record CM017192.1, on the reverse strand, counting down.
CCGACCCGCAGTCGCCGGTCCCGCAGCTGAACTTGCCGGTGGAGTCAGTGGCGCAAAGGGTGCGGCCCCAGAAGCGGCCCGACCACGCTGCCGGCGCTTCTATACTCCTCGACTGGCCTGCCTCGACGGCGAACCCCGTCGTCGAGAGCGCGGCGTTGCCGGCGTTCGACAACACACCAGGCCACACAGTGTACTGGCAGTTGTTGAGGAACGTGAACGAGGCCGCCAAGCAACCTGAAATCAAAATCAAACACAGGCGTGACCAATTCCAAACCACAGAAGCAAAACAGAGACAGATGACACAGCTCCAACTGAGACTTCAATACCTCGAGCAGAGAAGAAGACCAACACAAGAACAGACAAAGGAGCCATGAATCCAAACATCATTAGAGAGCACAGTTCTTGAGAAGAAGTGGAAGAGAAATGGTGGGAACCCTCGTATCCTCCTGTAGATGTCGGCAGCGCCACTCCGAGCTCTGTCACGCGACAGTAGAAGGAGAAGGTAGGCAACGGGGCAACGCAAGACGATGGAGCACACGGATTCACCAACAGTGGAAGGTGCCTTCCAAGAACAAAACTGTTAGAACCTACTCATTGACCCTTGCAATTGATGTTCTAAGTGTGCTAAGAGCTCCGGCCGTATATAGTGAACGAGATGAAGGAGCAAAGAAGCACCGGTGTGTTAGTTGTACCTATCCGTGACAGCGATCGACGTTAGCTAAACAGGCAGAGAAATTTGGGGAGAGTGGTTTGAATCGAGCGAAGAGATGGGTTATATTTTGTGGATAACGTGGAGTGGCAAATCATACGAGTACAAGTACTGCTTGGATAAGCGGCCGAAACGATGCAACAGTGGTTTGGAGGGGATGTGAACGTCCACAATGATTAGCTCCATCCTCGCTGCTACGAACGTTCTAACAAGTGGACTAATTACATATTATACATTATATTTTTAAATTTATTAATATTAAAATTATCTTTTTATTTATTATTTTTATATCGATTTGATATCACGTGTTTTTTTCATCAATGCAACTGACAATATTAGAACAAATAAAATTATTTATTTTTTAATTATAAAAAATTAATATATATTTTTTAAATATAAAGATTACGATACTAATAAAATCCAAATACGATAGGTATTATATAATTAATCCTTAACAAATTAATAACAAAATAGGTTAATGTACCAAATTTAATTTTATTATTGTTTTGATGTGATGATGAATTTGATAGGCAATTGATGGGTTATAAAAAGAGAAATAAATTTTTGTATTAAAACAAATACAATAGACCATAACACACAATGAAATTAAATAGAAATTACAATCAAACAGGACACCCAGATTTACGTGAAAAATCCTTCCAACGTGAAAGTTAAAAATCACATGGCAAACCAGAGATAATCCACTATAAGAATAGTGAATATACAAATATCATTTGCTCAAAACCTAAACAATATTTTCAAAAGAATAATTGGGATACAAGGATCATATTACTGTATAATTTTTTGCCTTATTGCTTTAATTTTTCTCTCAATTTTTCACCGTATCTCTCTTATTAGATCTAGAGTTAAATTAAAAGATAGATAGATTATGGGCTGTTAAAGTTCACTATAGGCTGAACTCGTGGGTTATCAACCCAACACACAACAATATATCTTCTAAGTAGGGGACAATTTTGTGCTTTCGGACACCATTAACATATCATCTATATTATATGGCTTCGTGTTATTTGGAGAGTTGTAAATTACTACTCTAAAGGGTGGTTAGAAAAGTTATATTATAATCAACTGGAAACAGGTAATGGTGGCTGGTTTAAGATGCAAGAGGCTGACGGAGAAGCTTATCAAAATAGAGATAGAACAGTCTCTTAAACTGGGAGTATCAATTTGATGTTCGGCTGCTGGTTAATATTATAAATAAGGAGGAGAAACCTCCCTTTAGGCTTTTGAATTGTTTCGAGAATATTCTAAACCTAATTCGAATGATTTATTGATTGTAAATTGGACGATTTCCCTAAAAACATACTCATATTTTGACTATTTTCTCAAATATACTTCATCTATTTTTTTCCTCAAATAATATCTCTAATTTGAAAAGTGCCTAAAATACCTCTAAAAAAAATTTATCAATTTTTTTTACTTATTTTTAATCAATTTTTAACTATTATAATATTTTTAATAATATTTATAGTGTTCGATTGATATATTAAAAATAAATTATAAATATTATTAAAAAATACTATAAATGATATTATATGGCACCTCGATAATGTTCCTGACGAGCTGGCCTTTGCTCGAGACCTCTATGTTGATAGAGTAAGTTGTTAGATTTTATAATCATTTACAATTGGATAAGATATATATAATATAATTAATTAGATTCCAATGAAATATTTTGACCAATAAAAAAGAATTCTTATGAGATAACCTTGATCGGAAGAATTCTTCTAATTATTTATCTTAGATCCGACCATTGCTCTCGCCTATAAATAAACAGAATCTTATATTAAAGACGATATTTTTACATATCAAATAGAGATCTTTTTTCAGATGACATTAAAAGATATACATCGTTAAATCAGATCTAATTATTTAATTATAATATTGATATAAAAAATTATTTTCATATTTAATACAGTATATTACAGATTTTATGTTTACAAATATTGTAAATTATAAATATTATTAAAAAAATACTATAAATGATATTATAGTATCATTTATAGTATCCATGTTGGTCTTAGTGCTCGGGGCCTCCATGTTCCTGGAGCAAGTTACAGAACCTTCAGCTTCTCCTACACTTAGTGGCCATGATCCAGATGCACAGAAGCTCATTGCCACTTGCTTCCCGATCACCCCCAAGCAAAAGAACCCACCCCTCTCAGCTGAGAACCGAAGCAAAGCGTGGCCCCTCTTCGTCTTCCTTGTGTCCCTAACACCAAAGTCCACCATGTGCTGAGATTGAAAGGACCAAGTCTCCAAATCAATCCGCTTTCACCCTGTCACATTCACCACTCTTCTTTGTTTCTCTTTGCTTTACAGGGAGGAAATGACTTCTTCCAAGCACACGCCGGGTGCTTCCTTGTCAATCCTTCCGACTTTAGGAAAATGGAGTCCCTCCACACTCTTTTTCCAGACCTTTAGTGGATATGCTTCCTGGCTCCAAATACCGACGTCTAGATTTTGGAAGACTTGGTCGAGGATTAAATAATGATACATAGTCACCGGAATCAGAAGACCTGATACATCAATAATCTTGACATGTTCCAAGTAAATCTGAGTTAGATTCTTACTGCAGCTGATAAGAATGTCAGGCAGTGATGCTATCAATCGGACGAGTACTGCAATTTTTCAGTTTAGAACAATATACTTGGAACTGCAATTGAAGTAATGATATGTAGTTCTGAAGCAAACTAAAATCATTGAAGTGGCAATCTCAGCAAACAATTGTTAAACTTTTAGCATAGAGGCTGAACCCTAATAACAGGGAACTGTATGTCCAGTTAACTTGATTTCTATGAGGCAATTCATATGATTTAGTTAAACATGATCAGAGTCAGGGAAATTTTCAGAAATTTAGAACTGAATTAGATCTTGTTGCATGCACACATGGCAGCCAAAATGAAACCTATTATTATGCAAGATTTAAAATTATGGACCAAATTATTGTAGAGTTCACTTGTCCCTTTCATGTCCATCAAAAGCATACACCACACAATTCTGACCCAACATCAACAATTATCAACTGCTGTCCAGTTATTAACCATTTCCACATAAGAATTCTATTTCATTAAGAATAAGGATTTAGCTAGCATCTAAAGTCTTAACATATTGCATCAACTTTAGCACACATCATTAAATCTCATTCTAATAAGAGAGGGAGTTCAAAGGCTGCAATACAAGATAAATTAATTCAGGAAGGCACTACCCCAGATGCAGTTTTGTTTTGCCTTTCTTTTTCTGTAACAAATGCAGCTTGGTTGACAAATGAATTAATTATCTACAACAAAACCAAAGACTGTTTCGTATATCATCAGAATATGATGTTGTATTTCTTTAAGCAAAAAATGCTACTTGTATGTTGGATAAAAAGTCCATGGCTATAATGGAAAACCTGTTGCAGAATTGGAGGTCAAAGAGATGCCACACCTAAAGAACCAATAAGGTGGGATAAACCTCAACTTGCATCCATTTATTCCAACGAACTTGTGGCTCCTCTTCACGCACCATTAGTAGCTTAGTCTTATCTTTGACAATCCTGACTGAAAATTGTAGAGAGAACTGAATCTGAAATCAGAAAAAGGAACATAAGCCTGTAAATCTTGTAACAAAAGAATTCAGGTGAAATGAAACTGTTTTGCCTTAGCATCCCACTGGCACTCAATCATCTATGTGTAACATGTCATAGTTCCTACTCCAGCAGAAAGGCTCTCCCATGTCCTGTTCTTTTGCATGCCCACTAATAAACACACTGATCTTTTCAGTTCATTGATTTTGCCAAAAATCTATCTCCTTATCAACTTAAGCTGTCTTTGTTTCTAACTAATCAAATGATGTGTATTCAAACACTACTTGCAAAACCTTGCTTGGATAAAGAAAGTTTTCTAAGGTGAAGATAGCATGTCTCTTGCAAGTTCCAAGGAGACATAGCACTCCTTTAGATGGACACTAAACATTTAAAGAGATAAGCTTTGCTAACTCTGACCAGAATTTCTTGGGTATGTCAGTCAAAGAATATAACTTTACAGAGATGGAGAACAGCTCGGCAAATCCAAGATGCAAAGTCACAAGCTGACAATCATATGCCACCAACAACAAAAGAGATCGACAACCCTAATTTTCCTCTTCTCTTTTACTATCACTAAGTATTGATATCAAAGAGATGAGGAGGTAGCAAAATCTGAACTTTTTACAAGCAGCAGCAGATCAGGAACAAGCAAATCAGTAGGTGCAGCCATGGAAGCTTGGATGGTACCTCAAGCTCCATTTACAACCTGAAAGTGAGGATTTTAGCTCAAAGATCGGATCTGGCCTCCAGATTCTGTGGGACGATCTCCTTATTCGGGATCAAACCGATCGCCGGGAGCTTGGGGCCTTGACTTCTACCAGCACTGGTCGGTCTCCCAGGTCCGGCGGCCGTATCGGGGAAACGACGTGGACCGTGCGTAGGTCCGCGCCGCTGGCCAGCGATGGCGCACGAGCATCGCCGCCGCCGCCAGCTCGCGGTCGTAGTTGGCGCGCTTGCCGGGGTCCGACAGGGTGGCGTAGGCTGCATGGACCCGCATGAACTTTTCAGCGGACGCGCCCTTGCGTCCGGTAGCGATGACGTCCGGGTGGCACGCGAGCGCCAGCTGCCGGTACGCGGCCTTGATCTCCTGGCCACTGGCCCCGGGGGAGACGCCAAGGACGTCGTAGAGAGAGGAGGGGTTGGCGACGGCAGCGGGAACGGGAGCGTGGGCGGCGCGCGGGCATTCGGCCGCGGCAGCGTAGGCGGCGGATACCCGAGGGGAGCGGAGGGAGGAGGGGGACCGGGGGGAGAGGGAGGCGGCGGCGGTGTTGGGAGGCGGGGCGATGCGGAGTCCGAGGAATTGGGAAGAGGAGAGGGAGGAAGGGGACATGATGAGGAGCAGAACTGATTAGGTTAGTCGAAGACAAGCGGAGGCGGCTGCGATGCGATCGGGGAGAAAGAAGGCGGAAGCCGCATATTTATAAGAAGGGGAAAAGGGCGCGGTATGCTACACCGCCGGTATACGTTATCCTGGATTTGGATAATGCGTGTGTGGGTTGGCTGAGTCAGCAGCAAAGGAGGTAGTGGGATCAATGTTTGATTGTTTCCAACAAAGTTGGAAGATAATTAATGCTATATATATATATATATATATATATAAAATTTTGCTCTTCTTTATTTTATTCTCGAAGCGTTTTTTCGATATATTTATTATTTTATCTTTAGTCTCTACCTCATCACAAGTTCTTATCTCTCGTGTGCTCATCTTCGCGATTTGTGAATGGGATGAGAGGATGACGATAGACTTCAACTGCTTCTTAGATGTCATCACTACTTGCTCGCTCTTACCCTCAATGCTCGATCATATACATCGTAAGGGGAGAAGAGCGATTCGACACTAGCCTCATCACATAATTTGATGACAGATTCGAAGGTGAAGGTAAGGGAAGCATAACAGTACCAAATAAGGGTACGGAAGCCATGTGAGAAATCGTGAAGCAAGAGGTTAGTAATAGATGTGTCACAAGGTAGCAAATGGGCCTTATTGAGGTTGATGAAGAAAGTGTTGGGTAAATCTTATGAGTCTTCGAGGTGATGATGAGGGAAAGATTCATCAAAGACGAGAGTCAAGTTGATAATAGTAGGGAGGTGCTTGGTGGTAATTGCGAGGGAAAAATCTTTCATGGTAAAAGAGTCAGTGACGCTCATGAGGGCTAAGTAGCAAGTGGATTTGTGTGGGTAACATTTGGCACAATGAACCATGTCGGAAGGACAAAGGAAAAGCCCTACCATAGTCACCTCTTTCCCCTTTATCAAGGTCAACAAATGTAATACATGCAGAGGGCCCAACAATCAGTGTAGATAATAGAGGTCGATTGTAAAAATGTGATATTTATCTTTTAGAAAATAAGGATTGCTTTGCGAGAAAAAAAAATTATAATTTTTTAAAAAATATTTTGTTTATATTGTTACAAACAAAATATTTACATTAAAAAATAAAATTAGGAAAATATTAAGAGAATCAAATGATTTATATATGAGTTTAGCTAATAAAATTTTAAACTTATGCTTTGGATTGCATTAGTCTAGTATGAAAAATATTTACATTAGATTTACAATAATAGTTCAATCAACATTTAATATCATCGAATATTTACATCTTATTCTCTTACATACTAAATAGAAAACTCAAAATTTACTCCCATTTGTAGCATCAAAATTTAATATACAAACAAGTTAGAAGATTCTCGAAAACGATTAATTCGATCACTTTGACTCAATAGTCAATATTTCCTATAAAATCTTTTGGAAGATTATATCTTTTTTCAACATCAAGGATGCAAATTCTACGGATCCTTCCTTTTCATTGTAGAAAAGATATAAAGGGTCTCTTCAAAATTAGTAATTTAAATTATTTGATTTCAAATATCTATTTATTTTTTATTAAAAAAATAAATGGTCGATATTAAAAAAAGTGAGATAAATAGCTTTTAGCAACATACTAGAACACTCTAGAAAAAGATTAATCTAATGACTTTGGCTCGGTAAAGAATTCCTATATACTTTCCGGAAAATTATAAAGGATTCGTTTAACTCGTTCATTTAATTTCAATAGTTTGATTATTTTAATTCAAAAAATAAATGGTTGAAATTAAAAGAAAAGAAAATAAATAGTTTTTTAGGAACCTTTTAATGTCTAAAGTATAGAGGACTCCAAACAAAAAAGAAAAGGATTAATTTGATTTCTTTAGCTCAATTCACAAAGCTTATATCTTTTCAACATAGAGGATGTAAATTCTATAAACTCTTTATTTGAGACCCTTTAATAATCTCTCAATGAAAGGGGTCTATAAGTTCACATAAGGACCATATGCTTTGGTGTTTTAATTTTAATATATATATATATATATACAAATATTTTATGCTATTAATCAACATAGTTTGCATTATAAGATTAAGAAATCTAACATGTTCACACTCGAACAAATATATCACTATTAGTTCGACACCAATTCGATTATTTGGTCAATCAAACACATTAGTCGAGTAGATCTTATCGTAAGTACAATAATATAATTATAACGTTGGATAGTTCGAACAACCATTCACATTTGAGTATCCCAATAACACTAGCTCTCATAAACTAACTCTAAATTTATATTAATTTTCTCTCATATTACTAATTTTGGATGAGTGAATATAAGTCAATCATAATTAGTCATAGAGTCAAACTCAAATTAATGTCTATTTTGATATGTTACAAAAAATTTAAAAAAAAATTACACATATAATTAGAATTAGGAAATCTAGGATTAAAATTTATTATTACACACATATATATATATATATATATATATATATATATATATATATAATCCCCAGTGACATGTCAACCTCTCACATGCATTGTCCAACCCCTATCATATAGGGGCTCTTACATTGCCTACCAATGGGGGACACAAAACTCCAACCCATGTGTTACAGTGTGGTCAAACTTGGATCTCCATATGACACTTGGAGGATGATGTATCAGTGTTAACCATTCAGCATTTTTATGTTGGCCTTATGTCCATATTTATGTATATTTATTTAGACATGTACACATTCCAGTTTTGTTTATGATATCCTATCACATATATTATACCCATTCATGGAGGAGTTCATGTGATATTTTTTGTTTGGAGTGCATGTGTGTGCTCATCCTGTCAGTGTATGAAATTTCATACTTGTGTTGTATAATTTAAATTTCTATGCAAAATGGAGTTTTTAATTGCATTGCAGTGATTTCTTAAATAAAACTGTGCCATGAATTTCAAACCTTGGGAGGGATCTGTTCTTAAACCAAGAAAAAATATATTCTTTCTCTGGGAAAGAATTCATTGCATCATCATGCCAGCTGACCTCTTGAATTAAGTTCTTTATTTGGGAAGGGAAGTCTTTGTTTATAAGCCAAAAGGGTTTCTCTCCCTTGAAGTAATGTTAGATGATATACAAATCAGCAATGCAAATTCTATGTTGTTCAAACTGATTGTTTTCTTCTGTTTTTTGTTCTTTTTCATTAGATGCATATGTTTGAATGTCTTTTGTTTTCTAGACTTCTTATCATTTGTAGATCACATCAACAAGAATTGATTTCATAATTACTTTTTGAGGTGATAGGGATGAAAACTTTACAAGGAAAATATGTTGGCCTAACCTTCTTCTCTTAGTCCTCTACCTATTAAATCACATGAAACAAGATGTGGTGGGAAAGATCACACATCAGAATTGGGATTTGTCGACAACATATTTCCTTCTAGAAGCTGAAGGAAAAATGGATTTAGATTGAGGACAGCAGCCAAGTCAAAGATTACAACGAATCTTGTGGCTGCTGAGAAGCTTCCAAATCAGTAGGTTGGCAACTCACCATCATATTTGGTGAGCTAATCTGCACTAGTGCAGGACATTAGATCACTTCCATGCTTCTCAGTTGCTGTGGGAGCATCCAACAGGTCAACCTTATTAAGCATTCCTGAATGCAGTGGCAATGTAGATTGGGAACTGCTTCCAAAATCAATCTCTACCTGTGGCGAGACGCAGAGATCTCATGTAGGAGAAGAAGAAGGGGGATGGATACATATAGAAGGATCGAATTGGAGCTGTTAATGTGATAGTCCTCCTTGTGGAGGAGAGGTACGAGATGTCGATGTGAGACAGACGAGCTTTTCCGTAGCTTAGAGGGATTAGAGAGAGAAGCTGCAAATGATGGTGATTTGATTTCGGTAGTCCATTTCTACGTACAGCTTTGCAGTTGATAGCGGTGTTGATTTCAGTGGGATGCTTTACTCAATAAAGAGACGTTTGGACTTACGTCTCGGACATTATCATTTTGAGCCCAATTTAAATGGACCGGACCGGTCCGGCCCTGCTCATGCTGGCCCAGATCGGCCTGGTCTGTTTCGGCCCATAAGTAACTCGGATCCCGTGCTGCCCGTGGCCGAGGGGAAACCCCGGACTCCAAAGCCCCCTCATCAAATGGCACATAATAACACATCTCCGAATCCGCCACCCTCTTTTCTCCCCCCCTGTTCGCGACAAGCAGCAGCAGACGAAGACGACGACGACGACGACTGTTCCGTCGGTGAGGAAGGGTTCTTGTTGCGGCAACCTTTGTCAACCCTCGGAGAATAGAGCCGGGCTGCGATAGCAGGCAGGCGGGTGAGCAAGCAAGAGCGCCTCGCAGCGCTCTCCTCGATCTCACCTCTTCGTCAGATCTCTCCGTACCCTTTCACCTTTCGTCTTCTCCGAATTTAGATTCGGATCCCGCTTGCTCTGCTCTCTTTGGCTATCTGATGAAGGAGAATTGACCGGTTGAGGTCGCGTTTCCTGTCCCCCGCTGGTTCCCCCGGCTGAGGGTGAAACACTATGAAGGGGCGGTCGCAGCGGCTGCCCCCGGCGGAGCCCCCGGACGACTGGGGCGACGGGTCGTGGACGGTGGACTGCTCCTGCGGCGTCACCTTCGACGACGGGGAGGAGATGGTGAGCTGCGACGAGTGCGGCGTGTGGGTGCACACCCGCTGCTCCCGCTACGTCCGCGGCGAGGCGTCCTTCGCTTGCCACAACTGCAAGGCCGCCGCCCGGAGGCTCCGCTCAGCCTCCGCCGCCGCCGCCGTCGGGCACTTCCCCCTCCCCGTTGACACCGAGGAGACCGAGGTCGCCCAGCTTCTCGTGGAGCTCCCCACCAAGACCGATGCCTGCCCGCCACCTCCCCCTCCGCCGCTGCAGCCGGCCGACTCCGCGGCTGGGCCCCATCGGCGCCGTCTCTGGGCGGAGATTCCGCTCGAGGACCGTGTCCACGTGCAGGGGGTCCCCGGCGGCGAGCCGAACCTCTTCGGAGGCCTCTCATCGATCTTCACGTCGCAGCTCTGGAAGTGCACCGGCTACGTGCCCAAGAAGTTCAATTTCCGATACAGGGAGTTCCCTTGTTGGGAGGAGAATGAGGAGAAGAAAGAGGGGGAGGAGGAGGCCGAGAACCCGGCCAACAGAGGGGCTGATGTGCTATTCTCCCTCTCCAAGGAGATCATTCCTTATGTTCCGGTGAAGAAGTTTGATGCGGCCATCAAGGAGGGAGAAGGGAAAGTCTCAAGTGGCAGCCGCTCATCCCTGAGTTGCAGAAAGAAGGATAGGAGCAGGCTTCGGACGGTTGGGCAGGCAAATGTTGCTAAGAAGAGGAGGGAGGAGCCAGGAGAAACAAAGGACTGGACCGGTAAGAAGAAGGCTAGGAGTTCTGCTGAGAAAATTGCAGGTGATACTAAGAGGAGAGGTTGGTATCTTTGCATTCATTGCTCTCATTTTGTTGCAGAGCAGCTTGTGTGAGTAAGATGCTAATGCTAGTGTTGATGCTTCTCTTGCTGGCTGTCGTGATTGTGCAATTTGCCAGGTTCTGTACCTTTCACTGGTATGAAGAAATTCGAGTTCCAAAAGGACAAGGATCTCCAGCTTGAAGAGGCAAGCGTTCCAGGTCCAAAAAGTGAAGATCAGACAGAAGAATTACACTCAGCGTCCTGTTTTGCTGGTCAGCCAAAAGGAATGGGTCACAGTGACAAGCCCAAGCACCTGCTAGCTGATAGTAGTATGATAGCGAGAGAGGTGAAGGTTGAGAAAGTTGACCAGTTGGAAACTGTAAAAACCGAGAAAAGTGATAATTCTCCAAAAATGGATGTTGCATCTCGAGGTGGCACAAGTCAAATTGCAAAAGAATCTAGTACAGATGAGGTATCATGTCTGTTTATCGTAGATGCTTTTATCTATATAAATATTAAGTGTGACTTAATATTTTGCTGGTTAACTGTTCAAATAAGTTGAACTGCACGCCCTATAGTGGAGAGAAAGAATGTTGAGATAGATGCATAGGAATACTAGAAAGGATGAAAAAAGATAAATTCATGAATAATTAGGTATAGTTCTAAAAGTGAGTAAAATGAGGAAAACCTTTTTAAGATGGTAGATGCCCTGGTTAAGAGGGGGTGAATTGACTAGAATTAATGTCTTGAGGAGCAGTTAAGAGAGATCTAAGAGAACTTTATTAGAAATAAAAACAAAAGTTTCAGTTCTCTTATTGCTGACCCAAATAGTGGATGTTATCTTTATTGTACAATGTGAATTGGATCACTTAGTAGACTCATGTTGGCTAGGTAATTTCTGATATAGAGAAGAGAGAGAGAGAGAGAGAGAGAGAGAGAGAGAGAGAGAGAGAGATTGCAGAAGAGTGAGAACATTCATGGAAATCATTACCAAAGAGCTAAAACAATCTTGAAATAATGTGTTTTAGAACATTTAAATACAATTTGTTTGAGGATTAATGTCCAATTAGACTGTCCTGTAAATGAACATTCAAGAAATGATAATTTCGTGATACTCGTTTTTAAATTTAAATGTACAATCACAGAGATTCCAAAATTTTGAGAAGATTAATCATTTAGAAAAAGCTTATTCTTATTGATATGTAGGGGAAGGGAGATATTTGATGATACCTAGAATTATCTTCTCCAAGTTAAAATCAGAAAGGAACAATAAAATTTTCAATATCTTTGCAAATCATGGCTTTAAATAAAGACTGTTTAGGTGTCTCTGAACAAAGTTTGTGGGAGCGAAGGGGTCAACAGTTGATTTTTGCATGAGTGAGTGAGAGAGAGGGAGAGGACATAGTGCATGTGGTGCTGATGGAGTCTGTGAGGAACTTGATCAAGCAAGTTGCAGGGTGATAGAACAGTGAAAAAGGTTTTTATAAAGGATATTGGGAGGAAAAACAATGGAGGGCCAAGATTGAGGTTAAAATGAAACAAGCTAGATATTTCATGATGTTATACATCATATCTTAATCAAATCAGTCTGTTTGGGTTAAAATGAAATTACCTAGATATTTCATGACATATATATTTCATAACCTATCTAGATTTGGGACATTGCAGACAGAAATAGACTCCACACTGACAAAATATTGCCTGCCACTTCGAGAAAGGGGTTCTTTCTTCTCCCTGTGTTTCTCTCCAAAGATATGCTTGTATGATGTCTTCACATTCATCTTACCTTTTATATTTGGCCTATATTTAGACATTTCATAAAAAAGTTTTAAGATCCCATGTTTGGTACTTACTAGTCAGTCTCAAATTAATTTATGTAGGCTTAGGATTGTGCTTAGTTGCTGAATGCTTGGATGTAAGATCATGTTTTAGACTTTAAGGCAACCTACTAAGCACTAGGCATTGCAGAATGCTATCATGGTTTGCTCAACTATTAACTGGTAGATAGGCACAGTTTGTCTGTGACCTTTCAATATTCTGTTTTCTTCAATGTTCTCTGTGATGTTGCTTTTCTCAGTAACTTAAATGTTTAATTATTCTTGGTTATGCTTTCTGCTGAGTTGCACAATTTTTTGTTAGACTTGCTACTGGACATTCCTTTTTCATTAAATTTTGCTGCTAAATATATGATGCTGTGGACAATAAATCATGCTTCCACTGAAATATTTACTTAGGTTAGTAGCAGAGCCATGTACTGCATGAAAGAACCCAAGGATGAGAGCAATTTTGAAGGGCATCTAGCTAAGGTTTCTTCAAGTGTTGTGATGGACTCAGGAACCTCAAAGCCTGCCAGTGCGGATCTTGCAAATGGTTGTAAAGAATTGCTAGACAAGCCAGTACTTTCAGGCTCAAAAGATGCAGTGATATTAAGCACAAAAATGGACGCAAATGAAGTGAAATTTGAAGGTGCTGATGACCTGTCAACAGGGAATTTAAATTTCACTGCTCCTTGTACAGCTGCAAAGTTGCTTGCCATAGACAGCCAACAACATGGGCAATTATTGAATCAGTTATCTGAGGGTATTCAGGACCAAGAAAACAAATCTAGTTTTCCATCTCATGGACATTGGTCTCAGGATGTTAGCAGAGAGTGTAATGAATTTAAAGATAGTATAACTTCAAGAACTGGTGAGCTTCGGAAACATTGCAATCAAGTGGAGAATTCAGCCGAACAAAAAGGCACACTGGAGATAGGACATGGTACAAAATTTTTTAATGAATCTACAAACTCAAGATTGCAAGATTTGAATAGTTTAATTCCTGATGCAGTTAATTTGGCAGTAGGTGTCCTAAAGGATTCTTCAACTTCATTTTCACCAGTTGTCACCAAGCTATCTGTTCCATGTACAAACATGTCTTCCAGTACATCTACATCCTCAGCTGGTAAGGCAAGCCATTTAACCAAACAAGCACGAGCAAAGGTGAGCACAAATACTGCTGCCAAGAAAGAAGGTGCACCAACTCCAGCTGGAGAAAATATGGGAGAGATTTTAGAAAATCCAGCAAAAGGTCAGTCAAAAGTTTCCCTATTTTCTGGATCTAGGCCATCAAAAACTAGTAGAACATCTTATGATTCTGCCTCTGAGCATCTGGTATCAGATTCAAAAGAAGAATTGCCTTTTCAATCTTCAAAAGCTTCCGGCAAAGAGGACAGAACAGCAGTTTTACGCACTCATGATGTTGCTGGTTCATTGCAGTCCCAAGTAGCTTCTGTTCAAACAAAGCAGACTTCCACAAACCTGTCTCAGAGAACTGAAAGAAGTCATCAGTCAGCTCCATACACTTCCTCAAAAGTTCTAAGCACCTCTATTTTTATGCATCCATCTGCATCAAGCAATGCTACCACGACTTTAAGTGATGAAGAGGTAAGATGACAACTTGCACGTAGTTACCAGTCTATTTATCCAGGATTCTTAATTTCTTTTCATCTTTTGTCAGCTCGCACTATTGCTGCATCAAGAATTAAACAGCTCTCCTAGAGTTCCCAGGGTGCCACGTGTGCGGCAAGCTGCTGGCATACAGTCAACCCCCACCACCAGCATGAGTGTGCTTTCCAAACGCCCTTCTGTCTCTGGGGGAAAGGATCAAATCTCGGTGAGACTGCTTCTTCTATTAAACTTCTATTTTAACTGTATATTCAATGCCTATTCCTATGTGAACTGTCAAAATATTGTCTTCAAACTGAGTTTAGGGTTACTAACATTGATTTAGTTAATTTTAGGTATTCAGAAGGAAAAACAAAGAAGATGCATCGAAATATGTTACCCGCAATTCTCAAGAGTTAAATGATGAGAGCAGGAAAAAGGGTAGGTTGTCATCTTTTCCAGACCAGAGACATCAGCAATCATCCATCTCATCAGAGAAGAAAAAGGAATCACAGATTAGACCTCCTGACTTGGCGTTAATAAAGAATATTTCTCTTGCCTCTGGTGAAGGTGAAAAAAGTGATCCTTTTTCCTCATCTGAGGTTAGTGAACATATTACTTCTATAGCATGCAGCTCACCTAGGGATATTCCTAGAGATGAAGGTGGTGTTATCGTGCGCACTTTGCCTGGTAGGTTCCCAATTTCATTTCTTTCATAAACAACTTGTGTCGTTTGTCTTGTGATGCAAATTCACTTAAAGCATCAACCTGCAGGATTGATAGATGAGATTATGAGTAAAGATAAGCACATAAGGTATGAAGAGCTGTGCAATGCTGTTCGCCCGGTATGGTTTAATAACTCTTATCACCTTACTGGAACTTCATGGTGGCCATTTTGCCGTCCTGTTTCATGTGCCTCTTCTCTTTTTTGCAGCATTGGCATGATTTAAGAAAACCCAATGGCGAGCGGTATGCTTATCCGAGTTATTTACATGCGGTCCATGATTGTCTGAGGAACAGGAGTGAATGGGCTCATCTAATAGATCAAGGTCCTAAGGTATTGAACCATCAAATAGAGGAATGGTGCATGCTATTTTGCTTCAGCTCCTATCTTTTTAAATGGCTAGATGTTGCTTTCTTTTCACTGAAAATTAGACCATTCTATGGTCATTGCTCTTTGATTGCTTTGATTTATTCCTATCTTATAGGAAATCCAGATTTAGCTTTAATTACTGTGCTCTTTGAATACAGAAATTGTTCTCTAAGATTTTTCTCCCATCTAATAATATGCAAAAGACTTTTTGTGTCCTCCTTAGGCCGGTAGGGAAATTGCTAGATTAATGCTTTTGATACATGTTATTAAACACAGTATTAAATGCCACCCCAAGTATGAGTTTCTGCTGTCCAAATTTATCAAAGGGCTTTTTTTTTTGTCGGAATATATGTGTGTCTGATATCCCTCTGGAAGGGTATGGAAAGACAGGATAATTAATGGGAGAATGTACTTTGGAGGCCTGTATTCTTTTGATCACCAATTTTTTCAGTACCAGACACTACATAGAAAGGGGATTGCGACTGTCGACAAGGGTTTGGATTTGAGGGATTGTGACTTGTCTTCTTCATTTTATTTCGTTCCTCGTCTTTCTGCCTAGGGAAGCCCCCAGAAGTGTGTTTGGTTCACAGATCAAGATTGGAATGCCATCATAGCCACAGCTTGTGATCTATCATGCTCTGGTGTTTGATAAAGGATCTTTCTGCCCTTGCCATCATAGTAACAGCTTGAGCTCTCTCACTTGGATTCCATCTGAGAAGGGACAAGACAGGTAAAAAAGATAAGTAACGTTAAGGGGAAAGAAAATCTGTGTGTATAGGGAGGTATGGAAACAGTAGATATTATAACCCGGAATCTTGAGTAATTCCTGTAGGGGTAATGAATGCAATTAACAGGGAATCATATTTCTTATGGTAATGTAATCATAATAATACTGTGCCTTTACAAACATTAAGAATGCAAGACATCTGTTCCAATTCCAGTTCCAAGCCTCTTTTCATATTACCAAAAACACCCTGATATTTAACTGCTTTTTCGGGATCATCAAACTATACAACACACCTCATAATGCCTCAGGCATCATGCATTTGCAATCTGTGGGTATAATACACCATGTGAGTGTAATTTTCATCAATATTTTTTAATTATTGATATACAGTATCTGGTTTATAAGCAAAAAAGTCTCTCTTGTTAAACATGGATAATTTTACTGCATGGACACCATCTTGTGCTTTTTTTTTTTCCTCCATATGAATTTCCATGACGAGCTAAATCATGTTCTCCAGATGTGTGTGTGTGTGTTTCTTCTTGTGTGCTTGCAAAAAAATTGTTGAAGATTTGAACGGAATGGATCGTTTGTTCCAGACAAATTCAAGCAAGAAGAGGAGGAAGGCCGAGGTTGACACTGACGTGGCAACAATTGAATCTGAAAATGAAAAAGCAAGGACCAGAGCTTCAAAGGAAGAAGACAACGCAGTGGACTCACATAGAGAAGATTTTCCAAAGCGCAAACGCAATGCGCGGAAGCGTAGGCGACTTGAGCTACGAGGAACTGGTGTGATGGAGGAGGGTAGGAAGAGGCGGAGCCGAGCTGCTGTTTCAGATTATTACTCTGCCGCATTGTCTCATTCGAGCAATGAGGGCAATGAATCCCTCTTCAGCGAGGACGAAAGCCAAGTGGCCGGACCACATGCTGGTGGGACCGAAACCTCTAGTTCTAGCTCAGACGACTCCACTTGATGCTCTCAGCTGAGCTCAACCGCGAAGCCAACTATGGGGGATGTAGCTTGTCCTTTCAGGTCCTGATCGATCCAGACTATGATGAAGGTTTCTTTTTGTCACCCAACCGTGCATTCTCTATCACCCGTTACTCTCGATCGTCTTCAACCGTGAACTAGGGACCAAAACTATGTGTTGAAGGCAAAGATTGTCACCAACTTTGTTGCAGCAGGGTTTAGGGATATGAGCTAGGAGATGGGAATGCTTTGACCATTACCTCCCATGTCGGCGCATGTCATAAACCCAAAGAAGTTGGCTGGCAAGTGTAACATTAGTGTACATGTAAAAATTGTGCCTGCTTGTAGTCTGAAACTTCTGTTAGCATGCCAAGACAAAAAGAGCATATGATTGCATAGCAAACTCGCAGGTCGTAGTAACTTTTCTGGGCAGTTGGTTTATTATCCCTTTTTTTTTGCTTCAAGGAAACTTTTTCTCAATCAAATGAACTGTTCTTCATACATCATCTCACTGCTCTCTACTGTCCCCTATTGTGGCATGGATACTGACGAGCTTCAGAGATCTGATGCTACTATGCCTAACATTTGTGCTTGATGGTTGAAAGAGAATGAGGTCAAGTGCAACTTTAGCTGAGAATAATGTGTGAGTTCCATTGTGCGGTGATGGATTGGCGTATAGTAATTTTATATTCCATGTTATGTTATAAACATAATTTAATTATATAATACATTAAATACATTTCTTATAATTATTCACAATGGAGACTATTATATTATATTATAGATATATATATATATCTATATATATATATAGATATATATATATATCTATATATATATATCTATATATATATATCTATATATATATATCTATATATATATATATCTATATATATATATCTATATATATATATCTATATATATATATTATATATATATATCTATATATATATATCTATATATATATATCTATATATATATATCTATATATATATATCTATATATATATATCTATATATATATATATATATCTATATATATATATATCTATATATATATATTATATATATATATATCTATATATATATATCTATATATATATATCTATATATATATATCTATATATATATATATCTATATATATATATCTATATATATATATCTATATATATATATCTATATATATATATCTATATATATATATCTATATATATATATATCTATATATATATATCTATATATATATATAGATATATATATATATAGATATATATATATATAGATATATATATATATATATATATATATATATATACATGTCCATCACATCCAACACAAGCAAATTATCATCGTTGTTCGGTCAATGTGTAAACTCGAGATTTTATGTGTAAATATTAAAGCAAATACTTAAAAGACATTACTAAAAATAAATTTTGCAAGTTCTAAACGATCGTATAACAAAATGATCTAAAGAACTCATCAAGCACAAATACCCACATGACATTTTTGCATAATCAAACAACAAAGATCCAAAGTATACCATCGTGCACAAATACCTACGTGATACTATTGTAGAATCGAGCAACAACCTACCCTTAGACACCTACGTGATACTATTGTAGAATCGAGCAACAACCTACCCTTAGACACCATCCAAACTCCCTCCTGCTATATGCAACCCAAGCGTTTCAAGAGTTTTGAGATGATTGATATATTTTTTACCACTTTTTCTCTTGAAATATCCTTCAATTTACAGACAATCACACATATGAGACTCTTAAAACCCAAACGTTTCAAGAGTTTGAGACTATTTTGGCACAATCACACAAACTACAAGCTATGCTTATGAGGCAAAATAACCATAAAACTCAATTAATATATCTTCTAAGACATGAACAAAACCAAATAAACATAAATATTACATCAAACATTTTTGTTATTATAAAATTCAATCAAAATGATGGCTAAAATATAAACAAAACCAAAAAACACAAATATTACATCACACAGATGATATTATTATATCATGGTACTATTATTATTATATTTATTAAATCAGGGCATCAGAATTTAAGTGGTGGAGTGAAAGCCATGGAGCCAATTTCGACTCACAAATGATTTATCTTAGCAGAAATGCCAGAAATAATCATCATTCATGATTGCAAGTAAGGGATCAGCAAGTGGAAAACATCACAACAATGAAATACATTCCACCAGCAACATATTTACAGAATGAAAAACTAGATTACAACATCAAATCTTCCCCCCATCTCTGCTTTCTGATACACTGTTCATACGAGGTTCCAAAGGCAAAAAGAAAAATGAAGAGCCAAAACAGCATCCAGTAAACTGACATAAATCCACCTCAAAGCCCTAAAAATTGAGATCATCATGCCGTGTTCAACATGCCCGAAGCAAGATTGGACCTACCCATGTATTGAGCATGTCACTTAGCGCGACCTGTACCTCAGTAGACCCATGCTCGCAGCTTATCAGACATGAAAGAAGGGGGAAGAACAAGGCCAGGTTCTTTCTGAAGAGGGTATCACCCAATCCAGATATGGCGTGCAGAGCTGACACAACAACGGGTGCCCGAGCTGCGAGTTCTCTTCGCTTGCCAGAACCAACTGGGATGAGCCAGTGAGTTCGAGGTTGAGTGCCAGTTGAAGCTACAACGGGCTGCCCTTTAGCTGCTTTAAGATACACCTCCAGGACCTCTCTGCAGAGTTGAACAAGGTGTGCTTCCACCTCTACATCACCATTCAGAGGCCGGTCCACGACGCTGTTCTGAAGCAGAACAAGGCATAAGTGGTACGACTCGTTCTCAAGGCGTAGCAATGGAGGATCCTGCATCTGGGTCAAGGAACCAAGCTCCTGTAGCTTGGATCTTAGGTCGGCATCGCTGTTCACCTTGTGTGCATGACATGCCACAGCGTGCAATGCTTCAAAAAGTAAAAGTTCATTCTTAGCTGATATTTGTGCTCTGTACATGTTATATATCTCCATCACAGCCTGCAAATGTTAATCCCTCAAGTAAAAATTCACGCATGAATCATATTCGACTCTCCATTCTAAATAAGTCATAGAAAAAAAAAAAGTATGCATTTTATACGTCTAGATGCAAGCTGCCAAGAGAAACCACAACTATATATATTAATATGCACAACATATACAGGAAAAAGCAACCAGGTCATATAACTGCAAACAAGATCAATTATCACCCAGCACATTCCATTTACATCAGAATCATATATATGAATGATAATGAGAAAATGGAGAACTCGAGTTTGGCATCTTCTTAAAAGAAGAGGTGCTTCTAAGTAGGAAGCTTGGGTAATAAAGACTGAGCCTGAACCAACCTGCGAGAAGGTCTTGATACGTCAACCTGGTATCTGACCCAGCAGGTTGGCATGTTGACCCAAACCGACTCAGTTTATTAATTAGCATCTTGGCACCTCCAGTTATCCCAATCTTTTCCCACTAAAAAAAGGAGAGGCCTCCTTGTGTTTGAATATTTTCCCCCTCTTCTAGAGGTGTCCAGATCAGGCTCAATCCAAACCCCATTCAGTGTCCAGGTCCTACCTGGATCAGGTCAGGTCCTATCCAGGTCACCAGATTAGGACCTCACCCTCCTGACCCTCTGCAAGATTTTCCAGGGTGAACCTCCAGCCTAAACTGATGGCAGCACTAACCAACACAGGTACCTTCAGTAGCTACATTTGATTGAGCAGATATGAGGACGTAAGCATCCAAGTTTTACCCAGAAAGAAAAAGAAAGACGATAGGCTGGGCCACACTTTTCATGTTTAACTCACCTACAAACACCACAATGGGTCAAGAAGGCCTGACCAGAAGCCAAACCTGACTGAGAGGGTCATTAGGCGTTGACCTGGACCAGACAATGTCTTAATTTGAACAAGTCGGGTCCATGTCCAATCGGGTTGACCCAACAGGCTTGGTTTGGAATTAACAACCCTACTCAAAAGTAATTGAATTTGATTACTTTGCATAAGCCAGAGTCCATTCAACGGTCTTGGGATCTTATCAACAACAACAAAGAAAATTAAAGGCAAACACCTAACCCTTAGTAAGTTGAAGACAAGTGATCATTCTGTGACATAAATGAGAAAAACAACCCTTATTGCAATTTTTAATTGATTTAGTTATAGAAAACAGCATCTTCCTAATTGGTAGGTCCACTGCTCAGTTCTAATGTTTATAAATCATGTCCGTCCAAGGAGAGACACAAACATATGCAATTGTGGTGATAGGCCCACTCCACATCAATACCATTTTGTAACAACCTGCACTACCTGATCAAATTGTTTAAGTTGAACAATACACAAAATCATGAACAGAAATAGACAAGAGAATCAGTTAATCCAACCTTTGTGAATTGGCTTTTGATAAAGATTAAAGCTGTAGTTTGCATATATTTACAAGGTATGCCAAATTCTATTAGAATAAGTGGCTTCCTGATGCACATGGTTAGGATGCTGCTTCACGATCTACAATTGTCCCTCCATTTGTCTGCATCCTTAAGCAACTAAAAGGGTTGAACTTTTTTTCCCAAATGATAATAGAAAAGACTAGATGAAAGTAATATAAAAATTCTCTCTCCACCTCACCTGCTTTAGCTGGCTTTGACTCCACCTTTTCAAAAATGCCAACCATATATCAGCTTGGCAACTTGGCCTACATGACCTTTTCCAGCAACCCATCATTTATCCGTCCTCAAAGGCAACCTTGACAAACCCTCATCCTCGATCAACGTCCCACTTCTTTGAGGGACACCCCATTAAATTAGGCTACTAGACCCCTGCTATTCTCAATATATCTTCATCCTCCAACTACCTATTTTCCCTTGTACTCCTCCACCATGTTTGTTCTCTGTGAAAAAAAAGGCGGCAGATTCCAGAACAGGATAACCCTGTTGGAACCAGCTGAAAATCAACTAAGCATGAATCAATCTTGGACAATTTCTAGGCTAGACTGTCAAAGCACTGACTGAACTAGCTGAAAATAGACCAAATTCAGCTAAAATGGATTGGTATTAGCAGATCCGACCAATTTCCACAGTATCATTCAAGAAATGGAGGTTAAAGGTGAGGTCAAGGAGTACAAAGGAACCTGATAAGTTTCACCCTGACACTATCACTGTAATGACAGGCATGAAAAGAAGGTGAAAGAGGACAAGGTCCAAGAGGAGAAGATGTAAGAAAATTTGAGACCCCTTTAACAGGGTTGTACAGACCAATCCAGCCTTGGTCAAGCTTGAGCTATTAGCAAATACAAAGCCAGACTGCACATTTAGCTACCATCTCTCTGGTTGCCCATCTGGTTTCACTGGCCAACATTCTTGTTACAAATAAAACTCTCCAACGGGCAAGCACCGAAAAATGCTGATAACATGAACATGGGGCCTCATCATGAATTGTGCTGTAGTATCATATCAAATAGTTTAAACATAAGCAATAAACTAAAGTACCATAAAAATCCATAGTATGTATGCAGTTGTTTGTATCTTAACTTAAAGTGCAGAAAACATTATCTGATTGTGCCTTCGAATTTGTGAATATACATGAATAAATAAAGTCAACAAATGTATATGAGCTACTTAATATTGCTTTGTGAATATCTAGGAAACAAACCCATCGAATAGTCAAACGCCTCTCATATATTAAGCATATATGAATAACATGATAAATGAATATTATTTTGAGGCCTAAATCAAAAGAAAATGACTGGAGATGAAATTGTAGTTGAACTGTTGCACAAAACTAATATAGTATTTAGTTTCTCATAATATCTAGTCATATTACCTAATATCCTTGCTTATTTCCCATTAGAGCATCAGCCTTTCTTTTGTTTTTTGCTTTATTATTTGCCCTTCTTGTCTTTATTCCCTCCTCATATCATTTCTCTATCTTCTCCAAGTAACTAAGTACATCTAGTAGAAGGGTAGGTGATCTGTTCTCCCACCTTGTAAAGCTTATTAACCTCAGAGATTAAGATGCTTTCCCATTTTCTAACAAGATCCATAATCAAGTAGTAAATGCCATCATAGGGAGAGAGTCACTGACCTGGATTAAAAGTAATTGAATGGCAGCACGACACTTGGCATCACCAATTGTAGAATATAAATTTCTCGTTCTCAGGCCATCTGAATCATCATCTATTGATCCCCTAGATTCACCATTCTCTTGCATCAGAGGAGAATTCCCATTGTCTGATGCTGCATTATCAAGATGAGCTCCAGATGAAATATATGAAAAATCAGGGAGAGTGGCTTTAGCAGCTTCTTTCAAAGACAAAACAACAATCTCCCACTTGGTCTCAACAAATAAAGGCCCTGCACTGCTCACTAAGCGAACAAATGCTGTAATTCCAATACCAGCAAGGCTTTGATGAGGACGCTTAATCAAACTTGTCAGCAATGTCAAAACCTTTTTCAGAAGTGGATTTACTGTGTCATAAAATTTTGCAAACAAGTCCACAACTAACTGAAGAGCCAGCTTGCATGTTTCATAAAGCCAAGCATCTTGATCGAGCTCTTCCGTATCATTTTCTGACCCTTGTCCTTGTGGAATTCCCCTAGGGGTATCAACGTCATGTCTTACAGAGTCAAATATAGGGAATAGGACTGAATCAAACACTTTCTCCCATAAGGGCAATGAAAAATGATGACCACAATTTCGTAATGTATCAAATAGCACTTGCAAGGCACTTTGTCTAATATCAGGTCTTAGGTCAAAAGTGAGTTCCGATAAACCTGCAAAAGCAAGAAAAGAGAATCCTTGAGAAAATATTGCTTAATAAAAGGTTCCAATAAAACTGCAAAAGAAAGAAAGGATAATCCTTGAGACAATATTATTTGCTAACTTGTAAACAGCTTCCCTAAATGTGGCACTAGCAATTACAACCAAACACATAAGAAGTATCATAGATGTGTTTTTAATCATATAGAATACGCAAAAAAATTGTATGTCACCTGCTAAAAGTGGAAACCATAAGTGTAGGTGGTCATCCTTGTCAATGATCAATGGAGTATCTTGTTTTTCATCCTTTATAATGTGTGGTGAAGGGGGACCATTATTCGCAAAAGCCTCCTTGTTCTTGTATCTTGCAGAAGCACCAATATCTCCTTCTGCAAGCTTAGCCGCACAGAACCGCAGAAAAGCAATTGCATTGAGACTAATGTCTTTGTTAAACCTACTATTAGTAAATGCAATTAAACAATTAACACAATCAGTAAAGGTGGTTGTTTCCGTTTCAGTTATGTAGGGGAAGTAATCCCGTAAAATCTTCTCAATGATCTCAAAGGCCAGAAGGACTATATTTTTGTGATCATCATATGATGCAGTTGCAAATACCTGCAATATATACCATTCAGTTTGTTAACTCAATCAACTTCGATAAGACAAATACAACATCTAAGTCCTACAACAAGTGAATGCAATGATAACTTTCCAGCAATCTAAAAGCAGAAAGAGGAAAATAAGTACCATGAACATGCTTTTCCACCCAGACTTGACATTACTAACACGAGCCAACACCATCTGAGAGAAACATCTGATGATCAGCTCTCTGATCTCGACAGCTCTGCTTTTCCTCATAACAATAACAAATGGTTTCATGAACTCATTTTGGAAGTTATAGTTGGCCAATTCTTTTCGCTCCAAGAATTTCATAGCCAATTGACGCAAGGAATCCATTGCAAAGATTGCAATTGAAAGGTTCTCAGAGCAGCCAATGGTAACAAAAAATTCAGACAACACACTCCAAATGCTTGACCACACAAGCCTGATACGGTTCATATTGTAATGTCTGTACAAAAGAAATCAATCAAACAGGTGCTAAATTGATAAATGCAACATCAATAATAAAATAAGGGTAATTCTTATGCATTCTACATAAAGAATAAAATGAGGGTAAGTTCTTACGCGATCTCGACTATTTTTGTCAGACTGAAAACACGAGGATCAGATGCAGAGCGTAGTTCCTCCATTGAAACCTTACAGAGGGCTTTAACAAAATTAATTATTGCCTCGCTGTTTAACTTTTCACTTCGTACAAATATGCGATTCACTTCAGCAATTCCAACTTGTTCCAACAAGTTCAAATTGGAAATTAAATTATTCATCTGCTCATATGTGACAACTCCAGAAGCCTGACCACTGACCCCAGCACTATCATAGGTACCTCTTCTGGCAACAACAGATGAAGGTCCTTTTTTCTTCGTTGTAGTTAGGATTGATGATTTGGTTTGATTAGATGTGTCAAGTTCAGTCTGTTGTATTGTGAAAAATGTGGCATCCGGAGGAGCTCCCTCTCCCAAAAGATGCAAATGTTCAAATCGAGAAACACATGTCAAAACATGTTCCCAAGCTTCTTGAAGGTAGTTACCATCTTCATCTGCGATGCATAAAATAGCCTGGAAACATTTTACAAAAAAGATAAGTCATCTTAATTTCTGACAATTAGCTTCAGAAAGCCATTGAAATTGCAGTTAACTGAATGCAATAGATTTTAGAAACTGTGAGAAGATAGAACCCATACATTCCAATTATTTCACATACAAGCATACAAAAAGATGACTCAAATGTCAAAGAACTAATCTTGATGGTTTCTTTATCCCAAATTGCAGTGATTAATGCAGCAAAAGAAAAAAATGAAGGTGCAACTCAACATGTGTATTAGCATGGTGGTATCAGCGGCAGACAGGACCCAGTGAGTTAACAAAACTTTTGATGGACAGTCACCTTTTAGCTAGCTATTAACTGTACCCTTCAGACCAAACCAGTCTTGAATCTTCCTTGAAGATGTTGGCTTAGATTTATTTTTTGTTTACATATCTATTGAACCTAATGCTTTCTCCTTGTTCTGTTAGAATGGTTGTTTATATATGGAAAGAACTTTAAGAGGCACCAAAATAAGGATCAACCTTGGGGTCAAAATGTGGAGTTGTCAATTAAGAATTGCTGAATCTCTTGTACTTACTGAGACCAGGGTTTGAAAAACCACCAGGACTGGTATGAACCAAGCAGTAAACATCGGTCCAACAAAGCCCCAGACAGCAGACCAGCCCATTTCATGCAGTTAAATTCCGGTTCAAGGTTATTACATAAAACCCTCTCTCTCTCTCTCTCTCTCTCTCTCTCTCTCTCTCTCTCTCTCTATCTATCTATCTATCTATCTACTTTTATGAAAAGTAGACTTGTATGCCAGCCCATGTCATGTTGCTTTGTCATCTAAAATAGAAATGGGAGATAAGTTCATTTGAAAAATCTCTGGATGTTCAATGCTAGATTCATTGCAGGCACCCATAATTAGAGTATATACTGAACAATGATTCTATAAGTAAATAGTGATGTTCTTAGTTAACTATATACTGTGTTAACAACTTGCTAAAATTGCTCTAAGCAAGGCATAACTTATCTGAACAGTGATGTAGATTATCAATGTATAACAAACCATAGTTCCTCTACTGGACTTTAAAATAAATATCTTTAATATCTTAAAAATGAGAAGATCAAGATTGTACCCAGGATCTCATGCTCAGGCCACAAGCTATATTAAGATGAAACAGATTATACTCTAAAGGTACATGACTTGAGGCTTTAATTAGTTTGCTTAAACAATACTTCCAATATATGCATGTTGTGAACTTGGGAAAACATAATGCTGCTCAAACATCGAGATTGTAATTCACCAGAGCCAACCAACAAATAGTCATCTTAAAACTTATTTGTTACCAATGGCCTTCTATCTAAAGATAGCATCATAATGGAAGATTTTTTATTTTTCATGAGGGCCAACATCATCTTCTGGTACTATGTTACTCATCAATCTCTGGATTTTAAGCCAC
This sequence comes from Musa balbisiana, assembly GCA_004837865.1. NCBI lineage: Eukaryota > Viridiplantae > Streptophyta > Magnoliopsida > Zingiberales > Musaceae > Musa > Musa balbisiana. Next base: position 33,172,627 of record CM017192.1, on the reverse strand, counting down.
TCATGGCTTTGACTAACAATATTATACATTTTTAGAAGTTTAGGACATTAACAAGGAAAAAAGAACATACGAAAAGAAGCTTAAAATGTTATGCTCATCATATTTTTCCCAGTGTAATAATAAAAAAGAATTCATATTACAGGACAAAAAATTGAGTATGTCTATGATAATCCACTTGAACTGTCTACATCAGGTGAAAAGTGCTTATGTGCTCTCCTTCCAAGTTAGTGTCTACAATCTAAAATATGCACCATATAGACACCAAGGTTTTCTCATATTTGGTAAATGCAATTTGAAGAAATCAAAGTCTTGTGGGATACAACCAGAAGCATTAATAAGAGCACCATTGATAAAGTTTTGCATCATCTAAAGCTATTTTGAAAAAGAAACTATGAGAAGGAAAGAAAAAGGTCAACATCAAGGAGCAAACCATAATAAGTAAATGTCATCAAAGATTGAGTTCAATCTCAGGAACACATGCAACTATATATACATATACTCTGAAAGTACATAAGCTTAAGAGAAAAGTTTCTTAAAAAAGCTTTTTTTTCGACTAAAAATAAAAACCTATGGAACTTAAAAACAAACCTTAATAGCATCAATGTTTTTCTGCTTGATATCTGCTGCTGAATGAAGGGATGTAAACTTTGCGAGTGAAGTAACAAAAGCATCTCTTTGAGTCTCCATAGACATTACTGCTGTAACATGGACTGCACTACGAAATCCTTCGAGGCATAACGAAATGACTGTTTCATCATCACTCTGGTCAAGAGGAACACTAAAGGCAGCAAGCATTGGGGCCCAGCATACCTCAATCATAAACCTTAAAATTACCACATCCGTTGCAGAGTAATATGCTGACCTATATTCACAAATAAAGCAACTTGAACTATATATTTTATACAAATTTTAACATTAACCTGCTAATATATTGGCAAAACCAAGGATCAAACTATTATAGGAAAAATTGAATTTTGTTTGAACACTAACTCAGATTTGCGAGCTTTTTCTTTAAACTGCTCTTGCATGTGCCTGATCATATCATCACTAGTCTCTCTTGATGAATGTCGCTTACGTATCACAATGTTTAAAATGCCATCCAAACCAAGAATCTTGTTTGAATTTGAAGATTGTATTTGTTGAGGAGCCAAATTATCCTCTTTCATCTTGATTTCATTCTTGGAAATTCTGTCATACAGGGATCTCAAATATTCTTCTGGCAGATCCTTTCCATCATCGATACCTCGGTTGTTTCTTATAAAGTCATCTGGTGACATCTGCATAAACAACAATATTTGCATTATTGCTCCATAACCTACAGAAGTTCAAGCGTATAATGAGTTTTTGAAAACAAAGGATAGACCTTGTTTTTCACCATCGGATTATGAGCATCAGTGTTGAGCATTATTACAGAGTAAGCAAGCACATAAGCTGTATCTGCACTTGTAAAAGCCTTAGGGTTGCACTTACAGTAGCGCTCAGCAAATTTTTCCATGATGCGATCAATCTTTTGTGCCTCACCAGGCAATCTAAAACCTTGTAGGAAACACCTGATTGCTTCATCAAACTTCATCCCTTCAAAATCGAATGAATCCACATATGCATGCATGACTTTCAGGGATAAATCTTCTCTCTCTCCTAAATAATCACCAATTAAAGTCTTGTTTAAGCCCGATGCACTTTTCAGGAAAGCAGCTATTTCCTCGGGTGAGTCACCCACCTTCTTTGCATTAATAAGAAATTCAATGCCTTTCTTAGGTTTTTGATTAAAAAGTGAAATACCTTCCTGCAATTTATAATTGCATTAAAACAACTTAACAAACTCATGTTAGATAATTGCATTAAAATTACCACAAAAATCAAACCCATGTTAGATGAGTACCTGAAGTTCTAGTTTGTAAGCCCTACGCAGCTCAATAGATGCAACTTCTGAGGTTCCATTTGCTGTTTCAGAATGAGAATCACTTACTTCAGCAGGCTCCTCACTGTTGCCATTTCCCAGAGGAAGTTCATTACTACCACCAGTATTGCCATCTGTGGTTTCTGTATTTTGGGAGTAAGGATCAGGAATTCTCAATTGTTTGTTCATCCAATCTCCCATTGACCTCAAAATTGCCACTAGACACTTCATAGCTTCAAACTTCATTGTAACATCTTGTGGTGGTACCAATGTTGTGGGAGCCCCTGGGGGAGGCCCTTGAGCAGTTTTAAGTAGACCGTTTACCATCCTAACAAAACAAGGAAAATGGGAAACAAATGCAGATGGTCATTTGCTTATGATTATATTCTGCCAATGCCAAACACATCAAAATGAAGAACACATACCTCTCAAAAATATTTGAAGAGTGAACATCACAGTCATAATTAATGAATATGTCCACCAAAATTTGAGAATCTACACACAACTTTTCCAAGAAACGAAGCACAATCATCTTCTGCTGGAAAATCGGTTGAGCAACGTTTTCCAAAACTCTAAGTACAATCATCGGAAAGAAAACTCCAATCTCTGCCTTCAATCCTGGTCTAAATCTTGATACCAAGCTCATAAAAATGGAACACGACAGCTGAAAAACAATCAAATGAGCTGAAGCACTGTTCTTCAAAAGGGATAAGCATAGATACTGCTTAATAGCACCTAAAAACCTGCTTGATTGAAGGAAATTTCATCAGATTGGGGCATGTCAATCCAGTTTAATATGATATTGAAAACAAGCTATGTAAAATTTGACAGACAAGAAATAATAACAGTGAATATTAACATTCAATTTTAAAGTACTCAATCAATGTATGCTAATTAAGGGTTGAAGTTGAATATAAGCATACAATCATCTCAGCAGAATGTAACATCAGTTGCCAAAAAAATGCAGTGTTTATGTGGAAATTAGAATCTGAAAGTTGAGTGTATCTTTCAGCCATGTAAACTACTTCGAAATTCTCATGCTATATACATATACGCATGCAAGTTCTATTTTCCTCAAACAAGTTGCAAAGCAGGTGACACTGGAGACTACCTAAGATGCAGCATGATTTTTAATAGCAAATTAATGGTCAGTTGAAAAGCCACCGAAATCGATGACACATGGAAAAAACCTATTCGAAACTTCTTGTCCTTGGGCAGATCATCAAGTTAATCACAATCCCATTGAAGATTTATTTCTATGGATTATGTTACATTCCATGCAGAATTTAGCCTTAGAAAATTAGAAAATAAGTGATAGGTTAGAAATCATACTTTTGTTTGTAAAAGTAAAGTGAATTAGGTGAAGGAAGATCCCAAAAGAACAAAAAGTCAGAGATGACAGTCCCGTTAAAGTTTAAAAGAGATTCAAAGATCAATGGGATAGCTTGTAACTTTGATTGACTAACTTATTCAACATTATTTTGAGAACTAATAGATGTTTGATAAACGTGGGAGAAGACTTTCGTTATTGATTCATAAAAATAAGGAAGACATTCGAAATTGCTCCAGTTATCAAAGGAACTAACTAATAACATAAAAATTATGAAATGGTGCTATGAAAAAAAAAAAAAAAGACAGAGATTTCCTACAATTGGTTTCATACCTGAAATATCAATTCAGAAACTATTTATTTATTGAGACAACTAGTAGAAGCATGTAGAGAGAAGAATAAAGATTTACATAATGGTATTTGTTCACCTATTAAAAGACTGTAACAAGATTTCTAGAAACTTATTTTGGTGGGTTTTAAATATAATGATTATCTAGTAGTTTCATTGACATAATATCTTATATACATGATAGAGTAATTACTTCTATTAGGATCATAGGTGTACCTAGCAAATTACACATGTTAAACAAAAAATTACTAGAAAAGCTAGAAACTAGGAAAGAAGCACATAAAAGGAGAACATGAAGTGGAACAGTAGTGACCAAGCAAGTACCTCTCACTAGTCCTAAACACAGCTCCTGCATTCTCTAGCAAAATCTTGAGCAGCTCCAAAGCCACAATCTTTCCCTTCATGAGTGCAGGATCAGCCACTGCCTCCTTCGGAGGGGTCTTCATGGAGAGTTTACAGAGGGCCCGGAACACCAGGAAGGCATCACGCCTCAGCTTGTTCCCAATCTGAACCTCTGCTTCATCATCTCTGTCCACCAGTCCCTCCGGCCCCAGTTCATCCTTCCTGTCTTCCAGGGCTGTCTTGTACATGCTGATCTCCCAATACTTGGCATCCAGCATGTCCTTGTCCGTCGAGTCCAGAAGGTCAGCAGGGTTGGTGCTCTCGACCGCCGTGGTCTCGAACGCCCCGTCGTGTTTGCTGGCAGACTCAGTACGGGCCAGCGGAGTGGAAGGGTTCAGCACCACATCGATGTCACTGATGATCCTGGTGATAAACCCCTGGACGAAGCTGACGTCCGCGGCAGCAGCGTTGGACGAGCGATCGGCGGGCTCCATCAGCTCGGCGACGACAATCGGCTGGACGGGGACGGTGGAGGAATCGGCCTCCATGCGGCGGAAGACAATGACGAGCATCTGGATGAGCGACGCCTTGGCGGTTGTCTGATTGACCGGGTTCTTGCTACCGAGATAGAGGTCGTAGCAGGTGCGGACGATCTGGAGGAGGGCGTCACCGTGGATACGGAGCGCAGTGGATGTGACGGCAGAGAGGAGGGTCTTGAGAACGAGCAGCTCGAGGGCGTCATCGCCACCGCCGCTGAGGGCGAGGGAGCCGCAGACGGCATCGATGAGCTGGGCGAGAAGGCCGAGCGTCGGGGCCGCCGGCGGGGTTCGGCCTCGCCGTGGAGGTAGGAGTGGGCGACGAGCCTCTGAAGCAGTCGAGGGCGGGCTCAGCGACCGCGGGGGGAGGCAGACGAGCAGCGGGTGATGGGGGCGAGGAAAATCTCCGATCGGCGGAGTGAACGGCGCGCCGCCGTCGCGGAGGGGCCGGGGAGGGAGGAGGAGGAGTTAGAGGGCGAGGGAGCCGCAGACGGCATCGATGAGCTGGGCGAGAAGGCGAGCGTCGGGGCCGCCGGCGGGGTCGGCCTCGCCGTGGAGGTAGGAGTGGGCGACGAGCCTCTGGACGCAGTCGAGGGCGGGCTCAGCGACGCGGGGGGAGCCAGACGAGCATGCGGCGATGAGGGGGGCGAGGAAAATCTCCGAGTCGGCGAGGGAGTAAACGGCGGCGCCGCCGTCGCGGAGGGGACCGGGGAGGGAGGAGGAGGAGTTAGGGAGGAAGGGGAGGGGGGAGGCGGAGGGTGGGAGAGGCGATCGATGAGGGACTTGCACTGGTGGGCGAGCTTGGAGTGGCCTTTGCGCCAGGACGCGTTCTTGACGATCTTCTCGAGGGCCGGTGCGAGGACGAGGGCGAGGTGGGAATCGGCTTCCGGAGAAGCCATTCCCCCAGAATCTGATCGAAACGAGGGCGGGAGGCGGCGGGGAGGGAGAGGGGTGTAGACGGCGGCGGGTCGGAGAGGAAACGATGCCGGATCTGGAGAGGGCTTTAGATCTCGTGCACAAGGCTTTACATGTGCGTAACCGTGTCACACCCGTACAAAATTGCGCCCAAGAGTGTGATTGATCTCGTGTGGCATTGGCTGCTTCGTAGATGCTTTTCTTTTCTTTTTTTTCTTAATATATGAAATGGACATCATGTGATGCTGCTGCTTTTCTTTATACCAGAGAATAATTAGTGCTGCTGCTGTCTAAAATATCGACTTAACTTGTAACACATGCAGATGCGAGTTGATGAATGATGCCACATATTACTGCGTCGGTTAGGAACCACGGAGTATTCAGTGTAAGGGACAAAGGCCATGGGCTGCAGGTCTTCACCATTGTGGCCCAATCGAATAGTTCATCCATCTCCATGTAGAGGGCAGAATTCGTCCAAGCTTCGACCCAACTCACGGAGGAAGGGTTCGACTCGACCACGATGTTGGTGGATCGATGGCCCCTTTTGTTTGTTGGCCGACACCTTCGATTCCACTCGATGCCACAAGACAAAGTCTGTCTCGATATGTATGCGTCAGTGAGAGATAGAGAGGGAAACATGTTACACGTCAGTTAGGTGGACACCATATCCAACGGATGAGCCCACAGAAAAGAAGGTAACTCTGTCATCATCATCCAACAGTGCCTACACGACAGTTGCTGCTATCTTGACCACCAACGATGAAGTCAATTGCAAGAATAACACGGATGGTTGGTGTAGAACTACAATGGGGAAATAATTACAGTTTGTCTTCTGCAACAAAGCCACATACCAAGTCAAAAGTGTCTCCTCACCCATAGTAGCGGGTTACCAGATTGAGAGAAGCATTCATATCAAGCATTATAAATGTGTGTTGAATCCAGGGGAAACTAAAACAGGCACTGCCACCACCATGATGAGGAAAGGCCATGTTCTAACCTTGTTTGCAGTTGCTGAAACTGAATTGCTAGGAATCAATCAGCTCCTTGAAAAGGCGGAAATTCCAGTTGGCATACATGTCAAAGCTCTGAACCAGTTCTTAGTGTTATACAACATCTATCGGGAGTTCATGACCACATCCTTGTTGGCCTGAAAGCAAAGGCCAAATCTTGTTAAGAACAAACTGCCATGTGAATTCACTCAAAAGAGGACAGGTTAGATACTCACAGACTTGGCCAGCTCACTAGCTTTCTGATCATCAAAGCCTAGGGAAGCCAATACCTTGTAACCACCTGATTCTTTCTCAGACCATATGCCCAGAAGCATATGTGCAGTGGTTATCTCTCCATCCTCACCTGCTACCATTATAACAAAACTTAATCCAAGCCTGGCTGGATTTGAGTTGGCAGAGAAAGAATTGATCACTTTAAAAGAATCAACAATTTTCAAATCCACAATTACACGTTCCACTAAACTACTTACCACATGCAGTAAATTTACCCGTTCACCAACTATAGTGTAACATAATTGAAACTGGCTCAGACCCTGGATGCTAAATTCCAATTGATTAACTTTATGAACAGCTAAAGTCTCATAAAGAACAGTGGCAAAAATGGATTAAGAAAAAGGTATGAAATGATACATACAAGTTGTTGATCACTATTGAATGCAAATTCAAGGCAACCTAACCCAATCAGCCATGCAGGAACTTCCATACCAAAATGATTTAAGAACATTGCAAGAAAATAATGAAAAAAATAAAAACTGTATGTGATCTTATAGGCTAGTCACAAGGATCATACTAGGTCCTTAAAGCTGTCAGCATAAAGTTAACCATAGTCGAGTCAGGCCAAGTGATGCCTAATAAACTCAGCATCAGTTTCCTGCTTGATGCTCTGGGCAGGTTCAGGCAAACACAGTCAAAGGAAGCTCACTTTATGGTGACATATATAAATTAATTATAAAACAGGATCAAGTAATACAAGAAATCAAAGTTCAAACTAACCAACTAACCAGATTTCAATTTCTCATCAACAGCCCAATCTAGTGCCCTTTGTGCTGATTCAGTCAAGGGAGGATGCTCAGGGCTAAAAGAGAACAGGTCCGACTTGCCCAGTAACTTTACAGTCTCTTCACGCACTTTAAAAAGAGTAATTCCAATTGCACGTAAGAATTTTGATGCTTCATTTGTTCCTAATAGAAAGACCAAGCATACATTAATTACTTAACGAACATCCATTAGTTAAGGATTCTTAAATGAGCTACAAACTAACCAAATTAGGAGATAGTATTACATTATCAGATAGCACACAGGAACAATTCTATCATGCAAATGGAGCTCAGAATAGAGAATGTAAGCCCCATCTTTGAAGCTTAATTGGCAAGCTATCACTCATGAAGTGAGCATACAAAGTTATTTTCCTAAAAAGACAGCGCTGAAGAGCTAGCTAGATCTAACAGCGATAATAACATTATCCTACATTTTCATTGCTTCTCCTCTTTGAGAAATAATCTATCCCATCGAATAATAGGATCAAGGTGCAAGATATCAACATTTGTTTCTCTAACCTACGGTTGGTGTTGCACAAACCACAGGATTGCTTTCTCAGTTCCATTTAAGAAGTTTTTGTTGCAGAAGCCAAGTGACATGCATACAAACAAACCAAAAATATTAATACAGATATAGTTTGCCATTAAGCAAGACCATAGTTAAGTTATATGGGATAAAACACACATTGTGTTGTTTTACTACACTTTATAAACTTATTTTTGGCAGAGGCAGGAATTTGTACAGGTTGAGACAGAAAAAGTGACAACTAATGCATTATCAAAAAAATTTAAGTGCATTTCTTAAAACAAATCAACCTTTCATATTTATAACTAATTGGTTGACATCTCCTAAATTCTACTCATGTAAGAAGCTATTGGTTAAAAAATCTGTATATTCTTTGATTTGATATTGATGCAAGTTATTTGACTAGTTTTTCATAGGTTTTTAAATTCAATGCATCCCTTATTTCCATATTTCTTCAGACTCAAACTAACCAAGATCATCTGACAAGTTTAACCAAAGATAGATATTCCTAAGGAGATCGATACCTTCGCTACTTAACAAAGTGTTTAAGCTTCTTTCAATCACAAAAGAAAGGCACCAAGTAGCTAAACTCTTCTCGAAAGAAGACAAATAATCTCACATGATATGCTTTGCAAGTACTGAAAAATGGAAAACCTAAATTAAACAAAAGGACTAAAAGAAATAAGCATGAGTAAGAAACAAACTACTAACAACCCTTAATTTTTTGATGTTTTAACCTCTACGTTTAGATCTTTTATGGAAGTCAACCGCAAGCTAGAGTCTGAAAGTATTTGTTGACCTTTGACACTAGACAAAGATGTTGATTAAGGCATTGAAATCTTGATTTCCAATAAAATGATATATGACATCCTAGATGGCTGAGGCTTCACATAATCATGATATAGGGATTCATGGGTACTTATATCTGACAATTCTTATCTCTTTCACTCTTTCTTCTGATCAACTAAATTCATAAGTATTAAATGGATTATTTGATACTAAACTTAGTTATTCCAAAATATTAATGCAGTAATTTTTTAAATATCTTACAATTGAAATAGTAAAGCATAACATAATAACCTGTAACTACTACTTATCTAGTTTCATGACTGCTTTAAATTCACCAAACCTGAGTTTCTATCCGTGATCAAAATCAACTCAGCAAACTCAATAATGAAAACTATGAACAAGATTCTTTAAACATTTTTTGTCAGTTTCAGCCAATGGCCAGATTGACCCAAAAGAATTTGAGTTCATACTCAGAATTCAAACATTGGTGAGTGTAGCGCATATACTTGTGCCACTAGACGAACTTCAGGCTGGCACCTAAGTAGAAATTGCATTGTCAAAACAGCCAAGATTTGAAGCTAAATCATGGATTTGAAGCAACAACATTGAGTATCAATATATTTTGTGCTGGGTCTTTGCCACCCATGGGCTGGCACAGTACATAACCATCCCCATTCATGTGCTAGTTGACATACTTGGACACTTAGTATATGACAACATAGTATCATACCATGCAGTAATATGCATGCTTCGCAATGCAGTGTTTGACCAACATAAATATCCTAAAAGATAATCGGTCTAACATTTGAACAAACATGTGAGATGCATGTTTGGTAATGAGAGAAAAAATGAACTCTGCTAGCAACAAAATATTTCCACAACAATTGTCAACGTACATGACTTGCAGGAAGAGTTGCAAGATGATTATGTCTTTTTTTTCTCTCAAAGAATATGTAGCAAGTAATTCTTGCGGAAATAAAGGTAACTACTAGATTGCATTTGATAACAGAAGTATGGAAAGGGAAGTCAGAGATCCAACTGACCTTCAACCAAGATGCCCATGAGGAGGGCCTCCGTCCCTGTTTTGGGGTACTTGAGCTTCCGCGCCTCCAATTCCGCCATGCCAAAGGCCCTAATGGCCATCGACGACCATCTGTCCCATTCATTACTAATTCAATTACTACTACCCAAAACAACCCTTATCGAAGCACTAGGAAACCAATCATCAAAAGAAAGCCACAACAAGAACAAAGACCAGGGACCTCTATAGCTTACTTGGGCATCTTCTCGGCCGACGCTCTCTCCGGTTTCCTGATCCAAAGATGAGCTAATAAGAATCGAAATGATCCAATGGAAGGAATGAAGTGGGGGCTTACGCTGTGGGGAGCAAGGAGACGACGGCAGCAAAGCGGAGACTCGGCCTCCGGAACAGCGAGGGCGGCGCGAGGGAGATGGAGCCGGCGAGGAGAGAGCTTGAGAGGCGGACGGCGCGGGGGTTGGACGGCGGCAGCAGGGAGGAGGCGGTCTTGGTGGGAATTGGGAGGAGGGAGAGGGTTGAGGCGGCCATCTATACCTTCGCCGGCCGGCCGGCGTCGATCGATCTCTCTTGAATTCGCTGGAGATGATGGGATTTGAGCGCGTGCAGTGACTGTTTCGAGCAATTCGCTTCTTTATAGGATGAGGTTGACTCGGGGGTAAACCGTTTCGAACCGAACCGTTTAAGGCTCCGAACCGAATCGGTTTTTTGATTTAATTTGATTAATGTAAAATACTCTGAACATTCAGATTTAATTGATTCAAGACTATTAATTCGGTTCTATTAATTAATTTATAATTGTAAATATTTTTAAATATATATATATATATATTTATTTATTTATTTAAATAAATCGGTTCAATTTAATTGAATAAAATATCTTAATCTAATCGGACGATATGATAAAGATTTATAAAATTAAGCTCACATCATTTCTAATATTAAGTTTTGGGATGATTTAATTAATCAGTTTGAACGATTAAGGAGTTAAAATAATTAATTTAGATTAATATCTCTTAAATTAAAATTGATTTGGTTCAGTTTAAACTAATAAACCAAATTAAAGAATGATATCCCGAATCAAAACTATAAAACTAAACCGAAATTAGTTCAGAATATCTCTGTTGAGGGGTACTGTTAAATTTTAAAATCTAATTTGATTTTTTTATTCAAAAATTTTTATTTTTATAATAAAAAAACATCTTTTTTCTTTTTTTTTTCCTCCTTTTATTATTTTTCTTCTTTATGAACGATATCGAGGGGGCAACAAGTAAAATTAAATAACGATGAGGGGGCAAATGAGTGACGAAGTGAGGATGAAATAAGAAGTTATGAAAAAAGAAAAATATAAAATTGATAATACAAACGATTATAAATAATATAATATTATTTTTATTAATTTTTTAAAAATAGTAATAAGCACGATTTAGATCGATATCCAACAGATCAAAATGACACGAATCCATATTGAGACAAAGAATATTATATGCTTATGCTTAGGGCTACGTCAAATATTATGAGTATTTAATAAATACTTTAATCGGTTAATCGTCGATAGAAAGATTGAGCATCAAATCATTTTTTAAGAAAAGAACAATTATAAATTAATTAGGAAAATGAAGAACTTTAAGCGTTCTAAATCGATGCTGAATGTCGCGAACAATAGACTCCATTGCCGTGGAATCTCTTATTGACGATCGATGCATTTAATGACGTTGACAACATCCAAATAAATGATTGGATGGTGCAGTGAAAGAGATTTAGCATAGTTGAGAGCTTGTAAGTAGTGCAATAGCAGATCCGAAATTTTAAGGTAAATTTGAGTTGGCTCTCCAATTTATCCATTCTAATAGAGAGCTAATTATAAATTATTTATGATTAGACTCTTTCAGTATTTTGATCTCTCAACATAAAAAAATTATATTGAAATTCCTATACTTATACCTATTTAGCATCCTAAAAAATTTACATTAAAACTTATATGATTAATTTTATTTATTCTAATATCGTTAATTTTATTGACGGAAGATATAATACATGATAATACGTACATGAATGACACAAAAAAATGAATAAAAATATAATTTTAATAATAATAACATACAATAATACTGTAGGTGGTTATTATAGTCATCCTTGATAAGAATGATACGATGACGATCTTATCGATATCATAAATGATGAAAAAAAATATAATTTCAATTCGATTATATCTTTCGTCAATGAAATCAACTGCTATGATAAACGAGATTAAATATTTTATTTTTATAATTATAAATATTTTAATATAATTTTTTTAAATATAGAGACAGAGAGATTTGATTATAGAAATTTTAATATAAAATTTTTAAATCTAACAATCATAACTACAATGAATAATTTATTCGTTTTCAAAACACCATGACATCATGGATAAAAAAGTATTGACCAAGACCTACATAGACCTAAGGAAATCAATTCTGGCCCATGAAAACACAACGTGGGAAATCAAATCGCTTCCAGCTTCGAGATGCAGCAAAACCCGTGGAACTTTCAGCGTCGGCCACTGGTTTCCTTGACCGCCCATGTTTTTTGTTTTTGTTTTCTTGTTTCTGTTTTCTGTTGACTGGCCGAACTATGTTGACCGCATCTGTGCATGGGCGCCACAAATTATACGACTCAATTTTGACTTTTTCCAAAGCAAAGGAGGAGAAATATTGACATTAAGCACCGTTATGGTCTCCGTAACGGTTTCGGGTGCTTCACGTGACGTTACACGTAACGGCAAGAAAATATACAGATCATTCGATTTTTTTCTCTGAATAGATCATACCGGTTCGGAATGTATCGGTAAGCCATCGATATCTGGTTTCGTTACTTTCAAGGAATATGCTCAGGGCTGCGTCAAAGATGCGATGCGGATTCGCCGCATCCCACGTGCCGCAATAATTAGTCTTAATAGGACCCACTTTTCTTTTTTTGCCAATAAACCCAATTTTCTTCTTATTTGATGCAATGCCAAGTGGTTCTATAAAGGATCACATACGCTCGCTAATCTCAAAGCAGAAAAGAAGCCTTGCGGAACTCCCATTAACGTCTTAATCTCCCGTAAGAGATTTTGATTAGCACTCATAATTACCGTGGAGATTCTTAATTAGTAATTTCCGTGCATTAAAATTGTTATGAGGGTAAACATATAATTTAAATGCTTTGCAAAAATAAACACTTAAAGAAGCCCGAAAATTATAAAAGCCTCAAAAAAGGACATAAAAATCATCGATAACTGTGGTCAAATCCGTGGATCGCGTTCCTCGAATCCAACGGCTCTTCCTGGCTCGGCTTCTCATCCGTCCGTCTATAAATCCTTCGCCGCCCTCACATCTTTTCACCTACGCACAGTCTCTGCCTCATCGCTTCCTTTCCGTCTCCGTCCCGATCGAGCGAGAAAAAGGGAAAGGGAAAAAATGGTGACGATCAAGTCCGTGAAGGCCCGTCAGATCTTCGACAGCCGTGGAAACCCCACCGTTGAGGTTAGATCCGTTTCCTTCTCGCTTCTATCCGCCGTCTCCTCCTCCTCCTACTCATCATAGGGTTTTAGGGTTTTTAGATCTCTGGCTGTGACTCCTTATGCAGTGAAGGATGCCTCAACAATTATCTTTTCTTGTGTCAGATCTGATTTATCTGCTTGGGAATTGATGAAAAAACACCCATACCCTTTTTTTCTTCTTCCCCCTTCTCTCTCTGAAAGCGGTTGTCGTGTTTGTTTCAGGTGGATCTTCACTGTGATGATGGGACCTTTGCCAGGGCTGCTGTCCCCAGTGGTGCATCCACGGGTAAATGATCGCACATCATTTCTTTGATCTTTTGTTATTTCTGTTTGTTTCAAAGATTATGTCGTTTTGGTATACAAAAGTGGTGTCTTTCATGAAAAGATAACTGTTCAAGGGCTTCGATCTTCGATAAAGACGATAACTTCAACGTATTTGGCTATTGCTTGCGTAAGCTGGTTTAATTGTGCACATCTCAAGTGGTGAAAATAATATAATCATTATGTGATCGTGCTAGTCTATTCTGGTTATGGATTATCGATTTTTGAGTGCTATAGTTGAATAGCTGTTTTCCTCTGCTTGTTTTATGTCTTTAAGAACACACTAATTGGAAATTTTTTGATATTTAAGGTGTATACGAAGCATTGGAGTTGAGAGATGGTGGATCGGATTACCTTGGAAAGGGTGTCCTTAAGGTTATGTTTCGACTTATCTGCTTGAAAGAGTTCTTTCTCTCCTTCAAGTGATTTCTCAAGTTACAAATGTTGTGGCATGACTTTTAATAGACTCTTGTTAGATCAATCAAATTAATCTACAACCTATATGATTTTACAGCATTAACTCACTGGTTCGAAAACTATCTCAAGAGTAGCAACCCTAAGAGAGTACGAAACTATTTTAACATTTGTTCATTGATTTTTTTTTTGTTTTTCCGTCTTAGTATCCTCTCGACAGCATTTGAACTATTTCTACCATCTTTTGAGTGGCACCCTAACAATTGCATAAGCTAGTTGTGATAGGATATAATAATCTCTTTTGTAGAACTAATTATGTATTCATCTTTTTGGTTTAGATGTCTGAAGCTTATAGCCTATTTTAAAAAGAAAACTATCATATTTGTTAATGTTTTTGGGATTTTGATTCCTATTGTGTATAAAGTTGGAGAAGACAATAATGTTAAACGTTATTTTTGGCTCAGGCTGTTGAGAATGTGAATACTGTAATTGCTCCAGCACTGATTGGCAAGGTATGTGAGAGACTATAAGTTTGGTGCACTTATTTGGATTATTTTTACTTTAGATTAAACTGCACATTGGTAGTCTAACCAACATTCATGTGCATATCGTTGCAGGATCCTACTGAGCAAGCTCAGATTGATAACTTCATGGTCCAGCAGCTTGATGGCACACAAAACGAGTGGGGCTGGTGCAAACAGAAGGTAATATTCTGCTATTGAAACATTATTTTATACATGCTGTATTCTTTTTCCATGATTCACCATCCTGGTTGGATGCTTTTGCTTCAGCTTGGTGCCAATGCTATTTTGGCAGTATCACTTGCTTTATGCAAAGCAGGTGCAAGTGTGAAGAAGATTCCTCTCTATCAGGTTTGTAAAGTGATTATGTTGTGTGAAATTGGTAGTAATTGGTTAAACTTCTTATTGTCTGATGTGTATTTCTTTCCCTGAAATGCAGCACATTGCAAATCTTGCTGGAAACAAGAACTTAGTTTTGCCTGTGCCTGCATTCAACGTTATAAATGGAGGATCACATGCAGGGAATAAGCTGGCCATGCAGGTTATTATTCCCATCAGCTATGTGCTGTGCAGTTGCATATACTATTAGTTATTATGCTTATCTTTTTTCTTTGGGTATTATAATAGGAATTCATGATTCTTCCGGTGGGGGCCTCCTCTTTCAAGGAAGCCATGAAGATGGGTGTGGAAGTTTATCATAATCTGAAGGTTTGTAACATAGTATTTTTGCCAATTTCTAAACTCTGATTCAGAGAGCATCGTTTGACACATTCTCTTTTTTTTAGGCTGTCATTAAGAAGAAGTACGGACAGGATGCCACTAATGTTGGAGATGAGGGTGGTTTTGCTCCCAACATTCAGGTCTGCTGTGCATTTTGATTCTTATATGATTGCCTCCTGCCTTTTCCATTAAGTTTGTGATGTGGCATAATTCGTGCAACATGTTTAAATAGAGTCTACATAGATGCAGTTATCTAGAGTGTACTATGTTTCTGTAATATATATTATTAGTTATATTCTGGTTAGAGCAGTAGCAGCCGAGCAAGCAAATATGCCGCGCATCAGGAGTGAGCCTGCAAGTTGCAACCTTACCCCATGAGCTTAACAGCCTTTTTTCTACTTGCTCTGTGTCGATATTTTCCTTTTTTTTAGGTGATGAAGATACTAGGACATTCTGTTTTCAGTCTGCAGCATTTTTTTGTGTTTCTGGTTTCAACTGCAATGCATCAGCTTTGGTGCAAATGCAATTTTCTCTTCTAATCTTAGGGTTAGTTTGACAACAAGTATGGCCGATTTGTTGCTGCTGTATGAACAGCTTTAGATAAAGTTTATTGAAGTCTAGGTATGTTGATCAAAGTATTTTTTTTGGGAAGATAAAAGATAAAAAATACACTTTTCCTTTTATTTTATATTTATGTAAGTCATTAATGATCATATTTATAAGTAACATCTCATCTCATATTACCCCATATTATATTTTTTAAAGCTTGCAATATTATGCACTTTTGCTTCTTTACAGGGTCATAACTGAAAAAGTTCTTAGTGGCCACTTGCTTTATTTTCTGATAATAAAGTTAGTGCAACATTTGTTTCTCTTTTTGAAGTGCATTAATAAGTGAGGGCAACAGTTTACCAAGTGTTTACTTGCTAAACTGTTTGTGAACTATATTTTTGTATATATAGTTTGTCTTCTGGTTTTAAAGGTAATGTTGCATTTGGTACTTATGTGTTAAAGTTGTTCTGGAACCATCTAGGATTGTTGTAATGGAAGCATCTTTTTAGGCACTGACAGTTGTTTGCCATGTCTAGTTTTTTCACAAACTTCTGCCATAGCTTTCATTGCTCCTATGAAGTCGGTTTTGTGGCTTATTAGATAGAAATCTCCTCTTAACATTGTGTCAATGTCTAACCATACACATACGAGTCTCTTACAGCATACATAATTTTAATTCTAAAGCTTGGATACTCCTGGGCAAATCATTTGCTGTTGATTTCTAAACTTTGTGAATATCTTTGGAAGTGGAAATTCAAGCTGCCAAATTTTAGGATCAATTTGGATTCAAGTTCTCATTGGCTAAGATTTTATTTTTTTACTTTTTGTTGGTTAGTAATTTTTGCTGTTAATGATATTTGAAACTTCATGCCTACTTTAGTTGGCGAACAACATCAGCCCATGAATGCTTAACTATACCTTGCCCTGCAGCACATTGCATTCATGCTGTCAGAATTTTTTTGGTTGAAGTCAGAAATTTTTTTGGTTAAAAATATCTCTGTCTGTCATCTATGGGGGTGATCTCACACATATGTATCCATTTTTCAATTCCAGGAGAACAAGGAAGGTCTTGAACTTTTGAAGACAGCCATAGCTAAAGCTGGTTATACCGGCAAAGTATGTGCTATAATTTGTGTTTATTTCCATGTACATGTGTTCCCTTATAAGTTTTGAGTTCTAAATTTCAGCTTTTGATTGTTCTTGTCTATTTCTGTAGGTTGTTATTGGCATGGATGTTGCTGCTTCTGAATTCTATAGCGAAAAGGATAAGACTTATGATCTCAACTTCAAGGAGGACGTAAGAATGCTTTTGTTGGTTAACTAAACTACTAAAGTACTTCTTGTTCTAAATCTTATGATTATCTTAAGTTTCCCTCATGTTTGTTTCATTTCTTGCCTATTTTTACATTTGGTGATGTGAAAATCTCTGTTACTGCAGAACAATGATGGTTCTCAAAAAATATCTGGAGACAGTCTGAAAAATGTCTACAAATCTTTTGTCAGCGAGTACCCCATCGTATCAATTGAAGACCCATTTGATCAGGATGATTGGACCCACTATGCAAAGATGACAGAAGAGATTGGAGATAAGGTGCAAATTGTTGGAGATGATCTTCTCGTTACCAACCCAACAGTAAGTTTCTATTAGGAAAAGACTAAAAATCTATTGTATCTTAAGAATATTCCTATTTTAGATCTGAAATCTTTTGTTCAATTTACTTCTGCAGCGTGTTGCCAAGGCGATAAAGGAGAAGGCATGCAATGCCCTTCTTTTGAAGGTATTGTCTAATGATTTTATTGTTGTTCCTTTGTTTTGGGATTAGGAGGTTAATTATCTGGTAGGATTGTGGATGAGGGAAAAAAATCGAAGTTAGATGTATCTGGTTAGATATACCAGTTGGGCTGGCTGCTTAGAACCTGCAATCAGGACAGTCCAAGATGTGCTGAGAGAAAGGATACAGTAAAATATACCCATTCTTAGAGTTGGGGTATGAACGATTGTAAGAGGATTTCAAGAACCATAATTATTCTGCATTTTATCTCATAAGAGAGTGGTGGTGGAAGAGGAAAATACAACAAAACTCAGGCTCAGACTTCACAGGCATAGTACCAGACTTTTGAATCCTCATCAAAACCTGGCCTGAATAGCTTTTTTTTTTAATATAACATCGTGTCTGCTTCTTTGTTCATGTGGATATTCCATAGTTTTCTTGATGGCATATAAGATTCTTAGCATCGGGAGGTATCCCCTCTTGAAACATAATGTTATTCTATTTGCATGGCTGTTTAGGTGAATCAAATAGGGTCTGTTACTGAGAGTATTGAAGCTGTCAAAATGTCTAAACATGCTGGCTGGGGAGTGATGGCTAGCCACCGGAGGTACGCTTTTAGCTTGTGTACAATTTTTTATTAGCATCCGTAGGTGATTCTCACTCTTCTTCTCTTGTTATAGTGGTGAGACGGAAGATACTTTTATTGCTGACCTCTCGGTTGGTTTAGCCACGGTATGTTACATTCATCGACACTGAACCATATGATTTTTGTAGAAACATACATGGTTTGTTCTCCAACAAGTCTCTGTTGTTTGAGAGATGATGATTCTTAAACAGGGCCAAATCAAGACTGGAGCTCCGTGCCGCTCTGAGCGCCTTGCTAAGTATAACCAGGCAAGTGATCACGCCATATTATTATAATATGAAGACCTCTCTACAGAGCGATTGATGTGCCATATTAAAACATTTCTTTTTGTGCGGTGAACACAGTTGCTGAGGATCGAGGAGGAGCTCGGTGCTGCAGCTGTCTATGCGGGAGCAAAGTTCCGAGTACCTGTGGAGCCCTACTAAAACGGAAGAGCCTGATGTGAAACTGCCTAGTTTTGATTTCGGCTTTCCTTTTTTACCGGACTAAAGTTGATTTGCTTGAGGAATAATTTCTAGTTCTACACTGCAGTCTTTCTTTCATCGGGAGATGAGTTTGTAACTTAAGACGCGGACCAATGCGTGTCAAATAAGTGTTTTGCTTTGTACTGGAAATATGCACCAGGAAATATTTTTCTTGCCATCCTTTCTTTGCCAGTTGTCAGAAAAATCTTTCCATTTGCCGTATCTGCTAACTTCAGTATAAGGGGATGTAAAACTCATCCATTTTTAGCTACTTGCTATTTTTGTTGTGAACTTATTTGGTAAATGTCTCGTGCGTCGCATGTGGCATGCCCTTTTTAATTCATGAACTCTGTAGTCTTTCCATTCGATCTATTGGTTGGGTTGAGTCGGTGGGTCAGTCGGTCAAACCACATAATTTATGATATATATATATATATATATATATATATATATATATATAATTTTTCTCTTTGGTTGTTATAAATAAAAAAAGGCATAACTATTTTAACAAAATACAAATGACAGTGAATGAAAAATTAAGAGGACTCGATCGGTTGATCGAACCGAACCGAACCGAACCGAACCGATTGGAGGGGTTTGGTTCACCTTTTTTTCCACTTCCGGCCAACCGGTTTGATCCGTATCCGATGACAACGGTTCCATGTGAGAGAACTTGTACCCATCCAAATCATAGGGAGAAATATTGTCGGTGAAAGATGCAGAATCCATGACAGAGTATTATGTGTCTTGATGAGCCACATGCCGCTTCACCATCCAAGGGACTGGTTCAGTGTTCCTTCTTTACGGTGATGGAGTAGTTTGAACCACATTGTCTTGTCCGCCGAAGATGTGGAATTTGGGAATCACCACAAAACAGAAAACCCAACGTCTGCATGCTGCATTAAACTTGTGTCCTCAGGACGTCCTTTTCGAATTAATTTGACTCAGCCCGAGATCTGGAGTGACTCTTTGGTTATGTTTCTCGAGGCAAACACTCCAACTTTACCTGCTTACATCTGTCCAAGAAAAATTATTAATTATTCTATGATATTTATTAATTATTAATACATTACATCAACAAGATCATGGTCGAAATATACATAAAATAATTTTTTTATTTTTTATATTCTCAATCAATCAATCATCTAACAATTATATATTTGATTATATAATTTATGTAATTGATTGTCTCCGTCGTATAAATACTCATCACCTCCATAAATAAAATTTATTTCTTTCGTAATCTATTCCTTAATTCTTTATGGTATTAGAGCTCCTTTTGCCTCGAGTAAGATTTTCTCTTCCTCGCTATTCGACGATAGTAATCCCTCCTCTATATTGATTTATCGTTGTCGATTTGCTTGACGATCCTTTATTGCTTATTCGACCACACCAAAGATATTCTGCCCTTGGGGACATTTAACCAGGCACTCCCACTTCATCCAAGATATGGTCCTATCTTTCGATGGCCAACTTGCCCTCTACGGCTCTCGGGACGATGCATCTCTATCTTTGGGATTTCTCCATTGGTGTCACCACTTGTCATCTTTGGTATCTATCCATTGGTGTCACCATTTCCTTTGCCCACAAGTGGTTGTCTCTTTTTCCTTGATCTGTCTTGTCACAATCGTCTTCCCTTCTTCCTCTCTACATTGGTGACTTTCTCTATAGTATCCATTCAACCCCCCCCCATGATGATCTACTATAATCGCCCGCTAACTTTAAGACAACCTTCACCCTCCTCACACTCTCCTATGGCCGCTCCACCCTCTCGTGGCCACGGTCACTCCACCCTCCACATCTTTGTCGATGAAGTACTTTTTGCCCCGAGCTACCCCCCTTCTTCCTCATTGACTGTTGCACTTTGCTCAACGACCTATTCTCTTCGTCGCCAATCAAATCATGTAATTAGATTAGCTATTTAAATCTGTAATGATCCTCAAATCATTGATTGATTGAGGATATAAAGAAGTTGGGATGTGATTCTATTTGTGTCTTTATCATAATATTCTATCACATTATTTGAACAATTAAATACATATTTAATAAGAATATTCCTCCTCCTCCTCCTCCTCCTCCTCCTCCTCCTCCTCCTCCTCCTCCTCCTCCTCCTCCTCCTCCTCCTCCTCCTCCTCCTCCTCCTCCTCCTCCTCCTCCTCCTCCTCCTCCTCCTCCTCCTCCTCCTCCTCCTCCTCCTCCTCCTCCTCCTCCTCCTCCTCCTCCTCCTCCTCCTCCTCCTCCTCCTCCTCCTCCTCCTCCTCCTCCTCCTCCTCCTCCTCCTCCTCCTCCTCCTCCTCCTCCTCCTCCTCCTCCTCCTCCTCCTCCTCCTCCTCCTCCTCCTCCTCCTCCTCCTCCTCCTCCTCCTCCTCCTCCTCCTCCTCCTCCTCCTCCTCCTCCTCCTCCTCCTCCTCCTCCTCCTCCTCCTCCTCCTCCTCCTCCTCCTCCTCCTCCTCCTCCTCCTCCTCCTCCTCCTCCTCCTCCTCCTCCTCCTCCTCCTCCTCCTCCTCCTCCTCCTCCTCCTCCTCCTCCTCCTCCTCCTCCTCCTCCTCCTCCTCCTCCTCCTCCTCCTCCTCCTCCTCCTCCTCCTCCTCCTCCTCCTCCTCCTCCTCCTCCTCCTCCTCCTCCTCCTCCTCCTCCTCCTCCTCCTCCTCCTCCTCCTCCTCCTCCTCCTCCTCCTCCTCCTCCTCCTCCTCCTCCTCCTCCTCCTCCTCCTCCTCCTCCTCCTCCTCCTCCTCCTCCTCCTCCTCCTCCTCCTCCTCCTCCTCCTCCTCCTCCTCCTCCTCCTCCTCCTCCTCCTCCTCCTCCTCCTCCTCCTCCTCCTCCTCCTCCTCCTCCTCCTCCTCCTCCTCCTCCTCCTCCTCCTCCTCCTCCTCCTCCTCCTCCTCCTCCTCCTCCTCCTCCTCCTCCTCCTCCTCCTCCTCCTCCTCCTCCTCCTCCTCCTCCTCCTCCTCCTCCTCCTCCTCCTCCTCCTCCTCCTCCTCCTCCTCCTCCTCCTCCTCCTCCTCCTCCTCCTCCTCCTCCTCCTCCTCCTCCTCCTCCTCCTCCTCCTCCTCCTCCTCCTCCTCCTCCTCCTCCTCCTCCTCCTCCTCCTCCTCCTCCTCCTCCTCCTCCTCCTCCTCCTCCTCCTCCTCCTCCTCCTCCTCCTCCTCCTCCTCCTCCTCCTCCTCCTCCTCCTCCTCCTCCTCCTCCTCCTCCTCCTCCTCCTCCTCCTCCTCCTCCTCCTCCTCCTCCTCCTCCTCCTCCTCCTCCTCCTCCTCCTCCTCCTCCTCCTCCTCCTCCTCCTCCTCCTCCTCCTCCTCCTCCTCCTCCTCCTCCTCCTCCTCCTCCTCCTCCTCCTCCTCCTCCTCCTCCTCCTCCTCCTCCTCCTCCTCCTCCTCCTCCTCCTCCTCCTCCTCCTCCTCCTCCTCCTCCTCCTCCTCCTCCTCCTCCTCCTCCTCCTCCTCCTCCTCCTCCTCCTCCTCCTCCTCCTCCTCCTCCTCCTCCTCCTCCTCCTCCTCCTCCTCCTCCTCCTCCTCCTCCTCCTCCTCCTCCTCCTCCTCCTCCTCCTCCTCCTCCTCCTCCTCCTCCTCCTCCTCCTCCTCCTCCTCCTCCTCCTCCTCCTCCTCCTCCTCCTCCTCCTCCTCCTCCTCCTCCTCCTCCTCCTCCTCCTCCTCCTCCTCCTCCTCCTCCTCCTCCTCCTCCTCCTCCTCCTCCTCCTCCTCCTCCTCCTCCTCCTCCTCCTCCTCCTCCTCCTCCTCCTCCTCCTCCTCCTCCTCCTCCTCCTCCTCCTCCTCCTCCTCCTCCTCCTCCTCCTCCTCCTCCTCCTCCTCCTCCTCCTCCTCCTCCTCCTCCTCCTCCTCCTCCTCCTCCTCCTCCTCCTCCTCCTCCTCCTCCTCCTCCTCCTCCTCCTCCTCCTCCTCCTCCTCCTCCTCCTCCTCCTCCTCCTCCTCCTCCTCCTCCTCCTCCTCCTCCTCCTCCTCCTCCTCCTCCTCCTCCTCCTCCTCCTCCTCCTCCTCCTCCTCCTCCTCCTCCTCCTCCTCCTCCTCCTCCTCCTCCTCCTCCTCCTCCTCCTCCTCGATTAAAAATAAAAAAATCAAAACTTATAAGCTCCTCGAGTCATCCTTACTTTTAAACATATCTTTTAGGACTTATGAACTTCCAAATGATAAAATAATAATCGTATGAATATACCAAAAAACAAATAATTCTCCTAAAGGGTTCACACCACGATGATGTTGACTTATCAAAAATACCTTAGAAGTAGGGCCACCAAACCAATCTCACTTTAAATATGTCGAGGTGCCAACATAGTGAGTAGGTTTGAATAATATTCTGTCACTTTTCTAAAATAATAATAATAATTGTTATTGTTATTTTTGTCACTATGCTAATGCTCGTCTTCTTAGCCTTTGCATATAAAACACATAAGAGTTAGTCAATCACATCAATGATGATCACACGTAATTTATCAAAATTACCTTAGAAGGAGGATCACGAAACCGATCTCACTTTAAATATGTCGAGTGCCAAAGTAGGGGTAGGTTTGAATAATATTTTATCACTTTTCTATAATAATAATAATAATGATTATTATTTTTGTCACTTTTGCTAATGCTCGTCCATTGCCTATAAATCACAGAAGAGTTAGTCAATCACACCAACGATGATCACATGTTAGATTTATCAAAATTACCTTGGAAGAAGGGCCACGAAACCAATCTTACTTTACATATGTTCAGGTGCTAACATAGGGGGTGGGGGTAGGTATGAATAATTGTTTATTATATATCTATAATAATAATAATTATTATTATTATTATTGTTGTTGTTGTTATTTTTGTCACTTCTTAGCCTCCTCTGCCTATAAATCACAGAAGAGTTGGCCATCACCATAACAGCAGCTGGCTTTAGAACAAGCCTCCACTGCCTCTCCTCCTCCTCCTCCTCCTCCGCTCTTTTTTGAGCTTGGCTTTTGTTGCTATGCTGCCGTTTACGAGCATCGGCGAGGCGGAGGCGGCCCTGGGGAGGAACCTGACGGCGGTGGAGGCGGTCTGGTTCCAGTACTCCTCCGGCATGCATGACTTCTGCCTCTACGCCCACAACATCGTCTTCCTCCTCCTGGTCTACAGTGTCGCCCCGCTCCCCGTCGCCTTGGCGGAGCTGAAGCGCCCCAAGGCCATCCACAAGTACAAGCTCCAGCCCAAGGTCCACGTCCCCGTCGCCGACGTCCTCAAGTGCTACAAGAACGTCGTCAAGACCTTCCTCTTCGCCGTCGGCCCTCTCCAGCTCGTCTCCTTTCCCACCATCAAGGTACCCCTAACGACAACAATTCTCGCTGCAACAACACATGCGTTCATGCATCTCTTCATTTCGCATGTAGAATTGTCTGTACCTTATGTACTGAAGAATGATTAGTATTTGGTGGTGTTACATATCCCTTCCAAGAACTCCGGCGTCTAGTACACGCCGATGATTGATGTGACATGATGCAACAGGAGATACAAGTAATAGATCAAGTTTCCCAAGAAAAATGGAATCTTTGGGGTTGTGTAGTCCTAACTTTGACTCCATAAAGGATTTATCTTTCGTGTCCAAAACTGTTCTCATTCATTGTTTTGTCTAAATCGTAATACTACAGATTTGCACAGCGCACGGGCGATGTGGAGATGGAAGGTATGACTCGTTTCTTCTTCTGTACGCAGTGGGTGGGGATTCGGACGGGGCTGCCGCTGCCGTCGGTGTGGGAGGCGGCGGCGCAGCTGGCCGTATACTTCGTGGTGGAGGACTACTTCAACTACTGGCTCCACCGGGCGCTGCACAGCCGGTGGGGCTACGATCACATCCACCGGGTGCACCACGAGTTCTCGGCGCCGGTGGGGTTCGCCGCCCCCTACGCCCACTGGGCGGAGGTGCTCATCCTCGGCTTCCCAGCCTTCCTCGGCCCCGCCATCGCTCCTTGCCACATCCTCGTCTTCTGGCTCTGGTTCGTCCTCCGCCACGTCGAGGCCATCGAGACGCACTGCGGGTACGTCTTCCTCTCCCTCATCCATCATCGTCTTCTCATTGAGATGCATAACGCTGCAAATTAGATATGGCCCCGTCGTTACATGATCGAGCGACAAACTCTGCTGGTGGCAGCAGGAGAAGGCTGGGCCTGAGACCACAAAGTTTTTGGGATCTTTTGCTCCTCGTGATCTGCCATGCATATGCATGCCTGTTCACGTGGTGTCTAAATTAACCAGCTTGCCTTACCTACCCACCTTAGTATGAGTATTTAAATCGTGTCCTCAACTCAATCGTGTAATCATTCAAACCATTGCATCCAAAACACCAAAGATTAAATTACTCTGACATGTTAAAGTAAACGAAAGTATATGATGAAACCACGGAGAGCTAAATAAAACAAAAAAGGTATTAAGAAGCTCTAACTTCTTTGAATTAGATTTGATAAGTGAGATTAAACATGAGCTACCTGTGAATTATTCCTGTAGTTAGATACCTTTAGTATCTTGATCCTTATACTTTAAAAAATTATATTGACATCTCTATAGATACAAAAGTTAAACATGTATGTCTATTTATGCTAACGTTGTCGGTTTTACCGACGAAAACAAAAAAGCAAAAAGGTAATTTTAATGTCTAAGTTGCTGGTAGTAGCGAACGACGACATTGTTGGAGACCGCGGGTGACTATTGTAGATGAGGAGAGTGACAACGAGAGGTGATGACTGTTCTGTATCTACGTCGATGCCGACATAGTTACTGAATGACGTCGCTCGAGAACCGTGATGATGCTGATGCAGATGCCATGCGATGAATGAGCCACTCGATAACTACGTTGACGTCGATACAGATGCAGAATGATCCTCACCTCTCACCACTCCTCTCCTTATTCATAATAATCACTCGCAATCCTTGGTAGTGTCATTTTCTGTTAAGATAAATAGACTTAGATGTTTTACTTTCGTAACTATAGAAATATTAGTATAAATTTTTAAAGTATACAAATCAAAATACTAAAAGTAGCTAACCGGGATGTTTCAAACATAAAACTTGGTGGTGTTCTGAGTTAAGGTTAAGTGCGACATTAAGCAGTTCTAAGTGACAACTTGGTAGTGTTCATTAAACAATTCGAGCGTGGAGAGCGAAAACCAAATAATTATTCACAC
>CM017192.1:33096774-33141774 GCA_004837865.1 Musa balbisiana | reverse complement strand
TCGATGAGTTAACACGGTTTGATTTATCCTAATGTGCAAGATCAACAGCATGTTGACTTCGAGTCTGGTTGAAGGGACCACAACATAGATTCGATTACAGGTTGGAGATTACTCCTTTTACTATTCGCTTTTTGCTGTTCGTTATGTGTGGGTAGTCCGACCTTAGTGTTGTTCATGAGGATGACTTTTATATCTGTTTTTTATGTGCGATCATTTGTAACAACTTTATTGATTCTTGATCATTATCGTACATGGGTATTTAATGCTCGCTGATGCCACAGGTGATCAACCCATATGTTGGGTGTAGGCATCATCTGATCTACTCGTTTTAATCTTGTTTGTCATTGTTTCCTATCTCCTGTGTGGCCCGGTACATGATAGCGACAGCCTCAAATGGAGTGGGTACAAAGGGATGCATCAGACGATTGACTGATCTCAGGCTCATGGTGCTAGGTGACTTGACGTAACAAAGTAAGAGGTGTCAAGATCATTAATAACAAAGTAAGAGGTGTCAAGATCATTAATAACAAAGTAAGAGGTGTCAAGATCATTAATAACAAAGTAAGAGGTGTCAAGATCATTAATAACAAAGTAAGAGGTGTCAAGATCATTAATAACAAAGTAAGAGGTGTCAAGATCATTAATAACAAAGTAAGAGGTGTCAAGATCATTAATAACAAAGTAAGAGGTGTCAAGATCATTAATAACAAAGTAAGAGGTGTCAAGATCATTAATAACAAAGTAAGAGGTGTCAAGATCATTAATAACAAAGTAAGAGGTGTCAAGATCATTAATAACAAAGTAAGAGGTGTCAAGATCATTAATAACAAAGTAAGAGGTGTCAAGATCATTAATAACAAAGTAAGAGGTGTCAAGATCATTAATAACAAAGTAAGAGGTGTCAAGATCATTAATAACAAAGTAAGAGGTGTCAAGATCATTAATAACAAAGTAAGAGGTGTCAAGATCATTAATAACAAAGTAAGAGGTGTCAAGATCATTAATAACAAAGTAAGAGGTGTCAAGATCATTAATAACAAAGTAAGAGGTGTCAAGATCATTAATAACAAAGTAAGAGGTGTCAAGATCATTAATAACAAAGTAAGAGGTGTCAAGATCATTAATAACAAAGTAAGAGGTGTCAAGATCATTAATAACAAAGTAAGAGGTGTCAAGATCATTAATAACAAAGTAAGAGGTGTCAAGATCATTAATAACAAAGTAAGAGGTGTCAAGATCATTAATAACAAAGTAAGAGGTGTCAAGATCATTAATAACAAAGTAAGAGGTGTCAAGATCATTAATAACAAAGTAAGAGGTGTCAAGATCATTAATAACAAAGTAAGAGGTGTCAAGATCATTAATAACAAAGTAAGAGGTGTCAAGATCATTAATAACAAAGTAAGAGGTGTCAAGATCATTAATAACAAAGTAAGAGGTGTCAAGATCATTAATAACAAAGTAAGAGGTGTCAAGATCATTAATAACAAAGTAAGAGGTGTCAAGATCATTAATAACAAAGTAAGAGGTGTCAAGATCATTAATAACAAAGTAAGAGGTGTCAAGATCATTAATAACAAAGTAAGAGGTGTCAAGATCATTAATAACAAAGTAAGAGGTGTCAAGATCATTAATAACAAAGTAAGAGGTGTCAAGATCATTAATAACAAAGTAAGAGGTGTCAAGATCATTAATAACAAAGTAAGAGGTGTCAAGATCATTAATAACAAAGTAAGAGGTGTCAAGATCATTAATAACAAAGTAAGAGGTGTCAAGATCATTAATAACAAAGTAAGAGGTGTCAAGATCATTAATAACAAAGTAAGAGGTGTCAAGATCATTAATA
Organism: Musa balbisiana; assembly: GCA_004837865.1. Lineage (NCBI taxonomy): Eukaryota > Viridiplantae > Streptophyta > Magnoliopsida > Zingiberales > Musaceae > Musa > Musa balbisiana. The sequence continues at coordinate 33,139,928 of CM017192.1, read as the reverse complement.
ACAAAGTAAGAGGTGTCAAGATCATTAATAACAAAGTAAGAGGTGTCAAGATCATTAATAACAAAGTAAGAGGTGTCAAGATCATTAATAACAAAGTAAGAGGTGTCAAGATCATTAATAACAAAGTAAGAGGTGTCAAGATCATTAATAACAAAGTAAGAGGTGTCAAGATCATTAATAACAAAGTAAGAGGTGTCAAGATCATTAATAACAAAGTAAGAGGTGTCAAGATCATTAATAACAAAGTAAGAGGTGTCAAGATCATTAATAACAAAGTAAGAGGTGTCAAGATCATTAATAACAAAGTAAGAGGTGTCAAGATCATTAATAACAAAGTAAGAGGTGTCAAGATCATTAATAACAAAGTAAGAGGTGTCAAGATCATTAATAACAAAGTAAGAGGTGTCAAGATCATTAATAACAAAGTAAGAGGTGTCAAGATCATTAATAACAAAGTAAGAGGTGTCAAGATCATTAATAACAAAGTAAGAGGTGTCAAGATCATTAATAACAAAGTAAGAGGTGTCAAGATCATTAATAACAAAGTAAGAGGTGTCAAGATCATTAATAACAAAGTAAGAGGTGTCAAGATCATTAATAACAAAGTAAGAGGTGTCAAGATCATTAATAACAAAGTAAGAGGTGTCAAGATCATTAATAACAAAGTAAGAGGTGTCAAGATCATTAATAACAAAGTAAGAGGTGTCAAGATCATTAATAACAAAGTAAGAGGTGTCAAGATCATTAATAACAAAGTAAGAGGTGTCAAGATCATTAATAACAAAGTAAGAGGTGTCAAGATCATTAATAACAAAGTAAGAGGTGTCAAGATCATTAATAACAAAGTAAGAGGTGTCAAGATCATTAATAACAAAGTAAGAGGTGTCAAGATCATTAATAACAAAGTAAGAGGTGTCAAGATCATTAATAACAAAGTAAGAGGTGTCAAGATCATTAATAACAAAGTAAGAGGTGTCAAGATCATTAATAACAAAGTAAGAGGTGTCAAGATCATTAATAACAAAGTAAGAGGTGTCAAGATCATTAATAACAAAGTAAGAGGTGTCAAGATCATTAATAACAAAGTAAGAGGTGTCAAGATCATTAATAACAAAGTAAGAGGTGTCAAGATCATTAATAACAAAGTAAGAGGTGTCAAGATCATTAATAACAAAGTAAGAGGTGTCAAGATCATTAATAACAAAGTAAGAGGTGTCAAGATCATTAATAACAAAGTAAGAGGTGTCAAGATCATTAATAACAAAGTAAGAGGTGTCAAGATCATTAATAACAAAGTAAGAGGTGTCAAGATCATTAATAACAAAGTAAGAGGTGTCAAGATCATTAATAACAAAGTAAGAGGTGTCAAGATCATTAATAACAAAGTAAGAGGTGTCAAGATCATTAATAACAAAGTAAGAGGTGTCAAGATCATTAATAACAAAGTAAGAGGTGTCAAGATCATTAATAACAAAGTAAGAGGTGTCAAGATCATTAATAACAAAGTAAGAGGTGTCAAGATCATTAATAACAAAGTAAGAGGTGTCAAGATCATTAATAACAAAGTAAGAGGTGTCAAGATCATTAATAACAAAGTAAGAGGTGTCAAGATCATTAATAACAAAGTAAGAGGTGTCAAGATCATTAATAACAAAGTAAGAGGTGTCAAGATCATTAATAACAAAGTAAGAGGTGTCAAGATCATTAATAACAAAGTAAGAGGTGTCAAGATCATTAATAACAAAGTAAGAGGTGTCAAGATCATTAATAACAAAGTAAGAGGTGTCAAGATCATTAATAACAAAGTAAGAGGTGTCAAGATCATTAATAACAAAGTAAGAGGTGTCAAGATCATTAATAACAAAGTAAGAGGTGTCAAGATCATTAATAACAAAGTAAGAGGTGTCAAGATCATTAATAACAAAGTAAGAGGTGTCAAGATCATTAATAACAAAGTAAGAGGTGTCAAGATCATTAATAACAAAGTAAGAGGTGTCAAGATCATTAATAACAAAGTAAGAGGTGTCAAGATCATTAATAACAAAGTAAGAGGTGTCAAGATCATTAATAACAAAGTAAGAGGTGTCAAGATCATTAATAACAAAGTAAGAGGTGTCAAGATCATTAATAACAAAGTAAGAGGTGTCAAGATCATTAATAACAAAGTAAGAGGTGTCAAGATCATTAATAACAAAGTAAGAGGTGTCAAGATCATTAATAACAAAGTAAGAGGTGTCAAGATCATTAATAACAAAGTAAGAGGTGTCAAGATCATTAATAACAAAGTAAGAGGTGTCAAGATCATTAATAACAAAGTAAGAGGTGTCAAGATCATTAATAACAAAGTAAGAAGAAGAAAAAGAAGGATCCAAAGGAGGTGTCAAGATCTTGAAACACCAAGTCTTTAAGGCTCATCTGACTTCTACCTAATCCAAACATACCTATAGATCATCTGAACAGTCGTAGCCACCGCCGTGTCCACCGGTCACAGTCACACTGTCGAGAGGTGGAGCTGTCTCTGTCTCCTGCACAAGCGTACACGTGACACGCCTCTTCACAAGAACTCATCGCATCGGAGGCGAGTGAGATAAGGTCGAGGAGCACCCGTCGCTGGTAAAGATGGTGATGGCTGATGCCGTTCGATTCGAGCATCGCTTTTCTACTCTCTCCTCTCGTAACAGTAGCAGTGTAACGAAAGGATAACCTTCTGCACTCGGTTGACTGGGAAAAGTAGATCGTCGTACGCGTCTGACTTCCTTAAATAGGAGACTGTACAAAGCTGCCGATGCTTGTATAAAGCTTTTTGCTGACAGCTCACTTGTTTTTGTCTGCACCACTCTCCTCAGCGTCCTGATCCACTGTCAGCTCATCCATGGACGAGAGACCCCCGTTGCTCCTCTCGTCGAGATAACAGAAGACCTGCAGAGTCACAGAAGTTAGAGAGAAGGGAAGAAGAACAGTTCTCCTTGTAGAAGAGATCATTGTCGAAGAGCATGGATCCATAACACTGAGTGGTTTCTCATCAGATGTTCATAAATGCTCATCCGTGACCGGGACCAGAGAATTGAATCTTACAGGTTTAGCTGAGAGAGAGAGAGAGAGAGAGGGACGTCAGTGCCCTCCCACCATGTAATCTTGATCTAAGGTGTGAGAAACAAGATCGTATCGTGCTACCCATTACCAACATTCTTCCTTGGAGGAAGAAGAGTGGCTGCATTGAGAATGACCTTCACATGACTCAGTGCTACCGAATGTGCTTGACGAGGAGTAGTGAGAGAAGATACTGAGTTCCCGTGAACAGCATTTAATTCGTAGTGACAGGGGAAGGCCATCCCAAGCGACCGCCATTAATCAATGCTCACCCAACGCAACAACAGAATGGTCGCTCATTAAAGACTTCAAATGTATCCAGTTCATCCGTGTTCTAAGTCTACTGCAGCGATCGGTAGTTCTTGATGGTCTTACGTGCATGCTGAGTTCTCCAATGCCTTACTTTTTTGTCCTTGTAAGGAGAATATATGCAAAACTACGAGTCATTTCTTCTCCACAACGTGCTGATGATGAATCTCCAGCAATGGCAGTTTCTGTAGCGGTAACAGTGAAAGAGGAGACACGAGGAAACGAAGTCTGCGGCTAATTTATTGTGGGAGAGGGAAGTCTTAGACACAGCATTTAACTCGCTACTGTCCCGTAAACAGAAGACGAAGGAAGAGAAGAGAAGAGAATAGTTCGTCTTCAATGGCCTCTCCCTTCTCCTGTTCTTCGTCCTTTTCCCTCCCCTCTCCTCCTCCCCTTCCTCCTCGCTCTCCTGTCTTCGCTCCGGTGAGTAAACGATCTCTTCGTCTCGTTTGTTTCAGTCTTTTAGAGGCTCTCACGCATGCATGAAACCTTTATTGGCAGATTCCCGAGCATGAGAAAGAAGAAGAAGAGGAGGAATCGCAGCAACAGGAAGTCGTGCCTAAAGAACGGCCATCGAGCGCATCCGCAAGCGGAAGTCCATACGTGCATAACCCCACGCCGCTCCACTCCTCTGTCACCGCTTCCTCAGCGGCGACAAGCGCACCGACGGCCACTCCGCGGCGACCCTCCCGGTGCAGAGGCCAGGAGGAGAGCGAGGTCGTGTCCGTCTCCTGCAACAAGTGCCGCCCCACCTCTCGTGACAAGCTCATAACAGTCGTCCCCCTCGATAACGCCGCTGGCCAGCATCAACACCCCACGGTGTCTTCTTCTCCCGGCCTCCGCGGCCTCCGATCTCTCTTCCTCTCCCTCACCCGCCGGAGCCCTGCCGCCGCTTCAGCCACACCAGTTTCCGACGTCCACGAGGACCAATGGCGCCTCGCAGCGGCGGAGCTGTCGCGGAAACTCGTCCACGCTACCCGAAAACGCGATGAAGCCCTCCTTGAGGCCTCCCGCCTCAAGTACTCCCTCGCCGAGCTGGAGCGAAAGGTCGAACGCCTCGAGTCGCACTGCCGCGACCTCGGAGCCGCCCTCCAACCGGGCCCGGCTACCGGCTTACCCCCGTCCTCTGCCCCTTTCACCGCCGAGGCCTTCCACCTCGCCGTCGCCGACGCCCACACGGCCGTGCGCCACCTCGCCCGCTCGCTGATCTCGCAGGTCCGGCTTGCCGGGCCAGGCTCTCGGTCCTCCGACCGGGTCGCGACGCTGATCCAGCCGTACGATCCCCGGGCCGCGGTCCAGTGGCGGAGGAACCCGAGCGGGCTGCTGTTCTACATGGAGGCGCTACTGAACCGGGTCCTGTACGCCAGATTCGAGGAGGACGACGAGGAGGAGTCCGCCCTGATCGACCCGGCGGCACGGTGCGAGGCCAGCCGGACGGGCTACGAGGCCGTCCGAGGGCTAGGCTGGGACGAGGTTCTCAGCAAAGGCACGAGGCACTACAGCGTGGGGCTGAGCCGGTTCTGTGACCGAAAGATGAGCGAGGTGGTGGCGATGGTGGGACGCACGCGGCCGTGGCCTGAGGGGCTGCTGCAGGCCTTCTTCGGGTCGGCCAAGGGGGCGTGGGTGGTCCGGCTCATGGCCCGGTCAGTGCACCCGGCGATACCGACGCTGAGGGCGAACAGAGGGGCGAGGTTCGATGGCCGGTTCATGGAGGACGTAGCGGCCGACAGGGTCAAGCGGCTGACTCCGGTGGGCGTGCGGATGATGGTGGCGCCGGGGTTCCACGTGTACACCGGCGGGGTGGTGAAGTGCAAGGTGCTCTGCGTGTACAACAGCGGCAACACGGAGTGCAGTATCGACAGTTGCAGCGGAAGGAACACTTCCGAGAGGCCGCAGCAGCAGAAGAGGCAGTCGATGTGAGTGGGAGAAGCAGTGGCCAACAGTCGTGCAGGGGATGTGAATACTAAGAATCTAATGATTCCAAGAAGCAATGCTGTGTAATGATCCCAAGATTTCGGAAATGCTTCTGTTTTCAGCTTGCTTTGTTTTTTTCTTTTGTTTTCTTTTTAATACTTGTTTTAGTGAAAGGCTGTGTATATGAATTTGGATACTGGTTTTTTGTTTGAAGAAAATGCACAATAATTTTGATTGTGAAGTAAGAAGGTTTACGATTAAATATGAATTGAACTCCTTGAAATGATTGTAATATGTCTTTTATTTATATAAATATCCTTCCAAAGACCTTGATGTTAATAAAATTTAACGTGCTAATTTGGAGTTAGTCTCACCACTTGGGAGATTTTCGATTACATCTGTTTAAATTAGTTTTAGAAGTATATTATTTATAATTTTTTTACTATTGATTTTCTTTTAAAAAATATTATTTTATTATTTATAACTCTTTTATTATCGATTTTACTTTCTGTTTTTTTATGACCTTATCCTTCTTGTTGGCATCATCATTGTCCCGTGCTCCTTACCTACATCGATGCTCTCGATTATCGTCGTCTAACTTTGCTCATTGTCCCCTCAGATGAGATGAGGTAAGCATGTTAAGAGAGAATAGTAGATAGGAATTACTAAAGAAACTGTCTTCACATTAACATGTCCTATCATATTTATACAGGTTATGAGGGAAGATTTCCCTCAATAGAGTAGAGATATTTCCTTATACAGTTAGGGAAATCTTATCTGCTATCATGCCCTCGCAAGATAGTGCTTCTATCAAGGATACCAATCTTGGATCGATGTAATGCAAAAAGTTTTTAAGCGAGAGACTTCATGAGTGAGTCGACTAATTGATCAGCCGTATGTACATGAGAAACTCGTAGTTGACGGTGGACAACTTGTTTTCGCACAAAGTAGAAGTCGATAGCAATATATTTCATGCGGGAGTGGAACACCGGAGTAGCGCACAGATAGGTAGCTCTGACATTATCACAATATATTGTAGGAATGGAATTGATGTTGAGTTCCTTAAGCAGATTTGTGACCCAATTAAGTTCTGTAGTGGCAGTGGCGATGACACGGTATTCAGCTTCAGTTGTAGACTGTGTGATTGTCTTTTACTTCTTAGAACTCCAACTGATTGGATTAGCACCAAGGAAGATAATATACTTCGATATGAATGTTCGATCATCAAAGTTACTTACCCAATCGACATCAACAAAGGCATAAAGATGAAGTGGAGAGTGTTTATGAATAAAGAGACCATGATTGAGGGTCCCCTTAAGATATTGTAGGATTTGTTTGACCGCAGACCAATGCATAGTAGACGACCTATGCATAAACTATGATAATTTATTGACCGCAAAGGAGATGTCTGGACGGGTGAGAGCTAAGTACTGTAAGGAGCCAACGACTTGTCGGTATTGAGTGGGTTCCATAGCAGGACTTCCATCAGATAATTTGAGAGAGCCACTAGCAGAGAGAGGAGTTGTAATCGCATTTGCATCAATGATGTTTGTTTTTTATAATAAATCTTGAATGTATTTTCTTTGTGATAGAAAGAGAACGGAATATGTGAATGTAGTTTTTACACCCAGAAAGTAGTTCAAGGGTCCTAGATCTTTAAGCAAGAATCGATTTGTCAACTGTTTGATGAACTCTTAGATTTCTATGGGATTATTGTCTGTGATAATGATGTCATTCATATATACTAGAATATATATTATGTTACCATGATGTTGTCGTAGAAATAACGAGATATCAGATTTGGAGTTGAGAAAGCCAACTGAAGTTAGAAAAGAGCCAAGTTCTGTGTACCAAGCTCTTGGAGCTTAACGAAGTCTATAAACAGTTTTTCAAAGTTTGCAAACATGCCTTGGATATTGAGAATGAGTGAAACCACGAGGTTGTTGCATAAAAATATCTTCAGTTAAAGTCTCTTGTAAAAAGACATTATTAACATCCAATTATCGTAATTGTCAGCCCTTATTGGTGGCCAAACTCAGGATAAGTCAGATTATAGTATGCTTAACAATAGGACTAAATGTCTTAGTAAAATTAACTTTAGGTCTTTGATGAAACTATTTGACGATAAAGCGTGCCTTATATCGGGCAACAGAGCCATCTGCGTTCCGCTTAATTCGAAAGACCCACTTACACCCGATGATGTTTTATGTATGATGAGAGGGTACTAGATCTTATGTTGAGTTATGGAGAAGGACATTATATTCCTCACATATGGTGGTACGCTAATGCGGAGATTTTTAGGCTTGAGTGAAGATGGTAGGTTCAACGATGGTATATGAGGAATCCATGATAGCATGTAGGTCAAGAACTTGACGTGGTTTGAAAATACCACTCTTAGAGCATATGATCATAGGATGGTTGGAGACTATGAGATCGTGAGGTTGTGCTGTTGGAATAAGTGGTTGAGAGTCATTGACACAGGCAGGGTCAGGTGAAGGTACGTTAGTGTCACTTGGCAGAGAAGGAGGTAAAGATAACGATTGTGTTTCTAAACTTTTTACCCCATCATTTTAAGAAGAAAGGAGTGGAGTAGGAATAGAGGGAATTGACAATTGCTGAATTGGAGGAGTAATATAGTGTGGATCTTGAGGGGAGGATCGGAGATATACTCGAGTGAGAAATGGTTATGGAAATGGTCTATATGGTAGGATAGGTATGATTTTAAAAAGGAAAGATAGACTTAATAAAAATAACATTACATGATATAAAGACTTTGTGAGTGTGGAGATTATAGCAGCAGAAAGCATTATATTCAAGAAAGTAACCTATAAAGACACAAGGACTATATCAGAGGTGACGTGATGAGAGGCGCCAGAGTCTATAATCCAGTTGGGCTGGCTAGTCATCGGAGTAATTATGAGATTTGCCTAAGGCCAGTGTGACAGAGCAGGGAGGCAGGGTCGAGACCGACAAACCTTAGCTAAGTGTTCGATTTTATCACACAGTTAGCAGACAACCCGTCTTTGTTGTCTTGGAGGGGCAGGCAGGATGCCAAGGCGAACGATTATTGGAGTTGCCACTTTGCAAGAGGTTATGATTAAGAGGATAAGGGGAGGTTTGCATGAGACCCATAGGATCAAGATGTGTATTGGCTAAACCTTTTGTGATGTTCGTAGTGTACCGAGTGCTCTTTCTCTTAAACTTGTGACTGACTTAAGCTGTGATAGTCGGCGGTCTAGGCAGTTTGTCCATACGCTTCAAATATGTCTCACAGCCAGTCAACTTGTCATAGAGTTCTTCAAATGATATTGGTGAGTCGCGTGCTCGAAGTGCAGCTGTTAATTTCTTGTAGTCGTCTTCGAGGCCATTAAGGGTATGGATGAGGATCTCTTCGTCACAGAGAGAATGACCTATCAAAGCCAAGTCATTGATGATAACTTTGATATTTTATAGATAATTAGATATAGTACTTCCCTTTTATTTTGTCATCATAAGTTTGGACAGAAGACTGAGCTTGCGAGTACGCAAACGATTCGTCAAGGTTGTTTGTAGTTTAGACCATGCTTCTCCAGCAGTCACACATGAAGATATCAATGGAGCGATGGATCCAACAACCAAGGCTTAAATAGCTTGGAGATGAGATGATCTTGACGTAGCCACATGTTGTGAGCTAGATTTGATACTAGACTAAGTTCTTAATAATAGCAAGCGAACAATCGAGAGAGCCATGCAAATCGTATCCAAATAAGAGATTAGAAAACTGAACCCGTCAGGATGCATAGTTGTTAACTTTTGATAATTTGAAATGGATTAGCGTGGCAGAAGACCGGACATCCCAGTTTTTTTTTTTTTTTGCCGAGCAGGGATCTCACGGTGAAGAGAAGTTGGAGGAGTATGGGAGAGAAAGGCTTGTGAGAAGAGCAGGATGTGAAAGTGGGAGAAGAAGAGAGGAGGGAAGAGGAAGCATATCTCTACTGCTGTAGAGCTCTGTTGGAGAAAGGCTTCACACCGTTGGCGTGCGTGAAGGGATAGAGGAGATCAACGAGCTTCTTCTCCAAGCTCCAGTCATTGCTTCCCGAGCCCTGTCGAGCAAGGGTGTCCGGGCAGGAGAAGGCCGAGCAATCGGCGAGTCCGGATCAGGGGCAAGCGCTCAGAGAGAGAGTGGCTGACGAGTCAAAGAGAGGAAGCCAGCAGGCGCTGGAGGGGAGGTAAGCAGCGGCGTTGCCCTTTCCATCCGGAGGAGGAGGCAGCGGGGGATGGGCAGGAAAGGCGGCGGCGAGATGTGGATTCCACTGGCTCCTTTGCCATAAGAAGCAATCGCAAAACCACCAACGGAGATCCTAGCGACGAGGTCGGTGAGGACATGGTCGATGTTGGCCTGGTTAGCAGCAGCTGATAATGGAAGCAGGAAGAAGAAGAAGAAGCAGTTGCAAAACCACCAACGGAGATCCTAGCGACGAGGTCGACGAGGACGTGGTCGATGTTGGCCACCTTCACGCCGATACCTCTGATACCATGTTAATGTTAAGAGAGAATAGAAGACATATCCTCTCCTATTTATAAAGATTAATAAGGAGGATTTTTTTCAACAAGGTAAAAAGATTTCCTCGTATAGTTATAAAAATCTTATCTGTTATCAAAAAAAAAAAAAATATTTTTTATTAATTTAAAAATATAAATGAATAATATAAAAATATAAAAAGAGGTTAGTGTTCTACTGATGGAAAGGTTTAGCCAATGCTATTTAAGTAGCATTGATAAAAGTATAAGGGGAATGCTTTTATAATATACTTTTAGGATTATACTTTTTATGATCGACGGAAGCAACTATACATTTCTTTGGGGTTTAACCACAATTATGTCAGCGAGTCGACCTTATGTCAGCGTATATATATATATATATATATATATATATATATATATATATATATATATATATATATATATATATATATATATATATATATATATATATATATATATATATATATATATATATATATATATATATATATATATATATATATATATATAATATATATATATATATATATATATATATATATATATATATATATATATATATATATATATATATATATATATATATATATATATATATATATATATATATATATATATATATATATATATATATATATATATATATATATATATATATATATATATATATAATATATATATATATAATATATATATATATATATAATATATATATATATATATATATATATATAATATATATATATATATAATATATATATATATATATAATATATATATATATATATATATATATATATATATATATATATATATATATATATATATATATATATATATATATATATATATATATATATATATATATATATATATATATATATATATATATATATATATATATATATTCTAATTAGGTAATATTAATCATAATAAATAGCAATCACTTTGGTATTTTGAGGAAGTATTAAAGAGAAGAATATTTTGTTAGGTAAATAAATTGGAGAGAGAATAAATTTACACCTTGACTAATGTTTAAGTTGCTATATGATTTTGGCTTAAGATTAGATTTCTTCACAGTAACTTAGAGAGTTCATGTCTTAGTTAAAATCATTTTGTTTGGGTAATCTAATGCATTGGAGAATTTAGAAAGGAAAAATAAAATAAAAAAACAATTTTTAATTACCTTTCTCTCTACTCTTCGCTTCTCTTTTCTTATAAAAAGATATCTATATATATGTGAAGAATAAATGACTCTTTCTGTGGCTTAAATTAGATGCTGGTTGGGTTAGGTTTTGGTTCGTCCTTTATCCAACTCAAATCTAATCCTATTTGGAATCCAACCCAAGAAAGAAGTCTTGGGTTGGGCTCGTGCTCTCGACATGTGTTAGATTGCATCCATATCTACAACTTGTCCAACTCATCCTTTGATGTCGAAATACCTCATGAAAGGATTAAAGAAAGATGGCAGAGTCAATTAATAATATAAAATAAAGAATAATAATAATAATATTTTCATTCATCAATAATCATATAATTTCCATAAGATAATTATTGTATTTGGAAGAAGTGAAATAAATGCTTACTATTAACAATTCCGAAAGCCGTAAAAAGATTTTAATAGAAAGTATAAATAAAATTTTAAATAATTTAATTTATACATGCAAAAATAATTGAGACATTACAGCTTTGTTATGCAACAAATCTAAGTTAGACCTAATAATCTTATTTGTTAGGTTATAGACTAAGTTTTGGTTTGAACCTTCTCTTGTTGCCAAAACCACAATCAAATTGATCCAAGACATCAACCTCTGCAGAAGATGTGCCCAATATATTTGTTCTTGTAAGGACATGAAGGGGACATACTGTTCCACTTGATTCAAAGCATAGTGCATGAAATCATCCGTTGAAGACACATAGTGTTCCCTCTTGGGGGAATGCAATGCAATCAGAATCATTCATGCCCATACTTTGCTACTACTCTTCCAGAGTCAGTTCTTCCTTCACACATCCTTTAAACCTATAAACTGAGACATCAAATCTATACTCAATCCAAATCTTCACCTTCCGCTGGTGACATTGACTCATTAGATTCTTGGAGCCCATACCTTGTCCTCGAGAGACCAGCCAAGTCTCATAGAACACAGACCAGTGTATGATCTCGAGTGCTCACACGAGCCCAATGAATATATTGGCTGCGACACGATCGAACGACAAGGCAACACAGCATCAACAGTGTCCAATATAATAGTAGGCTTTGGTGGCATATAATCTTATATGTGAAATGATGATATATGTACTAACCGATAAGTTCAGTGTCAAAAGATGAAGGATATTACGAAAACTATATTAGGGATTGATAGAGTAGTTGGAGGATTCAAGAGTATCCTTGAAGGGCCTTTTTATAAGAAGCTCGAGTAATTGTTAAAGCGATGAGTTACGTCGATCATGAGACATTCATTGGACCGTTGAGCTCGACTGATTTGTCAAGATGATTAGGTTTGACACTGACCGACATGTCAAATTGATGAGACGTGACACAAGCAATATCGGATCTTCGTATCTACCTTCATTTTCATTAGTCTCGTTTTTCTTTATTCTGATCAATAATAATTATCACGATTGATGTGGATAAGTTTAACAGTGTTCGAACACCGTAGTCGACAAGCGTTACGATTGCTCCTCTGTATCGGAGGAAGTGTGAAGCATTGGATAATCTATTCTCTTCTTAGTACGACTGCAATATTAGTCTGTAATAGTCGGTGCGTTTTGCCGCCCGATGCTTCCAAACCATGAGACAAAGCCTCGGAAATCTCATCATTTTAGTTTGGTCCGCGACAGGTTAGGTCGGATCAGATCGGATCAGGCAGACATCACAGCTCATGCATCAATATTTTGGGAGAGGAAGCCTTACTCCATGCATGTGGACTCCGTGCAGATCAAACTATAGAGAATAGGAGGTACAGAAGCAGCGTCTTCCATGAAACAACCTGCTGAGAACGGGCAACATCGAGGAAGATGACAGAGGAACTACAATAAGGTCTCATCCACGTGCTGCTCCGTGGAGTTCCCATCCCTCTTCCTGCAGACGTAAATTTCACATGCTGCTTGTTTCAGATGAATGAGGAAGATGTCGACAAGGAAGCTGTTGGCAGAACACTACACCAAGATTTAGATGGATGAACACTTTAAGTCACTGTGTTAACTAACGATCGATCTATTACAGAAGGTTCTCTTGCCGACTTCCTTGTTTCCAGTTCTTTGTCACATGCATTGTTGTGTTTTCGGAGATCCATCTGACTCTACAAAGACATCTGTTAACATAGATCTCCTTTGTCTCTTCTATATATACATACATATATATATATATATATATATATATATATATATATATATATATAGAGAGAGAGAGAGAGAGAGAGAGAGAGAGAGAGTCATGTCAACGTGATTCAACAGGTGAAGTGAAGTGGATCTGATGAATACCAGCAGGCAAAGGAAGTAGTGATGGAGCATGCCAACTAGGCCGTACAGAAAGATACATATTATATGTTGGTCTGTAGCCTATATATATATATCCACGTTTGTGAGCTTGTGGATACCCAGAAAACCTAATCGACATCACTAAAGAAAGAAGAAGAGGAAGCAGCAGCAGAAGAAGAAGAAGAGAATTAAGCTACAGAGGCATGGCTTGGTCTGCTGAGAATGCCACCAAAGCTTTTCTCCGGACACTGAAACTGGTAAGCAAAGCCACCCCCCACTTGAGCTTTTCCCGTCCGATGCAAGCTGTAGGAGTTTGAATCGCTGACTGCATGAGCTTCCTGCGTTGGTTTTTGCAGGGAAACAAGGCCAAGGAGCCCGACCTCACCGAGTTCGTGTCGGCATTGGCCGCCGGGAGCGGCGCACGCCTCATGGTGGAGGTGTGCGCCGACTCAGCGGGGCCGACCACCCTGGCGCTGATCGCCGCCGCGGATCAGACCGGCGGCCGGGTAGCCTGCATCGTTCGCGGGCCCGACGAGCTGCACTACTCGCTGGAAGCGCTCGGGCCCGACGCGGGCCGCGTGGACCTCGTCGTCGGCGACGCACAACACCTGCTCCTGGGCGAGTACAGAGGCGCCGACTTCGTCCTCGTCGACTGCGCGTCGGAGGAGCACGAGCGGGTGTTCCGGGCGGCGCAGCTCGGCGCCATGGAGGCCTGCGGCGGAGTCGTGGTCGGCCACAACGCCTTCTGCGAGAGCTCGAGACCGAGCGGCGACGCCCTCGGTGGGCTGAGGGTGGATCTGCTGCCCATCGGTGGCGGGCTGAGGGTGAGCCGGGTTCCGCCGGCCGGCAAGAGGAGCCAGTGGGTGGTTCGCGTCGACGAGTGCACCGGCGAGGAGCACGTCTTCAGGATCACATCTCCTCGCAAGAAATGGATCGAAGCTTAATGAGGGAAGGGATTGAAGCCTCCCATTTGCATCTTAATAGGCTTCTACTGCAATACATGTAGTGAGTGCGATCGATTGCAAGGCAAAAGACTTCTCATCAATAATGACTCAAAAGAAGTCATCCTCCAATATATATATGTACATAATTTTCAGTACTAATCTATGTATAATGCACCAAAGTGTAAATTTGGAGACTCACTTATATGTGATGTTGTGCCTAATCCTCTTATAATAGGATTAATAATCGTTATCTTTCCTATATGAATTAATCAGATAGATTCGATTTTATTGGAACATCCAATTGGTTAATGCATTATTGTATGAGTGGCTAAGTAGAAGCCCTACGGCCCAACCCAATGCAATGACTTTATATGGTCTAAAGTAAGTTAGATTTAGAGGTTACATTGTGATTAGAATGGTAATTTCAAATTATACATATAATTTAGAACATATATTATAATCAATTCACATTATAGTATTAGATTATGTGATCTTTCGATGAGGTATAGAAAATTCTGATTAAAGTTATAAGGGATGTTCACTTATATTATATTAGTAAATCTTAGGAGATACGACGAGACTTTACTAATTATTTATTGATATGACTCTTTATGAATATTAAAAAATATATAGAATAGATATCTTTCTTTTTTATCTATTTGATAGATTCTGTAAAGGATAGAAAGAACGGAGAAGAGTGATAAAAGTGTTCTAATAATAGTGACATTCAAAGGATTTTTGATTTTTTAATTTTAATTATGATAGGATAGAGAAGAAGAAAAAAGAATGCGGATATTGATGATATTGATATTGTTTTAAAGGATGAAATATTTTAATTGTAAGGTGACAAGATAACGACGATTTGATTAATTAGGATTATTTCATGTCAATTTTTATGCTTTATTTAATAGAAAATAAAAATTTTCTTTAGTAAAAGTATTTTAGTAGAAAGGTGACATGATAGTGATGATTTGAGCAAAACCCACTTATGCTATTCTAATGATGTAGAAATATTTTAGTAAAATAATCACTTTAATTTCTGATGTAATGAAAGAAAATATTTCTCTTGTTTGACCCCAAACAAGGAATATTAGTGATGGCAAAATATTCCTAATTAATGGTCACTCTATCTTTTTTATGGCAAGAGGTGGCCATGACACAAATTCCATGTCATGATCAAATAAGCTGCCATTATGGCATGGCATGATGTGGTGGCACATTCAATGTCTCCAATTCGTCCCCCATTTACGACTTCCTTTAAACAAGGAAAAGGGAAGATGCGTGTAATCATGTCAATTAGACATGTAATCAATAAGCTTAAGCCATTAGCACAAATGATGGATACTTCACTTATATTAAATCTTTTTTTTTCCTTTTTTATAGTATGAGTGATGATGAGACTGAGATACCATTTTTCTTCTCTTGTTTATGATGTTAAAATATTTTTATTTTTATTTTTATTATTAATATTATATGTTTTGGTTACATTTACAAATAGAATTCTAAGTAGAGATAAGTGATATCATCACTATCTAAAGTCATTCCTATTTGTATAATTATACTTGAATTTTATTAATCTAATAAAAATCGTTCAAACTCGTTCTTATCGGCTCGGATTAAAATTACCATATTTCATGCACATAATTAAGCAGGATATATATGGTGATGGTTTTTCTTGATTGCAAAAGATCACTACTTAGCTAATTGTAAAGGATTAATGCTTCTGCATAACCCTCTTTAGTAACAATGAAAAATGCACAAATTCTTGGAATTAAAACCTGAGATAATAATGCTCATAGTTACTCCTTTACCACTTGTTAGATCGTAATTTCTCTAATAATTACAGAAAGATTGTGTATATTAATCCTCCTCTCACACTTTAAAGTCTTAATCATCACAAGTCAACCAATTGCACCTAAAAGAAAATTAATAGAAACAATACCAAACAAAATTATATATATATATATATATATATATATATATATATATATATATATATATATATATATATATATATATATATATATATATATATATATATATATATATATATATATATATATATATATATATATATATATATATATATAATTACATGCAGAAGAGTAGTGTGAAAGAGCATAAAAGGAGGCAGCCAAAATTATATGAGCCGTCACCACCTTCTGAACAAATGCTCTTCGTTGCTGTAATGATCCACATACCTAATCCACCGGGAACGGCCGTCGCCCAAGCTCGGCCCCTTCCCGACGCCGACATGGAACACCTCCACGCCGCCCTCTAAGGGTAGGTACGTCGCCCGCACCACCCTCGTCCCGGCCCTGAAAACCCAGGCCGCGCCGCCCCGCTGCCTACCCGCCCATTTGCACACCACCACCATCCCCCTCGCCCCCGGCCGCGCCTCCCTAAGAACCCTCCCGGCGTCCCTCCGCCGGCAGTCCACCACCATCAGGTCCACCCCCTCCAGCTCCCGCATCGCGCCCTCCGCGTCCCCCACCGCCACCGACTCCGCCTCCACCGATGCGCCCGCCCGCCGCATGGCCCCGACGTACTCCGCCGCCCACTGCTCGTCGGGGACGACGCACACGTGTCGGCCTCGCACGTGCTCGACGGCAGCTCGGATCCCGACGCCGGTGGCAGCACCTGCGTCGCGGGCCCACGCTTCCACCACGAGTTGAGCCTTCCAACCTCCGGCCATGGCGGAGACCATCTCGGCCACGCTGCTTTCCTCGAGGCCGCGTTCGGCGAGGGCCTTCACTGCGTCGACGTAGGCCTTCAAGGCGGTATCCGGGCACCAAACCAGCTTCATCCTTGCCCTCTGCCTCCTCCTCCGCTCGACAGATGGTGGTGGCGGTTGTTGAACACGGTGGGGCTGTGGATGATGGACTCTATATAAGTGGAGGGAAGAAAGATTTTCTTGCGATATCACAAAAGATCTAACAATAGATTCGTGACGGTTGACAGTGGAGGGAATCTCAGCCTTTTACCGTTTCTGTTATGTAGGCGGCCCGCTCTTTAGAAGTCCAACTTGAGCACGTCTCCATGGCTGAGAGTGGAAACGAAATATTTCCTTTTACTATTTAGATCTTCTTATGATATATATATATATATATATATATATATATATATATATATATATATATATATTAAAAGGTCATAAATATCTCTAAGTAGAACCCTCCAAAAACTTGGTCGAAGAGTTATTAGATTAAGATCTAAACAGGTAGACTAGATTAGGTTGCTTGCGTGTATGTGTGTATACGTACGCAAAGAACCTTAAAGAACTTGGGGTTCACACACCACTTAAATGTGCTATTGGTGAAAACTAATGAGAAGAAACAAAGAAAGGAAACAATGAAGTTTTCGTGAATGGCTGCTCATCAAGATCGTTGACTTTCGATAGGTACCGGTGGGGCGTTGACTTTGGGAATAGGACAAAGAGTTAGATGGGAGTAGTGGATAAGAACAGCATGAAACGTGTGGGGGAGGGGAGTAGGAAGAAGGCGACCACATCCGTAGTGCGACCGTAGTACTCCCGGAGTACGAACCAAACAAATGTTAGAAGATGATGGAGGTTGAAGATGCCTCTGCCTGCATTCGACCAGAAAATGACACTCACCTAAGCTTTGATCAATCCACACGTTCGAAAAGAGTTGTAGAACAATGTTTTGATCCACTCAAACCTGATGCTAAAACTTGTGATGAATCCAACTGAGATAGCAGAGCAGTAGTTTTGAGAAAAAGACTCGAACAAAGCTCCATTGCAACAGATGATGAAACTATGTTCCATGTTGAAAGATACATGCATGAAAGAAGCAAAAGGGGAAAAAATGGTGGCAATCCAAATCGTACCTTATTGTATATGAAGTAGACATCTCCGAGAAGGATATCGGTCGATCCGATGAAGCCTTATCTCATCTCACTGCATTAGCTTGTATCAGAGTATCAGAGAATGAAATGTATACAACATCCGATATTTACTTGTGGGAAACCATCCAAAATAACATGTTTCAGAGATTTTCTTTGAGCTTCATCTTTGAAGAAAAATAGGTATTTCAACAGAACAAAGCAAAGCAGTTAATGGAAGTACTATGACAGCTTATCAGATTCTCCCATTACAGTCAGATCTTGTTCTTCCATACTGCTGCACATTATCATTTTCCTTGTAGTTTCTACCATAATAAAATTTGCTTTAGGAAAAAAAACAGAAGATTTAAGCAGAGAGAAGGATAAAAGAAACTCATAATTGTTTTTTTTATGATAACTACCATTATGCTGACAAAAAGGGTAAAATTCAAAGGCATGAGTTGCAAAGTAGCTACAAAGCTAGAGGTTCATGGGATCGATTAACCAACAAAAACAGAGAGATGAAGCAAAAATTTGAAGCCACCTGAAAAAGAGTAATTTTAGTAAACAGTCAGCATTTGATTAACAACCAAGACAAAAACAGAGGTTGGAGCTTTGCCCTTATGTTTAACTCGTCGTATGGTTGAGGTTTGACCTTTTGAGAACCTTGGTAAGACTATCAATTTGAAAGATGTGCAAGGAATGACAAAGAAAATCAAAAGAACCAAGATAAATATCAAGTTTTATCGAAATGAAAGGTCATTTTACTCTAATCCACAATCATCAGACTAGAATTCGGAAGGAATTACACTTAGAAACCAGTATCTTGTGCTGGTACTAGTTACTACAACAAACAGAATTCCACATAAAAATACTGGAATCGTGTTTCCAGGACTATAAATTGAAAAACCGACAAAATTTGATCACTCAAAGAAAAGCAAAGGTCAGTTTAATGTTTAGTTGAAGGGAGGAAAGGAGTTCTGAAAAAAAGATCTAACTTTCTGATTTGTCTTCATGATAGAAAGAGTTCCCTAATTTTTCTTCTAATTCTTTCTTTTTCAGTCAAAGTCCTCCTCCTAGCTTCCCCACCTTCTCTCCGAGTGCACATATCTGTCTTACTGCTTCTCCAAATTGCTATGCGAAAGGTGAATACCAATCAAAAAATGTTTCATTCAACTTAAATGGAATCCACTCGATAAAACCCTAAAGTTAAAGTTCTCCACTGTCATGCTTTACATGCAGGAAATGATGGGCCATGATTCACAAAGTTCTTCCAGAATGATTACTTGAAATACTTGACAACAGCTCATTAGATGTTAGTTAAAATAACACTTTTGCATCATTTTACCTCTTGTGTCATCATTGCTTTAAGATGTCTCCACCCAAAACCATGAATATGCTCATGGATATTATGAGCCACCAAAACAAATACTCATTGGTTTAGGGTTCTTGATTTCAAAGTGTATTTCCAGACTCATGAGGAACTCATCTCCAGTTCCATGGCATATCAGTTTAAATCCACAATAAAGAACTGAGTTGGTCTACTATCGGTTTAGACATATGCATCATGGATCTTGTGTTTCTAGGTTCATCAATTTAATACGCCAGTTTTTTCATCGATAGGATCATGATAAATGGTATCATATGAGACTAAGTACTGGACATAGTAAAAGGCTCAAATAACAGAGTTATGGATTCAAGCGTCACATATTAAGGTATGATTCTGGATTACGCTTGTCCTTTGACGAGGATGTCAAATCTTAAGTGGAGATTGACAGTCCAGTTTACTCATATCAGACCTGGGAAGAGAATTAAGATAGTATATAGGGTTTGGTCACGTGATTCTAGATCTGGCTCGTGATGAATTTTCTTCATGAAACTTCCCTTCAAATATAAGTATTGAGATTATCAAAACTTGTGAAACAAATTACAGCAGATTTAGTTGGCTGCCAAGATACTAAGTGCTACGGTAAATCCATCTTCAATTATATGAACTTCATTGATCATATGAGACCAATTCTAGTCAATATATTGGAATGCCAAGATACTCCGCACAATGGTAATTCATCCTTCAATTACATAAAATGAATTGATCAAACATTTACCTCAGTTTTCTTTATCTTTCTCATGATAATGCCATTCTTCCATATCTTCACCATCATGGGAGGAACACGTACCAATATATATGTAGTTGGCATAATCCACTTTTCTTCCACTTTTGAGATTAAAGTATTCAAAAACTCTTTTGCATATATGGTGAATGCTTCCAATGATAACTTTGTGATTTTTTTTATTAGAATGGATTAATAAAGTGATGTTGAAATAATGAAACCAACCTACCTTTTTGTCTCCACTAATTATAAGAATTTTTAACCAAGGATGTTTCTAGAAGATATCTAGGAAGACAAAATTCTAATGAGGCAATGGCATAGATAGAGATCACACCTAAAGCCTCCGTCCTTCTTGCCCCTTCCACATAAATTACAGATCTCATGACACAGCAACAAGGAAGATGACAATAGCTCGCAATGTCCCAACTATTTGGGATATGTTACATTGATTGTTTGCTACCATTAAGCTCTATGTACCTCTAGTTATATCAAGAAAAATATAATCTCCTTTTGGTGTTCCTAGTAAAGTTTTGTTAGGTTTCCCGGTCTTCACCTTGCACCGTCAATCCTAATCAACTCACCTCATCTAACCACATTACCTATAGATCTTCTTAAAGCATGTTCACTCGATCTTAAATAATTTTACGTTTAGTCTCTATCAAGACTACATTTCTTATCCTATTTTCTTGGTTACCCCTCATATCCACTGTACCTCATCTCAGTAAAACTAACATTTGCTGAAACACCATTATTCAAAGAAACAAGTTTTTATAGTTAGCAACATGCTAAAGTTCAAATTCTATAAAGAAATTCTTCAGTATATTAATACCATAATATGGCAAAGCCTTTACCACTAAATGAAGCAACATCTCATCTAAGAAAATTTAGATTCATTAGGTAATTATATCATCCGATGACACCTAGTCGGTATTCTTAGTTTCCATGACTCATGTAAACAACAGTTTATCTATTTAGAAACAACAATTGCTAACTTAATGTTTATACCATAGAGTGTGCCTGGCTCTCCCTTGCTCCCCTTGCTTAAGCAGCTTTAGGAAGCAACTGAAAACTTACAATTCTATACCGTTATAGTTAAACCTGTTTCACATGGATACAAGCATTCTGACTATATATTAATCTGGCAGTAGTAGTCAGCTTAGTATCAATGACCTAATGAAGTGAAGAGAAAGCAAAATAACAGATGAATCCTGACTAAAAATTTCGAGATATAAAGTTCATGTAAACAAGATATCGAATGAATTAACATGCTCTCACACTTAAATCATTATTCATGTACAGATGATAACCTAAAAGAAATGCGGAATGTGGGACATGCAAAACAATAGAAGAAGAGATCATTCAGTAAAAGAAAACATGTACTGTGTTCTCTTTGCTAGTTCAGAATATGAGAAACTCATGCAAAAGATGCACCATGTCAGTAGAGAAGCCTTACATGACTCTTTAAGTTCCTCCGACAATCACACTATGCAATATTGAAGAACGACAGGAAGAACCACAAATCGGTCAAAAGGCTAACTGAAGGAAGTTTAAAAGGAGAGGAAAAAATTACGTGACAACATCAATAGCATATGAAGGAGGGATTTGAAGAACAATCCTGACCACCTCAATTACACCGCAACCGGGCTGCTGCTCTCACGTACCATCAGCTAGCTACTAGTGCTTCTACCTTTGCTGTCATTCTTGCTCAAGGAGATGGAGTAGTATTCGAGGTACCAACGAACAAATTTCTTGAGTCCAGTGTGGAGGCCAGTAGTGGGACGGTATCCGAGCTCCTTCTGTGCAAAGGTAATGTTGGCATGGGTGAACTGCACATCCCCGTTCCTGGGCATCTTAACAAACTTCTTGACCGCCTTAACCTTGAGAAGCCGCTCGAGGATGGAGACGAGCTTGGTTACAGGAACAGGGGAGGTGTTGCCCAGATTGTAGATTCGGAGGGGTGCCGGCCCACGCTTCTTGCCGCCGCTGCCGGTGCTCTTCCCTGCATGGTCGAGGGCCGCCAGGCAACCTTTCACAATGTCATCAATGTAGGTGAAATCACGAGCGACGGTGGCGTGGTCAGGGCCTTCGAAGATAGACACGGGCTTCCCACGGAGGATATCACGGGTGAAGAAGAAGTAGGCCATGTCGGGCCGCCCCCAGGGGCCGTAGACCGTGAAGAACCGGAGGCCGGTGATGGAGAGACCGTAGATATGGTTGTAGACATGGGCGATCTCCTCCCCGGCCTTCTTGGTGGCGGCGTAGAGGGACGCCGGGCGGTCGGTGCGGTCGACTTCCGAGAATGGCACACGCGAGTTGAGGCCATATACGGAGGACGACGAGGCCCAGACGATGGCCGGTTGGGGGTCGGCGGCCTTGGCGGCCTCGAGCACCGAGACAAGCCCGGCGACATTGGAGTGCACGTAGGACGCCGGGTCAACCAGCGCGTGCCGGACGCCGGCCTGGGCGGCAAGGTGCACGACATGGGTGAAGGGCACGACGTCGAACAGCTTGCGAAGCAGCGCCCCATCGTTGATATCGCCCTCGACGACGAAGACCCCGGCTCGGTCGAGCAGCGCCTGGCGGGCGCGCTTGAGGGACGGGTCGTAATACCCATTAAAGTTGTCAAGGCCGAGGACGCCGTCGCCGCGGCGCTTGAGGGCAGCGGCCACGTGCATCCCGACGAACCCCGCGGCGCCGGTGACGAGGACGGACGCGCCGCCGGGGTTTCGCCGCACCCGGGCGGACGACCGCACGCGCTTCTCCCACGCGGGGCCGCCCCAAGGGGCCATCTGGAGAGCGGCGCGCCGGACGCCAGAAGAAGTCGACGAGGAAGCAAAAGAATCAGGGATTCGGGTCGGGGCGGAGGAGCGGGGGGAGAGGAGGAAGAGAGCAAGGAAAAGGGCGAGGGCGAAGAAGGACCAGAAAACGAGCTTGGAGACGGGATAGGAATGGTGCCAGCGGGGGAGGAGGAGGCGAGGGTGGTGGCGGTGGTGGGGCTTTTCCATCTTCCACTTTCCAGGGGTGGAGGGAGCATCATCTACATCCATGGCCGCAAGATCCTCTTTTGTGGGGAGGGGGACGGGATTTAGGGGCGATCCCCTCCCTCTCTCTTATGGCGTCGGTCTCACTCCGACACCCACCAATTTGCGGTTGGAATAGTGAGATCGAGCGCTTGCGTCCAACTTCGTCTCCTACCTCACTCGATGCTGGCCATAAGCATTCGGATGTCGCCTCCTTTTGCCCTCCGTTACTTGGCGTTGTGGCAAAGCGCCGATCCCTTTCTTCCTCCACAAACCTACCAATTACTTCGTTCGTGGGCGGAGGCGCACTTGGAGGGAGGAGGAGAGTCATCCAAGTCAAGGCGGGTCCCACGCGGGTAATCAATTGGGGGGCAGCAGAGTCGCCGTTTCTTCCACGATAGATCAGGAGACCAACGATGATTGACTTGCAGATTACATGCATGTTTCTTAGGGCACCCATCGAGAACCACAGCATGTGATTTCATGTGGATGCCCTCAAAAAATGGACGATCAGATGCCATTTTTGTGTTGGTTACCGCACGCACAAGATCCTGATTAGCTATTCGATCTCGATCCATCATCCTATCATCAATCGTTACCAAATCTCCATTCCCAATTTCGATTGATCGATTTATAATTGGTTCATCTTATAGAGACACAACAACAACTGTTAAGGGGAAGAATCCAACGACATGACACGATTATTAGGAACATCTCATTGTTGTTGGATATCGAACCCATGATCTGTGTAGTCCTCGACCTAGGAAAAGATCCATCGAACCATCGGTGCTTCAGCTGGAGCACCATCAGCCATCCTGAAGTTGACCACTCCATGGTGGCACCAACCATGGAAAGCTAAAACATCTGATCCCTCCACCGTAGATTTTGATGAGATTTAGTAGGAGATCGACCGTGATCTCCACTCTGTACTTAATCTTCCATATTTGTGAGATATATATATATATTCAAAATTCGTCCTGAATCCATCTGTTTCTATAAACGAACTAAAAACTCGTGAATTAATCGTGTATTGCAATTGAGGTCCGAAGCTTAGTAAAACCTGTCTGTGGACACGCTCAAGAGCTTGTTGAGAGACATGCCTTTACCCCTCACCTCCCTTTTGATCTCGTACCTTTTCTTGATCCGGTCGTCGAGCTTGTAGCCGAGGAATGCCGGGAAGACCAGTATCTCCCCGACGTCCCGCTCCATGTACCCGATGAGGAACTCCATCTTCTTCTCCAGGGACGCGTGGTTGTACTGCAGCACCTGGGGGTGCTTCTTGCTCATGGCCAGCACGTCCTCGCAGGACAGACCGTAGCTGAAGAAGAGGCCCACCACCCTCTGCATGTTCTCGCAGCTCGTCCTGGTCGTCGCGCCCACCGCCCACGCCAGCTCCCGCGTCCGGTGCTTGTACCCGAGCTTCACCAGGAAGGTCAGCTTCTTGGAGAGGTTGTCCTTGAAGGACAGGCTCACGTACAGGGGAGCCTTCACCAGGAACCTGAAGATGTCCTCTGCGTCCATGCCGCACTGCCTCAGGAACTCGACCCGAGGCCCCAGCTTCCTCTCCTTGCTGACGCTGAAGATGTTAGGGTACACCAGCGCTATCTTGAAGAGCTCCTCGTCGGAGAGACCCACGGATCTCCAGAACTCCAGATGGGACTCGAAGTGCTCGACGGTGTAGGATAAGAGGGCAGGCAATTTGGCGATCAAGGCCGCGGCGGCTGCCTCATCTCCGCCCCCGAGTTCGGCGAGGAACTCGACTCTCGGGATCAGCTGGTCGTGGAGGTCCAGATTCAGAATCATCGGCCGACGGATGACCAAGTCCGGCCAGCTGAACCGCTTCAGGAAAAGGATCATCTCCTCCAAATCTTTCAGGGGCCTTTCACAGAACACCTTCCTTATGTGCACATGGTTGAGGAGATGCCCCAACTTCTCGCCGGGGACGCCGTGCTCCATGAGCCGCGTGACCCTCGCAGCGATGCCGGTCAAGAACTCGGGATGGGTCGTGGTCAGCAGACGCTCCAGCTTGGCCGGTTTAAGCCCCTTCAACTCGTCGCGAACGAACTCGAGGAACGGCCCGAACTCGGGAGCCGACAGGATCTCGGGGCGCCGGGCCACGGTCCGGCGGAGCGAGAGGTCATCGATTCCGACGGACTGTAAGGCGAGGACACGGCTGCGAAGAGACTCCGGAGGCGCGAGTTCCAGCTCCGGGTGCTGCAGGAAGAGAGCCTCGGCTTCCTTCTCGTCCAGATGCAGCTCTTGCAGGGACCAAAACGCTGGTCCAGAAACGATTACAGGTCAGTTAAGGTTCAAAGATCGGAGGTGAGTGCGAGAGACTTCTCGGCCTCTTACCAGAGGGCGAGACATTAGGGGCCGTACGAGTGGCGCAGAGATGGCGACGGGGCCTCGTCGCGAGGGACGTCGGAAGGCGGAGAGGAGCGCCGTGGAGACAGGAGGAGCGGAGAGGAGAGAAGGGGGATGTCGTGGGGGCGAAGCACAAGGCGGAGAGCGTCATCTCTCCTCCACGCCGGTGCTCGAAGAGGAGCTCGAAATCGCTCGTTCTGATGTCAGGGAGTACAGAACCCCGACAAACCCATCAAGAAGCAGGAAAGACATGCTAGGGCTGAATCACGCAGGATTCCTTTCGGGGGCGATGGTGACACCACGTCACCCCTAAAAGATCTCGGGGTGATTCATCAGAAAAGTCAAAGTGAAAGACATTGGTTTGACTCGATCAAATCCGGACTGGTCTCGATTTCGTCCCACGCGGGTTTGCCGGAGTCCGCACGCTCCTCTCAACCTTCTCCGTAGCCAATTAGACTACCTAATCCTACTCGAGGAGAAGGCACAGAAACGAACACCTTCGCTGCGTCCTCCGCCAATAAAGCCAAAGCCGCCTGGTTCTCCGTCAGCCCTCGACGCACGCAGCACTTCCTCCTCACCTTCTGTTACTTTCCTTGCCACCAGAACTCCATGGCCGCTCCGAGAACGCAGTGGGTCACCTCTCTCCTCATCCGGAGAGGGAAGAAGGATAAGGAAGAGGAGGCCAAGGTCGAGATCAACAAGTCCGGCCTCGCAGAGAAGGCAAACAACTTGCAGCAGGAGGAGCAGCAGCAGCAGGAGTGGAGGCGGCCACGGTTTGCTGTGGAATTGGACGGGCTTAACTGCTTCGAGACCATCGTTCTCCAGTGAATCGCTGTTACCTATCTATATATATACGGTGTTTCTCTTGGTTAGATTAGAAGATGGATGCATGAGAACATCCTGCGTTCTTTCTCTTCTGCCTTTTGTTTATCCTCATGACAGTGGAGGGGTAGGAATTAGAACCCGTCAATTGTTCTGATGCATCAAATTAAAGGCTATTATTCTCCTACAGTGTTCATCCTGGTGCAATCATACAGCTTTCTCTTTCCTCTTCCTCTTCTTCTTCTTCTTCATTCATTCATTCATTAGGGACTGCATGACTGATGACGAATGAAGACGACGGAGACGAACTCCATGAATAAAGCGTCAGGCGGATGCATGTTACCTGTTGCTGTCGTAAGAGTCTAAAAGAAGATGCCAAAGGAACGCAGCACTCGAGGCAAAGGCGACGGGTTCCATGCACGCATCCTCCGGTGCTACGGATCTAACACAAATCCCCAAAGAAAGACGGCACCGCCTTTGAGTCGTACCATCACAGATCTTATCTACCTTTTGACTTTGTGTCGTTACTTCGTCGGACAAACAGCCTCCGATCCCTCTTTGATTAGGTAGGTTGCACCAATTCTCAGTGTCTGATGAGATTACTGACTCGTAAATTAAGTTGATGAAGCTCTTTTAATCTTATTTATAATCATATAATATCATTTTATATCCAACACGAGATTTTCTCTCTCTCCCTCTCCGAATATTAAGATGGATACTTAAAAGAAAAATAAAAAATATTTTTCATTCATAAATAACTAATTACATATCTAACAAATAAATAAAATGTGAGAAAATCGTTTGACATGATATGAATATATTCGATTATATATCATCATTAGTACGAGAAGAAATAGAGAGAGAATTAAGAAAATATCATTAGAAATTAAAAATAAAAATAAATTAACTAATCTTATCATTTTTTATAAGGTGGAATGATGATTAGGGCATGTGTATCACTTAAAAGACAACTGCATCACATCCTTGTGTTCAAGCAATGTTCTTTCTTTAGTCAAAAAATTAAGAAAATTCGTAAAATGTATCAAAATATCAACTATATATATGTATCTATAGTTTCAGGAATGTCTTCAAAGTTCTTTAATGTGTTTTGGAGCTCCTCTGTAATTTAAGAAGCATGTGAGAGGAGTCTCCTCTTGCACAGCTAATTGCATTTTACTTAAACCCTATTAGTGTCATAAATTTTATATAAATATATCTATAATTAATTTTAAAATTAAAAATAAATAATTTAATTTAGCTTAACGTCGTCTATTGATATCAACACAAAAATGAAAAGCAAAAAATAATTTCAATATTTCTTCAATTTTCAATAACTTTTTTGATACAACAGTTATTTCAACATTTTACTACTTAGAAACAAAAGAAATATTAAAATTACCTATTTCTTTAGTACCAATCTAACACACAATATCACGTATTATATTTTTCATCGATGCAACTGACAATGTTAGAACAAATAAAATTATTTATTTTATTTTTAAAATTATAAAGATCTCAACTTAAATTTTTTAAGTATAATATTAATACGATCGAAATGTAAAAGATAATATATAATTAACTAAAAATGGTGGGGTGATGATGCCATTACCACTCAAAAAAAAAAAAAAAAAGAGAGGGGCAAAAGAGAGATTGGACATCTCTCAAAATAATATCTAGAATCGGAACTATTGTATGTCCAAGATCCAATATTGAAATCATTTCAGAGGTTTTCCGAATCTCTCCAAATCTCTCCAAGAAAGCGTATTCTGTCTCCAAGGAATTGTGAGCTGCAGTGTTTTCTCTTTCTGGCTCTGCTGTAGCAACTAAGAACTTGTTCCATGTTTTGCAGAACATGTTTCATGTTCTTTGGCTCGGCATCAACCCAAGGAAGAAAGCCAAAGATGCGAAAGATGGTGGACCAAATTAAATAAAAAGTATGGAAAAATAACAAAATATTTATTTCCTGAAATTTCTTTTCCATCATAGTTTGTGTTCTACAGATGTCCAGTCCAAAGTCTGGCATTATCCTCGATTCAAGTTCCTTAAAGATCAAGTGGCACGGTGGAAGGTAACAGAGAATAAATGTGCAGCATCTTATCTGTTGCAGCCACATAAAGATTTATGATGATGACATTGATCTTATCCACCTAATATGCCAGTGAAAATTGGAGGACAAAAGAATCAAAGACAGCAATTGCAAGTGTCTACAAAATAATTATTTTTGTTTTGAATTTATCCCTAAAATTTTGAATTTTGTAACATCTAAAATATCTCAATTGTTAGTTAAAAATAATTCAAAATAATATTAAGACAATTAAGAATTATATATATATATATATATATATTATATTGCTACCTATATATTTATGATATTTACAAATTCTGCAAGATGTAATATTATATATAAAAGAACTCAAAGAAACACTAAAGACCACATTAATGGAATACTGAAACAACTGATGATCTATTTGCAGGAGGAAATTCTTCTCATGGAAATGAACATCCTATTTGGCATTTGTAGAGATTAAGGAGATTGTGAAATGCCACCAACACAATGGAACAGAAGAAATAGTTGGGATTGTGGACCACAGCCAATCCAATTTGTCATCTGAGATTCTCTATCATGTTCTATTATATCATATCTCAAATACCTCATCAGTAACCATCAATGCAAGTAAAATATTTTCATTCTCTCTATCTTCACATCACCACCTCCACAATCACACACCACCACTTTCAGATAGACTAGTGCTCAGTCACTAGTTATCCTGACCTATCAGATAAGAGCAGTGTTCAGGTATTGATTTTTCCTGAAAATAGAACAGAGTGGAAATTAATGAATCCTATATGCAGGTAATTTCAGATGAGTGAGATGCTGATTAGAAGCCAAAAGATGTATCGATAAGCAATTACCATGAACAAATTGATCTATATCTAAAAGAGAGATAATAGAACCCAAAAGGAAGTGTTTTGGTGGATCAGGATGAGACTCATCTTGGAACAAATCCAGCCTCTTTCTTATTCTTCCATAATATAATGCTAAAGATTCACAAAGATCTAGCCATCCGGTGTTTTTGTTTCAGCAAATCACCAATATGGTAGTGTTTCTATTGCAGGAAAATTCTTAACCCCGTCTTAAGAGGGATGATATATTGATCAGCAAATGTCAGCTTTCTACAATGATACTGCACATTACAATCAGTGGGATGAGTGAAAAACAGCAAACATAAGCATAACTTTATCATACATACCACATAACATGAGATTTGGATGATAAATAATGTTAATTCAGTTAATGGAGAAAACTGAGACTATCATAGTCTCACACATTAGGAGTTCTAGAAATAGGGCTGATCACACGTTCGTATCAAATGAAGCTAGAGACAGCTTAAGACAAGAAAATGTAAACAAAAAAGAGAGAGATTAGGATGCGGAAAGAAAAAAACAGTTTATAGTGAAGAACATATTTTTTAATCAAACTGATATCTGCCAAAATACCAGAAGTAGCAACCCAAGATGTAGATAGTGTGTTAAAACCTTCAACTTAGACCTGAGCAGTGCCCTCTGTAAATTTAGGATCCTCGCACCTGTACTTCCCATCAGGGCCAATCCCAAATCCCTTGGGATCAGCAAAAACATTTTCCAATAGCTGGCTTCTTGGAGGAGGTGGACTTGAATCTGCAAACTCCACAGCATCTTCAATAAGCTCATCAATTTTTTTCTCTATAGCCTTCAGTTCTGTTTCACTTGCAAGGCTGTTTTCAAGAATGTACTTCTTCAAGGTTATGATAGGATCTCTTGCAGCATAATGTGCCTTCTCATCTGTCAAAAATGAGAAGTGTTTAGTAATCTATATTGCACTATAGTATAGCAATATGTTCCTTAATATCCCTTTTGATATCGCATAAGAAGTTGGCTTACAATATATTTCTGCAGGTAGATATCAGTGTGATGTATGTGGATGTGCATATCACTTTACTTGAAGTATCCAGGTCAAGGGATGACAGAAAGTTACTAGAACAAATCCTAAAGAACCTAATTAGATGATAAAAGAAGTTAACTACGTATGAAACTTATTTAAACTTTTTGAAATGATGCACAAATGCATAATTAGTCTCAAAATATTTAAAAGAGAACAAGCAACAAAGTCTAAATAAATCAAAGCCATAAGGTCATTAAAAGTGCATACGTAAGGTCTGTAACTAAACACATATTTCATTATAAGTGTAACATGAAGTGTTTTAGTTTCTAGATTACTCAGACACCAAGTGAGAAATTCAGCAATCCTGATCTAAAATAGTTATAACATAACAAAGCATTCAAACACATTACTACCAGAATGTGGCTTGCGTGAATAAAATCTGATTCCGATACAGTAGAACTAAAGATGGATAAAACAACTTAATGGATATCCATAAAATACTATAATTTAAATTCTTCAGTGTGACGTACTGAGAGCTTATGACGTCGCTCTTCGGCACCACTGGAACATGAACAATAAATTTCATAGTTGTCATAGTAACACATCATAACAAATGAACAAATTGAGCCCAACTCAAAGGAGACAATGTGAAAAAAGAAAAAGAAATACACCAAGAAGAAACGAGAGCAACTAACATTAATGCAGAAGCCTGATTAGAAGAAACAAGAGCGGCTAACATTGATGCACATTTTAGAGAAAAACAATTCAAATCACATATTAACATAAACAACACAAACAATGTGATAGAAACCAAAAAGGAAATATTTAAAAAATGTAATGATTCATGTAAGTAAAAATATATCGATCATGTGATCAAAATATTCCTTACAACATTATTGTTGTCTAACATACCAGAAGGAACGACAAGACATATCAAACAAATCCACCAAAACTGTTACTACCGAATTCCAAACAACTCCTTTTAAGTAATCAGGCTACACCTGTCAGTAGACAGTGTGCATCGAAATTTTTAAGATGCCATTCTCCAAATACCGTCACATTTATAATTACCAAAAATCAATCAGCAATGGCAAACAACAACTTCAAAGTCAATTTAACCTCACAGCATTATTCTGTTTGAGTATTTGAGTTATTAGAATACCAAATGTGGTGTAATATTGTTTATTTAATAATGAATTTCCAATTATGATGTTTGTTGCAAAACCTTTTATGTCCATCTTCTATGCAATTCCAGTGAAACCCTACCATTTCTTATTCGGTTGAGACTGTTCCATAACATCTCACAAATACAAAATTAGCGTGTGTACTGTGCACTAACTCTTGTAGCCAAGTCAATGAACAAATCAAAAGAGTAATATTTCAATCTCACCAGGGTTCCGGAGCTCATCAGGATCAGCGAGTGAGTGCCCTCTAAAACGGTATGTCTCACACTCAACAAGCGTAGGTCCTTCCCCGCTTCTTGCCCTTCCAATTGCTTCCACTGCCACCTCCCGAACCTTCAGCACATCCATCCCATCCACGTGCACCCCAGGCATGCCGAATGCCGGTCCCTTCTTCCAGATCTCAGGGTCCGAAGTTGCTCTGAGGTGAGACATCCCGATTGCCCACAGATTGTTCTCCACAACAAACACGATGGGCAGCTTCCAGAGCTGAGCCATGTTGAGGCACTCAAAGAACTGACCATTGTTGCAGGTCCCATCACCAAAGAAGGCCACAGTGACATCAAGGCCATTAGGGTTGGACTCCTTAAGGACCTCGTGGCGGTACTTGGAAGAGAAAGCAGCACCAGTAGCCACCGGGATGCCTTCACCTATGAAAGCGAAGCCACCGAGGAGGTTATGTGGTGCAGAGAACATGTGCATAGAGCCACCCTGGCCGCGACAGCAGCCAGTGGCCTTGCCGAAGAGCTCAGCCATGACTGCGCGGGCGGGGACACCCTTGCTGAGGGCATGGACATGATCTCGATACGTGCTAACGACGCTATCCCGGGTTTCAAGGAGTTTAATGAAGCCAGTGGAAATGGCCTCCTGGCCGTTGTAGAGGTGGACGAAGCCGAACATCTTGCCGCGGTAGTACATCTGCGCGCACATGTCCTCAAAGACGCGCCCCAAGAGCATGTCCTCATACAGCACTAACGCCTCCTCCCGGCTTACTACCGCCTGCAATCGAGATCAAACAGAATTAGATCCATACAAAACCCTCAAAAAGA
Source organism: Musa balbisiana (assembly GCA_004837865.1). NCBI lineage: Eukaryota > Viridiplantae > Streptophyta > Magnoliopsida > Zingiberales > Musaceae > Musa > Musa balbisiana. The sequence goes on along the minus strand of CM017192.1, from coordinate 33,107,355 downwards.
TGAAGTTTTGCGAGCCGTGTCATAACCGAATCGTGCAAAAGACCAATTTTGAGAGGCTTTTCTCCCCAAAGACATCATTTTTATGGGAGTTTCTTCCAACAAAAGAGGGCTTTTGGGGGAATGGGACGGAACACACATGGTGGGAGGGTGAGGAGTTGGAGCCGAGGGACTTCTGGCCGCTGAGGACGTCGGAGGAGACGGCGAGGAGAGGGCGGCCCAGGCGAGTCGACCTGAGGTGCGTGCGGTGAAGGCCGTGCGCGGCCGGGCACGAAACGAAGGGAGCGTAGGGCTTCTCGCCTGCGGATCGAGCTCCCACGAGAGTAGGAGAGGGAATCCTGACGGCGGCGAAGGCAGACATTTTGATGAGATCTTGCGAGAGAGAGAGTGAGTGAGAGATGGAAGGACGATGAGGGGAATGAAGACGGGGCGGAGAGAACGAGGATGGATGGCGTTAGAAGTATCGCTATAGGGAGTTCGGCAGCGTTGAACGACGATTGGGAAAGGCTAGAGAAATGGACCGAGGAGGAGAGGGGGTTGTGCGTGTGTGTGTGCGTGCGTGCGTGTGGCTATGTAAGGGTACTGTGTGTGTGTGGCTATGTAAGAGAGAGAGAGAGAGAAGCGGGGCCCAGGGAAGGTGTGCGTGGGGATTACTGATGGACCGAAGAGAGGACGTGTGTGTTGTGTGGGTAAGTCTGTCTGCGTGTTGTGGGGATGTGAGGGTATGTGTTTGTTTGTGTGCGTGAGAAAAAAAGGGTCGTGATGTCATAAAACTGTTGAATTAAAAATGGTGACTCTAATTTTCTTGGCATTTGACTTCTGAAATTTGAGATAATTGTTTCCAAATTTCCATCAGTTTTCTTTTGTAATTAATTCAATCTTTCACTTGATGCTATTGTGCTATAGTTTCTTCAACTTGTTTCCTTTGTTCCTTTACATTTTAAGACCGTAGAAAGCTATAATTTCTCTCACTACTCCATTAATCCTTGGTATAATTTTAGGTATTACATGTCTAGTATATTTCATGTAATTTTGCTAAGAATATTTGGAGGATTATTTAGAGAAGTTTGAGTTAAAGTTTGAAGGCCGATTTCCTTAAAAGGTTTTCGTTTTTGCTCAAAAGATATTTTTGTTTTTTTGTTTTGCCAAATGGTGTGTTTTGAATATTATTCAAAATATTTCTTTCATAATATTTTTTGATCACCACAATAGAAATACTATAAAATTTACTTGAGAATATTATAAATAATATAAATGGACTCATAATCTTAGTTAATCTAATTTCAAGTCTAAAAATTTGACATGATATATAAGTAAATATAACCAAAAATATATAATATGATGGCACTTACCCATAGTATTTTTCAGTATATTTATAATGTTTCCAGCCCCTTAATAATGGTAAGCCAAATATAATCAAGATATATTAAAAATCATTTGATATATCTGATTCAAATAAATATTTATAATAGTTTAGAAAATAATATCACTCAAATAAAAATAAAAAAAATATTATTTTGATCACCATAATAAAGACATTGTAAAACCTATTTGAAAACACGATAAATGATACGAAGACTCGTAGCTTCAACTAAATAAATTATAAGCTTAAAAATATAATATCGTAATAGTGTACGAGCAATGATAGTCAAAATTATATAATATGATGTCACTTATATTATTTTTAGTACCTTAATAAAAATTTATACTAATTTAAAAATATTATAAATGAGTTAAATGAAAATTCTATGGTTGGAAAAGGTTTAAAAAAATTAATGAAAAAAATATATTATTGAGGTTAGTGTTGAGTATTTTGGATAACATTCTAAAGAGGAGCATCAAATTGAAAAGAAAAAAAAACTAGAGATATATTTTAAGAAAAGCAAAAAGATGGGAAATTGCCTAAGTTTGAATTACTTTACTCTTTACTCTTAGGGAAATGGGGAATAACTTAAATAAGAAGATAATAAGGTACAAAGCTTAGATCTCAAGCGCCATCACAGCCAATAATTTCTAATTCATTTGGAAGGCTAGAAATCACACATAACAAGAGTGATAACAAATACTAGTCTATATTCTATATATCATAAATATGAGGGGATGAGACTTTGAAATGCAACATGCATCAAATGATGTTGAGGACTAAGCTGCATACTAAAAAATGATATAGGAACATGTTTGCTAGGAGGATATTGATATGTATAAAGGAGAGAAATTGATGCATTTGATGTGAAGTTGGTATAGGATGACTTAGTGATAGGGAGAATATCGTTAGTTAATCATCATTCAATATATGATCATCACGTAATATCGAGGGTGGAAGTAGAAGACGGAGGGCACCCTTCATTTTTTTATCCTCTTGGATAGGAGTCCAAAACAAGTGATTATAGATTATCATTCTCTTATTGTCTGCGTGCACAAGAGTTTAAATGAGAGACTGTTTGAGATAGTTAAGGGTTGTCTTCAATATTATACGAAATATTTTATCCCATACCGACCAAGTATATGAGTATTAATATTTATACTCATATACTTTACCTCGCATTAATAATTTAGGTATCGAAGGGATTAGATCCAGAAACCTTTTTCGTTTTCGATCTTTGTATATATGACATCGTAAGAGTTATTATTCTCTTATCGTCCATGTGAACAAGAGGCTAAGGGAAAGATTGTTCGAGATAGTTAAGAATTGTCTTCAATATTTTTGAAATATTATATTACCTTCATCAAATATAAAGGCTCATATTCAATATAAAAAGATGGGTTAATTTTTTTGACCACTTATATTCATACTCATATACCTTACTTTATATTAATAACTCAAGTATCGAAAGGATTGGATCGAGAAACTCTTCTGTTCTTGATTTTTGTGCAAAATGACATCTTGATAGTTCAAAATTTTCATTTGAGAGATATCTCGAACGATCTTACGTATATGGGTCTAGACTACATCATACTGATAAGGATGTCAACGATTTCTTTCTGTATTAACGATGTAACTATTTGGATAATAAAAAAAATATTATAATAAAACATATAGGTTTTTTATAAAAATTTCGTAAACTATACAATATTTTCAGTAAACTAGAAGTCACCAATATACCATATTTTTATACGGACCTTATCAAATCTTTTCTTTCATTTAGTAAGATGGATTCGTTAGATTCTTTTCCTATTTTTTATACCTTAATATTAATTTCATGTGCAAGAAGCATGCGTGACGCAATTAATATGCTAAGTATGAAAATATAATATGATTATATCATATGAGGCCCAACGGATCATACGGTTCGGTCTTTGCTACCAATTGAGGACCATAAATCCAACGGTGCGCAGAGCACCATCAAGCATCATCAGAACCGCACAAATTAGGGCGCCGCCTCCGTCGTCTCACCACAATAAATGTCGCTCGTTCGCGGTCGAGCCCCCAAATTCCGAACACCTTCTCGCGCTCCCCGTATCGCCCTCCTTCGGCCATTGCTTCGCCGCCGAGATGGGACGCGTGATCCGAGCACAGAGGAAGGGAGCGGGGTCGGTTTTCCGCTCCCACACGCACCACCGCAAGGGGCCCGCGCGTTTCCGGAGCCTCGACTTCGGGGAGCGCAATGGCTACCTTAAGGGCGTGATCACCGAGATCGTGCACGACCCTGGCCGTGGCGCCCCTCTTGCCCGCGTCACCTTCCGCCATCCATTCCGGTACAAGCTCCAGAAGGAGCTCTTCATCGCCGCCGAAGGGATGTACACCGGCCAGTTCGTCTACTGTGGCCGCAAGGCCTCCCTCATGGTCGGCAACGTCCTTCCCCTCCGCTCCATTCCTGAGGGTGCTGTCGTCTGCAACGTCGAGCACCACGTTGGCGACCGCGGTGTTCTTGCCCGCGCCTCCGGCGACTACGCCATCGTCATCAGTCACAACCCCGACAACGGCACCTCCAGGTCCTCTTTTTTCCTTACCACTGTTTTCTTTTGTCAAGTATACTTGGGATCTGAAGTCGTGAAATTTTTTTTTCTTTTTTCCCAATTCGACGATGACTCTACTATTGTTTCTGTTTCGTTGTGCCGAGTCAAGCGATCTAGATCCATCCTATGATGTTTTCAGTTCAATGTTGCTTATTTATCTGAATTTTCACGATAGAATATTGTACCGGTGGCGTTTCTGCATCTCACTACTGGAGTTGTATAAGTACATCATTTTCTGGTGTTTATTCGTATGGTGATATTTGGATCTTTTGATCTGCTCTGTTGAATATTGCCTTCTGATATCAATCAGATCCGTCTGAAAAGAAACTTTTTGCTTCTTATTGTACGAGGAATAGTAAAACTTCGTTTGCCTTATCATTCTGCCCAGTGATGGAACAAACAAATAACGAACTGTTCTATTTTTTCTGTTAAATCAGACTGAAACGAGTAATTCTAATTCCGTAAGGTTTAACATGGGATGCTAACAACCGTATTATAGCTTAGGAAGTGGGGTTCTCCTTTTGGCATTCATTTAAAGTCTAGACCGCCTTCTACTTGCTTGTCAATCATAGAAGCTACTTTGATTTGTGCATTATCTGTCACTGAGGGAGTGTTTTGGCTTTTAACTGTCGTTGTTGGATGCTATCATCAAGTTTGTCGAGGCTATTGACATGTTGATGATAGGGAATTGCTGATATGTTAGCATAGGCTAGAGACACGTTGATGCTAGATAACTTGTTATATCTTAATTATCATATGTTATAATACTTTGTGAATTTAATATTCAACATTTTAAGCCTTTTCAGTAGCTGCACTAAAAAAAATCATTTCTGCGTGTCTAAAAAGTATTGTTATTTAGTATTAAGATCGCTGGATTTTAGTAGAACAGACTTCATCTCATGACATTGACCACCCATTTTGTTTCATCTTAGAAAGAAATATCAAGGCAAAACTTATTCCTTCTCAAGATCTTGAATGTAAAGATTGAGTGCATGCTTTTTAAAATGTGTCTTGGAACTTGCAACTTCTAAAGGTTGCAAGGGAATTGACTGCCTCCTTTTGATCATCATCTGACAAAAAAAGGTCTTAATTTTCACAATTTGAATGCTCTTTCTTTACTTTGAAATTAATTTTGTTTCATCAGTATATTGTTTCTTCTACACATCTTATGATAACAATTTGGTTGAAAATAAATTCTTTTTGAAGTTTTTATTTGTGTTGTAACTTTTGATCCTAATATTTTGGACATGAGTGTAGTAGCTTACAATTGATTTATTTACTTGGTGCTGATTGTGCCACATTCATTTGCTTGGCCTTCATTGTCTAATGTTACCATCAGCCTGCTATCATTAAACACTTTTCCTCTTGAATTCTGACTTGTCGTTCCAAATACTGCATTCAGTTTGCATTAAACATATTTCCTAGCCAGTGGAAATTCCATTGACTTGTCGGTCTAAATATTGCATCCGGTTTGGCAGATAGCTTTATACTAGTGTATCTCAGAATAATACAAATTTCTAATATTAGCTCTTTCTTTGGCTTGAACATGTATACGATCAATATAAAAAGCAACTATAAGGTTGAGATCAAAATCTTAATGCAGTTTTTTTTCTGCCTAGGCACCTCTTTGTGATCCTTGAGTTCATCAGCCAACTTGTCCGATGAGATTTTTGTTTTCTGGTTTTTGGTTGCAGGGTCAAGCTCCCATCTGGAGCAAAGAAGATCGTTCCGAGCAATTGTCGTGCCATGATCGGACAAGTTGCTGGTGGTGGTAGAACTGAGAAGCCCCTACTTAAGGCTGGCAATGCCTACCACAAGTTCAGAGTGAAGAGGAACTGTTGGCCAAAGGTCCGAGGTGTGGCTATGAACCCTGTGGAGCATCCCCACGGAGGAGGAAACCACCAGCACATTGGACATGCCTCCACCGTCCGCCGTGATGCTCCTCCTGGGCAAAAGGTCGGTCTTATTGCTGCAAGGAGGACTGGCCGTCTCAGGGGACAGGCTGCTGCCACTGCTGCCAAGGCAGAGAAGACCTCTTAGATTGCTTAGTGGAACAGTGTCTGGTATATTGGTTTCTGATGAGCTCAGTTTGTCATTCGAGTATTATGGTGACTTTCTTGTCATTTATTATGTTGGAGGACCATTATAGATTTCGAGATATTTTATTTAACCTTATCCTGTTATGGATTCCATTTTGTTGAAATCCTACTGTTGATGGCAACATCTTAATTGTTACCACTCTTTTTATTGTTTGAGATCCACAGATCAAAATATTATCTTGAAGACTGGACTGACCTGTTGTGAACAAAAGCTTATTATAACACACTGTGGTAAATTGTAATGTGTTTTTAGGAAGAAATGCTCCTCATTTTGAAATCTTGATTGATAATTAAGATGAGGTTAACAACATTCTAGAAAATGAGATTTCATTAGGAAAAGGTTTTGAAAGTGGTCTACAAACTACACAAACAGTTGATAAAAAGAACTTCTAAACTCATATTATTATTTACAAATAAAGTTTCTTTTGTCTTCGTCTATTTCTCCTTGCAATATTAATTTCAATTGACTTACCTTATTTAACTTCTGCAAATAAATATTGAATGCTCTTAATTCAATTAAAAATCTTATCTTCCATGAGCCTAAAGAGACCCATCCAATTAAATTTTATGGCTTATTACCATTGTTGAACCATACCACTTGAGATTAATATACTTCAATATGTTTGTATTTGTGATGGACATCACCTATATGCTGTGCATTCAAGTTTTTGGGGGAAGAAAGAGGAATCCCTTTCCAATATCCCTTCAGAAGTGATGAGTTGATCTCCCTTTGAATCAAAGGTGTTCCATAAATCAAATCAAACCACATTGCCAAAGCATTTGTTCCTGAAGATAGGGTATACATCAAAATTACAGCATAGCAGAGTCATGTTGGCCAAAATTACAGCATAGCAGGGTATACATCAAAACCACATTGCCAAAGCATTTGTCCCTTTGATGAGCTTGAGACATGTTGGCCAAAATGGCTTGCTGCACTTCCAACAACTTCCTCCACCTGTTGTTGTTGTTGGTCTTCCTTCCTGCAACAGCAACATCAGAAGCATTCTCTTCTCTGTTAGTTCCATCAGCCATCTTGAAATCAAAAAGCATCAGCTAAGCTTACGGTGGTGAGTAAATGAATACCTTTTCCTTGTTGCTGAGCATCTCTAGCGGAGCATCCCTTCTCAGCTTCCTCCTCTTCTTCTTCCTTGCTCTGCGTATCCAGGGCATGGCGGGTGATGATTTATACCCCTCTCTATACCATAGCTTTAATCGCGTTGGTGTGTGACATTAGGGCGAGACTGACGCAAGCCCGCAACAGGCGTAAAGAAGAAGGGAATAAATAAAGAAAAAGACTGCTATTGGATTCTCTTTCTCGTGGTGGGGATAGCTCGAGGAAAACGCAAGTTTGTTCCTCCTTGCGGTGGTGACAGATGTGGAGTGGCAGAAGACAAACGAAGCTAAAGGGTTCCGAGAGAGGGAATGGTTTCTTTCACTCTACTCGTGCTCTGTCCGATGCGCAGCAGGTGTTCGACGAAATTGCTAGGAAAGTGCAGTATAATGTTTTCTTGCCCGACCCTGCAACAAGGACAAGCGCATTCTGCGCCCTGAGCCGTACTGGGCTCCTGCGGCGTTTGCTTGAGGCGGTCTGAGTCATGGGCTCTGACTCGGCCCAATAAGAAGCTTGCTCGATTCCATATGAGGCTATCGCACGTGCGACCGGCATGCCCAACCTCGCGGAACTCCGATGGGCGCCTCCGAATCCCTTCTCCCCGTACACCACCACCACCAGGTTTCCTCACCATCTTCTCTTCCGTTCTTGCAATTGGTTCCTCTTCTTAATGCTTTCGGTTCGATTCTTCTCGTCCGCAGCGGATTGATGAAATCACCACCGTCTCCCAAAGGATCGAGGGCGTGGATCCCCTCCTGGAGCGCGTCGAGGCGCTCAAGATCGTGAGACCGTGCCCTTTTCTCCCCCTTCCTGCTCCGATTTCCTTCCTTCGATCGACCTTTTTGTCGACGCTGATCGTTGCAGGCCACGCCGCTGCTGACCTCCCCGCCTCCGTCCGAGTCCAGCTTATCCGACATTCTTGTCAGGAAACCCTCATCGTCCTCCTCTTCCACCTCTACTTCAGGTAACCTTTTTGGTTCTTTTAGTAGATTACTACTTGCATTCGGAAGGGTTGGCATAGGTTCATAGTTCATAGTAGCTGAAAAGATATCACTTTTCACTATAAATATAGCATGCTTAGCTACTCTTGGGTTGAACTTTTTATCATATACTCATTGAATTTCTCAATACTAGGTACTTTGAATCCCAATGTTCTGTTAGAGCTCTTTTCTATGTATCGCGAGTGGCAGGAAGAGAAGGCCAAGAAGATTAGTAGAAAGCAGGTGCTGTCATGTATAATGTTACTATTGCATGATTACATTGGATTCAGAATGTTTATCCTGACAATAACACTGTTCAACATCTTATTATTGCTTCTAGATACTTCTGGAGTAGGATTAGATGCAGCTACCATTTATTTAATTTTCTATATGTGCATCTGCTGATATGCATGCTTTGGGAGCTAAGCTAGTCTTTTATCTAAAGAACTGGGAGCACAACATTTGTATTGACACGTCCTTCCTATAAAATCTCCCGTTAGTAATCTCATGAGAGCATTCTTGATTTAGATTGTCCTGCATCTCGAAAATCTAGATTGTTAAGGAATACCCTCTAGCCTTCTTTGTCATGGCCTATGGCTACTTGGTGGAATGTGTTACTAACACCTCTGATCTTGCTAAACAGGCATGGGCCTTTAATGTTAATTGTATGTCAGTCATGAAAGTGAATGAGCTTTTTGATCTGTTAATAAGCTTCTCAGGTTTCTGTCACTGCAGCACTTTAAGGGATGAAAAAAGAAAAAAACAAGATACTTCAAAGGAATTTGCACTAATCTAGATGTCAAGATTTCTGAGTTTGTACATTGATCCGAATTTGGTTGTTGCAAGAGCTATTCAAAGATGAAAAGATGTCTCGTCTGGACTTAATGGATAAACTCATTACAGGTGTCATATAACTTTGTGATGCATTTTGGTCTTAAAATTTGAAAATCTGCACATTGCAGAACTTCAGTACTATGCGAGGGTTTTTAGTGACAATAAAACATTATTCTTGATTGAGCATGAAGAAGAATATAGGCTTAACATCTTTGACTGATCCAGTCTAGGATCAATAGTTGGTGCTGTGTAATCTTCATATTGGGGGAGTAACAATTGAGCTTCAATATGGTGCCAGTTACTGGTGGGCAAGAGAAAGGGAATAGAATGATCTGCACGTGTGTGCCAAATCATGCACAAGGGTGGAAGCATGTGAGGAAAAAGAAGGGGAAAAAATATTTCTTACTACATAACTGCAACCTGAACACTCCTTGTCTGTAGTTTCTGAACCAGTCTATTATGCAAACCATAGATTTTGTGATTCTCTCTCTGTTTTGGCAACTTCATCAGATAAGCTGATGACATATTTAGGCAAGTGTCACTTAAGTCAATGCTGCCAGTATATCTGGTTCCTGAACCATTGTTCATGCATGTTCCGGCTTTGTGAAATGCAGCTAGTTCTTACTCTGTAAGGCTCAGCCAAATGATTATTCCTGAAGATAATAGAATTGCAGAAAGGTGGTAGATCTACCAAAAGAATTAAGTTCATGTCATACATAGTGATAAAAATCATGCAGAATTAAGGTGCATTAAATTATGACGCCTTTGGTTTGTCCTTCGAATTTATCCAGTATATTTCCTAAATGCTTCTTGTTACTCTGTTGTGCTTCTGTAGTGATTGGTTTCTATGCTTACATAATTTCATCTTATAGCCAAATTTGTAGGTCAAGAAATCCTTTTTTATTAATGTCATAAGAGAATCTTCATCGCGAAGGTGAAATATAGAAATATGTTCAGGATCTGACTATAAAATGCTGCAGGAGGAGATTGAAAGCAAGATAGAAACTGCTGATGCTTTGGCTGTTAAGCTTTTTCAGCGCTTCAATTATTCAGTTTCAGCCATGAGATCAACCACTCAGAGTCTTGCTGAAGGTGAGTTTCCCCACTTCCCTGATTATCTTGCTGAAAAAGATTTACCTACGATAAAATCTGATTCTTTAATGATCTTTAATGATCAATCTGTAATTTTCACATTTTTGTTGAAATGTACACAATGATACATGTTTTGACTCCATTATTTCCCTAAGAAGAAGAGGAAAGATCAACTGCTTTTCCAGCCTTTTTTTATCCTTTCGTTGATAGTTTGGTGAACATTGCAGTGCAGCAATTACAGGTCGAAGTTGGTGAACTTAAAGGCAGGCTTACGGAGGTGATTAGCAATTGCGATATGCTATGCAAAAGAATTGCAGCAGAAGGACCAGAGTCCCTTCGTTCTTCTCTCAATCCAATCTCCACAAGCAATGCCGAAATACCATCCATTTGTTACTTAAATAACAAGGTTCCTGAATAAATAAGCTTGCAGTTGGCATCGGATTTTGTATAATCTTCCCAAGTTCAACATTCCTGTACTCATGATGTAAGGTAGACTGTAATCCACCGCTGG
>CM017192.1:32924274-33089274 GCA_004837865.1 Musa balbisiana | reverse complement strand
AGGTATTCGATCGGGAAGCTTCTTGGCCATGGGCAATTTGGGTACACCTTCGTGGCCACCGATAAGGCCAATGGGGATCGGGTGGCGGTGAAGAGGATCGACAAGAACAAGGTATTTAGGCCACGAGAATCTTCGCTTGCTTGATGCAATGCAAAGCTTTGATTAGGGTTTAATCCAAAGTTGATAATTGACTTCTCCTCTTTTCACAGAGTAGGGGAAATTATATTTTTAATACTTTATCTGTGTTTTTGTTTTTTCATATGTTTTTTCTATTTTTTTTCTTTACTTTTCAAATCAGAATCGGAAATGAATAGTCACAATAATGCATAATGTAATTCAATAAGGTTTTAGTATTGGTTTAATGCAAAATACACATTCCATTGTGCATAAGATATGCCAGGTTAGCAATTTCAGTGTGTTGGAAGCTTTACAGAATTGCATTGATGCTATTTATTATAACCTGTGTAGTCTAATAGCCCAATGAGTTGTATTTCCGTGAATCTTGATCAATGTATGGTATCCTAAGTGGTTAGTAGTAAGTTTGTTAAGTCATATACATAAATCCACCTTTTATTATTTGCAATGTTAGACTGTATAGGTACAACATTGTTATGGCATTTCAATAATCCAACTTTGGGAAATAAGGAAACCATGGTTGCGTATAAATGATTTGATGAACTTACTACAAATTTGTGTTGACCTTTTCGGACTGAGTGGCTTAAGCGGCAAGGTCGTCTACACAAACCTGCATTTTGAAGCATGGCCACGTGCCTGTGATTTTACTACTCGGTATTACTGAAACTGTTACTGCAATATATTCAATAGTACACAACATCAGAGAACATCTAAATTTCTGCAAAGTAATTGACAATGGATATACTTGAATATTTTGGCAGATGATCCTTCCCGTTGCTGTAGAGGATGTTAAGCGTGAAGTCAAGATACTGAAAGCCCTAAAAGGACATGAAAATGTTGTCCACTTCTACAATGCCTTTGAAGATGACTCTTATGTCTATATAGTCATGGAGTAAGTTTCTTTGCTGTATCATGAACTATTTTTCCTCGGAAGCTGCACTTAGAAGCCATCTATAGGTTTATTTCATTGTTCAATCGTTTGGAGAATGAATATATGTTTTGCACTTTTAGAATTTTGATGTAATTATTCGTATAGAACTTTTTGGTTTATATAATATCTAAGTTTTGCTAGTGTGGTTGAAATTTTGCTAATATAATGCTCATAGCCTCATAGTATAATTTTATATTGTTAATCTGGACACAAATCCCTAAGAGGGTAGTTGTAATTGTAAGCATGCATCCAGATATAAAAGTGTAATTCTTTTTTCTGAAAATTTATGGAACTCAAATAATCTCTGATTTATTGTGGAAATCTGAACATGGATAATGTACATGTTGAATCTAGATTTAAAGGTTTCATTGTTGAGTCTACTTCAAGTCTATAGCTTGTGTCAAGTTGGTTTGGTCAAAGTGTCATTTTTATTTAAGATTTTTCCAAATTCATAATTCTATCAAAGACTGAATTGGTTAGAATTAGTATCTTTTGTTAGGAAGTGCCATCAAGTACCAAAAATGTTGTTGTATTATTATATTTACATGCTTGTCACCTTCTTCTGGGCATCTTCCTAAATTTAGTTTAATGTCCATAAATCATATTCATGTCCGACCTCCCTCTCTGTTGGCGAATTGACATCAGATCCTGTACTTCTTTCTTTACTGTGAGGACCATCTAACAAGTCTGAAGTTCTTGCTTTTCAAATTCAAATCTCTTCGGCTCCTTTTGAAGCTCCGAAAGGGTGAAAGCGGCGAATCACTCTCTCTCCATATTATCAGGAGTAAGTTTTTTGAGTTCTAGGATATCTCTAGTTTTGTTGTATCCAGAGACTCAGTAATCAAGTGATGCCACAAAAGAAAGAAAACAATTTATGGGTTTTAGCTGTTGTGTCCATGATGATCGAGGGCAAGTTTTCGCACCACAATAAGGTTTCTCCTTTACAACATAAGTGAATACGGTTCAAGTCACAGAAACATCCTCTATGTTTTGCAAGAATTATGCAGTGGTCATCTTTTTTTTTTCATATTTAATAAAGCAAATAGATGGGCATGTGATTAGGATAATTTTGTATAGTTCTTGTTGTTTGTCTCACTGCTGAAAAAGTGAAACATAGGATTGCTATTTGCCTTTTTTTTAACTGCTAGAATTTTTTGTTTTGTTCCTATTATTAGGCAATTAGATCATGATGAATTTTGATGTGTTTTTATTATATTTAAATATATGATGTGAGCATGGTCCTGCTAGAACTATGGATAATTTCAGTTTCAGTAACTGCTAAAATTTTGCCTTCTTTTTTTCCTAAGCAACAATCTAATGTTAAGTTCTGGGGTGTGTGTCCCTACTAGATTATGCGAGGGTGGTGAACTTCTTGATCGGATATTGGCCAAGTAAGATATTCAAGTTTTTTTTTACCTGTTGATCCTGAAAACAATTTCCTTTGAGTTTAAATGGGGAAAGAGATATCTTATTTCTCATAATAATCCGGCTCGTGTTCTTCTGTTGTTCATATATTTGCTAATCTATCTTGAGAGTTTTCTGTGTGGAGATTGGCGTTTGAACTAATCATATTCCGACTGAATTTTCTTTACAGAAAAGAGAGCCGTTATACAGAGAAAGATGCTGCAGTGGTAGTACGACAGATGCTTAAAGTTGCAGCTGAGTGCCATTTGCATGGTCTGGTTCATCGAGACATGAAACCAGAGGTAAATTCAAACATTAATTGTGTGTATTGGAACACAGATCCAGAACATCTTTAAGTTTGCTTTTCTATGTAGTGTTATAAAAACAGAGGCATCTTGACAGATTTTTTTTCTTTTGATAATTACAGAACTTCCTTTTTAAATCTACAAAAGAGGATTGTCCTCTGAAGGCAACAGATTTTGGCCTGTCAGACTTTATAAGGCCAGGTGTGTCTGAGGTGTAGCTTGTTCATGTAATGTAAATACTGGACAAGTGAAAAGATGAACTAGCTTTAACTGATGTTATCACTTGTTGCAGGAAAGAAATTTCATGATATTGTTGGCAGTGCATACTATGTTGCTCCCGAGGTACTGAAACGGAGGTCTGGGCCTGAGTCAGATGCTTGGAGCATAGGTGTCATAACCTACATTTTGCTTTGTGGACGGCGTCCCTTTTGGGATAAAACTGAAGATGGAATATATAAGGAGGTACCATCCTTTGCGTTTTTAGGATACAAATCTTGTTATAAAACCCTTGCAGGTTTACAATTATATTTTCTCATTGAAATGCAAGTGTGACCATTCTTCTAGTATACTGCTAAAAGAGCCTATGGTTGTTTGACTTATTTCTAAAAACCTATTATAATATTATTTACAAACATTTTATCAAAATAACTTTCATGTGCTTCTTTAATTTTAACACTTCAGGGTTTAAAAATGCTTTCCACAATTAACTGTTAGTGCCTCTAGGTAGCTGGCATATCCTGATATTTGTACTTGCACCCATTATGGCATCACTTAGTCAAATCATTTTCTTGGTAACTTATTGTCTTCATCTTTACCTAAATAAAATCTCCATCTTGAGTTATGCTCCTTGTACCAAATTTTGATCCAAGCATATGGGTTTCTATGCAACATTTCTTTCAGGTCACTAACCTTTGACACTTGTGCTATTCGGGTCTTTGAAAACTGTGATAATGGGTTTTATTTATAACTGGTACTTACAGAACCAGTTCAAATGCTTTTATTATTCTCGCATATTCTTGACAAATATAGTGTAAAAAATAATTATTACTTTTAGTTTACTGTTTCTATATGTATGCAAGAGCAATAATATCATACTATACGATGATTGTCTGCAGGTGTTAAGAACCGAGCCTGATTTTCGGCGAAAGCCATGGCCAAACATAAGTGAGAGTGCCAAAGATTTTGTTAAGAAGTTATTGGTTAAGGATCCACGTGCAAGACTAACTGCTGCTCAGGCTTTGTGTATGTACCAAGTTTGACCCCCTCTTCAAGACTTCAACTAACTAAATGAATGCCATGGGTTGCCGATAATATTCATATGACAACATTACCCGCTATTGTTTCTATTCTTTTTTCTTATTTTATACTATATTGTGAGGACATGGATAAGAATGATCTTTGTAAGTTCACTTCACTAGTTCTGTTTTTCCTACCACACCTTTTATCTGATTTTGCTTCCTGATATTCTTGTTGTGGTTTGACAAAAGCTTTGTTTTATTTTGCAGCACATCCATGGGCAAGAGAAGGGGGAGATGCATTAGAAATTCCACTGGATATATCTGTGTTGTCTAACATGCGCCAGTTTGTAAAGTACAGTCGGTTTAAGCAGTTTGCACTCAGGGTAAATAAATTTGATTCTATTAGCAAATACGTTGTTGCGATGCCTTTTCCCATGCATTGCAAATTCCTTATTTGGAACCTGAATTATACCATGGCATATGCAGGCACTAGCAAGTACTCTTAATGAGGAGGAGCTGGCTGATCTCAAAGATCAGTTTCACGCAATTGATGTTGATAAAAGTGGTGCAATCAGTCTTGAAGAAATGAGACATGTATTTTACTTAACACTCGGTTTCAGAAATCTGGAACTTTTTTTTAAATGAAAAAAATATCATAATGATATTATGAAAATATGCTTCCTTTGATTCAAGAGATTTCACCTATCATTAACTAATCGCTTACATGCTTTTATCGTGAAATTTTGTTCATTACTGTCATTCTGGATTGTATGTTTCACTCTTTCTTTAGTTAATGATTCAAGAAAGATCTTTAGATACTGCCATTTGATTCTATCAATTCATTGCTCTTTAGTTAAAGCTTGCATTGTCAGCATTACTCTTGGCAGGATTTTATTTTTAAAATGTAGCTAGTATTATTAAACAAAATGTTCAGCCATTCAATTTTGAATGCAATTGCTAAAACATGATGTTTGATTACTTAGCTATGATTTTAACCATCAAACTCATGTTGCCCTTTCTGTTAGCACAAACAGCTAACGTATGTAATTTTTCCTGAATGTTCTCTTCACTAGCTTGGCCCCCCAGTTCAGCCAGGTTATTCTATCGGGCCATCCCTGCAGATAGGTGAATTGACTGATGTTTGAAGTAATTTGGAACTTTACATAACCTTGGAAGGTTTTCTTTCCTGTTCCTCTTTATTAGTATGATTTCAACTAGCCACTTGGTGGTTTTGAGTGGTTCGGCCCACCTGGGTTTCCACATATCTATTGTTGAATACTTCTTTATGATATCTCCCTAGTTGTAGGTGATCTGTACCAAAAGTACATGCATCGGGTTGATTGGTCATGCTGATCAGACAGTTTAACCTGCTAGATTTTTTGTTTAAACTTTTAACTTTTTTAATAAACAGTCCTGGACTTGTTGTGCGTCCACCATCTGTGTTACTTAGATTTTTTTCTGTTGGAGCTTGATCAAAGTTAGTCTGTTTTATGACTATTAGTAGCAGTTAATCTGTAGTTAGTTATTATCCTCTTCTTATTATATATAAGAATTGTTTAAACATTGATTAAACATTTTTTTGCTTTTAGATTGGTTGACTTTTTTTTTGTTTAAACATTGGTTACTTAGATTGGTTGACTATTTTTTTGTTTAAGCATTGGTTGCAATTACACATGTAATTGTAACCAATGCCATGTGTATTATGTCAACACCATGAGTCATGGTAATTGTTGTGCAGGCTCTTGCTAAAGATCTTCCTTGGAAATTGAAGGAGCCTTGCGTTTCGGAGATTGTTCAAGCGGTAGGCTACAATCTTTAATAAACTTTTTGTCCTGCTGTTACTCACTTGTTAAACTGTTTGCTTTTTTTTTATTTCTTATCAATTGCTGAAGGTTTCTTGATATTTGCTTTTGCTAACCAAATGGAGTGATATCTCAAGAATGTTGGTGGCAGTTCTTTTGCTGCTCCTTCTCTAGACAATACCTAAGAAATTTAAGCAAATTTTTGTATAGTCTAATCTTTCCATCATTTCCTTGTAATATGGATTCTTCCCATAACAAGCAAAAGATAGAAGAATTCCAGAAATGCTATTCAAAGTAACTTAAACAAGTGTTTATTATGATTTCTAGCTTCTCAGTCACATTGGAAGTTAGTTTGGTGGCATTCTTCTGCACTTTAAATTGGAAAGAAACGTATACCATTAAGGATTTAACCAACCTTTTTTACATGATTTCTGCTAATATTCCTATCAATTTTGTTGTATGCTTGCTTTTGCTTAAGTGATTGTCGACATGTATCTGAATACCAACAACTCTTTTCCTCCTTTGGTATTGGAATTATAAAAGTCGATACTATTCTTCTGGAGCAGATGGACAGCAATACAGATGGATTTATCGACTTTGAGGAATTTGTGGCAGCTACTTTACATGTGCATCAATTGGTTGAGCATGACAATGGAAAGTGGCGCTCACTTACAAAGGCTGCTTTCGACAAGTTCGACGTGGACAAGAATGGATATATCACACCTGACGAACTTCGAATGGTACAATTTCTTGTGAATCTTTTTTGGTTCTGAATGCGTGCTTTTCTATTCCAGCAATAGTTTGTAGCCTGTTTTTCTTTTTCAGCAACATTGAATATTGAGATCATATCAACCTTGAGCCGCATTAACTTCACATATACCATAGTTAATATTTGCTCGAGGATTAAAATCTAACAATATTTCGATAACTACAGCACACAGGTCTAAAGGGCTCCATCGATCCACTATTAGAGGAGGTTGACATTGACAAGGATGGGAAAATAAGCTTGGATGAATTCCGCAGACTTCTAAAAACCGCAAGCATGAAACCCCGCAGCGTGCCTCGTCAATCTACCACTCGTGATCGTCGGAAGTTATGCTCATGAAGAACGGAGAAACTTTTGTCAACAGGGATGGAGAGGTATAAGCAAGTCTTCTGGTGCTTTATATGACTTGTTAGATGCACCTTCTTTCATGTGTCTCTCAGGCAACCAAGAAACCTTTCATGGATCAGAGTTTTGTCATTCGGAAGAGAGCAACCAAACTTTTGTTGAGGACTCAAAAGACTCCAGTTTCAGATCAAGTTTCCAACACTAATTGCAACTTGAATGCTGCTGGTGTGGGTGGTGGTGGTGGCTTGTTCCCTTGTCAAGTTTGACCAAAAATGTCATGTATCAATCATCATGTGTCACATTAATGCAAATATGTAACCACAACAGTACTGTTTCTTCACTAAAGAAGTATTTGTACTTTTTTCTTCTGGTCCAAAGCATTAATTCTTTCTCAATCTCTTTCTCACAATTAATTTTCATTCTGATATGGACTGAGCCAGAGAATCTATCCATAACAAATGGCTATGTCAGCTCATACTCACCATTTATTCAAATGTTTATTACTGCACTTGTTAATATGAGAAAGAAATGCGCATCAAATTTTACAATGTATGATGAGTAGCATAATGTGTTTCAAATTTTTCTACACGGTAACTACACCCGAAGGTCTCCGTATCCTCATTTGAAGTGCGGCACGGGATCGGATCGATCTTGCGAGGTAGACACGCTTCATCTTACGAGTTCTTACCGGTTTAGGACGACTTGGGGCTCCGCTCACGTTGGGTGACAACAGGAACACCGGAAACGAAGGATTTGATGCCCTGTTTCGTCGTCTAAGCGGCATTCGGTAAGCTCACACATAGTTTCCGTACCCTCGTTTCGAGGGTGGGGTCACGTCGAGCCTTGTTACGTGCCATGTCAGTCTTATGATCGATTACACACGTGTTCGAGACGTAGCTGCTTAAGATTCGTGCGCAGACACGTGTCATCTTACGAGCTCATCTACATGCTACATGGGCTCCTCATCGGCTCGCTTTTCGAGGACATCTTAGAATTCTGCTCACCTCCTCATGGGCTCCTCATCGGCTCGCTTTATGGCGTTCGAGGACATCTTAGAATTCTGCTCACCTCCGGTGACGATAGGAAAGGTGAAAACAGAGGATTTGACGCCCAAAAAAATCTTTTTTGGGCCCTTTTTTGTCACTAAGCGATTTTTTTGGGCCCTTTTTTGTCACTAAGCGTTGTACGGTAACGCCACGGAAGTTCTCCGTAACCCTCGTTTTAAGTGTGGTGGTGGTCGGGTCGAGCCTGGTGACCCGACAGTTGCTTTAAGATTCGTGCTCGGTCGAGCTGTGTCGCCTTATAAACTCGGATACAGGATCGGGCCAGAAACCGCACCGGTGGGATTGTTCCGATTATGGTCACCGTAGGTGAGTATAGGAAGACGGAAAACGAAGGATTTTACAACAAAATAATAATAATTTTGGCCCGTTTTGTCATCTAAGCGGCATTCGGTAAGCTCGCGACGGTCTTTGCACCCTCGGTTTAGGTTGGTAGGATTTGGGTGGGGTCCAACGGCCATGTCATTTTTCTCCCTTTCTTATAATGATAATTATATGTAATTATAATTATTTTCTTTTTGTTAAGCCTTCTTCCCGCTCCTCCCTCCCACCGCCCACCCACCACCTCCACTGCCAACCGCCGCCGGCTTCTCCTCCGTAACCGAGCTGGGAGACGGAGAGCACGGATAGGAAGCCGGACACAACGGTGTTGGATGGGGCCAATTCCGGCCGACGGGAGGCAGCACCCTGGGACAGGAAGAGAACGGAGGCGAGGGAGGGTGGACGCCGACGGCTGAATGGACTATGGAGAAGAAAGAAGACGGCGGCAATGAAGACGAGGTCGTTGTACCCGTCTTCCTCGCTTAAGTCCCCTCACCGGAAGTGAGAATAAGATAACGGGAAAACGAACAATTCCATCCCAAATAAATATTTTTGGGGCCGTTTTGTCCTCGATTGACAAGGAGGTTAGCTCACCGAAAGGTCTCCGTTTGTGACAAGAAGGTAGCGTTTAAAAAAGAGAGAGAGAGAGAGAGAGAGAGAGAGAGAGGAAATAAATTGTGTAAACATTATTTTTGGGATCAGTTTATCGATTCCACCTCTCTTCATCTCTCGATTCCGTTCACCGAAATGAGAAAAAGATAGGGAAAAAACAAAAGGATCTGCGCTCATTTTTATCATCAGCTGGCGTGGGTGGGGTCCTCCTTTTTTTTTTGTTTTTTGACTTCGCGCCCGCTTTCCATCCCTCGATTCCGTTCACCAACAAAACATGTCGTATGATAGCCATCCTTTGGATTTTTAAAACTCCAGCAGAAAGCCAACAAGTGATTCAGATGGATTGAGATAAGACACAATAACAGGTGATTCAAGAAACCAGATGAATACTCACTTATTATATAGATAGGTAAACGTTACATCATCTGATGTTTTCAATAAATTATTTATCAAGAAATAAATGGTTTCGTCACCGCGATCATATCATAGTGCAAGGAAACTACGACCCATCTGTCGTTATGATACGCTCGTGGAACAAGAACACATCACGGTTTTACATTGGTCTCCCGAGCAAGACAGAAGAACAAGAATTGCTAAACTCCAGCGGAAATCTACATATTAAGCAACAAGATCAAAACCACTCTTTTCAGTCTTCCTCATCGGCAAGCAGTGCGAATGCGAATGGGGCGAATTTGTATCCATCTCCCTCGTAGAACTTGTTCTGGAACTCCACCCAGTGAAGCCTCAATGCGTGCAAGAATGCACTTAATGTTTCCATCACAAGTAGAACACCGATGGTAGCACAGACAAACACGACGATGCCAATGATGAGAATGGCGATATTGTTGAATCTGATCCACAGCCAGCTCCTTCAGTCAAAGCACAGTGGGCATAGAAGCAAACTAAATATCAACTACAGAGTAGAGGAACTTACCCCCAAGCAAGAAGAAGAACCTTCTCATAGAACACACTAGACAGTTCTGAATGGGCAAGACTGCAAAAAAGAGACAGATCATCAAGATGAGTAGGTTACCTGCCCAGACACAAGAAAAAAGCATTTACTCTAAAGGCATATCTCCTATAGTACTACTAGGAGAATCATATCTTCTGACAATTTACTTAGTTGACTTAAGGCTCTATCATCAGCGCAGATGATCACCTTTGGACACGTCCATCTGACCTTAGAAAATGTACTCACACGTCCCTTCGACACACTGGATTCTTATTATTAATTATTCCTCATAATGGTACTCACACAGAGCTCAATATACTCATCCCAGACAGTTATTACCAATGAGATTATTTTACTAGATGCGAGCATTCTCACTTGTAAACGGCAAAATGTCTTTAAACTAGAGCAAATTATGACAGAAACAATAGCTGCAGTATCCATTTGAAACTCTAATTATTTGTTCATAATGATAGAATGTGAGATAGCGGCAGTATTTCTTAAGCAATCTATTTTACCTCACCTATCATTTCGTAAACTAGTGTTATTAAATTTAAAAAGCATTTTATACCTCACACTAGAAATCTTAGTTTATGACATAAATCAGTAGTGCAAGATTAAAATCTGCTTTAATCTCTGTGGTTCTAGATTAAGGCAGTAGCGCAAGAGCCAAATCTGACAATTAGTGCAGATAAAATGGAATATAACACCATCATCGGTGACGAATAAGTCGAGAACAGTCATTAAGTGATGAAGAAAACTTGCAGCCACATCATGGCAAAGGTCAGGATCATTACTTGGGCGAACTAACATGGAATGTCCTAAAGTGATGAGTATACCTGAGGGCCCATAGACGAAGATACGAGGCAGTATTCGAGACTGCTCCAAGGACAAATTCTATAGTGTGTATCAGTTGGTGGACAAAAACTTCACTGAACTCAAACTCCTCATGGTCATGTGAATCATGATCTTCCTCAATCTCGAGTGACTCTTCGGTGTTATGGAGCATGGTGTATGATTGACCTTGGTGTCTCTGAATTATCAAAAAATACAAATAATCAGAACAAGCAAAAACACAAACAGAACAAGAGACTAGGGAAATTTTCAAAATACCTCATTGTGTTGCTTCTTCAACAGAATGGGCTTTGGAAATAGCATCCAGGGAACTGAAACAAGGGCCAGAAAGAGCAACACAAGCTGGAAACACAATGAAAAATAATTAGTATTCATTCATCCAAACTGGGAACTTGGTTAGTATGTTGGCCAACATGAAGATAACAGGAAAGTGAAATGCGAAAGACTAACCTGAAGTGTTTTCTGACCAGGAAATAGCTGGTTCTCACCTAAATCATCTGTTGGACTAAGAAACATGTATATCATTACATGGTACAGATCTGCTTGTGATCCAGTACACCATTTTACAATTATGAGGAGTGAAAGGTATCCAAACAAACTGTTCAAAAAGATCAACTGCGGAATGAACTGATACCTGCAACAAAATTAATAGGCAGAGGAAGGAAAATTAGAAGACTATTAACCAGAAATAGTGATGACTACAAAAATCAATTTTTAGTCACCAACAGGACCTTTCTAGCACAGATTTTATCACTAGGTACACTTTGGAGCTAATATTAATTTTGCATTATAGAAGTGACATAACTACTGATAAGTCCTAGTCTAATATGCCTCATTATCCTAAAACTTTGCTTACACTCTTGTAATGGTAAAAATTAAATTCAACAATGCAATAAAAATCCTGATATCAAGATATAACATGCAAAGATCTTGCATATAAGCTGTATTATTTAAGAACACAACGGTAAATGTTTCGTACAAAATAAAAAGATTTCGAATTTTCTATCAAGATTGGTAGCAAGAGGGTGCTATCTCCGATAGATATGCACTGTTATACTGGTCTGCAAACATAATCTGACAACCTTCCCAAAGGTGGCAAAACATGATGACATTTTTAGCACTACGGTAAAGATTGCTGGCATACTGAATTTTCAATTTGAGTAATAGACATCAAAAAGTCAACAAACATGTCAAAAGTCCTTTTGATTTCATATATCAAAATAGAAATCACCTAAAACTAGTGAGATAATCACTATAAGATGACTTGTAAAGGCAATAACACTATTAATTGCTAATAAATATTCAGATACATACAAAGATAGCGAGTGTTGAATTATTGATTCACACTACAAGTTACACACACCTTAAAGACAACTGAAATAAGAAATTACCAGGTATTGATACTGTTACTGAAGAACTTTGCATTGAAATAACTCAAAATAATGCCAAGGTTCATTTGTGCGACTCCAAGAAGGATAGACATCTTCATCTTCAACGAGTTAAGGAATGGTAACTCACTTCTGCTGCCATGCCACTTGGGATCCACACCAAATTGGTAGGCTTCTCTCACTTTAACCAAGCCTTCTGTAGTAGCATCCCTATTAACAGGAACAATAACCACCATATGATTTCGAATTAAATAAATGGAGAACTAACTGCATGATGACATACCTGCATGAAGGATCACGACATGCATAGGCAGATTGACCAAACATCTCAAATGGGACAGAGAAGAATTCATTGTAGATCAGTCCAGTGTAAATCGAGAATAATGCCATCATCAAAATCACATAACGGCCCCCAAACATCATCTCCATAATGTCACCAAGTTTCTGCACAAAATAAAAGACTTAATTCCATGTGCTAAAGCAGTTTCTAGAAGTTGGCTAGACAGAACAGTAAATCTAATATCAAGAAACAAGATCATGAATGATGGTGTGACTAGAAACAGGGTTTTAAGCTAACAAAAGAATGAATAGAAGGGCAAAGCCAATGCACTAGGCTCTTGGAGAGGGTCAACACGTGGTTTTACCCTCTATGAGTAAAGAGAATGTTTCCGTAACTCAAGGACAAGTCACCCAAGTAACAAAGAAGCAACTTTACCAATGTATTAAGACTCGTCCTGTGAAAAAAATACTGTGGTTTAAAAAGAAAACACCAAAAAATACCGTGAGAGCATACTAGGATACCATGACACCAGATGCACTTTTTAACAGAAGAATGAATTCAAATAAAATACACGGCCAGCAGTGGTCGATAGACTCAATAGAGAACTATATACAAATTATGATCAGTAGATATAAATCCTGGGAAATCTCATTTATGTGCATAACAAGATAAGACTAGCAACATTAACATAGCAAATTTCTATTGGCATAAAACGAAAGTTCAATATTGCTAGATACAAGCTTGTGTAGGTGAAATAGACTAAAGGTTATAGACATTAGACTAGCAGCATTACCATTACCCAATGTCCTTGTCAAAAAAATTTAGTGTTCATTTCTGCTAGATATGTAGATGAAATAGACCAAATATTCTACATACAGTGTGACTTGTTCATTGCTGGTTAGGTTCATAACAAATTGAAGTCCATCGATACAGACCTATATATACATTGTTATTGGCTTGTCCCTGGGTGAACAAACCTAATGAATTGTGACAGACCTGGTTCATTCATTCCAAATCAACTGCATTGGACAGGATCCTTTGATCCTCAATACCAGGAAATGAGTTACCCCTTCTGCGTATACATAACCTGGACTTTGTTGTGTGAAACCATGATTCCGAACAAGAAGCTTCCTCTGTGCTAGGAAAGATGCAAATTACAGAAACATGGGTACTGAAATTCCAGTTTTAACAGTACCAGCAAATGAAGAGTAAAATGTGCTAAAGATTGAGGTCAAAGAGTCAAATGTTAAAGACTCAAATAGTTTTTGCATTAGAAAATATTGTCGAGCAAGATCTGATATAAGAACCCAAAAAGAACAATAAAACAAACCAGCACTCACAAGGAATAATCTACCAAAAGGGTGATTGACAGAAAGCACAAGCCAAGTTTTCAATATCCTTTTTTAGAAAGGGACAAACTCAGTGCAGGCTCCTGCTAACGCGGAAAGCAGGGAGGGTCACCATCAAAAATAGTTCTTTAATTTAATTGAGCTTCATATTCAGCTCTACAAAATCAATAGTTGATAATAGAAAATCTTTCTTTTGATGACTGTCGAGGAAGGGTGTTACATAAAATAATATATGCAAATTACAAGCAGATATTCATCCAACAGTGGCTAGAAAAGCTTCCTGCAGACTCGAATTTTCTAGTGTCTCAGATAAATATTGATCATAAAACATTCTTAAAGAAAACTTTAGCCAATAGACAAGCTCATATAGAAAGTTCCAACATTTTTATATTATATTATATTATATTATATTTTATATATATATATATATATAATATAAATGATCCTGATTCTGAATTGTGAATCCTGGTTCACATTCTACCATCAAAACCTCAAGATGAAGCTTTAAACTAGATACTAGTTTGAGACCCCATACTAAAGAACTCATAATATAGCTTCAGTCTAAGCACAATTTCTTTAGCTATCCAATTTTTGAATTCCTATATAGTGTAGAAGGAAAAAACTTAAAAGACACTTTTCTAAAGAATCATTTGAAAAAACAACAAAATAAATGCATAACTCTGCCAATTGCAAGGCCTCCTTAAGGATAAAACTATTTAGAAATTATCCTTTATATGTAAATATACTGGTAAATTTCTTTCCTTCCATAAAAGCATCAGAGGGAACTTGAATTTTATATAAAAAAATAAAAAAAATCAGCAATTTATGTTAGCACAAGAGAGACAATCATCCAACACAAGCGTATCTTTCAAGTTTTAATTCAAATATTCAATGAACACGATTATCAAGTGTTATTCAGGATGCTGCTTCAAGTTTGTAGATGTAGATAATGAAATGTGGCAGTATAACGGTTTGATTGTCAAACTCCACACAAATATAAGCGACCAAACATGACAAGAAAAAAAAAATTAAGAACTGGAATTGTGTAAATTTAGTATCACAAGTACAAGTTAAAATATCCGATGATCATTGGATACGTTTGAGAAATTATTCATAGAGTGAAAACAGGATGATTAAGATAGCGAGGGGCATCAGGAGTCTAATGTGACTATCGGATACCTTTGAGATTAAAAGAAAATTTTCATAAGATAGTTATGAGACCAACAATGCTTTATGGATCCGCGTGTTAGACAGCTACGAAACAACATATAGAAAAGGTTTGTGTTATCAAGATAAGAATGTTGAAATAGATATGCACAATTATTAGGAAAGACAAAAAGAAATACTTTTATTCGTAAACAACTGGGTATTGCTTTGATAGAGGATAAGATAAGAGAAAATCATTTAAGATAATATAAGAATGTGCTTAGGAGATCTCAAGATGCTGTAGTTAGAAAAGGTAAAATGATTAACGTTAGTGATATGAGGAAAGGTAGAGGAAGACTTAAAAAGACTTTAATAGAAACTATAAATAAAGATCTAAGTATTCTAAACTTAACTAAATATACAGCTTTTTATAGATCTCAATGGCGACAAAAGATCCATATAGACGACCCCAAATAATTGGGATTCACGGCTTTATTGTTAATTTGTTATTGTTGTTGTTGGTACATGTTAAAATACTTTACATGCACAATTTCCAATTTAAGCAAACAACAAAAGAAAGAATTTAAGAACAGAAAAAGAGAAAGTAGAAAGTTCTAAAACTAAAGCATGTAAACAAAAGCTAGAAGAGGTGAGAGCTCACTTGAGAAGATAGTTTCTTTTCTCGGAATATAAGCATCAACGTTGCGAGTAATAAGCACATACCATGACCCCAGTCACCAAACATGACCGCAAACAAGAAAGGAAATGTAATAATAGTGTAGACACCAGGATTTGCCTCTTGGTATTTAGCAATCCTGCAAATATGCATGAACTTTAAGATTCGATTGGCAAGTAATAAACACCAAAATTTATGCTCTTAGGTGGTTCACAACTTCACATTCCACTGTTCCAATGTCGCATGATAAAACAAAATAAAAAAACTTCTAGAAACACAGAGCATCTTTACGGTATAAATAAAAGCGCCAATCAAGTAACAATGGTAGGAAAAGGAACATGAAAGCAAGATTTATTTGACCATTCTATGCTAATCCATCCTGCATGCTGCACCCCATGATGAAAATGCACATATGACCAAAAATCACTGTGCTGGTCTGTCCAGTGCATGCAGCAACAGGCACATACTGGCATGGACCAGCACTGATAACATATGTGAAGGTCCGTTCGGTGCATGCAGCAACAGGCACACATACTGGCATGGGCAAGCACCGATAACATATGTGAAGACAGACTGCAGTCTAGACCTAGCTTAAGGCACTCGTAGCCATGACTTGATCAGAAGGATTCATGAACCATGAAATTCAAAAACAATAGATACTCTCCATGCAAAAGAAATAGCACAAGAAAAGAAAAGCCAAGCATTTAATCAATTATACTGTGGAATAGAAACAACTATGGAAATTAAAAAAACTAATATATACAAAAAAAATTCAGTACAAAAGGTAAGACTACTAAGATTAGTTAACCATGTTAGAGGCTTATTACAATGATATTCAAACATCATTTTCCATCTCATCTTGCATACTCCTTTGTGTATTGGTCCTCCACTAACTAGTGGATTGATATTGTAATATGTTGTTCAGGGTCGATCTGCACAAGCTCTCAAGATAGTTCAAATCAATCCACAAACTACAATGTAGAATCAGTCCTGAAAGCAGCAGCAATATTAGACCATAACAAAGCTGGCATGACGGACACATCTACAAAACTCTAGAAGATGAAGTAACCTCAGAATTAGCAAGCTTAACGCATGTGTCGTCATGCTATACCTCGATCCTTGTCATATCTGTCTAAAATAAATAAATTGAATTTTGAAGACTGACACCCTAAATGGGCAATACCTATCAAATCCAGGATCTACAACCCAAAAAGTGATAAAAGCATAAAACTACATTCTTATACTTGTTTGTTGTACAAGATGAGTAACTTCATAAGCCAATTGTGTATAAATTGGAACCCTAGAAAAGAAGAAAGACAATGTACCTAAAATCAAAATGATAATTTACAATCGATATTAAAAGCCAAAGAAAAAAATGGAAATTAGCGTAGAATTAGTTAAATTCTTGTAGATTTCTCCCCTTGCAACCACCGATTTGCAATAAGAGTTGTGGTTCAAATAGAGGACGAGGAAAAAAATGTTAACATTTAAGATGGCATTGACATGTTCAAAAGAGACATAGATGTCATGGTTGAAGATGGTAAGTCAGATAAGCATTAGTGACATATGAAGAAGTCGAGGAGCATCTCAAAAAAACCTACTAGTAACAAGAAATGGAGTTTTAATTGCTCTTGATTTAACTATAAATGTTGTACTATTCGAGGTTCAATGGTAGAGAATATCCACTAAAACAATTTTCAATACCAACAGAAAGATAGGTGATTATGCTTAGTGCTTAAGCATAAAAGTTTACAGCTATATCTCTTTCATTTATGTAAAGTACTCACCCATAAGCATCAACAATTTCTTGAAAAGCAGAAGTAAATTTGTTTGTCTGGAAGTAAGTAGGTGGAGATTCTTTTGTATGGAGAACCTGGAAAATGGAACCGACTTGGGAGTTGCTATCATATGTAGCTCGCTGCAATGCATCTTGAATCTGTGATAAAGAGCCTGATTTAAAGATTATGCCTCAAAAAAAACCACACAGAACTCAAAATTTTGTCTATATCATGTATAGATAAATGCAAAAAGATAGAAATTAGGATGAAATACCTGACTTGTCGCAAAAACAGGGCTCCAACCCTCAGCAACTAAACATTTCTTTGTCACATCAAGGCTGAGCATGTTTAAAGTGTGATAAATAGCTTTCTCTGTCCTTACCTGGAATAGTTTACATATCGGATGTCAACGATTTTCATTACAGTGCACAAGGAAATCCCACTATGGAATGTTTTCTGACAATTTCTCTAAGTAGCAGATTAAGGTGATGGGTGGGAGTTTATTCTGTATTATAACAAACATAAAATAAAAGTTTCTCACTCAGTTGTAAAAAAATAAAAAGGGTGACCCAGTTAATGAGGATTCCACCTATCTGGGATCTAGAAAAGGTCACTTTAAGCAGCCTTATCCCTGCGGGAAGCCTATTTCCATAATCTAAACCCTGGTCGTTCAAGCTTATAAAGGATATACCTTATCATGGTGGTAAGGTTCAGCACTGTCTCTTGCTAATTTAGTGACAAATAAAAAAAGAGAAAGTTACATACTGACCAAGTTATTCCACTGCTCAAATTGATAGCTAATATTTTTCAGTATGTTATCACGATGAAGCGTCCCAAGATCTATAGTTGTCTTCAGCTCAGTGATTTTCCCAGAAACCTGAATAAAAAAATGCTTCATGTTAAGCTGAAACTGTATGAGTCTGATTGCTAGTGACACAAAAGAGCATTAGAAATTCCAGCAAGCATATGACAACCAAGGATAGTTACAGACATCATCAGATTTCAAAAAGATTATGTAGAATATTTGCAAGAAAGCAGTTTTCCTATCAACTGAACCTGTAAAATTTTTTTAAAAACTTAACAACATAACTTTATCATATATAACGAATACAAACAGATTTAGAAATAAGAAATGCCAAAGAGCATTAAAACATCCTGTAATTCAAACAAATTAAGGCCTAGAAATTTACAAATCAACGTAAGAAAGTAAAAAAGAAGAGTTCATAAATTATGATTCTGATGTAACTATTGTTCTTGTTGTGAATCTTGATGGAAACAGATAACCCATTAGTTCTGTCATCTGTGACATATTAGTTAGCAGACTGATGCATTGTATGCTATGCACAATGTTTAAAACCAACTCTAATTGTCAGTTCAAGAAACTCACAAGAAATATTTACATGTATACATGTCACTTTCAAGCAGAGCATCAGAAATAATATCTATCTATATAATTAGAGACAATTACCATGTACAATATGGAATATCAAAATCTGTCAAGATACCAGTAAGGACAGCAAGTGTTCAGGATAATACAAACACTGTTCATAATTAGATGACTGATAAAACATGGCCAATGCCACATTCTGCGTGACAAACACTAGTAGGTTAGTAAATTTCCGGACTTAACTTTACGTGACAAACACTCCACATTTTGATCAGTAGTAGGCCTTGGACCCAACCGTAGAACAACTTTACAAGAAATTCAGAATGTAAGAGCAATTAAGATCATTAAAATCACATACCATCTTGCCTACCAGTCCTACAAAAAATTCTTGATTCCAGTATTCTAGACCGTATATCCATGTCAGCAGCAATCAAAATTGTAATTAACATCACAAAATGATAAAACAATTTTATTAAACAATGTTTAAGGGAAAAGCAATGTCAAAGAAGAAAAGACAAAGAAAACCTATCAAAGAAATAGACAATGCTGTGCACGTTAGGGCTCCACATGAAGTAGACTTCATAATTTATTGAAGAGAAATAAATGCATAGAGAACTTAATATCATAGAGTGAGACACTACACTGGCATTTAGCATAAAATACAGTACGATGATCAGATGCAAACCTCAGATATCATCTGCATTTGTTTTCCTATGTCATCTGTAAATGGATATCGATTTGCTCCAAAAGCCTCACATATCTTTAGAATTTTGGTCTTTGCCCTTTCCCCAGAGTAGAAGACAACAAATACATTTTTGGCAATCTGCAGACCAGAAGCGTGAGAAAACATACAGGCACATATTGATGATATTTAAGTGAAGTTCATCAAATAACCATGTTAGATAAGTCATGTTTAAGTTCCATCACCTATAAGTATTTGCTGATCAATTATTAATAGGCCAACAGAACTCTAATTAATTTGGGAAAGACAATCTGCATTCTTAATGCAGTATTATTCTTAGACTTTGTGTGACGAGGCTGACCTTTTCTCTTGAAATTGGGTCAATAACAGGATCATCAACTGCAGCTTGTCTTAGATACATGTTGCCCCTAGTAGCACGAAACAAAATTCTTTCAAAAGCCATTGCCTTCTCTTTGGGCACAAGTCCACTAACAAAGCCAAGCTTTACTTGCTTTGATGGATCTGTAAGCATCTCCTGAGCAATAATATTTTGAGGAGTTACTTACTATTTCAAAAACCAAAGAGCAAATCACAGGAAGATGAGTCATAATACTTGTTCCAACAACAAAGGGCTATCAAGAGAACCATCTCCAGTTTGACGTGCATCGATTTCTCTTTGCTGGGCTGTAGCACTACTTTGGGCTGAGTAAAAAAACTCACCAGCCTGAAAATAAGGCATATAATGCATTTGAGAAACTTAAAAAGTCAATTTGCTAGTAAGTTTTAACAGGAAACCACTGGGAATCCAGATTCAAAATATGAAGATGTAATGGAAAATTTCCACGAATGCAACCATTTTGCACATCTTTAACGAACAATTGCATTTTCAAACATCAAACACCAAATGGAAATAACATCATTAGTTTATTTTCTCTTTTTAAATTAGCTATATCTAGAAATTGGAGAATCTCATAAGATCCTACATACAGCATAAGTTCATTACCAGATAAACATAATGAAATGCATACACAGAACACATCATTGTATTCTCACCAAATCATAACCAGAGCAGTACCGTTGAATTCTTTTCCACATATTCAAACAAGCCATTTCTAAATGAAACCCTTACCAAGCATATTCATCAAATGAAAGAGTTTGATATACTCTTTGTCATTCTTCACCAATATGCAATGAAAAAAATGCACACCTTAAATTATACTACTCTGTGGCATAGCATGTCCACTTTAAATTATAGTATCAAAGTAATCAAACTACCTTATCAACTAAAATTCAATAAGCCCCTTTCAACTTTCAAGTGTTCAATAAAGAAATTTATGACATAAGAGAACAAGGAATAGGAACTTTAAGGACACCAAATGTTGATTGCCTTTGCTAATAAGATATCTGACTCAACCTTGTACATGCTCTGAAATTAAGCTATAAACGAAGGCAAAGATACTGATAGACTCTGAAAATTATTTTATAGTGCCTGTACAGGCAAAACATGCGGATCAAGCAAGGACCCAGAGATCATCCAATTCATATGATTGTGATCCAACCAGTCAATTATCTAGGTATATTGTTCAAGACTTCAAGCTGCACAAAATAATTGCATTAAACAAAATTCAAAAAAGTGTGTATCCCTGACCAATGATTCAACCACACAATTTAGTTAAAAAAATAAAAAGGTCATCCGCCATGACTTTTTCTGAGAAATCACATTGCTTGTCTCTTCTTACTCCAGGTAGCATGTGTGGGTCATGAATAGGATAATAAGGCCTTTGCTTGTAACCTTTGCCTAAGGCAGCGATTAGAAGGTTACAAGTTTGTAGAGAACTTTTTTGCTTTCATGGCTTTCCTATATTTTTACTATTTTTTCTGTCAATTGCTACCAGCAGCGGTAAGCTGGACAGGAACCAGCCTGAAACGAGAGTGCTACAAGTCCAATACTTAAATTATAATTTGTCATGCAGGGCATCGATTGGTAACCATCAGAAAAGACAAATAAAAGAAAAACTATGAGAATCTTCACTTCTCTGCTTCTGTTCTAACCCTTGCTGCGTTTTCACTAAATCCTATCTGTACTCTTCTTCTCCTTATTACTTTATTAATCACTGCAATCCCATCAAACTCAAGCCGAGAAAGAAGTTACAAAAACACTTGTTCAAAGAGCCAATCATAATTAAACACATGCAGAATGATGTTCAGTATTACTACCTGAACGCATACAGCCCACATGCTAGTCTCCCATTTGCCCCCATATGATGCAAACTTCCTTTATTTATCTTTTAATTGTCATCATGCAGATGGACTGTAGAATTTTAATGTAGTATTGATAAATCCATGTCAGAACAAGCTGATATTAGTGCAATAGTGAAACTTAAGTGACAATCACCAAAGTTTACTTAGATTTTGTGCATGAATGACAAGAACATCAAATGAAGAACACAAGTGTATCAAACGGCACATTGACACAAGGATTGTAATGGGTATTGTGTAACTTTTGGCACAGTACAAGTGAAAGAAATCTTTACCTTTTTGAGAACTAACATGTACTCCAGTAATTCATTATAAGATCTTTGCAGCTTCTCATTGTTTGAATTAACTTCAATTAGCTCAGCCTCAAGTTCTCCGAGTTTTATCTGTAACAAGTAAGAAAGCTCAATGCAAAGGATAGAATTTACATGTCAAAAGAAAGAAAAGAAACAAATAGCACTTAACCAACAACATATTTACCTCCATTTCATCAAAATCAATACGAGTTTGTGTCATTGCCATTTCTGAATGTGATATACCTGCCTTTGCCATTTGTTCCTTAAACAATCTTAACTTCCGTGCCATTTCACCACATCTTTTGATCTGAAAAACAAGTAAACTCTAGTAATGACAATACATACAACAACAACAATTACAAGTAGCTAAAGCTATAATGTCCAAGCATAAACTTAACCATGTCAAAGCATAGACTCAGAAAAACAGTCCAACACTTCCAAAACTTTATTGGTTCTAATGCAACTATACAGATGTCATAAAAGAAATAATATTTTGAACTATAGAATATGCACTTCAGTAGTTGTAGTTAGAGGTAGAAAACTGACTTACCAGATCATTTAAAAATGCCCACATCACTCTCTTGAAAAGAATATCCCTCATGGCAGCATCAGAAGGGTAAGTGGCATAGATGAGTACCATGTGAAACAAAAAAAATAAATATGCACCTATACCATTGAATTAACAATGGTTCAAAACTTTTGATTGGAAGATGCATTATGTAAATGTCATAGTCATACCCAAGTTAGTCTCCCATGAAAATTTTCCACAAATGACATGGGTTCCATTCCATTCATATTCAAATACATAAAATTTGATAACATCCCAATTTTAGATTTACATATAATGACATGAAAAAAGGTGCTATTTGGCTAAATTTTAAACATAATATACTGTCTCGTTCTCATTCTCCGGTTCAGGTTTGCTTCAAAGTCTTTCTATCCATAAAATATCATGAGAGCATGAAACTTAGTGCCAAGGTAAGGTTACTCATTCATAACCCAAATATAGCCTCTTTGTTTGTCCGGGTAAAGTTGCATATATTAACTCTCTCTGAACATAGTATCAGCGGAACCTTGTCTGCTAGGACATACCTTTTCAATCCAAGAAACACCATAAGTTTGGGTTAGTGTCTTGCTTATTTGTTGGTGATATATCCAATTCCAAATTCTCCTTAGATCCTATTGGAACATGTACCCATCGTGTATCCATTTTTGTATCTGTATCTTCTAGACTCAATCATGAGAATAGAATTTGAATCCATTTCATATCATTTTCAAATTCATATCAACTGATTAAAAGTGGGAAGGATATAAATTTTCAATTTTCAACATCCAAAGTTGAAATGAACCATTTCCAACCCTAGTGGCAGACTAGTACAGACACAGCAAGCAAGCAGAACCCTTTTTCCAACATCAGACAAAAACATAGTGCTGATCAGAAGTTTATGAGATCTTTTGATTCATATCAAAAGCTGGATATATCATAAGTAAAGTTTGATGTACCGAAGCATACCGCTCGATATCAGTGGTACGTACCAATCCGACAAAGGACCGGTATGAGTGGTACATCAGTACACCTCAATGTACTGTGTGTTCGTATGTTCGGCAAAGCTCAGTACATAGCATACCAACAGCTGGTCAGTACACCGGTACAGACCGGTAATGCGAACCATGATCATAAGTATAAAATATAAAGCACTATAACATTTCCAACCATAAAATCAACTGGGCGAACTATAAAAGGGTTTCTTATTGAAGTAAAGAACATATATTGGTTACATTCTAATACTACAACATAATTTAACACATGAGTGGCTTGTCACTTGACTGCAAAAGTTTGAGCAAGAAAAAATCATGAAGCTGGAGAACATAATCAGATTCATATACAAACGCTAAGTAGTTCTTTTATACAAGGATTTTATAACTCATGCAGAAGCCCTTAAGTATGAAAACAAACACACCCAAATAAGTACACAAACTCAAATAATAACCAATAAAACTCCAAATTACACAATATGAGATCTACAAAGAAAATCCTGATGATAACTAAAAGAAATGACAGTACCTGGTTAGCATATGTCCGCTGGAAAGGACTTTTATCTGCATTAAGCTGAAATAGTTTCATATTAGATAAAAAAAATTAAAATTTTGCATATATGTGATGAAAAATAAAACTTTAAATTGTGAATAGTCAAAGACATAAATGTCTCATGCTTTAGAGAAGTATAAACTCCCAAATATCTAGAAATTATGGCTTCTTGTTGTTATACTTTTGAAAAGTTTCAATTTTAGAGTCTAAATTAGCAAAGTTTCATATTGTTGATTAAAAATCATGGAAGAAACTAAAAAGAAAATAATTGTTGTAAATTATCAAAAATATATGTTTTTTTTGTGTCGCATACTGGTGCATTTTTTATAGTTTAAACTAAATTTAGAAATATAGATGAAATTCCAGTATATATGTAAATTGTATCTTGCAAGAATGCTACATACTTATCAATCAAAAAGTACTTTGAGAAATGAATTATAATCTTACAAGATAGTAAATGTATGACTGCTAGGAGGACTCTGCTAAATTTAAAAAAATAAAAAATAAAAGAATTGCATAGTCAACTGAAATAGTTTTTTCTTGTCTTAGAGAGTAGAGACTTGTGCAAGGAAATATGGTGCTCAACAGAAAGAGGGGCGGAAAGCACCAAATTTGTAGCATAAACAATATTAGCAAATTTCGCTGAAAAGCAAAGTCTGAAATAAATGAAGTGGCAAAGTACTGACACACGAATATAGACCAACTTATTTTCCAGCATCATAATTAAATCGTTTTGAATAAAGATGGATGAAAAGAATCTAGTTTAGAGAGAACTGCAGGTTCATGGATGTAAATCAAGATAATGTCAGGATATCAAGATACAACATAAAATTCTTTTAATTAAAAAAGATGCGATTGCATTGTTCAATATACTCAATTCTAGTATAATTAATAAACCTGGATCAAAACCTTCCAGTTTGTATCAGCCAAAGAAATCATCCTTAGGGCAAGGGTAGATATGTCGTGGCAATCTGGGACAGATAGGCTTTGTCACACATCCTGAAGCAATTGATTCTTTGACAAATAGTTATTTTCCAGACATGCGAAGCAACACATGTAGTAACTCAAAATAATTTCAAGAAAATGGATGAAAAGACACGTTTCTAAGATGCCCCAAAGATCAGATCAGCTGGAGCTTCGGAGGATCCAATTGCCAACATACGATCATTCATCCAGGGGTTACCGAGTCAAACACGAAAGAATCTGGAAAAAGGGATGTCAGGAGGAGGAAAATTCAACGATTATTTACTTTCAGGTAAAATTATTCAAGATTTGCCGTCGCTCACAGCGGAGAACGCATACGCCCCGACAGAATCAGAGAGGCAATCAGAGATCGGATCATTCATTATTCGGCAAAGAACAGACGGGAACCAAAGAACAACCGGGAATTGAACCAGGAAAGCGTTAAAGATCCGGCGTACATCTTTGAATTGGAAAAGGCCGAGGTCGCCGAGGTAGGAGAGGGTAAGGTGGGCGGACTCGACGGGGACGATGATCCGAACCAGCTGCATCGCCTCCGACCGCATCAGATCCATCGGCGGGCAGCACCCGCCTCGGTCCCGCCGCACGTTGAGCCCACGGTAGTCCCCCATTCCTCCCACCCCTCTCTCTCTCTCTCTCTCTCTCTCTCTGCCCTTGGATCGATGGGAATCGATCGCCCCTCCAGACAACCCCCAACAAACTAGGGTTGTAATATGTGCAGGAACCGTCGAACCGCCTCGCGATAGATAGATCGCGATGCCTCTCCTCCAATCCAATGAGAAAAAGAAGAAAACACAATGTCAACAAAATTACACATATATCCCTCATCCCTCTAAATTTTGGTATAGCAAATATATCCTCCACATTTGATAGTTAGTTTAATTTTTTTTAATATATTTTAAATTTTTCTTTGTTTTTCTAAATATAAACTACATAATTAGGCATAATTAACTAAAGTATTTTGGATGAATGAGAAGGACTGAGATGTATATATTATTATGTAAAGGTTTACAACTTCAAAACAATAAATTTGTGACGTTAATAATAAAGGAATGAGTCAATCATTCACAACAAAATAGGTGGTTGATATACTTAGAACCTACGTGGGAAGTCATTAATCTCGTTAGAAATTATTTTGACTTTTTAAATAACATTAAAATATCTTATGATTTTATATATATATATATATATATATAAACAAATAAGGTGGCGAATTAGTTGGCAGCCTATTGCAAGAAAGGCTAAGGTGTATAAGATTTGAAAGGATGAACGAACGGACACCTGAGTTGTACAACACCAAGTCTACTTTTGAAATAAGTAAAATATCTTTGATTTTAAATATATAAATATATATCCTTTTTAATTAGAAGAAAGAATATAGAATGGGGGTAATTATGTCATTTCATAATTATGAGAATAGAAATTGTAAAAATCTCATCTAATTTAGATGCATTACAAAATAGAGAAACGCGTGTCACGTGCTGTCGTCTCCACGACCATTGTTTAGCATCCGGTGATCTGATCTGGAGGCGTTAAATGATTTTTCAAAGCTTTTTTCGGATGATGACGCGGAGAGTGCTGATTGGGTTGCGTGACATCAGAGCCGGAAGACAGCCAACGTTAGCATACGTGTCGAAATCTGAGGCGAGACTGTCGAGGCTCGCACCGGCATCAAACCATCTCGAAGTCATTCCGTTACACACACCCGTGAATCTGACGCAAAGCTGTGACTAAACCGTTGGATTTCGAACAGATGTCCGATTCCATGTATTCTTTTTCTATCGAAACCCATCTCATACCTAATTGACATTGGTTGTTTTTTTTAATTTTTTTTAATCATTAAGTATTTTATACGAGTTATATAATAACACTTGTCATTCTAATCATTAAGTATTTTATATTATAATATATAAAGTTATATAATAATATTTATTATTCTTAGAGAAAAAAATTACTATAATGTATCACAAAATATCTTAAGTGACTTTGTAATTGAATATGATCATATCAAATTCTAATATAAAATTTTACAATATTAATTGAATATTATAAATTTGTAATTGAATATGATGTATCACAAAATCATCTTCTATTATTAATAATATAATAATATATTATTTTATATTTTTTTTAGAGATTGTCCCCCCAATTGATATAGATATAAACCATAAAGTGGACTTCTTATTATCATAATAATTTATAAAATCAATACATGAAAAATATCATCATTTCAAGCTGATCTAATTTCATATATATATATATATATATATATATATATATATATATATATATATATATATATATATATATATATATATATATAAAAGCATGTAATCATTCGTCCTAGATAATTTTTTTTTGTCTTTTACCAAGTTATTTTAAAAAGTAATTATTCTGATTGATTTTTTTATTTTTATCATTTGCTGAACAAAATTGTATATTGCATCTCTTCAATACTCAATTAATATATCCCTTCTGAGATAGTCTTTGAGATCTATTGTTGAATATCTCAATGCTAATAATATAAGATGTCTCATTTATATCAATCATTTTAAAATTCTATGTAAGAATTTTTTTTGTTTTAGTATAATAAATTAAGATTACTATTGGTAAGTAAAATATTATTTACATATAATACTGATATAATAAACTTCCTCTCACTAATCTTTATATATAAATATTGATCAATAGTATTTTTTTTAACCAGAAAAAATAATGATATTAAGAAACTTTATATGTTATTGTTAAAAAGCTTGTTTAAGGTCATAAATAAATTTTCTAAATTTGTATATCAAAATTTATATTTTTTTAATTTTCTTGAATCGTTTAGGTTAATTTATATAAATCTAGATCACCAATCAGAAAACTTATTTTCACACACTAATGAAATAATTCAAAATTATTATGAGTCACTAATGTTATGATAATTCTTAGCGAGTTCATTTAAAAAATAAAGAAGATATCACGTTATGGTCGAGTCATTCTTTATGAGTAAAATCTTTGATCATAAATCTGACCATTATATTATTTGATATTATCCTTTAAGTGATGTTTATATAATAGATTATTTTACAATTATTAGATAATTTAATGAGATTTTAGACACTATTTCAATCATTGATTTCAATTCTTGCATTATATCATTTTCAAAATCACTATTTTTAATAATTTATAAAAATAATAAAAGTTTATTTTAATTCTTATATCATAATATAATTTTTATAGATATATCACATAATAATCATAAATGATTAGTTTCTTTCCCTTTGAGATATTCTCAAAACTATGGTTGTTCTATAAGGCCATTAGCGACAATATTAATATTATGTGGGAGTTCACTAATGTTATTTTATTATTCACTTTTATCAAATTATTTAATAATTTATAAAATAATAATCTCTCAAATGATAAAGATGTATCAATCTGTATCTCCTTGTTGTAAAAAGTTAAAATTTGAGATTGTCACTCTTGATTGCTTATTTTTTATGAATCTTGTATTACTAGATTTATTCATCTTCATACTATAATTAGGATAATAAAATGTATATCCCTTTGACTTTTTTTATAAATAATAAAATATTAAAAATAAGCCGTGAATCTAATTTCTTTTATGTGAATTAAATACCCTTATCTCTATAGAAAAATTTTAAATATATAAATATTTTAAGTTGGATTTCCTATCAGCTCATAACTCAATAAAAGTTAATGAAATTAACTTATTAAGAATTTTATTCAAAATATACATAATAGTCCATAGAGCTTCTCCTTATATTGATTAAAATATAGAAAAATAATTCATCATGCTCTTAATCATATCCATAAGAATACAATTTCATCTTTTAGCCATCCTATTATATTATGACACATTTGGTAAATCATACTAAATACAAATATCTTAATTTTTCAGGAATATAGTAAAAGAACTAAAATTATAATTAGATTCATCATAATTATCATAAAATTTAACACCATAATCAGATTTGATAATTTTGACCTTTTTTATATAATTATCTCTCGATTTCATTTATATATACTGAAACTTTACATAAATTAAATATATATAGTCATCTCTCATAGTGTTATCTATAAAAGTGATAAAATATCTCCATTTACAAAAACATAAACATAAAATGATCCACAATTATAACCATATAATTTCAAAGAATTTATGAAGCTATATTTTTATCCCAATATTTGATTACAAAATCATTATAGACTCAAAATTCATATTAATTTTGCATAGACTATCATATAAAATTCAAATATTAACTTTTATTGAATCATACTGAGTCTATAATCATTAAGAGAGATAATATCCCGACAATTTTAGATATATAACCTAATTTTTTAGAATCATATATCCTCAATATTCATCAAATGAATCGTCTTTAGGTGTAGGTGATAAATACAAACTACTATCTATTTCGATAATTCTTCTCTTTTAGTATTCATATAAAATGAATATATATTATTGATAATATATATTAAGATATCAAAATCAATCCATCAAGTATTAGAAAAGAATTTATATAATATTTTATTTAAAACATACAAGGTTAGAATAATATATTTTCTTTTTAAACCAAACTTTATATTTCTTATAATAGAGATAGCACTTTATTATGAATATTTTATTTTTATTAGTTTATATAAA
The DNA here is from genome assembly GCA_004837865.1 of Musa balbisiana. Taxonomy (NCBI): domain Eukaryota; kingdom Viridiplantae; phylum Streptophyta; class Magnoliopsida; order Zingiberales; family Musaceae; genus Musa; species Musa balbisiana. The sequence continues at coordinate 33,059,588 of CM017192.1, read as the reverse complement.
ATTTATAAACTTATATGATTTATGCTTTAATTTTTTTTATTACCCACGCCTTATGAGTCTTTCATACTTTAATCTTAATTCTTTCTAATCATATATACTAATTAGCTCATTAAAATTATATTTATCTTTAATTTTATTATAATAAAATTTAAATGAGTAAAACTAAGAAGAAATAAAATTAAAAATAAATTATATGAAAAAGGACTAAACTAGATTCACACTCAATATTCTTGAGCTTATAATTTTATCAGCCATATTAATGATATACTCTTGAAGTTTTTAAATATTATCATACTAAATTTTAGTTAGTTCTTTCATTAATATATTAGTTAATAACTTATTAGTAAATTTAAATTAATCTTTAAAATATTTCAGTATAATAATTATAAATGTAGTGAAGTCTAAATACTATTAACAATTATCATAAACTATGTCTTTTAGATTTTTTCTGCTCAGTTATCATAATTATTTATTTTATAACACATTCAATAATTAAGTATGTAATCCTTTTAACTAATCTAATCAAAGTCTAACACATCTAGTATAAATTACATATACTCAAACTATTTATAATAATTTAATTCCGATAATATATATATTTATAAGAATATAATAAAATAAATACCATTGTAATAATATAATATCGATGCTTTGAGATTTTTAGGTAATGTTAAACAATTGATATTATCTTTATTTCATAAAATATTGACATATCTATTATTTATATAAAATTATTTATAGAAAATTGATATCCTCATGGAATAGTGTTATTACTTTGGGGTATACAATCCTAAACTATAAGGATATTTAAAATAGTTTCATCTTATCACATCATATAATTATTTAGAATTAGATTCTCCTTTGTGATTATCTAAATTTTCTAACTATGTGTGTCATTATAAATATTATTTTTAATATCATTTATGATTAATTTTTAATATAATTTTATAAGTTATTATTTATACAACTTTAACTACTACAAGACTAATATAATATAATAAAATAATTTAAATTTTTTTTATAAATAATAAAACTTTTTTATTTTAATCCACATTCCATAAGCTTACTGTCACTTTAGCAACTACCAAGAAAAAAAAAGATATAAGTTACAAATAATATTCATAAATTTTTTTAATATAGTTTATGCTGAAATAGTTTAATAATAATAATCATCATATTTTTTTATAAAAATTAAATATTATTTTATAATTTTAAATATATGCATGTGAATAATCAAATAAATAACCGAGAACTTGAATCTTTATTTATCATATGCAAAATATTATCAATATGTCATATGAAAAAACTATTAAAGAAAATTATAATTTATAATTTTTTTAATTCTGCATGGAACCTTATACCAATTAATTTTATTTAATTGGGTAGGCCTAGAATTATTCTACCTAAATTAGATTTATAGATTTGGGCCAACCATTCATCCAATTAGTATTGTCAAAATTAAAATTGATCAAGGTAAACAATTAATCAAAATTTGATTTTTTTAAATTTGATTAAGACTTAATTGATTAAATCTAAATTTTATCAAGTAGTCAATATATAATCATGATTAAGTTCGATTAAAACTATTTGATTAAAATAAATCAAATTAATTAATTTTATAATTGAGGATATTAGTTAGAAATTTTTTAATTTTTGAAGGATAAAACTATAATTTTACTTAGGATATAATGGAAATTTATGATTTCTGAATAACAGAATTGTTAAAAGGATATAAATTAAATTTAAATGAATTTGTAGGGGAAAAACAATTATGGTTCTCAAAAAACCTTTATCAAATCTACGGGTGCATCATTGTCGGATTCGAAAATTATAGGAATACTGATTCGCAAGGAGAACTAGACTCAATTCTTTTCTCTTTTTATCTTTCATAGGACCGCTATGAGTAAAAGATTTAGAAACAAATAGGAGATGAGAAAAGATCCATAATATCTCATTGATTAATTCATACGACTAAGGAAAGATTAAAAAAAATTATAATATTTTAATAATATCACATATTCATATATTTACATATGAGTTCCTAAAAGATCTTATTCTTTTTCACATAGGAGAGTAAAAGTTTTAGGAAAAATAATTAGGAGAGATACTTTCATCAACATATTTTAAAAAGATTATTATAATTATTTTTTTATTGATCGATAATTATAATTAAAATCTAATTATATTCGTAATATATATTACTTACCTATGGCATATAATCTAACGGATAGAAATTATATCTTAAAGCACCAACGGTGATGCACGGGTTAACGCGGTGGCCCAGGCGGGTATTCTCTGAGTGCCGTAAAAGGTGGCAGTTAGCGGGAGGCGCTGCTGTAGTCGCTCGGAACGCTACGAGGAAGTTTCACAGAGGCAGATGTCGGTAATAATATCACGTGCAACCAAACATCAACGTGAATGCCATTTGCCGTTGCAGTGACCTCATGCGATGCATCAGATGGTTCAATGGCAAGTGTAGCTTACGATCAAACACAAGTAGAACTGCAGACTAGAATTACAGCAGCCGAGTGCACGAACTATCTACAACCCCAGTATTATACACTGTCGCAGTAACCACGAGCTCAGACAACCAGTCGCTGCTAACCCATCGAGTTCACCTGCTTAAACTAGCAGCAACAGCAAAAGAGACGACGCACCCACACTTTACATGACTGGCAACGAAGCGAAGCCGATCTCCAAGGCCTCGTCCCCGACGCCGGAGCTCTTGGCCCCCTCAGCCGACCTCTTAAAGAACTCGATGCAGTCCTCCACCGCCTCGCTCCGGTACGAGTCGGGATGATGGCGCTGACAGGCACTGTCGCCGGGCGGCGTCCGTTCCCGGCGCGTGCGCACGCTTTTGGAGATGGCGGACAGCATGATGAGCTTGAACACCACCACGCGGAAACGCTCTAGGAGTGACCCCGGCGTGGCGGCCGTGCTCTTGCGCCACAGCCTCGGCATGCACTGGGCGGCGGCATCCGTCGGTTTCCTTCTCCCGCACTCCCTCTCGGCCATGCTGATGATGATGACTTCCTTCTTGAATGCCAGTGTCCACGGACTACCTATATAATACGTCGGTCTTTGGCTTTGCGTCGAGCAGCCTGTGAATGGCTTGGCTTGGCTTGGCTCAGTGGCCGGTAATGATGAAGGCACAATGAATGCGGACAAGAATGTTGGGTTATTATAAGATGGTGGAGGGCGTCGAAGGAATTGTTTATGTAAAGCAGCGTAGGAACGCCTCTGAATGCTCGCTCGACGGTCCTCCGTTGTGGCGGTGAAGACAACAACACAGATCGGTCAAGAATCTCACCTTCATGATCTGGAGCTGTATCTTCGCACATGAGCCTCATACGACCGCACATGTCACACACAACCCACCAAGCGTTTGATCGCTGGTTTGTAGACGAAGGAGTGGGGTTGACCGGGATCATCATGTGCCATATGCTTCTACAATGGGACTGCATGTGGTGATAGCTGCGACAGCGAATTCATGGAGCTGAAGAGGAGAGAGCAGAAGGCAGTGGCTCGGAGCGGCTGAGGAGAGAGCTCGGCGGCGGTCGGTCGCATCCTCTCACATGGCGGCATGTGATGGACTGCGTCTTTAATAGTTTTCATGCCGAGCCCATATCTTTTGCTACGTCCAACGCAACCGACCGCGCAATAAATCCACTCACAGATTCTTCCAACCAAAAGTAGATGCTGTCGTCCGTGGAACAATGAGGGAGGAGGAGGAGGAGGAGAAAGAAGAAGAGGGTGGTTCGTTGCTTTCTGTCGCATCAATCGATGATGGTCGGTTGCTGCTCGCCCAAGCGTTTGTCTGGTTTCGGCTTGGGCGAAAGATTTGTTAAGGTGAATACAGCACACATGTTAAGCATTTTTAAATATGTAACATAAAAATGGAATATGATTGATTAGCTAAGTTTTCTAGAAAAAATATATGCAATGTGGAGATAATATATATATATATTTTCCATAAAGCAAACTATATTAATTAAGCTGCTAAAGCACAAAAATAATTGAAAACTAACCAACTGAGAAGGCCACACCCCTTCTCATTTTCTTATATATATATATATATATATATATATATATATATATATATATATATATATATCAAATATCTTTAATTAAATTTGTCATTACCAATGAATAAGAACAATCTTATATAGAATTCAAACTAACATCTCTTGAAAGGTAATCTAGAGATCAATTTTGACGGCAGTCACTTCACAATAGAAAACACTCCCTCTTTCAATATGCCAAAATCCTAAATACATATTCATCCCTTTAGTAATACAAATATCGATAAGCGGACTTACATGAAATGATACATTTATTTCTCCTATGGTTTCCAAAACCAAAAGTAATCATATGGTCCAAGGGCAATATCTAATCAACAAATGACCTTGGATAAGATACTCCCAAACTGAAAGTTCCATTATGATATAAATTTGAAATCACACAAGAGTTTTGCACATTATAAAATGTAAAAAGTAAGCTTTAGATAATTTGATAATTTCATAATTTAAGGATCCAAAAAAGCTCTAGTTGAGGATCCATTACCCACAAACATAAAAAAAAAAGTCATCATGTAATTTTTCAAAAGTAATTAAAAATAATCTTCAATTCTAACCATCTTTAGAATTATTTAAATATTATAATATTATATTTTCTTGCAAAACAAATTTTATGTTCTTAATATCTAATTGGCCCTCAATCTTATATTGAGTGACCACCTCTCAAGAGAGGAGATATAACCCTAAGAGTTCTCACCACATCCCCAAATTTTTTTTTAACGGATCTCATAATCTCATAAGTAATTATATTTAGCATCTTTTAAGAAAAATAGAACTCAACATAGAATTAATCAAGCCAATACCACCCGCTTATACTTAAAAATATCACTTGTCAACTCTCTATCCTATAAACAACATATTGCACCAAACTAGTAAGATATCACTTACTCTTTTAGGAAACTTTATTTTTTTTAAGATTAAAAAGGATGATTAACATCTTATCACAAGTATCACTGAGTAGGTAAGTATGGATCTAGACAACCAAGACATAAAGATAATGAAAAATCAGATTACTTTATCTAATCCCATACTCACCCTTAAAAAAAGTCAGACAAATTATGGTTGATAAAACATGCAAAAGAAGAGGATAAAATATCTATGAATATCCAATTGGTGAATTAATTTAAAATTTTAGTCATGTTCAACGCTCTAAGGATAGCATCCTATGAAAGTCTATCATAAATCTTTTCAAGATCCCACTTAGCCATGACAAACAAGGACCTATCCAGAGAATTATATATATAGAGTGAGCTACTTCTTGACCTACTAAGATGTTATCATGAATAGATCTATCAAATATAAAAGCATATTACTCCTTAGAGATAAAAGAATCCAAATAAGTTTTGAACCTATTAGCAAGGACTTTAGACAAAATATGATAATTTACACTGTAGAAAAATATAGCTAAATTTTTTTTGATCTCGTTAGGTTTGTTAATCTTAGGAATAAAGATGAAAAAAGTCTTAGTCCAATTAGGAGAGAGTAAATCATGATAAAATAAGTCTTAGAATACTTGGATCATGGAATCAGAAATGATATCTTGATAGAACATATAAAACTCCATAGCAAAACTATCGAGCTTAACGCTTTTCCCCAAGTTCAAGGAGTTGACAATATCTTAAATTTCAACACAGCTAAAAGGATAAATAATAAAGTTAGAGACATTAGGAGAAAGGCCTTAATGATAACAAGTTGACTAATCAAGACTAGGCATGACCTATCTATCAACCCTATAAAGAGAGAAATAACAAACTCATTCCTAATATTAGATCATGCACTAAAGTCTCACTCCCCATCTTTTTAACATAGTGATTGAAGTTCCTCCTCTTTTGATAAAAGACCAAAGTATGATAATATTTGATATTTTTCTATCCATCACTAATCCATTGGTTTAAGCTTCGGATTATTATTTCAAATTAATTTACCTAAGAAGAGTAGAATATCTATTGTAAAAATAAGAAAGCTGAAGCCTTTCAAAGTCATCACGATCTCCCCTTGATTCTATAGACTCAAGAAGGAAGTAATATATTACTTAGTAAATTCTAAGTCATCCTTAATCTTACGTAAACAATTCTTGTTCCGATAGGATAAAGACCCTCTCATGGAGATTAATTAGATTATAAAAAATATCATTCAAAGAGAAATCATTAAGAGACAAATAGATCTGATGAACTATATTTCACATATCATCATATTCGACCCAAAATCAATCAAAATTTAAACAACTAAAAAGCAAAATAGGACAATGGTCAAAACACCGGAGGCAAGTGAGAAACCACCAATTTACCATTCTTCTTGTCTTGAATAATAGCATGAAGATGATGAGTATGGGATGAGATCACTTGAACATGAATTGTCGAAGAGTTTCAAAGCAAAACGATTCCTCCAAAAGCACCCTTCGTAGGTACTACCTAGGAGCTCCAACCACATCCAAACCTACAAGCCATCCTATGAGCTGCTTTTGTATTCGAGTGCATCTCCTGCAAAAACAACTAAGTTGTAGCCATGAGTTCAGACAACATAATGAATAACCTCCTTAACCGGTAGGCCTCTAAAATTCTAGCTTAGAGCATTCATAGAGAAAATAAAGAAAGGAACTAAAGATCCATTTAGGATGCGATCATTTGCATTCATGGCCCCTACATAGCTTAATCCTTTCCACCAATCCCCACACATTGGCCTTTAGATGGGAGCAATCGAACTCTAATAGGTTCATCAGCCACTAAAATTATTGATGAGACAGGAAGGAGATTGACAAAACAAGGCTTTCAGAGTAGTCATTCATCTCCGTCAACCACGAGGGAACCCAAAATATCTTGGTTAGGAGTGCCTCCTTCTTAGCTACAAAAGAGTTCATCATTATCTCATCCTTGGTGTCTCGTATCTATTCAATTCTATATTTAGACGAGACTGAGTATGGAAAATCTTCATTAGTGACAAATAAACGTGAGTTTTCTATATTCTCATTATTAATTTATTTTAATTTTTTTAAAAATAAATTATACTAATTAATAATATCAAATTTTACAAGTAAAAATAATAATATTTGTAAAGTTTACATATCATAACAATATTCAAAATACAAATATATTCGAATATAAGCACAACCAAATATATCCAAATTTAATCATAACCAAATAAAAAAAAATCCAAATAAATAAATAATTTTCTTCAATAATTTTGCCATTTTAATTTCTATGCTCATATATCCATTCTAGATGGATCCTACATAAATAAAAAATATATAACATCTAATAATAATAATATAATTATTATCAGAACTAATTAATAATATCAAATTTTACAAGTAAAAATAATAATATTTGTAAAGTTTACATATCATAACAATATTCAAAATACAAATATATTCGAATCTAAGCACAACCAAATATATCCAAATTTAATCATAACCAAATAAAAACAACTCTAATAATAAATGTATTAATTATCTTACAATCATTTTTTTTCCTCTTTGAAGAATGTGCAAGGTTTCAAATATGCCATTAAATATTAATTTATTACATAAACAAGAATGCTTAAGAATTAATACTAAACAAATAGAAATTAAAATATTTTATTCACCTTAAAATTCATATCATGCATTTTATCCCATAAAGAGTCTCGAACTTTGGATAGAATATTTTATTTATTTTGTTTATTATTTATTTATAAATTTTTTATATATATATTAAAAATAAACAGTTTAATGGTTAATGTTGGAATGTTAAAGTTAGGTATTGAGTTTAATTTTCATATATATATATATTTATTCCCTATTAGAAACGGGCATAATTGAATTAAAAGAATTGTGACATCATAACATATATATATATCCTCATTATTTCCACGACACCATTGGATTAATCTGTGATATGCTCGATTCCATATCGCTCGTTTCCGTACGTTCGGCCATCGTTTGGGATATATAAAGTGACGAAATCGCCCTATATATAAACCGGCCCGAGGCAAGCAACCATCCCGCACAATCTCTGCGTCGCCACCGCCTTGGGGAGAAAGAAACAAGCCCTAATCGTAGCAGTAGCTGCCATCCTCCCCAAGTCTCTCTCTCTCCATCATAGCCGACGATTACAACGATATGGCTCTCAGGGGCAACTGGATGTACGAGAACAATGGAGGGTACGTCCCATACCATCTCCCCTTCCTACCCTTTTTTGGGACAGTTAACATGCGCGATTCATATGCTCTCTTGCTTGGTTAATGACCTGCGTCGCGATCGCGGGAGCGGACTACTGCGTGATTGCCGCCGACACGAGGCTCTCCGTCGGCTACATCATCTACACCCGCGACTACTCCAAGATCTGCAAGCTGTACGGCTATGTTGTCCCCGTTCGTACCAACCTGGTTTCTGGGTCTATGCTGACAAGTTGTTTCTGTGATGCAGAGCAGACAAGTGTGTGATGGCGTCCTCGGGGTTCCAGGGGGATCTTAAAGCTCTGCAGAAGAACTTGGCGGCAAAGCATTTGGTAAGCAAAAGTCACATTTTGATCTTTTACCTCACTTGTACAAGTATTTGCGCTTCTTTAACGATCCCTTTGCCTCAATTTTAGTCTTAGTAATATTGGTGTCAACCAGCGGTAGAATTTTCTAGAGAAGCATTGAGAGAAAGTATCGATAAGCTAAGATTGCTTCTAAATACAATCTCATGCACCTCGCCTTTTACAGAAGATATTCTGCCAATGTATGTCATGGATTGAGGAATGCTTAATCATAACTACACAAGATAAAATACACCAACTAAAACATTCCTAGTAGTGAATGATCAGCTTTGGCCACAATAAGACACTTAAAATTTCAAACTGAGGATGGATATAAATGGTTGCATGTTATACTAATTCAAATGCATTGAGCGATGGTCTTTCCAGTTAGATTTTTGTCTACACATAAAAACCTTCAAAATCCTGCTAGAACTGTTATTTAAGTGATTTTGCCGACGAACTTCTCTACTTTGCTTTTTCCTTGATTGGATGCTGTTCATCCTTGGAAGGTTATGATATTCTAGATGGAAGATATCTTCCTTCTCTATTGATATTTTCTTTTCTTTTTTTTTTGTTCCAAATAACTACTTGAATGTCCCTATTCTGCCATTATATTTTGGACATAACTCAAACCACAAGATCATCCTATGATTTTACATTAATCACTACATTTTTACCTTATGATACTTATGGATGCCAGAAGTTGTAGACATTATAGAGCCAACTTAATACCAAAAGTGTTAAACATTAGTCTTTTCATTATTTGAAAAACTTGGGTGAATCTTGAAGATTGGCCAAGCTCTTGAAAATCCAGGCTTGAAAAGAAATTAAAAGTGCAATTAGTAGTGTATTCTATTGTAAGTAATGCTGACTTTAATGGTAATGAGAAATGTAATAACTTTGATAAGAATAAAATGTAACGATAAATGTCTTTTTAATAAAGGACTAAGTAATGATGACATTAGCTGATCACATAGCAGTGGCAACAAAACACTGTTTAGGCTGCATGTATTGGAGATGCTATTCCTTGGAATGGATCATATGCCCTGCACCTTGCCATGCACTCTTTGCGTCTTGTGCCCATGCATTTCATGAGAAGTATTGTATAATACCAACTCACTTTCAGCCATGGATGCCTTTATTTCCAGATACTCATGACGTATATAAGCTCCACATTGTTAATGGAATTATGATAGGATAAACAATGCTTGAATCTTGACATAAAGACAAGTCATGTCACTTTGTCCTCATTTATTTCTCGTCATTTGGACATGACTTGAAGCACATATTTTCTGGTGTTTATTTATTCAAAGGAGCACTTCAAACAGAGAGAAATGTGTTTTGCCATATTTCATTGTAATTGCAGACAACTATTTAGTTAAAGTAATATTTTGTTTTGTCATTGGTCTACTCCATATGTCCACATGGTTCACCTATCTTTATATGTATATATATATATATATGTTATATATATGTATTTATGTATATATGTATATATATATATATGTATTTATGTATATATGTATATATATATATATGTGTGTATTTATGTATATATGTATATATACACACACACACAAACACACGCAAACAGAGTATTAAGTCAGTAATTGTGTTACATATTTTTAGATATTATTGACATATGGGGTTCTTTGCATAAAAACTAATTCTTTCCATATCAAATATCATGCAAATGCAAATCTCAATATTATTTGTACAAAAAATATCTGTTGGTTTTGAGATATCATGACTGGTCCATGGACTTCTTTTGACTGGCTTTCTTTTCATTTCTTTTGTGAATAATGCAACAAAGCTATCAAGGTAATATTGCTTTATTTTGACACAACCCATATTACTTTAAATATTAGGATTTCACGGAGCACACACTATTCCTTGTAGTAAATATTATGATAACACACAGTAAAGAAGCTATAGTGAGGATAATTAGGAGACTATTAGGTCAACAACAGCAGAAGCTCCATTACTGCCAGCAGAAGTGTTCATCTTGATTTTGAGGCTAAATAGGATTTTGGATTATATTTGGTGGGAGAAAGATAAAATTATACAAGACAATAGAATTATGTTTTCTGTTAGATCACATTAACAATGCATGTAACACTTGCACGGTAAAAGGAGGAATGAACTGAATCAAAGTTTCTAATTGGTTGTTGCATTTTCAGCTTGTGTTTTGGTAACAGGTTGACGTAGTAGCATGCATTTATTGGTTTTCTTTGGACATGTTTGAACCATCTTGAATAATATTCTGTCATTTTTAACCCACAATTGGAGCATTGTACCCCTTGCACTCTTTTTCCATACAAAGGAGGTATGCTGTGTCCATGCATGTTCTAGCATAAAGTGCACTATCCATCTACGTGAATTCTGATTTGAATGAAGACTACTCTCATAATATATGAGTTCTTCTTGTGGCCAACGTAGGCAAGCTGCAGAGTTTAGTGTTAATTCATTCAGTGCGCAGATTTGCTGCTAGTAAAATGAGGCATCAATCATGACAATGATGAGTCTTATTTTTCTCTGTTTACAACCTAAATGGAGGAAGATAGATACTACATGCCAGACACAAAAGTGAACAAAAAAAAAAAAACAGAAATCACCCTAGTGACCATATTTAAAAATAAACTCAATTGTGGTGGTTAAAGTACATACTGATTCTAAAACATCATTGCTGGAAGCACGATTAAAACTTTTCAGAAGCTAAGCTTATATTTTGGTGATAGTTCATGTTTTTTATTTTGTTTATCATGTTACATGCTTTTCAGGGGCTTTCATCATTCACTTGCTGTGTGGTCTATTAATGGCATTCAGAGACATTCATTACTTTCTGGAGTAAATAATAGCTATCAGAAGGAATACTAATGTTAGATAATAGGCTAGAGGTGGACAATCGTCATGATTAATGTCATAATCTTCGTCTAAAATATTGCAAAATGTTTCTTTCTCTGTCTTCCTAAAGTTAAAAATTGATTTGGGAAAGGTTACAGAAGAATATGCCAATGCTTGTAGTTCATATTATTATGGTTGAACGGGCAAACTGGATTCTAAATTGATGGAAATCTCTATGTTCACCTGCACGGAAGTATGCGATCAGTTGTCCATGATGGCATCTGTGGTTAGGATGATTTCTGCAGTAGAAATGGTTTGGGAATCTAATACATTTACTGCAGCATGATTCCCTTGATGTTTCTAATACTGCAGATCTATCAACATCAGCACAACAAGCAGATGAGCTGCCCAGCCATGGCTCAGCTCCTGTCAAACACCCTTTACTACAAGCGGTTTTTCCCATATTTCACCTTCAACATCCTAGGTGGACTCGATAGTGATGGTATGAATCCTCATGGATGCTTAGTCCAAAATTACGTCCTTAAAACCTGTCCTTGAACACAGCAGATACGATCGTAACATTTGATCTTTGGTTCAGGAAAGGGCTGTGTCTTCACATATGATGCTGTTGGATCATATGAAAGGGTTGGGTACAGTGCCCATGGTACAGGTGCAGGACTCATCATACCTGTTTTGGACAACCAGCTAAAATCTCCAAGTCCTCTGCTATTACCCGCCAAGGTAATAGACATATTGGTTAATAAATTTTAATTCGGAATTCACTGTGGGAATCCTCGTTGGTATCATAACCCTCACGTAATTAAGCAGGATGCTGTCACACCTTTGTTGGAGATGGAGGCGGTCGATTTAGTGAAAGACGTTTTTGCGTCAGCCACTGAAAGAGACATATATACTGTATGTTAGATCGTGTAATGGTTCATCAATTTTCTTTTATCGAGTCTTAAAGTTTGACATTTTTCACTGTTTTTTGGCTGATGGTATGTTTGCAGGGGGATAAAGTGGAAATTTTGGTGATAAATGCATCAGGTATTCGGCATGAGTTAATGGAGCTGAGGAAGGATTAACCATTTGAGTTCTGGTGACCTTTGTTTAGCTTTTCGGGTACTCAGAGAAATGAATGTATCATTTCTTGCAAGATTGGGATGTATAAAAATATGCTGTTTGCATGGGGTCTGCTTAAAGATTGCACCCCTCATGCATCCTCAGATGTTGTTTTATCCATGAAACCAAAGTTATCCACCTTGTAACAATTCAATTCTTTTTTGGCAGTACGAGTTCCTTGTGATGATGATGATGCATTTTGCATATTGAATGAACATGCAAAATTGAAATGTACTGTTCGTGTTAATATCTTTCTAGAACATTTTCTCTTTATATTTATTTATTCATTTCATGCCATCATCACAAGCCTTCAAACAATAGTAGCAATAATGCTGCTCTATCGTTCATTATATAACCTTTTATAAATAATTTTTATCGAGATATTTCTTCATATTATGCTTTTATTGCCATGCGATCGTCACAAGCTCTCATCATACTACTCACAGAAATTAGAAGAAAATATCATGAAAGGTTTATATAATTAACCCTTAACACTCACAGCATGTAGTCGTCAATCACAGCTTGGGAATGTTATGATGACAGCAAGCATAAGATAGACTATGCCACAATGTACCAAATAAACAGCGGCAATGGAATCAGTAGAGAGAGAGAGAGAGAGAGAGAGAGAGAGGTGTCATATCCTTTCTCAAAGTTGAGATATGTATGTTAATGTAAAAAGGCTTGAAATAGTTAAAATATAATTAAAGTTTTGACTTAGCCATTCAAATCTATGATTTCTCAATATTTTTTTATATTTTACTTTTGAAAATAACCCATCAAATTTCTTATGTAGAAGTGCTTATGCAGTTTTCATCATCAAAAGAATTCAATCTGACATATCCAAGCAGCAGCTCATCACAAGCACAGAGAATTCGCAACCAACAGTAGTCCAAACAAATACGAGCGGAAAGAACAAGAGAGGCTGCAACTTTAGAAATAAGAGCTAAAGAAAGCTGGTGATCTCATTCACAGCCCCATGGCGGACAGGAGGGACAAGCTTACGAAGCTGGACAAGCCAATCCAATTTGCTCTGTGGGCGTCACCTTTGTCTCTTCCATCACCACCTGCAACAACATGAATAACGAAGAATGTCATGACCACAAGATTGATAGAATAATTTTTATGAATGACTCCATAAGATCTCATAGAATAAAATAAATGATTCAATGCTATCTATTTCACTTCTTTATTTGTAATGTAAAAAATCTATTCATTTCCTCTACATCCGATCCCGATCTATCAAACTATCGAGGTGAAATAAAAGATCTAAGGAAGAACATAGGCTATATTTTATAATAACAATAAATTCATAAGTCTTAATTATTTGGAATTAACTATATGAATCTTTTATTATCATTGCAATATGTAAAAAGTTAATGGATGATGGCTCAATCTACTTGAATTGTCCATTCACAGATCAACCTCAAACAAAATAAATGATTGCCAAAATTCTTAATTGAAACATGGAGGAGTAGGCAACACATGGTCGATAAATTAATGGATCACATTAATACATGATTAATTTACCTGTAAGACTATGCATGGCAGAAGGTGTTGGAGCCGCAAAAAAAACAAAGAAAAATCAACTAAAATCAGAAGAAAGCAGCAATCAGTAAGCCAGTCATGTGATGCATGCTACGTTACAAAACAATTCCAAAGAAAACAATCAATTCTCAATCAACATAAGATGATTCAAATATCTGAATTAACATAAAGTTGTGAATTAATCTTTTATATATATATATATATATATATATGCGCAAAAAGGAAGAAATTACACATACATACATATATGCATACGTATATTATACGTACCGCCCGAGCAACCACTGAGTTCGGAGACGCCGCAGGACTTGGCGAGGCGGAAAGCCTCGTCGGTGGTGACGTTGAAGGCCTTCAATACGCTCTGGTCGTTGAGCACCGCACAGAGGCACTGTAGGTCGGCGTCCACCGCCTGCCTCAGCGGCTCGCAGCACGTCTCCGGCGGGGGACGCGTCGAGTTCACATAGGCCGCGCAGGGGATCAGGCTCGATACGCACGGCGGCGGCAACTGCCCCTCCGCTCCCCCAGACATCGCCACCACCACCATCACCACCATCATCGTCCACTTCGCCATTAGAGGAATACCTCTCTCTCTTCTGCGTGGAGGCAAATCCAAAAGAAGAGAGATGAATAGACAAAGAGAACTACGCGCTCTCTCTCTTTCTCTCTCTATATATATGTATGTAGATATCTTTGTCTTGCGGAGGCAACTAAGAACATAAAGAAATGCTTTAGTTTAAGCTCTACAACATGCAAAGTAGTAGTTAGGAATGGACAACTAAGATGTATATGAATCATTAATCACGTCAGTACAATGGAATACTGTCTCCTAAGAGAGAGAACGCTTCCTTGCGTGCTTGATCGGATAGCCAGCCAACTACAGCATGGACACGGATATGAAGCTTGCGGAAATGGTGGAAGGGGACGACTTCTCGCGGTCGTGCATGCCAACAAATTGCTTGCGTGCGTTAGAAGGTTCATTTTGGAACAGTAGGATTCTTCATGCATGGAGTTCCCCAACAACATTCTAAGCTTCAAGTTGGTGCAGTAGGATTCTCCGCATGTGGGTCTTTTGTGCATGGTCAAACAGTATGGGAGAAGATAGAACGGATGAAGCAACGCAATGCAGCAGGTGTTAATGCTGGATTATTCTCCCATCTAATCCTTCTGTGACATACCATATCCTCTAGTATTTCGTATAGTTGATCGGACCGGAGAAAGGCTTGGACTTGATGTGCATAATCTCATATTCTAGCTATCCGCCAACAACCATAGACTATGAAACATGATCAGTCTTACGATCAAGGCAGTAATTACAGTGGCTCATATCACTTCCCTCGTTGAGCCAACTCCTTTGATGTCATTCATCTCTCAAGTTATAGTGAGTATTCAAGTATTCATTGTGTTTGCTAGACCTGAATCAACCGTTCTCATGTTTCTTCCATCTAATCCTTGCGACATACAACATCTCACTCACCCTTCAGACACACAATATTCAACATAATTGATAATATAAGCCATGGTTTTGAAGAAAATACCAGCATTAGTGGCTTTCATTTCTGGTGGAGCACAGCAGCCAGAGACCACTAGCAATAATGGTTTCAAAATCAAAGGATTACATCGAGTCATATCACTTCCCAACTTTCATGCTGCCATTCCTCTCCCAAGTTAATATGTGAAGCAGATAGCAAAATTGACAGTGACAAAAAAAATAAAAAGTGATCTAACGGTTCATTTTCATTTCAACAGCCAGCATTGTGGTGTATCAGTGATAAGAGGTTTTCTAAGTAGGAGTTTCGACCATAAAAAACGAAAAACCAAACAAAGCAGCTTGGAACACTACAATCAAAATAATGATAGGAAATTAGACTAATTATATATTATCCAATGTAGGTTGCTGTATTTAGCATCCCAATCCTTATATTTTTGAAAGCTACATTGATATTTTTATAGTTACAAAAGTGAAACATTTATGTTCATTTATCCTAACGACATTATGAAAATATGAAAATAAAGGGTAAATTTAAAGCTTCAATTGATGGTGACGGATGGCGACGGTGGTGGCAGATAACGATGTCACCGGTGTCGACGCAAACGTAGTTGTTGAGCGATCCTTTCACCACTATGTATCTACATTAGTATTTTGTCACCACGGAATCGAAGAATGCAGTCGAAGCAATCGTGGAGTTCCATCACTTTTCTAAGCAAGATGTGGAGATATGTGCCCCCCCCCCCGTTGATGCTAACATCGTGCCCCTCCTTGTCGCCCACTTTCTCAATCACCACCACCACTACTCATTCACAGTTGAGGTATAGGAGAACGTCATTACTACCCTCCTCAACCTCTCCATCTCCACTCGTGAGGCATCGCCCTCAACCTCCTCTCCCTTACCATTGCCCAACATGCTTTAGCAACCCTTTACATCCTCCTCTTCGTCGAAGCATACTGCTCTATCATGGATGCTTTCAAAGCCTTCTTCGGCCTGGCCCTCATCACCATTCTCATAGACCTCTTTGGTGCCCCCGACACACCAACTAGGTCCATCAAGGATGCTCTCAAAGCCTTCTTTGGCCTGGCCCTCTACCCTCTCAATCGTACTACCCTCGTCGAGTTGGGTGTTGTATTGCCTCTCTTTGTGCTCGTGATGTAGAACGGGGGGGGTGCGGTGGTAGAGGACACAACAGTGGTGATGAGCCCAGGTTATAGAATGCGACAAGAGCATGATGCATTCTGGAGGGTGAACGATGTTAGCGTCCTAGTGGATCTGGTGGTTGGGGGGAGTGGGAGAGCAAGGAAAAATGTTACGGTTATGTTGTTGAACCTGGTAAAGAGCAATGGAGACAAGGCGGTGGGGGACATCACGGAGGTGGATGGAGCGAAGGTGACTATGAGAGCTCTAGCCAATGGTGATAGCAAAGTGAGCACATGAGGGAAGAGCAAGGCGAAGGCACTGCTAAGCTAAGGGTTCTGGAGAGTGAGTGAGCGAGCTAACTATAGGGTCTTAATGATTCCGAGACTAGCATCGATGACTTTGTGCCGCAAACGTCACCCCGTGATGGAGCCGTAGAGCACTCTGTCACCTCTTTACGTTGGCCACCATCAATTAGAATATTAAAATTATCTTTTTATCATTTATTTTTATAATTTTATTAGTAAAATCGATGGTGTTATGATAAATGGACTTAGATGTTTTATTTTCACAACTATAAGGATACTTTACAACTTTTTAAACTATAGGAACCATAATACTAAAAGTAACTAATTACTTGAGGGGCGTTGGTGCACTTAGCGATGGGGACAAGGATGTAGGAGCGCCTCGACAATGCTGGATGGAGGCAACGAGGGTTGGGGCAACAGGACGAAGGTGGTGGCCAAGGTATGTGGGTCCATCGTCTCCACCCTGCCATCCATGTCATCACCATAACAAAGGGAGTTGTAAGTGAGGACGAGGGAAGCCTCCCCACTTTGTTTGCCATCTCTATTGTTTCCATTATTGATCTTAGCAAAAATGATGAGGATGGTGAGGCGAGGGCACATGGGTAAAGATGATGATGATGGTAGATGAAAAAGAGAGGAGAGGCAAAGGTGGTGGAGGATGATGTGGGCTAGAGGTGGTAGTCGATAAATAGAGGCCGGAGGACAATATTATATTTTAAGAAAAAAATACTTTATAAAATTTTTGAAAAAGATGACACTATATGAAAATTTCTCAAAATAAAAAGCTTTTTTTAAGGTGATATTGTCTTCTTTCGACATGCATGCGTGCAAGGGCAATGACAACGATAGAGGAAGAGGGGAGAAGAGATGAGGGTGGTGGATGAGCGATGATAAGGCATAGGTGATAGCCAACGAGCGGAGGCTACGAAGATAATATCATCTTTTAAGAAAAAAAAAGAGGAGATTACGATGAGAATTTTTAAAAAATAAGATGTTAACTGTTAATTTCTCAGAAGCTTTTTCCAGAAAATTGCCAAGATTAGTTTGCACTCGTGTGTATTGTTTTGCATTGCTATTTTAATCATAAAAAATTTAAAACTAGACTTTGTTAAAATTAAAATTCTATAATTGGAATTTTAGCTCTCCAGGAAAATTAATTTCTTGGTTGAAATCTAATTCCTAATCCATGCCGAGTAAGTTAGGAATAAATTAGTATGAATTAATTAATTACTTAATTTAAAATTAAAATATTTATTTTCTTAGTATGAAAACCTCCATATTCTCCTATTCAATGATGGACACACCTCCATCTTCTCCTATTCTTCATCTTGGATAGAGAGGTATAATCTTTGACTCTTTTTTATAAATTATTTTTATGTTTAGGATTCTTAATTTATGACATTACTTGCTAATAATTTGAAAGATTAAATGCACATTATTAAGATGTTGTTAATAATGCCTCATTCTTGTAAATATATTTCTTTATTATTCATGCATATCTTTAACACTTCAATTATGTTATTCTTGCATGATTTTATTATGACTTATTTTTTCATTCAAATCCATGCATGATATGATTTTTTTTTTCTTTCCATTCACAACAGAGACAAAGCTCATCCTATAAATAAAATCTCTCATCCACTATTATTACAGGAGATCGCACTAATAAATATTGGGCCTATGCATTTTATACAAATTGAAACATGATATTGATATTGATATGTAATATGATTTGATTGATATGATTTTATAATTCATATTGTTTTATGATTTCTTATATGTTTTAAAAGGATATTTTGCTAATTTATTTTATTTTTCAGTGTAGCCTTCTAAGATCATTAAGTCTACTCTCAAATCCACCAGTTTGATATTTGTAGAAATATTGTCATATTGGATATTATGAAAAATTAGATAGTGTTATTGATAGTCAATCCACAATAAATCATAAAATCATTAGCAAATGACTAATGAATTATACATACTAAACTACATACTGATTATAATTAAGAACATAGACAAAGAATTAACATAAAAATATTAAAACATCCTTCATGCTATTAGGAAAAAAATATCTCCCAAATCTTCTTTAGCCTTCATATTTTTTAAATAGGATTTGATTTAATGAACATTTTAGTCTCCATATATTCCTCATCATATTAGTTTCTATGTGTTAGGAAAAAATATCATTGACGTCTTGATCAATCCGATATGGTCTAGACCCATATGCGTAAGATTAAGCTTCCTTGAGGTTGGAGTGTCATGCCCCTGAGGTGCTCCCTACATAAAAACTGAGGTGGGAAGAGGTTTTATGATTTGAACCTTCCGACGCTCAAGTTAGCACCCCCCCCCTCCCAAAAAAAAACAAGAGATTCACCCTTTAAGGATAAGAAGGAAGCTTGGGATTGTCTTTGTTGCCATAAAGGAGGAGAAGAAATTTTTATGATTATCTTTCTTGTTATAATGAATGGGAAGGATGCTTGTGTTTCTCTCCTTTAAATCTTCATCCACACATGTAGATGGGTGGAGGGTGGCTTGGATCTCACATGGCAAATACATGTTAACTAACAATAGATTTCCTATCATTTGCCCCCTCCCCCAAAAGCATGCTTTGAGGCTTTTGCGAGAGGAGTTTGAAGTGCATTGTTTAGTTTATCCAACATGTGAGTATTCGAGATCTTGTCTTGTGAGTCTAGTTTTCATAAATCAAGTGTCATAAGCACATTGGGCTTGTGTTTCTATTGTAATAGACTTCTTTTAGTGTGGGTTAGATTTTCTCGACTTACATACATCAGACACATTTGCCTCGCATCTCTACCGTGATAGATTTTTCTTAGCATGGGTTGGGTTTTCCGACACACATCTCGGGCACATATGGCCTTGTGCCTCCATTGTGACAAATTTACCTTAGTGCAGGTCACGTTTTCCGAGTCATATGCCTCTGACAAATTTTGCCCCACATCTCCATCATGGCGGATTAACCTTGGCATGAGTCAGGTATCTCGATTCACATGCCTCGGGTACATTTAGTCTTACACTTCTACTGTGATAGACTTACCTTAGCACGGGTCAGGTTTCTTGACTTATACGCCTTTGGTATATTTTTCTCCACGTGTCTTCCTTAGTGAATTTAGCTTTGCGTGGATCAAGTTTCCCGAGTCACATGCATTGGGCATATTTTGCCCAACGTCTTCACTATGGTGGATTCACCTTGATGTGAATTAGGTTTTCTGACTTACACATCTCGATTACATTTGGCCCTATGCTTATGTAATGGTGAAGTTGCCTTGGGATGGGTCAAATTTTTTGACTCATAAACCTCAGGCACATTTGGCCCTATGCTTTCACCGTAGTACATTCAGGATCTTCTTGCTATGATGGGCTTCAAATTCTTCCTCCATCGTGGTGAATTTCAAGTCCTCTCTCCTTCATGGCAGCCTTCAAATTCTCCCTCTGTTATAGTGAATTTTAAGTCATTTCTCTATCGTGCTAGATTTTGGATCTTCTCGTAGTGATGGGCTTTGAGTTCTCACTCCACCATTATGGATTTCAAGTCCTCTCTCCACCATGGCAGGCTTCGAGTTCTCACTGCACCATGATAGATTTTAAGTCCTCTGCATTATGCTAGGTCTTAGACCTTCCTACCATGGCAGGTTTCAAGTTCTCGCTTCGTCATGGTGGATTTTAAGTCCTCTCTTCATCATGGTAGGTCTCAAACCTTCATATCGCGGTAGTCTTCTTAGGATTTGCCCCATGAAGGGACACTTATCTTGATCGCAAGTAGAGAGAAACTAGTCTCCTCCTTATAAATCCCCTCCTCTCACATGGTGGAATTCATTCCTCTATATGAGCCTCTAGAGTCTAGAATCTTCAGAATCTCGGGAGTTTTCAACCTTACTCCCAAGGCATCCTTAGGAGTGCTAGTCATAGGTGCCCTACAAGCCTTTAATGCATGTATTAGTTTTAAACTACGTGTGTTATATTTTAGAAAAGCTTTTAATGTGTTTTAGAAAAGCTTTTATCAAGCTGGGATCCATAATCATCAGGTGTTATTGTTCATGTAATATGTAATTTCTTATACACATACTAGATATATATCTTTGCATACGATGTAGATATATATTAAATATATATGTGTGACACGTCATAGGAGACCAAAATAAAATCTCCTCTCTTAATAATATTAAGTCGATAAATGTGAGGTAATTATATTGATCCACGTAGCCTTCCATCGTTATAGGTAAGAACCGATTTCTGATGTAGGTTGAGTTGGTCGAGTCCCTCGAGGCTTACCTATATCGCGATTCGCTATCTTACCTATGATATAAAGATGTCACCAGTGACCCGAGGACATGGTATGCTTAGTAGAGTCCCTCAAGGGTATATCATTGAATTAGACTTATCTTACAACAATGATGATGACTTAACCGAACACTATGGTTGGTTGAGGCCCTCAAGGCCATAGTGGTTTGGAGGCTGAACAAAACGAGAATTATAAAGAGTTATGATTTGCAAGAGTTGCATACCTTTTTGGGCTTAGTGTGATTGGTCGAGTCCCTCGAGATTACACTAAGACATCAATTAGATCCCGATCCCCATTAGAAGTCTACCGGATACTTCCATTTTGTTAGGACCATGATGACACTAGGGGGAGGGTGAATTAGTGCTTTCGATAAAAATAACGTTGAATCAAAAATTCGTTCGATAAAGCTTGTATCCGAAAAAGCATTCAAACTTGAAAACATTTGTAAGTAATTGAGGGCAATGAGCAAGTAAATCAGTGAGTGATGAGAATGAAAAGCATGAAAGAAATGTCATAGAAAGAAAGCACACCGGATTTATAGTGGTTCGGTCGTTGTGACCTACGTCCACTCCCGATTTCTCTTCACTCGAGGCGACTGGCTTCCACTACCGATCTTTTTTTCAACGGGCGAAGATCAACTACCCTTTTACACCCTTTTTTCTCTTTTTCGCAAGTTTAAGAGATAACTTTTACAACCACTCACCCCTCTCTTAAACTTCACCAAACACTTTGAGCTTAAGAGGAGTTCTCACAATATTACAGCAGATTTTTTTTTTTGCTTTCAGTTCTTGTGTAAACCAAGCAGAGATGAGTGGGGTTTTAATAAGCCCCAAATGGATTCAAATTTAGAGCTAAAGATTTAAATCCCTGAGATTTTGGGGTACTGGGTGGTACCACCATTAGGCATTGCTATAGGAGACTGAATGGGCCAAACAACATACCCAATTCAGCCCTGATTTAGGCCTAATTAGCCCCTAATTAAGTTGACATTATTTCACTCAAATACCAACTCAATTAGACCTAAACCTACTTAGATCTAAACAATTATTATAAAGCATTAATCACATATTATCCGACATGTCATTGGTTTATCTAACGCTTCATCTGACCCTTCGGCGTATCGTCCTCTCCTTTGACATATTGCCTAATTGGCATGTTGCCTTCCTGTAACATCTGATCTCTTTAGCGTAATATTCGATCTTCTTGGTTTGATGCTTGAACTCATGGCACAAAGCCTTTTGCCGACATATCGACCAATCCTTCTGCTCGACGTCCAATCTTCTGACATGTTCTACTTTGGCCCAACATTAATTTTTCCTATTTTAATCAAATTATGTCTTTATGATCGAAGCTAGTCCTGTGTCACTCAAAACACATATTAGATCACAAACTTATCAATTGATTTCATCATCAAAATATGAGATTCAACAATTTTTCCTTTTTTGATGATGACAACCAATTGATGACAGAGTTTGACTAAACTCCCCCTATCAATATGCCATATTGATAGAACCTCAACATGTCATATCAAAATAATCATGTGCAGCAAGTCATTACATTCATCATTGTATACATCATTCAAAATCATAAGTATTGCATGCATAATACCTATTCATCATGTATATTTTTAAACTCATCATTATATTCATGATTCCAAATCATCATATATAATTTTAAATCATCATTTTAGGCATAATATGCATGATTATCATCATATCTTCTCTCCCTTTGTTATTAACAAAAAGGAGAAGTGCAACTAGCTAGTTTTTAGGTATACAAGCTAGTAAGATAGCAAGTTTTGAACATGCAAGCTAGCAAGTTTTGAACATATGAAAGTTAGCATAATTTTTTTTGTATCTCTTGGGATGTGCAAGATAGCCTATTTTTGCATCTTTTTGAAATGTGCAAGCTAGGAAACTTTGCTTCTCTTTTGAGATGAGTAAGCTAATAATTTTAGCAAGTTTTATATCATGCAAGCTAGCAAATTTTACATCATTTTACAACATGCAATGTAGCAAATTTATGTTAGGATCGAGTCAGCACTAAGAGGGGGTTTGAATTAGTGCAGTGGATAAAAACATCGGTTTAAAAATCTTCGTACGTTAAAAACCAATCTCGGAAGATAACTTGAAAACATGTTTGTTCGTAAGGGTAGTGAAAGCTAAGGAGGAAGTGAAGCAATTGTAAAGTAAGCAAATAATAATAATAGAAATGCAAACCAAAATTTATAGTGGTTTGGTCATTATGACCTACATTCACTTCTGATTCCTCCTTCGTCAAGGTCATCGACATCCGCCAATGGTCTTCTTTCAATAGGCGAAGACCAACCACCTATTTACATCACTTTATCCTTTTCACAGGTTTAGGAGATAACCCTAACAAGCGTCACACCTCTCTTCAATAATCACAACACTAGAAAGGGAGGAGGAGGGCTTTTTGCACTTTTATAACTCTTTTAACACCCCAAGACTTCAAGATATTATTCACACTTTTTGTACCATTCAATGTAGAAAAGGGTGGGGTATTTATAGGCTCAATGACTTCAAAATTGAAACAAAAAAGTGTCACATCCCTTGATTTCGGGGTACTGACGGTACCACTGCCATTACTGGGCGGTACTAACGCTTGTAGACTGACACTGGGTGGTACCACCGATATTTTTATCTGCCGCATTAATTCACCCCTCCCTCTTAGTGCCGACTCGATCCTAATAATTGGTATCAATGCACGGTTACTCTCGATTTGGTTTAAAATCTAAGAGAGATGGCTTTTGTCGGTAATCAAGAGAGTCATTCTATCACTCGTCCTCCTATATTCAATAGGATGGATTACACGTATTGGAAAACTAGGATGAATATCTTCTTAATTTCTATAGATTTCGAGTTATGGAATATTGTTGAAAACGGATTTCAAAAGTCTTCTCTTCCAATGAGCGAATGAAATGACTTAGAGAAGAAGATTTTCTTTTTGAATGCCAAAGCTATGAATGCTTTGTTTTGTGCTTTAGATAAAAACGAATTCAATCAAGTTTCTATTTACGAAACGACTTATAACATTTGACATACACTTAAAATCACACACGAAGGCATAAGTAGGGTTAAGGAGTCAAAAATCAATCTTTTGGTTCATAGTTATGAATTATTCCGCGTGAAACTAAGTGAGACCATTGGAGACATGTACAGCCGGTTTACGGATGTCGTCAATTGTCTAAAAGCTCTTGGTAAAAGTTTTTCTAATGTGGAACTTGTTAACAAGATACTAAGATCCCTTCTAAAGAGTTGGGATCCTAAAGTAACTGATATTCAAGAAGCAAAGGATTTGAATAACTTTCCACTCAAAGAACTTATTGGATCCTTGATGACCTACGAAATGTCATATAATTCACATGAAGAACATGAGAATAACCTTTCAAAGAACATGAAGGATTTGGTATTTAGAACTTAAGAAGATCACTTGAAAGAAAACTTAAGTAACGATGATGATGATGCTGATGATGACTTAGCACCAAGGTCTGCCATACCGAAGCATACCGCTTGTATCGGGCGGTACGTACCGGTCCGACAGGATACCGGTACGCGGACCGCCCAGTACTGCTATAGTGCTACAGTATGAAAAAAATATAAAATTATTTGGTACACCAGGGTGTACCGTTCGATATGCCCTGATGTACCGCTCGATACACCAGTACCGTACCGAGCCTAGGTTGAAATACCGGTATGGTATGGTACGGCGAACCTTGCTTAGCACTTCTAGCAAGAAATTTTAAAAAATTCATAAGAAGAAATAAAAATGAACTAAAAAAGGACCAAATTATTTGCTACGAAGGCAAGAAGCCGAGGCACTTTAAAAAGTGAATGCCCCCAAGTGAAGAAGAAGCAACAAAAAAAGAAGCGCTTAAAGCAACTTGAGATGACTCAAGTGCATCCGAAGAAAAGGAGCCAACCAACAAAGAGCAAGTTGCCAACTATACATTGATGGCATATGACGACGAGGTAACTCAATCGAAGCTCATTTATCTTTTGATTAATTATTAAGTACTTTTCATGATTTATTTGATGAATGTAAATTAGTTAGTAAAAAGTATAAACTATTAAAAAAGGAGCATGCTTCTCTTGTTAGTGAGTTTGATAGATTAAAAATTGAGCATGATGATAGTTTAGCTCCTTGCACAAAATGTGATGAATTAGAAACGCTTAAAAAGGAGAATTTGCAACTACATGAAACCTTAGAAAAATTTGAAATAGGCATATGGCA
This sequence comes from Musa balbisiana, assembly GCA_004837865.1. NCBI lineage: Eukaryota > Viridiplantae > Streptophyta > Magnoliopsida > Zingiberales > Musaceae > Musa > Musa balbisiana. Next base: position 33,034,016 of record CM017192.1, on the reverse strand, counting down.
CTTTTATCTGCCAAAATGTGATGGTATTTAAACCGATGTTTAAATACCATGCACAATCTCCCAATCTGGGTGGTACTACCGCCCAGAGTACCTGGGAGACTGAGTCCCAAGCGGTGCCACCATCGACCGTGACTTCAGGTGATGAATGAGTTGTTCAACCGGCTCAATTCAGCCCTATTAAAGGCCTAATTGCCCCCTAACTGAGTTAATTCCTAATACTAACTCAACTTATGATCTAATTACAATAATTAAGATATTTAAACAAGTAATCTGTATTCGGTATGTTAATTATTCTCTCGGTGAACTTCTGGCGAACTTCCAGCGAACTCCCGACGAACTCTCAATAAACTCTCGACAAACTCTTGGTGAGCTCCCTAGGAAATCTCGGTGAGATTCCAGCAAACTTTTGGCACATCGTCCAAATCTTCGACGTATTATTTGATCTTTGACTCCGACCCAACATTTGCTTTATGTCTTGCCGCTATCGTAATTAATCATGCACACTTATCTCAATATATAGATTAGAATAAATAATTTACCAATTGATTTCATTATCAAAATTCGAGATTCAACAATCTCCTCCCCCTTTTTGATGATGACAATCAATTGATGATGGAGTTAACCTTAACTCCTCCTATCTATATGTTTGAGAAAAGACATTATTGAATTTAAGGCCTTTATCAAACTGATCAGTTATATTTTTTTAAACTTATCAACATGCACATCATGATACTTATCATGATTTATCAATTCAAAATACAATACCATGTATTTATCAATAAAAATAATGTCAATGCATAACATCCATTTTTAAGTCTAATATGGAAAGATGATAAACAATCATCATTTTTACGTATGATAGAAATTCCAAATATGAAATTTTGCAAGATTCAAGTTTTAAGTCATCAAGATATTAAATACACAATTTCATCACTTCATCATGATAAAATGCTTCGGGGCATATCCTTACATCACTACTTGCATGATACATTATATTGATATAATTTTTATGATACTTGCATGGTAACATTCAAAAGTTCACAATATTAAGAAGAATCCGACATTGCATCGTTGCATGGTAACATTCAAAAGTTCTTATCATTTAAAAAGATTCACAATATCAAAAGTTCTCAACATTAAAGAGATCAAAATATCAAAGTGAACACAACATCAAAAGTTCTTAACATCAAAGGTTCACAACATTAAAGAGAGAGATTCCGTCAACTTCTCCCCCTTTGTCATGAAGGTGGGGATAAATCAAAATATCTAAACAGAGTATTAAGTTATCGATGAATTTACTACAACTCAGTTAATATTTGATCTTAACATTGTTTAAATCGATCCACTCGAGTCCCTATATCATCGGCAAATGAGGGTGCTTGCTTTGTTGGAGGTATTGCCTCAAAGGAACTAGTAGAAGGAGATTGATTTCCCTTAAATATTGGTGTTTCAGGTTCTGGATCAGGTGGGGGGGTTAGTCCTTCTAGACAATCTAGTCTAAGTCTCATTACTGACTATACATCTTAATCTTCTTAGCAGGTTTCTATTTATGATATTAAACCTATCTAGTTTCAAGATTTCTTCATCAAGTGGAATGACTATGTCATATACATGGATTAGTCTAGTGATCAAGCCACCATATGGAAGCATCATCATCATATCCTTTTTTGATAATTCAATCATGTTTTATTGTATCAGGTAACCAAAACAATTGTTATGTCCCTTCATAATCTAATACATTGTTCATAATTCTATTTAGTTGATTTCATCATGATGATATTGTTTTGAGAGTATAATACTTATCAAGATGTGATAAAGCAATTTGGTATTGAAATATAGTAAATGTTCACAACTTTTTGGAAGGATAGACAAGTTTGGATTATAAAAAATGGTACCTAAGGCTTCAGAATAAGTGGTCTCAATTGATTCTTCGTCTCGTTGTCCTCTAAAGTAACAACCTCTTCTTTTTTTAACAATTCCTATGAGGTTGCAAATTACACTATCTATAATGAGTATGTAATGTCCTAAGAGATAAGTGGATAACCTATCGTGTTCATCCACATGCAAATCATTGTAAAACAACCTAATAAGTATAGGATAAATATGTTCACTTATTTGAAGAACTAGGAGGATATCTAGGTTAGCAAACCATTAAATTGGTTCCAAATTACTCAATTCCTCTAAATCTATGTATTTACCCTTATGAACATTTCTAGACTCTATGATTAGAAATTTAAGGGTATATTGAGGAGAATCAATGTGTAGAAAATCATAGGTTTCATCTAATCTTCTCTTCCCTTTATCCCTTGAGGATCTTCTAAAAGTCATGGAGACTACATTTATCAAGAACAAACGAGAGGCAAGAACAAGTAATGCAAAGAAGGAAACAATTTGGTTTAGGGATTACCTTAGTAGTTTAACCTTCTCGTGATTACTAAAGGGGGTTTGAGATTGATCCTTGGTTTTGTAAAGGATGAGGGTTCTTTTGAGTTACTAAAGGGAGAGCAAGAGAAATTAGAGATTTGAGGCTATTTAGAGAGGTATAGAGTAAGTTGGGTCAGTTCTATCGTCGACCCTAACTTGTGTTTATGTAGGGCAGGTTGCAGGCGGTGGTACTGCTAGTTGGGCGATGCTACCGCCAATTGGGTGGTGCCACTGCCTACAAGCAGTGAGCACTAGCTTCATTGTGGTGTGGTGCAAACATTGTGTGGTGCCAACATTGTGTGATTCCACCGAGCAAGATCTTTATCATTATGTGGTGCACATATTTATTTACACAAACATCATATCAGGTTTTTGAAGTTCTATTTTCGTAAGAGGAGAAAATTTATATGAAAAAATTCATATGACTCATTAAACATACTATAGATCCATGATTCAAATCTTAAGTGCAGAAATAATAATAAATGATCTCGAGAAAGAGAACTCAATTAAGAAAATCCGGAGAAGAATTTAAAGAGAAACTCATGTATCAGAAAAATTTAACATACATAATTCTCTTCTTATAAAATCAAATTATTCCTCAATCAAGGGTTTTGTAAAAATATCAACTAATTGATGTTTTGTATCAATAAATTATAGAGATATGTCATGGTTATTAACATGATCTCTTATAAAATGATACCTAATATCAATATATTTAGTTCTAGAGTGTTGAATATGATTTTTTGTTCAGCATATTGCACTAGTGTTATCACATTTTATAGGTATATTTTTCAAGTGAATTCCATAATCCTCTAAAGTGTCCTAAAAGTTGACATGTTCCAGATGTGCTTTTTCTATCTATTTGACAGCCAGCAAAATTCGACATCCAGCAAAATTCGACATCGACCGAGTTTTATCTAAATCAGAGGTCAGTACATGAAGTTATAATCATAACAAGGTAGAAAGGTTATATCTTGGAAGTTTCACATATTCAAATCGTTACGTCTAAACAGGAGACATATCGAATGCAAGGCTAGAACAATTCAAAGTTTTCATATTCAAGGCAATTGCAAAGATAAAATTTCAGTAAGAAAAGATCAGGATACTTGCAATAGACGGGATCGAAACACTTGTAATAGGAAGGATCGGAACACTTGCCTTTCACAGATTTTGATCCGAAGATCCGAAGGTGTACGCCCGAATCCTTTTTCTACTTTTCCTCTGTCTCCTCTCATTGTTTAGTTTTCTGCACCCATATTCTTTCTTTCTCAACCGCAGTTGCCATGCCATAGTCACAACTGTAGCTACAGCCACGGTCGCAATCGCAGCTGCAACCACCGCCGCAGCCCCTTTCATGGTGCTACTTCCTATCTTCCTTCTCTTATTCCTTCTTTTTCTTTCCCAAACACAGCTGCCGCAGCCACCGCCGCTACCGCAGCCACGCTAAAAATCCTAGTTTAGGAGTTCCTTTTAGGTGTCTAAAAATCCTTTTAATAGCTTTTAAGTGAGATTACTTGGGGTTAGATTGAAACCTAGCACATAGTCCAACACTAAATATGATATCCGGTCTTGTTGTTGTAAGGTATAGTAAACTACTTATCATAGCCCTATAGGTTTTCTGATCAAAACATTCTCTATTAATATCCATATCTAATTTTGTGGAAGTGCTCATTGGTGTATTAATAACTTTTGCACTATCTATCTTGAATCACTTGAGCAAATCTAATGTATATTTGGTTTGACTGAGAAAGATTCCATCACTTAATTACTTGATTTGTAATCTAAAAAAAAGATTAATTCGCCCATTAAACTCATTTTAAACTCTTAGACTCATACTTTTGGTAAAGGATTCACACAAAGATTTACTTGAAGACTTGAAAATGATATCATCAACATAAATTTGGATAATAAGAAAATATTTTTTAAAATATTTAATAAATAATATAGTATTGACCTTGTCTTTCATAAAATTATTTTGAATAAAGAAGGAACTAAGCCTCTCATACCAAGTCCTAGGGGCTTGTTTTAATCCATAGAGAGCTTTAGTCAACTTAAACACATGATTTGAAAAATTATCATTCTCAAATCTGGGAGGTTATTCAATATAAACTTCTTTGGAAATAAAGCCACTAAGAAAAGTGCTTTTGACATCCATTTGAAATAACTTAAAATTATTACTACTAGCATAGGCAAGAAGCATCATTATGGCTTCTAATCTTGTCACGGGAGCAAAGGTTTTTTCATAATCGATACCTTCTTTTTAGTTGAAACCCTTGGCTACTAGTCTAGCATTGTTTTTAACCACGCTACCAAATTTATCTTGCTTGTTTTTAAAGACCCATTTAGTACAAATAACTAAATGGTCATTAAGTCTCGGAATAAGCTCCTACACCTCATTTATCTCAAAGTAACTCTTTTTGCATTGCGATAACCCATGAATCATCTTTCAAGGCCTCATCAATGCATTTATATTCAATTTGAAAAAAAAAAGTAGTGTTGGCACAAAAATTCTTAAGAGAAGAATGAGTTTGAACCCCTTTTGATGTATCTCCTATGATTACCTCCTTATGATGAGCATCTACATACTTCCATTTCTTAGGTAAAGATGTTTCAGAAGAAAATGCATCCAAGTTGCTAATTGGAGGAAGGGTTTCATTCAAATTCAAAGCATCAAATTAAGATCATCATTAAAATTATTTTTCTTAAATTCAAAAACTTTATTAAAGACGACATGAATAGACTCTTCTATAACCAAAGTTCTTTTATTAAAGATACGAAAGGATTTAGAAATAGAAGAATAACCAAGAAAAATGCCTTTATCAGATTTTGTATCAAACTTTCCTAAGGCATCTTTTTCATTCAAGATAAAATATTTACATCAAAAACTTTAAAATATTAAATATTAAATTTTTTTTGTTATTCCATAATTCATAAGGAGTTTTGGAAAATAATGGTCTTACTAAAATCCTATTCATGACATAGCATGTCGTATTAACGGTTTCGACCCAAAAATATTTGGGTAGGTTATGTTCGTTTAACATAGTTCTTGTCATTTCTTGTAAATTTTTATTTTTTTGTTTCTATTACTCCATTTTATTGAGGATTTCTCGGAATAGAGAAATTATGATTGTATCTATTAGATTCACAATATCAAAAGTTCTTAACATTAAAGAGATTACAACATCAAAGTGAACACAACATCAAAAGTTCTCAATATCAAAGGTTCACAATATTAAAGAGAGAGATTTTGTTAACTTCTCCCCTTTTGTCATCAATAAAAAGACATACATTAACTATTCAGGTAGGGGTAAATCAAAATGTCTGAATAGAGTATTAAATTATTGATGCATTTGTTGTAACTCAACTAAGATTTGATCTTGACGTTGTTCAAATCGATCCATTCGAGTCCCTATGTCATCGGCAGATGAGGAGGGTGCTTGCTCTGATACTAATTTTTAGGATCAAGTCAGCACTAAGAGGGGGGGGGGGGGGGGGGGGGGGGTGAATTAGTATAGTGGCTAAAAACGTTGATTTAAAAATCTTCGTACATTAAAAATCAATCTCAGAAGATAACTTGAAAACGTGTTTGTTCGTAAGGGTAGTGAAAGCCAAGTAAGGAGGAAGTGAAGCAATTGCAAAGTAAGTAAATAATAATAATAGAAATGCAAACAAGAATTTATAGTTGTTCAGTTGTTGTGACCTGTATCCATTTCCGATTCCTCCTCTGTCGAGGTCACCAATATCCACTAATGGTCTTCCTTCAATAGGCAAAGACCAACCACCTCTTTACGGCGCTTTATCCTTTTCATGGGTTTAGGAGATAACTCTTACAAGCCTCATACCTCTCTTGAATGATCACAATACTAAAAAGGGGGGAGGACTCTTTGTACTTTTACAACTCTTTTAACATCCCAAGATTTCAAGATATTGTTCACACTTTTTGTACCTTTTCATACAGAAAAGGGTGAGGTATTTATATGCCCCAATGGCTTCAGAATTGGAGCTAAAAAGTGTCATTCCCTAGATTTTGGGGTACTGGCGATACCACCGCCATTATTGGGCGGTACTAATGCTTGCAGACTGACACTGGGTGGTACCACCATCTGACAAAGCTTGGAGACCGAGTTATGGCGGTACCACTGCCTGACAGCATTAACTACTAACGGTACCACCGCCCAGAGCCCTTGGGAGACTAAGTCCCTAGCGGTGCCACCGTCGTTCGTGACTTCAAGTGTTGAATAGACTGTTCAACTGGCCCAATTCAGCCCTGTTAAGGGCCCAATTGGCCCATAACTAAGTTAGTGAGATTACCTCCTAATCCTAACTCAACTTATGGTCTAACTACGATAATTAATACATTTAAACAAGCAATCTCTGTCCAGTATATCAATTGTTCTCTCGGTGAACTTCTGACGAATTTCTCAACGAACTTCTAGTGAACTTCCAGCGAACTCCCGACGGACTTTCGACGAGCTTCTGGCACATTGTCCGATCTTTGACTCCGGCCCAATATTTGCTTTATGCTTTGTCGCTATCGTAGTTAATCCTGCACACTATATCAACATATAGATTAGATCAAACAATTTACCAATTGATTTCATCATCAAAATCCGAGATTCAACAATTTCACATCATTTTAGAATATGTAAGCTAGCAAGTTTTCTTCTTGAAATGTGTAAGCCCCTTTGTTATTGTCAAAAAGAAGAGAAGAATACAATATTATAGTTCATTTCCCTTTATCAATTATCAAATCATCACATGAAAAATATAAAGAAAAAATAATTTAGTGATGAGATATACATTTCATGAATACAAGGGAGTACTAAAATAACTTTCAAATTGTGAATCAAATATAAAAATCAATAGAAAAATTATGATTCATTTGGATAAATCAAATAGTGAAAAGAAATATAGGAGAATAGAATGGTAGAATATCTTGATTCATGCATAAGAAATCTCAAGATTCATATACAAAATCTCCTCTTAAATAAAATGTAAGAATCATATAAGAATAAAGAGTAAGAGTTCTTGATTTATAAAAAAACTCAAGTATCAAATATCGAGAAATCAAGATCATGATTAGGATAAAACTCATTTAAATTTAAATTATCAAATTATCAAAATCACTTTCAAGAGATTCAAAATGACAAAAATAAAATTATCAATCTCTTATTAAAAAATCGATAAGATTGAGAAAGAGAAATTTTTAAAATATATTCCCTTTTTATTATTTCAATTTATGTGATTTGATTTCATACAAGCATGCTCAAGTTTTTTACACTAAATCATGCATCATCGTTTAAAACTGAAAGAGTAAATTTCATCATAGAAATCATTAAGATCAATAAACTATAAATCATAAAAATCATTATTAATTCAAATCATCATACATAATTAAATCATTAAATCATCAAGCATGATTTAAACATAAAGCATTTTCAAAATCATTTTGTTTCGACTAGTGAGCTTTTTTAAGTGTGTTGGATTTTCGGTCATAAGCCTTGAGCATTCACAATAAAAAAATCATCTTTTGCTCATAGTTTTCAATTTTAGAGATGTCTACGAGAATGATGGATTTATTCTAGGTATCCATTTAGCTTTGGGTCTCTCATGATTAAATCTATCTATCTTGATTTTTGACATAAGGTCATTTATAGTTCCTTTAGGAACCCAAACCAATTTATACAAGTTATATCTTTTAAATGAACATTTATATGCAAAATGACTATGTCTACTACAAAAATTACATTTATTTTCAAGAGAAATATGTAATGTGAGTCCTTTAACAAAAGTAGTGGGATTTTATTGAGTGTTACTCACAAAGTCAATTCCTTTCTTGCTACAAACATGATTCTTATTGGCAAGAATCATATTTAAAGATTTGCTATCAATTTTAAATTTTTCTAAAATTTGTTGTAATAGCAAAATTTTCTTTTTGTATGAATCTAACTCTTCATTTTAGTGCAAGAGCTTAACATATAATTATCATGCTCATTTTTTAATTTTTTAAATTCATTAGAAAGAGAAGCATGATTCTTTTTTAGCAATTTAAAATTTTTGCTAACTAATTTACATTCATCATATAAATCATTGAATGCATCAAATAATTGATTGTAAGGTAAAGACATTTCGGTTAAGTTATTTACCTCATCGTCGAGAGTCATCAAAGAGAAGTTCACCACTTCATCTTACCGGTTTGCTCATTCGAAGTCTTCGAATGTATTCGTTTCATCCCAAGTCACCTTGAGTGTTTTCTTATTCTTTGGTAGCTTCTACTTTTTAAGTTTATTTTTAGAATTAATTTTTTTCATGAACTTTTTAAGTTTTTTTGTCAAAAGTTCTATGTAATCATCACTTGAGCTTTCGCTCGTGTCAAATCCTTCATATTCTTTAGAAGGTTTTTCTTATGTTCATCAAGTTCATCATGTGCCTTGCACGTTATTTCATAGGTAATCAAAGACTCGATAAGTTTTTTAAGCGAAAAGTTATTTAGGTCCTTTGCCTCTTGTATTGCAGTTACTTTAGAATCTCAATTTTTAAAAAGTGATCACAAAACTTTATTAATAAGTTTAAAATTTGAAAAATATTTACTAAGAGCTTTTAAACTATTGATGACATCCATAAAACGGGTGTACATGTCTCCAATGATTTCACTTAGTTCCATTCGAAATAATTTAAAACTATTCATCAAAAGATTAACTTTAGAATCTTTAACCTTATTTGTGCCTTCGTGTGTGATTTCAAGAGTGTCAAATGTCATGCACAGTTTCGCAAATAGAAACCCGATTAAATTCATTTTTATCTAGAGTACAAAATAAAGCGTTCATCGTTTTAGCATTCAAAGAAAAAATCTTCTTCTCCAAATCATTCCATTCGTTCATTGGTTTAGAAGATTTTTCAAAATCGCTTTTAATAATATTCCATAATTCGAAATTCATAGAAAACAAGAAAATTCTCATTCAAGTTTTCCAATATGTATAGTCCGTCCCATTGAACATAAGAGGATGATTGATAGAGTGACCTTCTTGAAAGCCGAAAAAAAATATTTCTCTTAGATGTTAAACTAAACAAAGAAAAATGTGGCTCTGATACCAATTAATAGGATCAAGTCGGCACTGGGGGGCAGGTGAATTAGTGCTTTCAATAAAAACAATGTTAATTCAATGATTCATTCGATAAAGCTTATATCCGAAAAAATGTTTAAACTTAAAAACGTTCGTAAGTGATTGAGGGTAATGAGCAAGTAAATCAGTGAGTGATGAGAATAAAAAGTATGAAAGAAATATCATAAAAAGAAAGCACACCAGATTTGTAGTGGTTCAGTCATCTGATCTACGTCCACTCTCGATTCCTCTTTACTTGAGGCCACCGACTTCCATTACCGATATTTTTTCCAACGGGTGAAGATCAACTACATTTTTACACTCTTTTTCTCATTTTCATAGTTTTGGATGAGGTACTTTGTCTCCTCATCCTTGAAGGTTATTTTCAAACCTCTAGCATTTCTTGATGATGGCTCGGGCATAGGTTTTGTGACCCAAAGTATTATTCCCTCCTAAGGTGAGTTTCTTGATGATGATATCGATTTGCCTCTCAATTGGGCCTCAAGATTGGGGTGAAGATTCCTGAGGTCTTCAGATGAATTTTTTAAGGTATCCTTGATGAATGAACCCCTCGATTTGCTCATTTCAAATCATGATAGTCTTCCATATCATGACTATATTTATGGTGGAAGCAATTATATTGGGATCTTTCCCTCCTTTCCAATGGCATCTTCATCGATTGATGGTTCTTCAAAAATCATTTTTCCTTTATTTGTAAGAAGACATCAGTTTTCATTATATTAAGGGGGTCAATTCAAGTCTTAGGCAAGGTAGCTCGAGTTGGTCGTGTTTTCTTCTTTGAGATGACCTTGGGGTTAGAACCAATGATGGTCGCTCCTATCGGGGCCTTTTTTGTATCTCCTCATGCTTACTTGAGACCATTGCATTGATGACTACGAATTAGTTTGCCCTCTAGAGGACTTTAAATACAATCACTAGCATCTTCTCTACCAATGATCAAAAAGGGTGAGAGGACTTGAGCCCCATCTTGAAGGTTTGAATCACGAGTGATGGATGGACTTCTTGCATGTCTTAATCTTATTGGTGAACTGAGCAACAAAGTTGAATAATGTCTCTTCCTCCTCTTGCCTAACTCCGAGCAACATTATCATTGATGGCTTCAAGCATATATTCTTGATGAAGTAGAGTTTAAACTCCTTTGTAAGCTAAGCGAAAAAGCCAACTTAGAGTGGCTTAAGATGAGTGTACCACTCCCACACCGATCCTCTCAGCATCATTGGGTATGTGCGGCACATCAAAGCATCCGAGGTACTGTAGAGTGAAATATGGGCACAAAAGGTAGTAGTGTGTTCAATCGGGTCGGTATTATCATCAAAGGCTTATAGTGATGAGATGCGAAAGTTAGTCAAGATTGGTTCCTCTTTGATGTTCTAGGTGAATGAGGACTGACCCGAGGTAGAATCGATCAAATTCTTCCCCCTAGACTACTAGAACTCTTGTCGCATCTTGTTTAGGTGTTGGTTTATTTGTCTTAATTGGACTCTTTGGGAGCCATCCATTGAATTCATTGATTGAGTCTCGGATTCGGACAGAGTAGAGCAATGGTGTGGCAATGCATTGAACTCCACCATTAGGGAGTAGGGTGCTCCTTCAGTTAGCGGTTCCATGGACCTCGAGCAGTCCTGAGATACTAGCATCATGTCAACTGGAGGGATTTTGATGGGTACCGATGCAAGTGGCAATTGAGATGTCGGTCACTACTAAGATGGTGACACCATTTGTTAGGCTAACTGAGGTAAGATCAGGGTGATAGCTTGCAACATGCCCGTGAACATTTACACCTGATGAGTGAGGTTTAAGAACACATCGATGGGAACGAGTAAGTTGCTCGAGTTTCACCCTAGGGGTGCAGGGCTTGAGTCATTGAATATGTGCTATTACATTGCTGACATTTGTATCAAGGTGGACTCATTTATATGTGGGAAGGATGACAGTTGCTCTCCCCAAGTAAAAGTGTTATTAGTTGGAGGCAATGTCTCATCGTTGGAGAGTTCATTAAGAGGATTGAGGGATGGATGTTCCTATGAGATCAAACTCTCATTCTAGCATCAAATTGTTATGGAAAAAATAACTCGATGTGATTTGGATCTTTGTGCATAGGATTGTCAGAAGCTTCCCCAAGGTGAAAGTATGGTCCCCTCGAGGTTCTCCCTACATAAAGACTGAGATCGGGAGAGGTATCTCTATTCGATCCCTCCGATGCTTAAGTTAATAATCCAAGATCCCTAAATAAAGGTAAAAAAAATTTATCTTTGTTCGAAATATATTTTTATACCTTAAATGATGAGAATAAAATTTGAGATTACCTTTGTGTCGGAGAAAGAAGCTTATGTTTTCTTGCTTAATTTTTGTCGATATAGACATATGGGTGAGAATAGATTTTATTAATTTTCTACTCTAATCTTTTAGGTTTAACCTTTGCTTGGTTTAATCTAGTCATATCTTAAACATGTTTGATAAAATGTCACGAAGGAACCAGTAGTCAGGAATATATTTGTCGTTATTGAAGCATATAGGGACATGGATGTGAAAAAATACTTTCAAGGGACGTAATTGTTAGATTTTTTTAGATATTTGAACTACCCGGCGAGACGTGCGTTCGATCGATGAACAACAGCCCACAGGACAAGAGATATCCAGGATTTCACGCACGATGTCATCCGTAATGCAGGACTTCTCGCCAATAAGAACTTTTATTTTAGTGGCCCCACTAATTTGGTTCATTTTTTATTTGGCCGAATCTCGAATTCCTGTTCAAGGCAAATAGGTGATATAGTCGGTCAATAAACATGACACGTGTAAGCCTGCCAGTGCCTTGAAACCCCTGTCCTATGGTCTCCGGCGAAGCACGTGCGCCGATCCCACCTGTCGCCGTCGCCTCCTAGTCCGCGACGAGGACACGCTTGCCCCCTCGCGTCCGCTGCTCCGCGGTCCCACGTTTGGGAGCCGAAACCGTGCCTTATAATCTGCGAATGCAGTCGTTTCGATGACCGCCGCGTGGTCAGCCAACCTGAGCCGCGGCGCACTCGACCGATGCGCATAGAAAAATCGCCCCGGCCTGTTTAAAATCCCACGACGAGAGGAGCAACACTTCGTGTGAAGTCTCCAAGTTCTATCCGTTCGATCTCCATCAGACGGCTCCGCTCGCCTTGTCAGTCGTCATTAATAGCTGTGCCCGAATCCAAACCCTAACGCGGCCTCTCACACTCTCTATCTACCCCGACCGGCGACGACGTGAAGCGCCTTAACCGCCATCAGTTCAGTCCCCCTCTTCAGATCTTGATCTCGGAGGGAAGCGGACACGTGGTGAAACGAAATCGGTGTCAGGGTATTGAGACGAACTGAAATTAAGGAGCGGAGACGGAAGGATTCGGGATCCGATCGGGCTTTCACCATGGGCGGGTGATCGGAGTCGATCATGGGGAGGTTCTTGGGGTGCCGAGATGGCGGTGGTGATGAGGCGGCAAGCGAGACCGGAGGGCCCTAGCGCTGCGCGGAGGAAGCTGTACGGGGCGGCCGAAGCGGAGATAGGGTCCCGGGTGTTCCCACTGCCGGCACCGCAGCCCATGCCGTCCGTGGGGGCTCGGCGGTCGACGAGGGTGTTCGTCGCCAAACCTTCCTCCGTTGCTGTGGCCGCGAATGCCTGCGGCGACGGCGACTCCAGGATCCTCCGGTCCGGGAAGCGGCTCGCCCTGTGGAAGCGCAGGGATGAGTGGTTGGATGTCTTTAGCGGCGGTACCGCGGATCTGCAGTGGTGGAAGCGGGAGGATGGGGAAAGGCGGGAAAATAGGGACTCCATTGTGTGGAACGAGCCGGAGGCTCGTGCTGCTGGGATCGTGAGGGAACTGCCGGAGTCCTTTGTTCCCAAGGACTCTCTGGATTATCCGCAGGCTAAGAAGTTTGGGATGGTTTATGGGCGTAAGCGGCAGAGGCAGCTTCCTAGTGACGCAGGGTCACCATCTTCGTCTGTTGGAGATGGGGATTCCGAGATCGAAAAAAGATACGGCTTGGTTTTCATGCGGAGAGGTCGCAGGAAGAGACTAAAGGTAGCGCCTGTACCTCTGGTAATCGAACGAGAGCGGGTGGAGATCTCGAACGAAAGAAGTGTTGTGAAGAGGCAGCCTAGAGTTGCAGTATCTTTAGTGAATGGCGTGAAGAAGATCGGTATTAAGGAACGTAGTTTGTGCATTACCACAGGTGGTCCTGTGGTGCTTTCACTGATCGTGGAATCCTCTTGCGTCGGTAGTTCACTCTTGTTTCCAAGACTCCTAATTGCTATACTTAGATGGACGAGGAGGGTCACGGTGACTCTTTGGGAGTTTGCTGCCTTCTTACTATCTGGGTCGTTGGCAAGTGTCTTCTCTCAGCATGGAGTCCATATATTGCCACTCCAACGAGACAGAGATGTAAGGCTTTTTTGTTACAATGACATATTTTCCTTCCAATTTTGCACTGCTGATTCTCTGAACGCCTAATTGTCTGAAATCATGATTTTTTTTTGTTTTGTTTTGTTTCAGAATATGGTGTTGACAAATGCTTTGCCTTCTTGTGGGTTATGTAAGATTTATGGTTCTAGACAGTCGGTTCCTATAATATGGCTTGATATTTCGGCCCTTCCATCCTACTTTAGGAGCTTGCATGTCAGCTTTCTTCTTGGTTCACTTTATTTACCTCGTGTTCTTGCGAGGACCTTAATGTTCTCACATGTTGATCCCTACGTGGCTGTTAATTGTGGAGAAAATGATTCTCATGCTCTTGTGGAGGCAGATTATTTGGGAACTAAACGTTTAAGGTTTCATTCTATGGATGTATACAAACAAAATGATCTAGTTGATGCTTATAGATCATTTACCCAAAATGCAATTCCTTTTAGTGGTTTAAGGCCAAGTAAGCATCGCAGGAGAAGAAGTTCCTCAAGGTTTCTAAGGAGTCAGAACCCGGGTTTGATGAGCTCATGTACAGATACAGCAAGTCAGAATGGTTCTAGTGTTTTATCAGAAGATAAAGCAAGTAGTTTCCCAGAACTCATGGTAAAGCCAATGTTTGTTGATGTGCCTGATGCCTGTGGTGAGGACTCCAGTTGCAAAGATGAGAGTGATGTCTCAAGTCCACTTAGTTCTCAGGGAAAGCAGAAGAAGTCTGCCAAGAAGAGCCCTGTGGAGCAGAATAAGGAACTAAAGTCTGCTTTGGCAGAGGTGAAGCGAAATATAGACTCTGTACATTGCAAGGCAAATGTTCTGGTTACTGATGCAGACAGGTGTTGGAGAGAGGAAGGTTTTGAAGTCATGTTGGACATGTTGGCCCCGAAGGACTGGTGTATAACTGTGAAGTCACATGGTCAAGTGAGGTACCTACACAGGCCTCTGGACATGAGGCCTTGTTTTGTCAATCGGTTCACTCATGCCTATATGTGGGCTGGAGAAGATAGATGGAAGCTTGAGTTTTTGGATAGGTGGGACTGGCTTGTTTTCAAGGAATTGCATGCAGAATGTCGAGAGCGTAACCTGCAGGAGGCTTCCTTTAGGATGATTCCAGTGCCCATCTTTGAGGAGGTCTCCGGTACCGAGGCATGCGCTGCAGATACTTTTGTACACCCTGATGAATACATCAGGATGGAGGATGATGAAGTTCAGCGAGCTCTATTTAGCAAAATTGCTAGGTATGATATGGACTCAGGGGATGAGCAGTGGCTTGATGAGTATAATTCTAGCATTCGACATATGGAGCTTGGCGAATTGGCTGTTATTACAGCAGACAACTTTGAGAAAATAATTTATGCAATGGAGAAGGATGCTTTCAGCAATGTGGATGATGTATTTGATAAGGAGAAGGCATTAGATCTTTATCAGAATTTTGGAATGAGAGAGATGTTGGGTGCTGTTTATGACTACTGGATAAGAAAGAGGAACAAGAGGTGTGCTGCTTTAGTTCAAGAGTTCCAGGTAATTGCAGTTGTTAGTTTATTGTGTTCTTTTATATTGTTTTAAGATTTGAATTAAGTCACAAAACAAAGTTTGATGACCTAGTATTAGGATACATACATACATACATATGCATGCTAACTTACAGTGTTTGCTGTTAGCTGATTGCTGGATGCATCTTTCTGTGAAAGAACTCCACTTGCTTTTATATAATTTTAGAGTAGATACATATTGTTGTTTCATACCATAGGTTTTAGTGTATTACTACAGTTGCATGGTTGTTCTTTTTTGTTCCATGGAGTCATACTGGGCAGTTGAATAAAAGTTGTTGATGGCATCACAATTTTTAAGGCTATGACTCTGTTTCGTGAGAGCTTGTTGCAATATTTTGCTGCATCAGCTGTACTTTGATTTATTCCACATGGTCAACTATTTTCTCTTCTATACTTAATAACAAGCTTCAGATGTGGATCGAATTCTTACTAGCTTCATTTTACTCATCTCATATCATGTAATGCTTATGCAACAGTATCATGTTTCACGAGTTCTGTTTGTCCATGTTGGTTCAGTGTTCTTAAGATGTATTTTCTTTTCTTTTGTCATTATGATTTTTTTCCATTTTAATTGTTCCAATTAGTCTGTTATGTGTGACTAGTGTTCTTTCTTTTATGTCTGTGCTTTTGGTGTTTATTGAGCTTAGTGCGCTGATCACTTTAATGATGTTACTGTGATTTTTTTAATTAATGGTTTATACATAACTTTTTTTTGTTTCAACTTAATGTCTCAGTTCCTTTAGTATAATTTTGAACAGGGTCCACCTTTGCGAAGGGCAAAGTTCATACACAAACCATTTGTGCGCAAGAAGAGATCTTTCAATAGGCAACGTAGCCAGATAACTAGAACAAAGCTGGTGGTCACCTCTCAAGGTTTGTTTTGCCTTTACCATGACATTGGTTTGGCTCTTATGCAACCAGTTCTAATGTTATCATGAGATAAAGATCGTCGAATTGAAATTTAGATGTCTGCGACGTGTGCTGATCTCATGTTTTTTTTTGGTTTTTTGTTCTTAAAATATTTTCATATCACGAAAATTAATTTTATTTTTTCACGCCGTCATCCCTTCATCTACACATATCAAGTAGCCTAAAATATGAAATGCTGAGAGATCAAAGAAACTTCATACAAGAGGCCTTGACCATTTATGTTTTGTTCAGAATTAGAATTTCATTGGTGGTTGTTTGTTTGTGTTCTTTGGGTTATTTGTTGGCTTCTCCATGGTTGAACTCGTAATTGCCCTTTTTATGGATTGTCTCTCTTATATAGTTGTGCTTGGAGAGTTGCTGTGCTGTTGTGCATGTTTAGAGTGCAACGAATATATTACAAACCTTTCTCAATCAAACAGACTTGTAATTTGTTGGCAGAACTTTGGAGGGTTCATGCCACGTTGCAGCCTGTTGTCAAGTATTTTTTGAACTTACATAAACTTACTTTGATTGAACATGATACACCTGCGTGCTGTATCTGTTTTGTTCAAATACCCACAACCAAGGATTGAAATTTCGTATTGTACTGAAAATTTGAGACTTATTCGATATGGTATGGTACTGTATACCGAGCGGTATATTTCAGTATATTGCTCGGTTTACCTCTATGCGGAGCGACGTTGCCAAGGTGATGTCGCAGATATATAAAAAAAAATTGCGACGTTGGCCGAGGCAACGTCGCAGATGATGTCGCCTGAGAAGAGAAGAAAAAAAAAATTTCGTCTTTATCCCCG
Organism: Musa balbisiana; assembly: GCA_004837865.1. NCBI lineage: Eukaryota > Viridiplantae > Streptophyta > Magnoliopsida > Zingiberales > Musaceae > Musa > Musa balbisiana. The sequence goes on along the minus strand of CM017192.1, from coordinate 33,016,770 downwards.
ACGTCGATGCCTCTTCTCTTGAGCGCGGAAGAGAAGTCGTCGACAGACGAGGAGGAGAGTAGCGATCTCCATGTTCTCCCCTTTTTTCCTATTTCTTTCTTCCCCTTCTCCCTCTTCTTTCTTCTCCCTCGGTCACCGTCGATGATAACGCCTCAATCGATGGTACTACTTGGTAGCGGGCAGTCCGTATATCGGTTTGCTGACGGACATGTACGTATCGTCCAGTACGGGCAGTATCATTCAGTATTGCAGACCTTACCCATAACCTTTGGTCCAGTATCCATAGAATAGTTAGGTTATCTTGTTAATGAGACCCTTATGTAAGTTTAATTTGCTTTGATGTTAACTTCTGTGTTCTTTCTGATTATCATGAAATGCTTTCCTAGAATCCATGCAAGTTTCTCTCACCCGCAGAAAGTAGTTTTCTTTTCTTTTTTTTGGCTCTTTTTATAAAGTCATTAAACAATTTTTAGAGCATTTATATCTCGAACTCTTAGTCGGATTGATTAGGTTTTGCCACTCAGTCTGGCTTTACTTTTTTTGGCTTTTCTGTGACGTGCCATTCTAACTATCACTGTCAATTATTATAGTCGAACCACATGAGGAGGCCTTGCAGAGGGTTCAGGAAGCCAAGAATGCTGCTAACAAAGCTGTTGAGCTTGCCATCCATTTACGTGGTAGAGCTCAGATGCTCTTGTCAAATGCTGAGCTTTTAGTGTACAAATCTGTCATGGCTCTCAGAATCGCCGAGTCTATTGAGGCATGTGATACATCGGATCCTGCTCCAATGATTCTGGACTGAATGCAAGGGGCTATCTGGTATCTGTCCTTAACTTGCAATATCTGTGCCCTGTCATGGCTCTTAGAATTATGGAGTCCATTGTGGAATGACTACCAGTGGTTGAGATTGTACAGGAACACTATATATAAAAAAAAAAGAAAAACTGTTCGCCTAATGGACTTTTTGTTGTTGGTTTTTTTTTGTGCTGCCGGATGGTTCTCCAGCAGAGTAATGTGATAGGACTGTTTTCGAAGTCATTTTTGAGGTCGGCTAGTGGAAATTATGCCGATCAACCATAATCTTTGTATAAAATGAGACAGATCCCTATATTTTGTAAATTGTATCATTCTTGCGTCACATTTGCAGTTGGTATCTTATCCTGTGCTTCTCGAGGCTTGTAAACTGAAATCCAAATGTCTTTGCAGAGTGTTAGAGTTATTGCTTTGAAATTTTTATTCTGTTCTATGTAGATATCAACCTTATCTCTTGAGATCTCCAGATTGATGGTTCTGGGAGAAGTACATTTGCTGCTGTAAATGACTGCTCTTTCTTCTGTAAAAGGTGAGTTACATGGGTGTATTTTTATTAATTTGAAATTAAATATTTTCAAATAGCGGTTGAGAAACATCAAATCGACGAGATTGATGGAAAAGACGAGGATGCCTCAGTTGTTCATGTTTAGGTATCTGCAATTCTGACTACAGAACAAACTGGTGAATTGCATTTTCTCCATTCAAGCAGATTCCAAAGCTGAACATTTTTTTTTAGTTTGAATACAAGAAAAACACTCTGTACCACTCCTCTTTCGCTTAGTCAATGAACAAAAGGCTAATCATTCCTTGGAATGATAAGTTGGTCTGCCATTAGGCCCCATATATTGGATTCTACCTCAGCCAGTTCCAGAAATATGACTGAACCAACTCATGCAGTAGGTTACTCAATTGCTCATGGATCTGTCTGTTTGAACATTTCATGTAAGAAAAAGAAATCTTGTAGATACAAGCTTCTGTTACATGGAAGTAAAAAAGGACTTCCTTTTCTTACACCGGAGGGCAAAAAAGTCTCGCAAGTTACCCTTCTCCAACCTCTGTTCCCCTTCAGAAACCAAACAATATGCAGTCCTTCATCTCCCAAATGCTGATATATATCTCTTTCACCTGCTTAATAACAAGTGGTGTTTGGATAAGCTATAAGTTAGCTCAGCAGTTCCTTTCCAGTTTAGAAAAGTGGTGTTTGGTAGTATGATTAATAGGTTTCAACCTCATGGTTGTGTCCGAAACCAAGTCTTCTTTAATGTCCCAAAATCCTCTCTTGTTCTGCGCCCATGGCTGCTGCCATTGATGTTTCAGATACAGTAGGATGTCGGCAGGTGGCTCATTTTTCACCTAAACAAGAAGGTGGAGAATCTCCCACTTTTTGATCAATCAAGCAAGGTGGTGCTGGAAATCTGGCTCAAGATACTGTAAATGAAGGTTTAGTAATCATAGAAGCTGAAATGAACCGATAAGCCACCACAGATTGCCTTTCTCTTCCAGTGAGAAATGAAGATGGCATAGGTTAGGTTGAGTTAAGGAATTTGATTCAGAACAATACTGGTGTGCAGGCCAAGCTGTCTTCGACAACATCATCATATTTAGAGCTTCAGCTATCAACCAACATCTGTTTCAGTCAGCATGATGTGTTAGGGATTTAGATGGAGGTTTAAATATATTGAAACATGATCATCATCTTGATCAAAATTGACATCTCTAGGTAGAAAAAGTTGCTCTTACCTCTGTCTCTTCACTATCCTCAGAGCTTCTATCCTTGTCAGCCTCCAAATGAGGATTGACAATTGTTTCTCATATACTGTACAGTGCTGATACAAGAATTCTATTTCTGAACAAAGCATAATCTTTTCTTTAAGAACTTTTGTGCCTGAATTATTAGTGTTAGCTTCTTATGATTCATGATTCACAAATCCCAAAAGCTTAAATGGTAAAGAAAAGATAAAAGGTTCAATATCTTCTTTAACATCTAGTAAACTTGATTGTATGAATATTTTTAATTAAACACCTGAAAAAAGGGACAAGCACAACATTTAAACTCATGACCACTCTGGGATCATCTTGAGATTGACTTGGATGACCACAAATCAAATCTTAGTAGGTTAAACTTTTCGAAAAAGAAAAAAAGGATAATATATACTCTTAACAAAAAAAATTCAAAAAAGCTGGGAGAGAAGGTATAGGATTGCTGTGACTGCAAATGCATACTTTACCTGTTTCTTGTCTGACTTCCCACCAACCATAGCTAGTGATTGGAGAAGCAAATGGGGATATGTTTCTGATGGCAGACAACTAAGCAGCAGCTGTTAATGTGGATGATAACAGTGCAGCAGAGCATGTGTAAGCAATAGGCCATGGCCTAATGACAACTTGGATGCCGGCCACTTGTTGGCTAAGCTTTCTTCTCGCACCATGCCATCCATCAAGACCAACACAAGAAGTTGACTTGTACTTTCACTGCTGGTTAGAAAATGAGCAGTAAAAAAAAGTCCAAACCTTTCACCCAAACTTCACATTAGCAGATGTGAGTGAGAAGAAGAAGAATATAGAAGAGAAAACTCTGCTTTGACCCAACCAGGTTTTCATGTCAGAATCATATTTCTTAAGACAAATGAACAACTAAGTTTAGGTGTGAGCTTGGAAGTCAGCAGCAGCATAAAGTGAGATCTGGGAAGAGGGTGGAAAGATATATTCCACCCAACACCGACACTGTGTGGTGAGTGGGCAGTCACTTTTGGGAGCGAGCTCCAATCTGATGTGGGTCCAAAGAAGCCAACCTGTGTCTACAAAAAGATAACATCATATGTCAAGGGAAAGGGAAAGGGAAAGAGGCCTCATTCATTTCTCCCACCACACAATGAGGCATGCAGCTATCTTCCTTGTTATGTTGTAGCTATCACCACATGAACACTCCCTAAATCATCATCAAATTGTGGAGAGAATATATAAGCTCATCATCATCAACTCCATCCATGTAAGAAACATCACAGATGCAGAGAAGACTTCAAAACCGAAAACATCAATAATCAAATATAAATCTAAAAATCCAATGAATCAACACAATCAAACGCAATAGCATTTACAATTTTTCATCATGTAAGATCAAACAATAAATTTTCTTGAGTTAATGGAAACTCAAGCTCGAAATCTTTTGTATGCTAAAAGTATCTGTCATAGGAAGATGGAAAGATGATTGAGTTGGTGGTGGAGATGGCAATTTGGTCTCAGGTGAAGATGCCAAGAAGCATCCTTTGCTTCTTCCTCAAGATCAAAAAGATAAAAATGGTTGGTGCTGCAATCATTGACAGAGTGGCTTTTGCATCTATGCTTTGCTGCTTTCACTCCACATAATTGAGGTGCCATGAGAAGTGAGGCTCTTGTCCTTTGTCATGTCCTGCACCTACAAGCTGGAGATTGATGGTGTTTGGGCTTATCATCACCACTGCCACTGAAGACAACATGTAAATTTTCTATGACCCCTCAGAGAAGAATAAAGAAAAAAAAGGTTGGAATGCATGCTATGCCATTTAATACATTCACAATCATTCATTCTGAATGATCCATCAACACACTTAGGCTTATCCTACACTCAGCAATTTCTTCTTTTTCTTTACTCTCCAAGAGGATGAAAATTATTCTCAATATAAAAAAGTAAGACTGCACAAATTAACCCCTCAATACAGTTAAATCAACCAAGAAAATTGTAATTGCAATATAAGATAAAATTAGATAATAATTATATATTACAAAGGCCACCATGTTAAGGTTTTCTTGGAATTTGGAAGATTTTTAAGAGTAAGCAAAGTACATATGTTAAACTTGATTTTTAAGAGTAAGCAAAGTGAGAGAGTACGGTATGCTAATCAAACCAAGCGAGTGAAAGATCCTCTGCATCCAAGATGTCCTGCTGTTCGCTGGGACCCCTGTTTTGTGGACCCCTCCACACCCCTTCCACTCCTCCTAACTCAACCCTCCCACTACTGTGAAGCATCCCCTCTTCCTCTATCTCTCTCTCTCTCTCTCTCTCATGTTTTGGATAAAAAACTCTGCTTTTTATTCTCTTCCACCCGGTTTCCAGTTGTCCTGTTAGAATCCAAAGCCTCTCTCCCTCTCTCTCTCTCTCTCTCTGCTCATTTCATCTTTTAATTCATTTTTGGTCTGCAAAGCTTCTCTCTGTCTGTGTTTTCTTTTTGTTGTTTGCATAGATGCCATGCTCTGCTACAGTTGTTCGGAAGCTCTTTTCTTGTGACTCCTGAGGCCTCTTTTTCTCCAGCTTGCCTCCTCTCTCTCTCTCTCTCTCTCTCTCTCTCTCTCTCTCTTATATTTATACTGTTTGTTTACTTGTAATTACAGTCGCCATTGAAGATCCATTTGGTGCCTTAATATTTTAGAGAGTTTCAGCATTAAGGCAGCTGTTTCGAGCCATTACTCCGCCGCTTTGCGCTCCCAAAATGGTTCATTGATCGCTCTTCCTTGACTTTACTTTTTCGTTTAGGTTTCTCTGAATGTGGCGCTTTCGATGCCAGAACCTGGCTACGAGTAAGATCTGATAGAGGGCAGAGGGTGGAAAGGGGAGAGAGGGAGAGGGAGGAGTCGGATCAAAAACCTAGTCTTTCTTAAAAGATCTCATCTTTCTTCCGAGATCTTTGCTTCCGGGTGCAATGAGGTCGGAGGCTCGGCTAGAATCCTTGGTGTTTCAGCTCACGCCTACTCGAACCAGGTAAAATATCAGATCCTTCTAGATGTAATTGTTTCTTGTTCAAGGGTTGGATCAAGGTGAGCGGATGGGACTGTATCAGATGTTTCCATATAGAAAAAGTTCAGATCTTGGGAGATTTATGGTAATTTTGTTTGAGATGTGGGAAAAATCTTCTTGACTAATTGATAAGATCTATCAGGGTTTCTCAATCGAGCTCCAAAAGAAAGAAAAGAAAATTCTGCATGCTATTATAATGGGGACTTTGGGAGCATGAGTGGAATCCTTCTTTTTTTATATAGGAAATGGTCAAAGTTGTTAGATTACACAAAGGAATTTGCATTGAGATGCTTCGGATGTGATTACTTCCCGCTAGTTCAGATAAGGATTAAACTGACAATTTTGGTTCAGGTAGTAGTTAGTATTATTTTTGCTATTTCTGTATAGTTATCATTTGGATTGATATCTATCCACCCTTGAGACCATTGCCTGACTGAAGAGTATAGTACTCGATAAAATTCATCCCTCGTTTTCTGTTTATTGTAGCCATATGTATTGGCAGCCTTAGGCTTGTGTGAATCATTATAAGATGGTTTTGGTATCATTCGTGGAAGATGCTTGTTCATTATGGAGTCTTGCTTTTCTTTCTTAACAGGTGTGATTTGATCATCATAGCAAATGGTAAAACACAGAAGATTGCATCTGGCTTGTTGACTCCTTTTCTTGCCCATTTGAAGTTCGCCCAGGATCAGATTGCCAAGGGTGGCTATTCGATCATTCTTGAACCAGACCCAGAAACTGAGGCAGCATGGTTCACCAAGGGCACTGTGGAGAGGTAAGCGAATGATCTTTCAAGTGAACAACACAACATGGAATTGTCATATTAACTGTTGGTCTTCAAACATGTCATTTCTCAATTCTTGATGAGCTAGTTGCATTTTATCTTTTTGGAGGAACTTTGGGCACATGCTCAAATTTTAATACCCAAATTCAGCATCTAATTCTGATATTGACAGGTTTGTTCGTTTTGTGAGCACACCTGAGGTTTTGGAGCGTGTGACAACCATAGAGTCTGAGATCTTGCAGATTGAAAATGCAATTGCCATTCAGGGGAATGATAATGTTGTCTCAAGCATTGTATATATCCGAACTATTCATATATTGTTTGTCAAAGTCAAATGACATCCTTTTTTATGTGATTTGGCAGGTAGAAGATCATCAATCAAAGCCAGCAGAAACAGTAGAAGGTATATAATTTCATCTGGTTCTATAGTAGTCCTAAATAAAAAAGCATAATTGATTTGCAAGCATTTTAACATTTGGTTTCTCCTTTCCTAGGTGTGTTAATGTAGTCCCATGGACCAAAGAAGTTGTAGTTTGTGTCCAATTTTCAAACTAACATCTTATTAGTAGGAGCAGGTTTCTATATGTTCCAGCATCAGAACTTTGTCAACCATAGTGTACAAGAACAGCATTAAAACACAATTTTATTTTGTTCCGAACAACATTAAGACACTTTTTTTTTTCTTCAAAGTAATGAAGTCTGCTATACTGGCTTCTCATTAGGGCTGATGATCTCCTGACCTACATATCAAAGATACTTAAGGAATCTTATGTCATCCACCATACATGCTAGTTGCATTTTTCATTTAACTTTCTGAAAGTTAGTTATCTTAATATTTCTAATTGGCCTTAATTATCCATATGTATGCCACAGACACATCAATTTTAATATTGATTTCAGTTTCTGTTCCACTACTTACACCCTTTGCTATTCTGACCTTTGTATCGTCGCTTGCTCATGGCTAGGTACGAAGATCTCAGTTGATACTGATGCAGCAAAGGCAATAGTTCTTTATAAGGTATTGATTTTATGCATGCATCATACAAACAGACATGTATATTTGTAAAAGTTGACATTTGCATACAAAAACCTCTGGAACACTGATATGGAGAGCTGATAAGATGTGTTACTTGCATGTTAACATGACAAATATTGAAAAGATATAATAGGATTTTGGTTCAAACATAATAATAAAGTATATTAAAATGTATACCATATTATACGGTAAAATTTTCCATTTATTTGAATTACTAAAATATGTAGTTAACAATCATGATAAATAATAAAATATTAGCTAGCTTCTATTCGACATGAAAGTATACAACCAAAACTTATGATAAGTGAAGAAAAATAATAGTTATTATAGACTTATAGTTTTGTTAATTGTAATATGATGTTAAATACAAATAAAACCATATGATCTGTCTAGAGTTCAATATTCATATTGACTATTATCGCAACATTGACATTTGCAAAAAGTGTTTGGCTATATATCTCTTTTTTCAATGAAATTCCTATACATCCTAAAAGTATCCTATTTCTGAATAAATAATTATTTGAAAAAAAATGATACTTCAAAAAGTTATGTTACTTGTGTAAGAAGTATCCTTCCAAGTGTTAGTATTTGGTATGTATTCGATGTTGGTACATTGAGAGATTCAAAGTAATTTTATTCTGTGCACACAACATGCATATACCTACCTACACACATGTACATTTGTATTTATTTAATACTTGTCTCACAGAGATGTTAATAAATGTGTTTTTTTCTTGATATGTGGCAGCCTGATTCACAACCAAATCCACCAGATTCTAATGGATCCACCACACAAGAGAATTCAAAGTACGAGCAACCTAACATATCCTTAGCCTTTTCTTTCCTAGAAATTGGTTCTTTTGAAGCATGCAAGAATAGTAGTATGAATGTCCCCCATATGTGCAAGAATAATTTATATTGTCTTTTCCATTTAATATGTTGAAGCATCAGATAAACAATAAATAACGGATAAGTAAGGTGACGTCCATGTTCCTTTTAGATATTCCCAGTGATAGCATCCTAATTGCATGATAGGAATAACAATGAAAAAATAAGTCTTTTCTTTGGTGGATGCTTATATTATCTTCCATTAGTACTTTTTCATTACATGGTACAGTAAGAATGAATTTCTTTTTGCAGAGTTCAACTTCTAAAAGTGCTTGAGACTCGCAAAATGGTGTTGCGGAAGGAACAGGGGATGGCCTTTGCACGTGCTGCAGCAGCTGGTTTTGACATGGATAATTTACTGGATTTGATATCATTTTCTGAAAGCTTTGGTGCCTCACGTTTAAAGTTAGTTTTGCCTTTGTCCAACTAATACATTACCGAATACTGCTAGTTTTCATCATTTTAAATTCCTAGTTAACATGTCGAGATATGGAATGATTCGGCAACCGCAGGGAATATATGAACTGGGAGTATATTTGCTGTCAAAATCTGAAAACTTCAGGTGAATAAAATGACAAAGTAAAGAGTAACATGAATGCATGAAAGGTCTTTTGAAAACAAAATTAAGGAACACTTTGTAAATCTTGATATAGTGACAAATCTATGACTTATTTATCTCTAATGATGGTATGACAAAGGTTTGAGATAATTCCTGTGATCATGTCACTATTGTTTGATATGTTTTCTTCATCTTATATTCATTTGTTATAGTTCTCATTTCTTCCGCCTTATAAAACAGGGATGCCTGCTTACAATTTATGGAGCTATGGAAGAAAAAGCATGAGACTGGACAATGGCTTGAAGTTGAAGTTGCAGAAGCCATGTCAACTCGGTCTGAATTTTCTGCTTTGAATGCCTCCGGGATTATATTTGCTACAGATCCTATGATGCAGAATGATCATGGAGATGCACAATCTGTCACTGGCGGTGATATGCTTACAGAGACCGATGGAAGAGCTGGTATATGCTCTGAACATGAAAGCTGAGACCACTTTACATCAGCTAATATTCATGTTAAAGTCGGTAGCTAAAGAAAAAGTCCTTTAATTCTCATAATACATATCACAATTCTAGTAAAAGATTTTAACTGCTTCTAATTTTTGGCCTAAATAATCTAAATTAGTTGATGCACCAAACCTTCTCTAATTCTACATTTCCATGCATTGTCAGAGGCACTCTCCCCTATCTGTAAACTTATGACAAGTTCTTCCTTTTGGTTTCAGCACTGCAACGTATTATTTCTTATTGATCATATAGTCAACTCATTCTATTTGGTTGACATATCATCTTAGTTGGAAGTTTCCCATGAGAAAACCTCTCATAATCTTTATTCTTTTAATGCTATTCAAATGGCAAGGCAGATCAAATATGTAACATGAGTTCCAAAACAAATGCATGCATGAAGATAACCACAATGTATTTATGTGAATTCTTGCATAATGCAAACCAATTACCTCAATTCCAGATTTCCATATATTAGTATTCTGGGTTGATAGACCAGTGTATCTTAATTCATTTGTTTCTTCTGTTCAGATAAACAGATTCCTTCAGATTCAAAGGTGCCACTGCGGCACCAGGAGTATCTTCAAGGTCAATTCCAGCATCCTGCTTACTCACAGTGGCCTATGCATCCTCCACCAGGTCCTCCTATGTTTCAACCTTATCCCATGCAAGGAATGCCTTATTATCAAAACTATCCAGGGAGCGTTCCATATTTTCATCCCCCATATCCTCCAATGGAGGATCCTAGATTCAATGGCTCTCACAGAAAGGGTTCCAAAAGGCAGTCAGCAGATAATAAAGACATTGAATCAGAGACTTGGGAAAGAAGTACGAGGTCACAAGATGATTCAGATCAAAATACTTCAGATCTTGATAAAGAAGGTTCTCATGGTCATAAATCTCACAGAAGAGTTGGTCGGAAAGGAAAGAAAAAACCTGGTGTTGTTGTCATTCGCAACATAAATTACATCAAATCGAAGAAGCATGGCTCAGTGGAATCCGAAAGTGGTTCACAGTCTGTCTCTGAATCTGAAGCTGAAGAAGATAGTGAAGATGTGCATGCTGACATGCGAGAAAGAAAGCACAAGCACTCTGTTAGGCGTTCCAAGAAAGAAGATCGTCCAACAAAACCTGAAGAATTTTCAGATGCCTATGGCAATGATAAAGCTGCATATCGAGAGGAGGCAGATTCTGGAAATTGGCAAGCATTTCAGACTTTCTTACTAAGTGCTGAAGAAAAGTCAAGAACAGTTGGTGAAGACATGTTCATGGGAGAAAAAGAGCCTCAGTCAAAGAGAAAACAGAGCAAGGGCGAATCTGATCCTATTGTTCCTCCTGAGCGAGATTATGGCGATTATCATGATCGGGGGATGGCAGAATTTGATTCTGTTAGTGGGAAGACAATCCGAATGAAGCAGGTAGCTTCTGATGATCAATTTTTAGTTTCAAGTAATGGAAGAGACTTGACAGATAACCAGATCAAGGAAATAGAAAGTGGTGGAAGAGCATACCGGCAGATGAGCAGTGATGAATTTATGATTTATGAGCAAGAAAAGCAATTCAGTATTAAGAATTCTTCTGACCCATTTGTTGATCATGTGGATGAGCATCCTGTTAAAGCAGTTGAGAGTTTGTCATACAACATAACAGATGAGACCTTCATGCTTCCTTATAGGACAGATTCACAGGATCTTGGATCAGACAGCATAATTCCTATTGACATGGATTCTGAGTTCTCCTCAGCCCTTCAGAATGGTTCGAATTTACATGATAAAGCCAAAAATCAGCTTAGCTATGAACCAGATGACTTGTCCTTGGTTCCTGAACGTGAAACAGAAACTGTCTCTGTAGGATATGATCCAGCAATGGACTATGATTTTCAGATTCCTGTTGCAAATGCTGTCAAGCTGGAAGCCACTAACCAAGAGGATCTCTCAGAGAGCACTAAAGAAGAATCACAGAAATTAGACAAGGAGAATTCAAGGGCCTCAAATGATAGTATGGAGAAAAGGAGGAAGGATGCACTGGTGAAGAAAGGGACATCCTCGAGGCTTAACCTATTGACTGAAGCCCAAAAACGTGCAGAGAAGCTGCGTTCTCACAAAGTTGATCTTCAGAAAATGAAGAAAGAAAGGGTACTTCTTATGATTGGTCCTATGTTGGCTGTCTGAAATATGTTATGAATATTTCTCTGGTTGCTAATCATAGAGGAAGTGAGAAAGGGGTGTCAGACAGGAAAGCACATTCCAAGAAACCTGATGAGCTTATACTTCATATTATCTTTCATTGATGCAAACAAGCATAAACCTGATTGCATATTTCCTTTATTCATTGAGCTATCCTTTTCTTGATTAGTTCTTTCAATCACCCTATCCTTTTCTCTTCTTTGATTAGCATGTTAACTATCTTTTTGCGCAAAACCTTGGTATAAGTAAACCAAAGATAGAGCACTGACAATCTCATACTATGTTGTTTCTACAAGTGTTTTAAGTCTCTTTTCCTCCGATAGTCCATTTGGCTTTCAATTGTGTCTCACAGTTCTGAACAAGTATACTTGACATTGTTAGAAGGTACTAAAGATTGTAGTTCAGAAGTTTTAATTCTTTGGTATGTTGTTGTTGTTTTAAAGTCTTGTAAGTCGAGTATAGCTGTATAAAGAAGTTTTCTCTGCTAGTCTGTTGTGGTTTAGTCTTGATGTTTTGCTTCTCTGCTTGGCTGAGCATGTCACTATTTTTTTACTATTTTAGGAAGAAGAAGAGCTAAAGCGTTTGGAAGCTTTGAAAAGAGAGAGGCAAAAGAGAATAGCTTCAAGAAGTGGTTCGACAGTCACTCAGTCACCATCAACTCCACAGCAGACAAAGGCCCGTTTAGCCATAAAGCCTTCACCAGGTCCTCACAAAGGATTAAAGCTTAGCAACGCGGAGCCTGTTTCTTCTTCACCTTTGCGAAAATTGCCTGTCAGAACCTCTTCAGACGGATCCAGTGATCCCCAGAAACCTATTAAATCCAGCAAATTAAATGGCAGTAACCATGGGTTAACTCGATCAGCATCTTCATTACCTGAGGTTAAAAAGGAAAGTAATGGGCTCATGCCAGAAGCAAAAACAGATTCTCTTCGGATGAAAAGACACTCTGATCCCAAAAGCAATTATACCCAATCTGGTTCCTCGGTGAAGTCTATAACTGCAGATCAAGATTCAAAGAAAGGGGTACCTGATGAGTCTCAGAAAAAGATTACTGCAATCATGCAACAGGAGGAAAGTAAGTCAGCAACTCTACCAGAGCTTAGGATTAAAACACCACCAACTTCAACTGAAGTAGTTGAAACTGAAACAGCTAGCAAAGACCCATTGCAGAAGGAGGCTGCAAGAGAAGCTTCTCAGGCATCTGATACCAACAATGGAAAATCAGCCAATGACGAGCCACCTAGCAACAACGACGAGAATCCAGTGATCGAGAAGACTGTCGTGATGCTTGAAAATAATTTGGTCACTGCCCCTGTGGTCCAGCAGTCCGATGAGATGATAGACACAAAGGAGAGATCACATGGAGATGGGATGGTTACAGGATATGCAGCTCTTCATGCTCCACCTTCACCAGTTGTTATAACTCAGGTTGAGGATTCTGGTGAAGGCAAGTTGAATGAACAGCTGAATTCCTGCAAGGTATATTTTATCTAAGTTGCACATCTTTAAAGGACTTTATTAGTTTAGCTGATTGTCTCATCACTTCTCTCTCTGAGCACCATTTTCTTTCTAGCAAATATTTTAATTCTCAACATCTTTAGCATTTGAGTTCTTATAAAAGCAAATATCTATTTGTAGTTAGTTTGTTTCATATTTCAATGCTTTGTCTGATAATGCTAATGGTTCTGCTTGGTGCTTTTCTTTTGCCCATTGTTCACGGGCAAGCTGCTTGTGGGATCAATAAGGCTCAAATCTAATCACATTATTTAAGGGGCTTTCTAGCAACGTATACAATTACATAAATTTTATCTTGACTACTGCTTCCATTTAGAGCACTCCTTTTTTATTTATATATCTTCTTTCCTCAACAAATGCTACTTTAGGCTGATGATGGATGCATGTTGCTTCTGCTGATCAGGTGGTTGTTCCATGCTTGGGGAGTGAGCCTCAGAAGTTCTCAAACTTGACTGTAACAGAAAAGAGTTATCAAGCCCCTTATGCCAGAGTTACATCCTTGGAAGATCCTGCTGCTCCTAATTTGGGATATGGAGGTGTACCTGCATCAGAATCTGAGATGGCTGCAGAACATGCTGAGAATGGGAGTATAACTGTACATGTATCCGGTTTCAAGAATTCAAGTTTAACTGATCTAACTCATGAAACACATGAGAAGCCTCGAAGCAAGGAATCAAAAGGTTTCAGAAAGTTGTTAAAATTTGGACGTAAGAGCCATGGCTCAGCTTCAGGTGAAGGTAACCTTGACTCAGATGCTTCATCAGTTGATGATCCAACAGTTACTGCTGCTTCGTCCAACGATGGTAAGATCTCAGCTTCTGCAGATTATTCCTTTTTTTTCATTTTACGTAATGGATTATTGCATAAACAACTGAATTCATCTAATCAAGAAAGAAAAAATCTGCTCACCTTGATTAAGTCTTTATCTTTAACTAGCTGATTCAATCAATAATTCGTGCCATATCGAGTTAGTCAGCTGTTACCTGAAATTTCGATGAGTTTGCTACTTCTAGTTGTTAAGTGGAATAAAACTAGAGGCTTTTAGACCAGTCATCAACAACGACATAGAAAAAAAATTGAAACAGCAAAGTTGTCTTTGTGCTTCTAAGAAAATATTTATCACAGAAGCTTAGGTGTTGACGCAAAGCATAGTGGAACCCTTCTTGCCAAATGATACGTGCATGTTGCGGGTCTTCACTTTCTTTTCAATTCATATACCGAAAAATCACATTTCTTGCAATGATTCTCATGCTGGGGCCACACCAACTAATGCTCAGACATCTATTTTACAACTTCCAAGCTCATCTACATATAGCTCTGTGCTGTTGCTAGAACAGTCCAAAATTGGTAGCGTGAAAGATCTCACTAAAACATTCTTTTCTGCCTTTTCTCCTTCTAGGATAGCTGTTGCTTGTATAAATTTATCTGTGTGGATTTTACTTCGACCCAATAGTCAGTTGCTCAAAATATCAATTCTTTGATGCAGTTACTCATTCGTTCTCCCTCCTTTCACCCTTCCGAAGCAAGAACAGCGAGAAGAAACAAGCGGCGTGACGAGCACTGGAATGAAAGTTCTATCAAGTCGAGAAAGATACATCAAGAGGGGGATCTGCTTCTGTCGGAGTACATAAACATATATGGGATGTGATATATCGGTTTTCGAGTTGGCCATATACCATTCTATTCATAGTCCTAGTGTAAAATTGGTGTGTTATTTATTCCTTACTGTTCATATTAATATTGACCAATTGTTTGTGCAAGAATTTTTCTTGAGGTTGGATGATTGATGCAAACTTGTATCTTGAAGCATTCCAGTTTTGTTGTTCATGGGTTTCTTTCCATGTGAAATTGTGGTGTTGATGGATCATGTCAAAATGGCTCTCATCTTCGTTTTATTGTGTACATATCAAACCACATAGTTATCAATTTCATATCCATATACAGTAATGTTGAACTACCCACATAACATTAATGAATTTTTAAGGTATAGTTTATTTAATTGCACTTTTTCATCATAGATTCCTAATGCTATAACAAAGAATTAAATCATGTTGGACTGTTCTCCCTGCAGCCTCTAATGGTATATGATTTCTTAGATCCATGTGTGAGAGAGACCCACGTGCATCGCACGTGTCACTAGTAGGTAGAAGAAGAAGCAAGCTCTCGTTGGGCCCATTTAAGCATGCGTAGGTCGGCCCATTGGGTCCGTAACATTCGTGGAGCCGCGTCAGGGTTAGGGTTCCGTTATATTCGTGGAGCCGCCTCATCTTGGGGCAACTGCCTCCCCCTTCGCTCCCTCCCTCCTCCTGCAGAGTGTGCAAGTGTGAGATCGCGACGACTCTTCTGCAGCCATGGTGCAATTCTAGTGTTCGCCTTTCTTCGATTCGTTCCTTTTGGTTGTAATCCGTTACTAATCTGATGTTTTTTCCCCTGTTTTGGATTAGGTGAAGTACTCGAGAGAGCCTTCCAATCCTACCAAGTGTAAGTTGCTTTCGATTTGATTTTTGGGTTTCTTTCGACGTCGGATATACTCATCTTTGAAGCCTGGGTCTTGGTTTTGATCGATCTCCTCCGATGTTTGTCTTGGTTACTTAGTCCTTCCTCGGGAATGTAGAATCTTGCGGTCGTTATTATCTGATGCTTTTGGTAGAAGCTCAATAAAAAAGAGATTTTGCGTTTCCTTGAACCCTGATTTCCAGCATTTTGGAGCTCAGGGTATCGTTTGTGTCTGATCTTCTGCGTTTTAGTAATGATTCGGATATAAGGATTTATGTCTGTTGTTTCTGTTGGTCGTGGCGAATTCTCTTCTTGAACTGATATGCTCAGTTACTCTTTATTATATGATGTTCTCTTCAGATTTTTGTCATTCTTTTTCTTTGAGCTTATATGTTTTTGGTCCTTGCAGCCGCCAAAGCCATGGGTCGGGACATGAGGGTTCACTTCAAGGTGCGAGATTTTTCACTATTGTATGAGTTCAAGTTCTATGCTGTCCCATTGTTAGTTCAGATTTTCTTTTTGTGCAAATACTAGTAAAATAGTGTGAAAGCCAAGCCAGTATATGGATCTCTTGAGTCGTGGAAAAAGGGAGAAAATGATATCTAGACATCCATCCGGAAGGCTAGAATTCAGTAAAAACATTTTTTTTATATCTGAAGGCGATTTTTTTTTTTAACTGAGGGTCTATAATTATATTTATTTCTAGTGTCTCATA
Organism: Musa balbisiana; assembly: GCA_004837865.1. Classification (NCBI taxonomy): domain Eukaryota; kingdom Viridiplantae; phylum Streptophyta; class Magnoliopsida; order Zingiberales; family Musaceae; genus Musa; species Musa balbisiana. The sequence goes on along the minus strand of CM017192.1, from coordinate 33,000,504 downwards.
TCTTTGGCAATATTTTGGTTGATTTGGTTTTTTTATTGTATTTATGCGAGATTTTCTATCTTCATCATCCATATTCTTTGCAACATGGTAACAAGTAGGTTTTCATGGAAGATGTTAGTACAAGCAGTTGCCATTTCAGTGTTAGAGCTCAAAATTCAGTGAACCAGAAATACCTAAATATAGAGCAAAGGAGAAAGGGAGGGAAGTTTTGTCAGCAATGTTTTACATATTACTAGGATCAATATCTCATGTTTTATAAGTAGTTGCAAATAATACTCTCTTCCTGGTCTTCTACTTCATGAGTCTGTTTCATTTATGCCAAATTCTCATGCTTTACGTTCAGCATTGTCTTTCATTTTTAATTCGAGGTGATTAAGATTCCACTTTCCATTGACCGTTACTAACTCTATATCAAATTAGGTTTCAATAGTCATCTGATGCTGTGCTTGAAACCATTTTCAGATGTATCAGTAGTGACCGCATGTGCTATATATATGATTATGTGCACATATCTATGAAAAAGATTTGATGTTTATAATGAAACTTTGAAAGCAAATTATTTTGGGTGCATTTAGATAGGATCTGTAAATAATAGTCCAATTGGTTTTTTCTAATTGTTGTGACTGCTCCACACAGGACTATGTATATATGGATACTAAATTTGTTAATTGATGGTGCTCTTATATACAGTTAAAAATATCACCGTCTCTGAGTTTAAAGTCTTTTTTAACCTATGTTAAAATGGATACAGATGCAACTTTCTAGACTTCAGGTTTATGGGCTAAAGGAGAGATACTAAATGCTCTTGATTTTTTTTTCATTCAAATTCGTTTTGTTTCTTGGAATAAACTGAACAAATGTATTATTGATTAAATTTATAATGTGGATCATCAATCATTGGCTTAATGAAATTAAGAAACTGTCAAGTGTTCAATATTTTGTTGTTGGCATGGGGACAGGAATGGATTTTGGAATTCTTGTTGGCAACTTAAGATTGTGGTTCTTCATTATAAAAGTGATTTGTTTGGGATCTCCTTTTTTGTCACATTTTATTTATGTTTGTTACGGATGAAAAATCACGTACTTTATTTTACTGAAATAGATTGAGAAATGTCATTGAATCAGAACATTGAACACATTGAAATTTTACAAATTTTAACTCATTTTAGTTGCTTGTGTATCAGCAGATGAGCAGGTGCTTGTACATGGTTTTAGATATATATTAAAATACTCTATTTCTATATTGTCTTAGTGGCACATGCAAGTTTTATTAACTGCCTGTACATTCTCCAATGATGTAATTATATAACAGAATACCCGTGAGACAGCTCATGCCATTAGAAAGCTGCCTTTGTCAAAGGCCAAAAGATACCTTGAAGATGTAATTGCTCACAAGCAGGCTATTCCCTTCCGAAGGTTTTGTGGTGGTGTAGGACGCACAGCTCAAGCGAAGGGCCGGCACCCAAATGGGCAGGGCCGGTGGCCTGCGAAATCAGCCAGATTCATATTGGATCTGCTCAAGAATGCTGAAAGCAATGCTGAAGTATGAACATACTTGACCAATTATTTTCCATCTTTTATGCTTTGCTTCTATCGCTAAAATTGCTCTATTTCTCTTATTTAGGTTAAAGGTTTGGATGTTGATGCGCTCTTCATATCACACATCCAAGTGAACCAAGCGCAAAGGCAGAGGCGCAGGACTTACCGTGCTCATGGACGAATCAACCGTAAGATCACTTATTGAGCTAATTTTTCAGGTTATTTTTGGTTCATAAATGATTCATTGTGTTACATGTTGGCAGCTTATATGTCCTCCCCCTGTCATATTGAACTGATTTTGTCAGAAAAGGAAGAGCCCGTCAAGAAAGAGGTAATTTCTTGGGCTATCTTGTTAACTTCAAAAATGGAACATCTGTTTTGTACCTTTTTTTGCTGCTTTTCTACCTTCTTTAGAGTGGCTTAGGCTTTGTTCAGACTTGCCACACTAGTTTGGATTTTTACGACTTTTCATCTCATCATTACTTATTTTTTACTCATCTCTCCCTCCCTCCCTCTCTTTCCCCTGGTTTCTCTGTTGCTGATGCAGTTCTTTTGTCACAACTGCCTTCTTTTGTTGTTATGCTGCTGTTTGGATTCTTGCTATGCTGTTATTGTCATTGCTGTGAGCGACAGATTGCACTATTGTGGCCATTGTCTGGTGATTCTGCTTTACTGTCTCTTTTGCTTGCTCTGCAGTCTTCTTCTAGCTCTGGTGTTGCCATCTTGGTGCCTGCTTCTCCCCTTGTTTCTCGATTAACTCGCTCTGCATTCTTCTTCTAGCTCTGGTGTTGCCACCTTGGTGTCTGCTTCTCCCCTTGTTTCTTGACTAACTCGAACCTTTTCTTGCTTTGTCATGGCTTGTTCTTGCTGTTGCCACCTCTTACTCTTTCATCTTTTAAGTTTCATGCATGTCCATGAATGGCTCCTCTCTCATGCCTAAGGTCCAACATGGTGGTCACCTCCTTGCACATTGTGACCTAGATTTCATTATACTTGTTTGTCATCTGTGATCTTGGCATGCATTACATTTTGTTTGCTTTCTGATTCTGTGTTATTACATTGCAGCCGGAGACCCAGATTGCTCCCAGTAAGCCCAAGAAAGCTCAAGCAATTAGAAGTGGGGCTTCTTCTTAGGCGGCAGCAGTAGTAGCATTTTTCAAGAAGATATCCACCCGTTTCTAATTAGCAGGTTTCATTGTGGTATCGAACATATCTTCATGAGGTTTATGCACTTTATGAACTCTATTACAGTTGCTTTATTTAATGGAGTTCTGAAGGATTTGATGGACCCAAAACCACTGTGCGCTAAGTTACAGGTGAAGAATTACTCTTTACATACTGGATTGAAAAGGTATTTGTGACACTCCTAGATTATGCAGAAGATTTTATCATTAGTTCTAGTAGTTGGAGCTGAGGATGACCTACCCTTGGAGGCCATAGAAACCACAATTTGTCAGCAATCTGAATATAACAAGACTGATTGGGGATTGTAGCAAAATGATCACCCACGTTTCATTCCACAAGCTAAGAAATATTATAGCATAGCAATCTTTCCCAACTACTTGATCATATCTGAGGTTGTATCATGTAATTAGATGAGAGAATGGAGATGATTCCCATGTCTAAATCTAGTCATCCTTCACCATTGGCTGTGATATTGAAATGAGTTCAAGGTTGAACTGCAAAAGATTTCTTTTTCTTTAGGTTCTCCAGTTATATATGGTTAGATGCAAAGAAATCAATATGAAGAAGTTGTTGTGCCTGACTAGTTAGCAGGTGTAATATCACTGGGGAATACCATTGGACGGCCATAGTGATTGTGATCTTTTTGCAATGTGTTGCAATCAAAGGGTTAAATCTTTTGGATTAGTATATCAATGTCGTACATTATGTGAATGTTGGTATCTTCTTGTTTGCACTCTTTTGGGAGAGTTGCTCTGTTTGTTACCTATCATGAATAGCCTTTTCTGTAAGGTCTCAAATCCCACTCCCTTAATCCAGAAATTGCCTAAGATTTGACTCGCTGTTACCCCTCCATGTCTGCTCCAATTTGTGTGTTGGATATTGCAAGCTATGATGTGGTGGAGACTGTCTTAAGCACGTAATCTCTTACAGATCTGCACCTTAATTTTTGGAGAAGAGGATCAAAAGGACAGGGGAACAGGAAAGGCTTTTCATAGATCCCTGCGAGCATGCGATCCTTCTGCCGAACACGGTTTGATCTCAATAGATTTTTTATCTACCTTAATTTTATCTCATATAGGAGTTAGGGCTTCAGTTATACTATAAGAGTTATATGCATATATCATCATTAATCTAAGTTGAAGCATTTTGGAGCAAGTGATCCTTAGATCGATTAAATTAACAAGTCGAATATGATCGGATCATGATATAAAAATAGTAGAATTGATTTACTATTGAGCATCAGAAACATGGGGAAAGAAAAAACAATCATTTGATTCTATATTAGGTTTAACTTGTAGAGTTAATGGTTGTACACTTAAAACTCTTGATGTAGAGGTCACTCTCACCGAACCCCGTCCGTATTCGTGAGCTGATGACCCACATCCGGTGATCAGGAGCATGCCAACATGGAAGAAACAAGGTCGTCGAATAATGGAGATCATACCATCTGCAATCTAATAAGCCATTCTACAGCACTCGAAGCATCAAATCCTGTACATGTCTTAAGAGATCCACTTGCTTGTCCCCCTTGCTACCGTCTTCTTCAACACTTCAATCTTCACCCTTTCTCCGGTTTCACTGTGCATCCGATCGACATCAACCACCACTGTTGCTTGTTGTGACATGACCTCCTCCTCCTACCATCCACAGACGGGGAGAGGTAGGTCGGTCCTGTGACCGCCACAGCTGCAGCAGCAGCAGCAGCAGCAGCAGCAGCAGCAGCAGCAGCAGCAGCAGCAGTAGGAACCTTGTCATCGTCAGCGAGGCATGCACAAGCTCGAACCGCTTCTCATCACATTACCAAACCCTAACTCCTCCTTGAGATGCGTTCCACCTTCGCTTTCAGCCCTATCAGCATGAGCGATGCTTGCAGACAACGCTTTGCCATTTCCCCAAGCCACCAACGCAATCTTTTGCTGAACTCGAGCCCTCACTGGCTAACTCAAGCAAATATTCTAGTCCTGCAACAGTGGCCTGTCCCTCTCGTGAGAATGATTGGTGACAGCCATTCGAGACCTCGTTGGCGTGGACGATCTCCCATCATACGTGCTGGGTTAAAAGATCAAAAGGTTCGCAGGGTAATTTGCAGATGCCATGTGTTATCATGCAACATCTCCGCAGTATTTTAGTGGCTGTGGACGAGAATGATGATGCCACTTCTCCGACAGCTTCTCCATTTTTCTTTGTCTAAGCATCTCCCAAGATCATTCATAACCTACAGCAAGCAAACCATGGTGGACATGGACGATCTTCCATTAAGATCATTTTATGTGAACCCTCGACCCTCGACCTCCATCAACTTCTCTATCAGATGGATAAGGGAGCATCCTTGGCAGCTCACCTACCGACTCCAAGCTTTTCAGGAATTGACATCCGTTGCTTGCTGAATGTTGTCGTTGTAGATTCCATCAAGTAAAGGAATTGTGTGTAATATATATCTCTTAGTAGGGTGAGATGGATGGAATCTGTAGGGGTGAAAAACCCACTCATCCTTGGGAGCTTGTCGCCATCTTCAGCTGTGATCAAAATATCTGCTTTTGGATCTCCCCTCAGAAAGAGCATGTAGATCCCAATTAATACAGTCTTAGTGTTGTTGTGGATCTTTCTCACGCTGATCCGAAAACTTGTGTTCTTTCCACGTGAACGACGGGGCCCCGATGAGAATTAAAATGGTTCTTTTTGTCCCACAGTAAATATGCTGTTGCTGGCATTAATCAATGCAAATGATTTGCTCTGCTGATGGAGACAAAGACAGTGACGAGTCTGTCATCTACTTGTGATGGAGCAGAGCAAATGGCACAAGCGGAGTGGTCCATCAGGAATCCTATCATGATCACCATCCACCGCAGCGTACCACCTCCGAGCACTGTTCATGCAGATGATGATGATGATGATGATGATGCTGTCACAGAATGATTGAGCTGATTATGACCGGGAGAGCCGGCGACGACGTGGCGGTCGAGTAGCACGTGGCGGAGGGAGAGAGGGTTGGCCCGAAAGGGACCCACGGCGGGGAGGGGCAAGCATTCCATGCATGCAGTGTGTGTTCCACCATCTGCAATTGCTGGAAGAAAGGGAGTATGGAGCCGTCACTCCATGGAGAAGCGTAAGCTTCATGAGCTACCTGTCTAAATGGAGAAGAGCCTCAAGTACCCAATCATGGAGCTTAATAATTGCAGCCGGTTTCCTTTTCCAGATATGCTTCCTTAGCACTGTGTTCTCCCCCATCCACACACACCCAAACTTGTGGCGAGCTGCGCTGCAACTCATCGACGGAGGCTTGACGAGGAGGACAAAGTGGACATCTATCCGGTCAGGAATGAAGCTGCTGAATCTAATGCTTGGCATTAGCCAATCATAAATCATAATTTCAGATTAATCATGGCATTTCTTATCCAAACAAGTAGGGTTCATCTCGTCTCTTGCTTCTGTAATTACGAGTCGAATCGAACTTAAATTATTGGTTGATGCAATGTCACAATGGCAGATGATCACATGACAACTCTTTGTGTTTGCAAGGGACAAACTCTAACAAGCACACCCTAATTTGGATGCTACTGCCGGAGAATTATGTCCACCTATAACTTGGACCAGCCTAAGATATGGCTGCTATTCCAGCTTGGATCATATGTGCAGACTCATTATTATTGCTTTTCTTCTTCAGTTTGGTCCCAAAAGAGACATGTTTCTGCAATCAAACAGTGAATGTGGTGATGAGCATACGAGTAATCAGATCCCATGAACCCACACTACAAATTAGTGCTGTGTACTTGTGGCATTTCCTTGGAGCTCCATGGTGTGATGTCTCAGACTTTGCCTGATCATGGTGGTGCCAAGATCACTATCTACAGAAAACCAATGACTATATTTTACGGCATTGAAGAGCTTTGAAATCCAAGACACTTAAACAATTGGTGAAGTGTCTGCAACTTTTGTTTCCTCATTTCAATATTTAATTTCTCCTCCGTTTAGGATTCTTCTGCTGCTGTTCTACAGTTTCCAAGTGTTGATGTAATTAACAAATAAAATATATCTGATGTAAAATTTAACATAGCTCGACAACTCCTATCTATATTCACGAAAAAAAAATCGAAATCTTCTCGCCTTCCCAACGAGTGGTATAAAGATCGGATAATTATAGATCCAAAAGGATAAGCAATAAAGATTGAAATAAGTGTGAATCAAAAAATATATTGTTTTCAGGAGACACAGAATAGATAAAATACTCACTGGTTAAGATATTATTAAGATTGCTAATTATTTTGGAAACACTGTAGGTTGTAGTAAGATAGGGTTTAAATATTGATATTATTAAGATTGATATTATTAAGGTTGTAGTAAGATTGATATTATTAAGATTGAAGTAGTTGTAGTAAGATAGGGTTTAAATATCTCATAAATATGTAGGTTTCAACGGGAAAGAACAAATGAATACTTTGCGTGTTGTCCTCAAGAATAGAATATATAGAGAGAGGATTTGTAGAAAGGGATGAAAAAAGAGTATAGATTCTCATTCTCATAGATAAATTTTAATTTTCTTTTCATAAGAATTGCCCGAACCTCTGCGTCAACTTTCTGATATATTATATTTGTTAATCATCATGTAAGGTGGAAGAGAGCAAATGATTCGACCCCAACGCACGCGTCGCCATGCATAATTATGCTTGATGATGCCCTCTTGGCCAATTGCCACACCTCATGCCAACATGTCATCGTCATCGGAATTATTTCTCGTACGTTACAACCTTAATGCATTAAAATCGTTGTGCATTGAAGCGTGGAGTAGATGGAGATTACTTGTTACTGCGGTCTTCTCTAGTTCAGCAGCACAAGCATCAGTGCCCTGACATCTTGTCAGAGATGGCGACGGCGGTACACGCTTCTCCTGCAGTTGATAGACTCACAATCCAACTTTAATGCGCCATCTTCGATATATAAACCCTCCGGCCTTGCCACTCTCAAGAATTCAAGCTCTCGCAACAGATCTAGAGAGAGAGAGAGAGAGAGAGAGTCGAAGACTGTTCATCCAATCAAGGAAGCAGATCTAAGGCGTATGGATAGAAAGGGGTTGAGAGAAATAGAATCCACACTGCCGCCGGGGTTCAGGTTCTACCCAAGTGACGAGGAGCTGGTCTGCCACTACCTCTACAAGAAGGTGACCAGCGAACGGTGCTCGGAGGGGACGATGGTAGAGGTGGATCTGCACACTAGTGAGCCATGGGAGCTTCCAGGTGAGTTCTCAGTTTATGTTCCATTTAAGCTACCAAGTAATTACTTCATGAAGGTGCCGACTGACTTAGCCGATAGAAACCTTAACAGATCATCGAAAAGTCCCGTTTTTGCCACTTATCCTTTGCATCAAACATAAAAAAACTATTAATTCATCCCTTTTTTTTTGCCTCTTTTGTTTCTTCGGAAGCTTATAATTCGATACTGAGCTGCTCTACCAGCCTCTTTTCTTCTCTTTCTATGAAAGATGCTTCCACTTTGTGCTCACTTTCCTCACCGTGCTACTGATAATTGACCAAACACAGCATGTTGAACTCTTTTTGATGTTAGAATCATAAAAGACTCTAATTAATCTAAAAGCCACAACAAATTTGCATAGCACAGCATATCATGCTATGCAACCATAGGAATTTGCATGAGTTCTACGGTTGTACTGCGCTAAACTGTCTTCTTGGATGGATGATAGATGTGGCTAAACTGAGTGCCAACGAGTGGTACTTCTTCAGCTTCCGCGACCGCAAATACGCCACCGGATCGCGCACCAACCGAGCAACCAAATCGGGATACTGGAAAGCTACCGGGAAGGATAGAATAATCTGTGATCCAAGAACACACGCAAGGGTTGGGATGAGGAAGACATTGGTGTTCTACGGAGGCAGAGCTCCGAATGGAGCAAAGACTGGCTGGGTAATGCATGAGTTCCGACTGGAGACCCCCCACTCACCTCCCAGGGTATTGTGCACAGTTACTATCTGATCGTAGGATCATGCAATCTTTGCTTTGGTTGTCTTCTCTTCCACATCCTTGTTGCAACACTACCTGACAAGAACTTAAATCACGAGCACAATCTTTTTCTGTTTCCGAAATGGGTTTTACCTTTCGGAATTGCTTGATGGGCTGCTGGCCATAGAGCTTATGTAAGTAGTACTACTATATGGCGAAGCGAATGCAATTGTCGACTGGAAAGTCAAATGATAAGAACCTATTATAGTGATAAATAGTAGCAAGATAATGAGAAGATCACATCGTAGAGATAAAGAGATGCTGCAAAAAGACATGCCTATATTCATTCACAAACTGAATGGCCTGTTTGGACTCTTCAGGTGAAAACAATTGATGTCAAAACGTACTATTAACTCCAAGAATTCATAATGGACATATATGTGTGTGATTATCTTATGATGCATGGAATGAATGTTTTACTGCGTTAGTGTCTCATTTTGGTGCGCTATGTTATCTGCAGGAGGACTGGGTTCTGTGCAGAGTATTTCACAAGAGGAAAGGGGAGTCGGATCATGACAAGACTGGTTCTTCTTCTCCCACTCGGATGTCATCTGCTTGTGTCGTGGACCAGCCCATGCCAGATGTGTGCCATGACCAGCTTGGCTCATCCTTCCCTGCTCTCCTGCAGCAGGAGGACAACAGCTCAGACCCCTTCCTGATGAACATGGCACTGCTGCAGCGCAACCTTCTTGACTTGCCACAGGAGATGGGAAGCGCACCCGCCGGTATGGTGGGGATGAGCTCGAGGTGTGAGGATGAGCTGGGATTCCTGTTGGACATGGGGTTTGAGCACAGTTTTGGGGAGGCAGGAATGGTGAGGTACGAGCTACCAAGGTGGCAAGGATAGTTACACTCTACCTGTGGAGGACAAGTGGGGATTGATGTGGGAGTTGCATGCTTCCAACAGTAGACATGAATGTTGATTTCGACTGGAAGAGAGCGACTGAAATAGATCTGTACAGATGTTAAGTAGTTGGAGTACATGTTTATAGTTCTTAATAATCTTCACAAAAGCAAGAAGAAGATAGACATTTCTATAGGGGATTTTATTGATCTTGGAAAAGCTTCGATTAGAAGGAGCTTTACAGCTCCTTTAAGCTATCATTAACTGATCTCTTCTCTTGGCTTTTGGTGACTGAGACACCTGTGGAAGTGAATTCAAGATGAAGATAAGGATGGCTTGCATGCGTGTCGGTGTGTGCAGGGAGGGTTTGCACGTTCAATCCATGCACGCATGAAATGTGCAATGTGCTTCCATTACCTTCATTACAATTGATGTTGGACTTCGCTACTGCTCTCTCTCTCTCTCTCTCTCTCTCTCTCTCTCTCTCTTGAGCTACCTTCAATCCGTAGCAGCCTCCCTTCTTGAAAGGACCAGCCTGTCCCTCGACATAATCACATGTTATGGAGTCCATCATCTTCCTCGATCAAAGATACATGCGAAGAATGACTCGAACAAGTAGAAACCCTTGAAAGGCAAAAGTACTAATAATAATACGACAGAGATTGCCGATATTGTTGTTCATCTTGTAAAGATTGATATCAAGAACAACATATCGGAAGATCATGGAGATTGGGCATGAATAAGTCATTTATCATTCAAAATTTCTTCTCCTCTGATAGGATACGCTTTATTTCCTCCCTCAATTATCTGTTTTTGATCCACAGCGAATCTCTCTATTTTCTTCTTGTTTTATGTGGTTCGACTCTTTACCAAAATAAAAATAGATATGGAATAATTAGTATAGAAAAACATGCAGAGGTTATAATTTCTCAATGTAATCGAACTACATAAAGAGGAAGAATCCTATCAGGAATTTGACTTCAATTAATTTAAGATTGCCCTTTTTTGACTCGTTCCCTGAGGTCAATCTTTTCGCTCTTCCGTGATCTTCGTGAGGTTAATTAATTGTCTACTCATTTCTCTTTTAGATCTCTCTCTCTCTCTCTCTCTCTCTCTCTCTCTCTCTCTCTCGATCGAATTCAAGGCACAATCGAACTGCTATTTTTTCGTCTCTCTTTCCTTGTCAAAGATGGTGTGGTGTGAAGCACTACGAATTTATTGTGTCGACGACGACACAATAGTTTGTGGCTGACTTTGGACGATGCAAGCTTTGAAATGGTCAAATATATTTACTTGGATTTGACGTCTTCACGTACGAATCTTGTCGCTGAGGATGTTGTCGTGATGACGTGGTTGCTCGTGTGCTGCACGTGGCATGTGCACGTGCGGTGCAGCTGGCGACATTTTATCTATTGTTTGTTTTTTTTTCAATTAATCGATTTTCTGTTTGACTAATATTTTGACTGACATGAAATATTGGTTTAATTGTGATTTAAATTGAATCGAACCAAAATCAAATCGATCCAAAATTGATTCGATTATGATCGAATCGAACTGATTTTTTAAAATTCCTTATGTACTTGGGTTTTATAAGGGTCTAATTTTATAAATCTTATTGTATCGATCCAATTAAATCAGATTCAATCGGTTCATCTAATTAAATCAATTCATTTATATATATATATATATATATATATATATATATATATATATATATATATATATATATATATATATATATATATATATATATATATATATATATATATAATTTTAAATTATTTATAATTATAAATTGATTAATTAATCGAACCGAATGGAATGAATCAATTTTGAATCGATTTAGTTAGATAAATTCGAATCAGTTCAGATTCAGAATTATCTTACTTTTAACCTAATCGATGCTGTCGTCCACGTATTGTCGTCGTCCCCAAGACGCAAGCAGAAGACAACATCAAGATTGCAACCATGCATGCACACAAGCATGTGAGACACACTTTTGGCTCCTCGGACCCATTCCCCATCTCCGCTGCATACAATTCCTCCACCGTCGTCGTCGTGTTTCTTGATCTCGAGAAGCGTTCCCATTTGTAGTCCATCCATGAAAGAAAGCCACACGCTTTCTCCGTCGTCGAGAGACATTTGTCGCTTTTCTTATAATGCAAAAGAAGCCATTGGTCAAACAGTAGAAATAACATCATTCTATCTAACATACACACACACACACACAAACAGCTAAAATGAGATAGAAAGCAAAGCATTTATGTTGCCAGAAAAATGCCGGCAAATAAAGAACAAAGCCTAGTGATCGTACCTTATTTGCAGCATGAAACAAGTCAGTCCTTGCAACATTATGGTCAAATCTTGTGGCCTGTCCAAAGCAGAAGTCTCCATTTGCTGCATGGCTGCTGCAGATGTTAGATCAGGGTGATTGTTCTGAAGTCTAAGCAAGCCTGCCAAACCACAACAAAGAAGATACAAAAGAAGATTGAAGGAAATGCAAGTTAGTAGGTAAAGAAGTGTGAGGACTCGATGGAAATGGATTATGCAGCTACAGTGATCAATTGAAACCAACAGTCACTGTTGGATCATTTCCATATGTATCTTTTTGCAATACCTGGAAGAATTGAAATGATCTTAACTCTTTCCAAATAGCACTTGCTCAAGTTTCTTTTTTTTTGTCTCCCTTTCTTTCTTTTTGAAACAAAAACCTTCAACTCAGTTGATGGGACTTCAAATGTCCCCAGAAGTACAGGAATCGCCTCCGATACTGGAGGAGAACAAAAAATCCTTGTCGGATTGACAATCTGTTTGCATGCTCAAAACTCAAAACATTAACTTCCTCAGCAAGTTTGGGAATATCATTACAGATATTTCACAAATGCCAAGATATGAATCTAATTCTATTACAAATAACTATGGCTTTCGGTGAGTCTGAGTTAACAATGATATCATGTAACTTCAACTGAGAGGCTTTTGGCAAATCATCCCTTATTGCTCGGCATTCTGCCTGTAGAGGACCAGAGCCTAGATTAACATTTCAGCTGATCAAAGAAGCAGTAGCCGGTACCTGCACAATCATCAGTGTTAAAAGATCCATCACATAGAAGTGTAAAAGAGTAAGAGCCTCTACTCTGTTCCAAAAGGTTATACCCTCGGAGTAAAAGATCCATCAGCAACGCTTAAGTTGATAGGAAGTACTCTCATCATCCCCTTAGAGTACCTAACAAGACATCATAATCAATTAAGCTCAATACTGTTGACATCGATCTACTTAAACAGATTTAATTTATGCGTAAATTTAAATTGAGACTTTGCTATTTCTTTCTCTTCTTCCTTCCATTGTCCTGCTTCTCCTCCTACCACTGCAGCACTGTTTTCTCTCTGCTGCCATCGCTCCTCCTCCTCTCTGGTATAGCTTGATCGTCGATCGGTATCTGTATTAGATTAAGAATTTAATCCTCGTCTCATACGACTAAAAATATATTTCCAAGAAAACGTTATTTCCATAGATAGATGAGATCTATGTCACTGAGTGATAAAAAAATTACACTAAAATAAAGACATTAAAGAACTTACTGAGGTCAAGCAAAATTTTTAGATATGCTTGGTTTCCCATGGCCAAACAGGATTTCTCTTGGATGAAGAAAATTAATATCATTCAAATTTACAATATTATGAGAATGAATCATTACCAAGGAAATAACATGAGCAATCTAATAAAAAATGCTCTCGTCCGACACATTACATAATCTGTTTCCCTTGGCCAAACAGGATTTCTCTCGGCTAATTAAGTCTGTGGAATCAGTATGGGTTACACACACATTCAAAATTAAGATTCTGGACATCAAAATTTTTCAGATGAATCTATGCCACAGCATACTGCTAGCTTGAAAAATCTCAGATTTACAAAATCCACAGAGCAAATCCTAATCTCATAGGCATGAATCTACAAGTATAAAAATGTAAATCAGGGACAAAAGCTCTTGAATATGCCTTGGCTTCTCAGCCTATCAAGAGTCTCACTATCCTTCTTAGATTTCAATCACAAATTTGAAAATCAACAAAACTAAAAAAACCTTAAATCCAATTTATGTCAAAGTTTTATTAGATTTAACTCCTAAATTGCAGTGTAACATATTATTGACTTAAAATCAGCTTGCGAGCCTCTCTAGGCAAAGTGAAACTATAAATTTCATGAATTGGCACAATTGAAGTTAAGCTCTACTCCACCACCACAACAACAATAAAAACCAATGGTCAGCTATGTGGATCTTTTGAGCTCCATGTAATGTGATATCTCTAGTTAAATCAAAAGTATTTGAAACTTTTTTTTTAATTTTTGCAGTAAATTCTTCTTAGACTCTACCTACATCTTCACATGCCATTCATCCCATCAACTCACATAAACATCACTTTTAAACATGCCTAGACAATATATAGATTTTGCATCAATTTATCCTCCATCAGGCTAAAGATTTCATTGTTCCTGAATTGAAACATTGCTTATTTTACTTTTCTAATAACTCTACACAACACCCTTTTTTTTTCCAAAATTAAATGGCTATATATTAAGTGAAAGAGCGAATACAACCAGTGCTGGACGCATCAGCACTCAAAAAACCCGCAAGAGGATCGGCCAGTGGCCTCTCCACAAAAAAAGAGTTTTTAGTTGACCGAGCCTAGCCGGCCAACCAATCAGCACATCTATTTCCTTCCCAATACACATGAGCAACAACAATGCTCTGGAATGAAACCATACATTTCACACTAAATTGATTAAGTTCCAAGGAGGATCAGATTCCTTGTTCAGGATTTTGACGACCTCCATGGAGTCAGATTCAATGATAATCCATTGCATACCATCAGCAGCAGTCAATCGAAGTCCTTGAAGCACCACGAACATCTCCATATATAGAATGCCCTTGTCCATCAAAATGCTGCGACCTGCAAACAAACAAGAATCCGCATCATCCTTAACAAAAACCAGCACCCCATATATCAGAATCTGCACAAAAAGCACCATCCACATTCAACTTAAACCATCCCACCTCCGGGCTCCGGCAACCTCCAGACCACAAGAATGTGGGAAGGGGCGGGGAGGCCCTCAAGAGGACTTTGGACAGGATCAACAGCAATACATGCCACTACCTTACAGAAAATACTATAAGAGGTTGTTGTTTTATCATTGAAAATGACATCATTTCAAGCCTTCCAGATCATCCAGAAGGCATATGCAACAATAGCTTTAAGGGTTAAACAAGATTGTTTACCCAACTCATCGCCTTCCCTTAACCATGCACCGGTATGCCACAGATCATAAAATCTCAAGGAGATATCTAGCTTCTGTTTAATGATATAAAAGACAGCGTGCGAAAAGAAGCATAAAAAAAACAAGTGGGATAAACTGTCTTCAAGAAAACCACACATAAAGCAGGAATTAGCTCCCAATATACCAAAATTCGCTATGTAGTGAGAAGTCAAGAATCAACCATGCAGTAATTTTCAACAAACTAATATCGTATGAGGAACAGCAGGAATTCTCCAAAGACTAGGCCACACATTAGATTGTAGTATTGTCCATGATCCGCAGCACAGTGAGATGATAGAAAGCCATATGTAGCCTTGGTTGATGGTTGCCCCTTTGAGTCAAGGGTCCAAATCCAAGAATCATCATCGGGGACACATGATAAATCCACTTTTAAAACCATATTGACAAGCAGGGATCCGAAAAACAAATCCAGTTTAGCAACATCCCAATTCTGATCAGAAATCAAAGTAGAAATGGTAGAAGCCTTATGCACATAGTCTATATTTACATATGTAGGTTTGTAAGAAATTAGCATATCAAAAAGCCAACTGTGGTAAAAAGTGTGAACCAAACAACCATTACCAATTAAACATGAAAATGCCGAATGCAAATCCCACAGAGAATGCATAAACAAACGCCAAGACCAGCTAGCATTAACAAAAGAGCCTTTCTGCCAAGGATAAACCTCTCCGTATTTAGCATAAACAACTTTGCACCAAATACTGTCAGTTTTGTTTAGATAATTATATATTCTCTTAGCTTGCAATGCAGTAAGTAAACGCCAAATTTTGAATTCCAAGACCACCCTCATCCTTAGCAGCAGTGATGGTATCCCAAGAGAGGAGGTGAAGACCCCAGGTAGAGGAGCTCTTCTGCCATAAGAAGTTCCGAACCATTCTATTGATATTTTTCAGAAAATGAACCGGCATCCAAGAAAAAGACAACATATGGACAGGGATCTGTTGAATTTCATGCAAATGGTTATCAAAAGCATACACCGGCAAACGACACAAAGAAATCATCATACCAAGGTATTTATATGGAAAAATCCCTTCTTTAATTTAAAAAAAAATTACAAATAGAGGCTTTAGTAGATTGGTTGTTATCACAAGGGAAGAAAATTTCGGATTTAACCAGATTCATTCATTGGTTGGTGAGGATCTCATATATAAGAAACATATCGACAATAGTTTTGCAAGACTTCTTGTTAGCTCTAAAACATATAAAAATATCAACCGCATACATCATATGAGTGAGCTTATATTTGTGTTTAAAATGAAAGGGTGTGAACCTCCCTTCCCGAGTAACACTATTTAACAGATGTCATGAACTCAGCTAGTTTTGCCTAAGTCGTGTGGCACCCTTGTGTGTCCGTCCACAAAGATCAACCTCCCCGAAACCTCTTATGGCCCCTTAAGACCTACAAAAGAGAAAATGGGTTAGAAAAAATATTTCACTCAGGATCCACAAGTAACTATTTCAGTAAACACATCATAGCCAATACAAATTACAAAAATAGACTTCACAAGCTCCAAACGGTCACATAATAAAAAGTCCAAAATGGTCCACTATAGATCGAAATGCCCACAAGTGTCCACATGACATAACCTTTATTTACTAGCCTAAAACGGCCACTAAAGCCAACCAAAATAGGGTTGCTAAGCCTACTGTTAGTCTTTTACATGCTGTGCAAATCATGAACAAAACCGAAAGACACGAATATACATAAGTATTACATCAAGCACCCTGTTTATAATTTTGTCAGTGACATTCTCCCCCACTTATTCCTTCGACGTCCTCGTCGAAGCCCTTACAGACGTTGTATCTTCTCACCTTTGCTGAGTCTTGAATCTTCTGCTCCAGCTGCAATGCGCCTCTTGGCTCCCAATTGCACTCCACCGTTATTGTTGAATGGTCAAACTTTGATCCGCTATACTGCTTCAACTCGCCAATGACTGACTCTAGTGTGGGGTCGGCTGAGTTGTACTTATCCCTGTTGGTTCCTACGGATCCCTCGGATGAATGAAAAGATCATCTTTGATATGCACTAGTCTCTCAAATGCCTCATGCCGCTTGAACTGAATGAATGCTTATTAGAGCTTTAACGAGCATCATCTTGCAAACTTTGAAGTTTTTGGGTCCTTTCTCCGTAAAATTTGCCTATCGATTCTTCTTCCACTTAGTTGTCATTTCCAAGTAGGTTCACATCACTTCTGCTTTCGATTGACATTCTGTTGGGAAATGAAGCGGACAATCTACTCTCAACAGCACTGATCACCATTGATGAGGATTTAACAACTATTGTCTTCCCTTAGGTTTCTTCGAAGGGCCTTTGAAGCTATGCAGAGCTCCTCTGCTGGATAGATAAGAGAATTAGGGTACTCGGTTTCGCCTATTCTCTTAAGAGTTGAGAAGGCAAAGGTTACTTGACTTTGCTTGCCTCCTCGAGGGTTGTACTCCATGCATCGAGCTAGTTATTAGTTTTCGCCCGCTTTGCTCACACACATCCGAAGAACTCTAAGTGTTTGCACTCCTTGTGTTAAGTTAGCTACTGTGATTCACATTCTCAATGCCATCGAACTTCTGAAATGCAAGAAGTTTTCACCCCAACTTAGAGCAAGTCTCTAATAGTTTTGGCCAAGGTATGCAATATCGTACCATACCGGTATTTCGAGGTTGGATCGGTACGGTACGGTACCGTGTACCGCTCGGTACACTAGGGCGTATCGAGTGATTTTAAATATTTTTTCCTCATACCGTAGCATTGTAGCACTGTAGCTCGTTCCGTTCAGTAGCGAGCGGTCCGCGTATCGGTATGCCATCGGACCGGTACGTACCATCCGTACCGGGTGATACTATTCGAAATTGCATACCATGGTTTTGGCCACCTTTGGGATTGTACCATCTTCTTTATCATCTCTATCGCCTATTCCTCTGAGTAGCAAAGGTACAATGCCACGTACTGCCTACTTCATTCCTTGGTTGAGCACTCTTGCATCGATCTGAAGTCCTCCACTCTTGATAAGAAGCTCATTGACACCGATCTTACAAAGTTCCTTGGTCTTTGCCCGTCAGCCTTGTCTCGGTACTTAGAGTTTGCTTCTGCATTCTCCACCTCCTCAGCCCCTTTCATGACCAAGCGCTCTCCCTCCATAAGAGCAAAGGATCGATGATTCCACGGAAGTCTCACCTCTGCGGTACCATAACGCTGCCATGCTCATGGCCCTACTATCTGTTACCTCGCATCTACGTCCCTTTCTTCACGACCGGTAGATCCACCTTCGCGGCACTGTGGCACTCCTCCGAGTCCACCTCTATTTTAACCGATGCTTGGTTTTGGGTAGCTAAGTCCCTCTGGACTCGTCATCGCTTCCTCGCCCCTTTTGACCACCTGCTTCAACACCTTTGTATTCTCCGAACAGTTCCCCTTAGTCGATTGATGGACAGACTATAACTCCCATGCATGGCCTCCGCCATCAATGTTGCACGGCTCGTGTTGATTCTGTTCTCCTTAGCTTCCTTTGTAACAACGTTCGCTTACTCGACCTTGTCCTTTGACTTATCGGGCTCTCTTAAGTGAATATGAATTTTGAAGTAGTCCAATTCTCCAACCACTTTGATCATACTTATGCATGACCAAGTTTCCCAATGGGACTCACTAGTACTTGCATTCGAAATTCTCTCTCGGCGGTACACAACCCCCATATGCTGATGAACAAAGTTTTCATCCGATACAAAATTCGGTGCACGCACGGAAGACCCGCCTCTGCAGTAACATGGCATTCACTCCTTGAATCCATAACCCTTCTTGCTGTCGTGTTGTTCACCGAAGTGGAGCTCTCAATCATACCTTTGTATGATCTAGTCCATCGCGGGTCTAGTTTCATGTGTATCGCATTGTCATAAACTGTTCCACCACGATCTACTGCACCATGTCGCCTCTTGATAGCATCTCCATTACATTCTGATTATTGTGAGATGAACTTGGATTGCGATCTCTCCATGTGTGGCCTCTGCTAGCACATCATAAAGCCTCTTCCACCTTTGATTATGTTCACTCCTTTGAGGATCGACTTTCGTCCACCCGCTCTCAGGTCACACCCAAACGAAGCAAAGCTCTAGGACAGTCCATCACCTAGCAGCTTCGGAATCCACTGACTTTGCTGAAATTAGTGCACCATTATCTGGATCCTGGGCCTCTACTCCGACCAACACAATCTCCACTGTGCATCGCTTCCTTTATTGCAACTCGAATGACAACACTGTAGCGTATTCTTCAAGAGTACCCACCTCCACATCCTCTTGCTTCGTGTCAAGGCCTTCTGACTCCAACTTCGCCTCCTCAAGTTGAGTTGTCTTAGTTCCTCCGTCAAATGCTTCTTTGAGATAAGGTGCATGTGCCTTAAAGCTCCCTTTGTCTTTGACACCATGCAAGACGAGTCTACTCTATCAGAATAAGAAACCGATGGAACAACATGATCCCGCTCTTACCTCTGCAAAAGTTCATATCCTTGACTTCTGTCTAAGGAAAGCTTTGTGCTTCCGCTCCATGTTTCATCTTTTATGCTGACTCCCTCCCTTCATATGGCTTAGGTACTTCAACTTACACCCAAGTTGCTGCATTCTTCGATTTGCATCAAGTTGATGATGGCCCACGCCAACCATTCCACGAGTCAACCCTTCGTTGAGTCTGACCTCTATATCGGCTCCAAGTGTGCCTTCACTTGTGTCGCCTTAGATTGCTCCCCCACTTGATCTCGCAATGCATCCACCAATGCATTACCTCATGCAAGATCATACAACGACTCCTCGCCACTCGCTCAGTCCGTTGAGCTTTGTGGAGTTGTTGTCTTGAGATACTCATCAATATATGCGGTCCGTTGCATATGATTCTCCCTTTAGAGAACCGAGACTTATCTCTCTTAGATATTTGTCCCGTTGGAGCAACTTCTTTCTTCGCATCCTTTTCTCTGGAAATTTTGGAGACCACCATCCCCTTTGACTATTTCGCCTTGCCGAACAAACTGTGCATTGTTCTGCCCCCGCAAACACACTTGCTAGATTGCGTCTCCTCACCAATACAGCCCCCGCTGCACCCCTCAAGGCCTAGCAACACGCTGAACTCGTTGCACACTTCAGCCTCCTACGGAAGTATCCTTCTCATGCCGAAGAGAAAGTTTCAATGCTCCACGATAACGAGTTTCAGTCACCTTGGGATGGCCATAAACGTTCCATCGTCCGCATACAAGCCCTTGCATAAGTACCGAATTCTTCGAATTAGCAATTTCCCTCACCTCTGTGAGCTTTGCACAACTCTTTTGGTCATTAAGCAACCCATTTCACTTTGTACAGTCTTATCCTCTACCAAGTGCCCCGCTTGCCTTGAGCACCGTCAAGTATGGTTGCCAACGTCGAGTCGTAGCTCGAACTCAGCCATCCCAACCTTTGTACGCTACGCATTCTTCCCAACTTGCTTATCCTCGTGGTGCCTCTCGCGCGAAGGATTGGCCATTCCTTTAAATGCCAATCTCACATACCCGCTCCTTTGAACGACTCCTTTCCCTACATCTCTATACCGGTTTCCCCCAAACAATCGCGCGTGCTAGCTGCCCTCAACACAGCCCCGCTAGGTCCCCCATGTTTCCCTGCTAAGTGTTTCTAAGTGTATTTGTCCTGCTCTGATACCATAATGTGACGAACCAAACTAGTTTTGCCTAAGTCGTACGGCACCCTTGCGTGTCCATTCGCAAAGGTCGGCCTCCCCAAAACCTCATATGGTCTCTTAGGACCTACAAAAGAGAAAATAGGTTAGAGAAAACGTTTTACTCAGGATCCATAAGCAACCATTTTGGTAAACATTTCATAACCAATGTAAATTATAAACATAGACTTCACAAGCTCTAAACGATCGCACAACAAAGGGTAAAAAATGGTCCACTACAGACAGAAATACCCACGAGTGTCCACATGACACGACTTTTGTTTACTAGCCTAAAACGGCCACCAAGGCCAATCAAAATAAGGCTGCTAAGCTTACTATCAGCCATTTACATATTGTACAAAGCATGAATAAAACCGAAAGACACAAACATATATGAGCATTACATCAAACACCCCGTTTATAATTTTGTCCGTGACACAGATGGGACAACAATTGAACCACAAGTATATACAGGTAAGGTGAAAGAGGATCACCTTACCTAATACCTCGGGCCCCCTTGAAAGATTGTAAAGGGACCCCATTGATAAGAACAACATACTCAGGTAAGGACATACAACTATAAATCCAAGAAATGAAAGTTTCAAGAAAATTAAAAGCCTTTAAAGCCCAAACAATGGCATCCCAAGACAATCTCTCGTATGCCTTTACAAGATCAACCTTAACAATAATTAAAGGATTCTTTCCTTTATATTTAAAGGAAGGAATGTGCCACTTCCTAGGCTACTAGGATATTATCTTGAATGCTTCATGAAGGAAGAAAAGCAGAATGCTCCATAGCAATAAGATTTGGCATGAAACCTTTAAACCCATTTACAAGTACCGTGGCCAAAATACAATAAATGACATTACAAAGAGAAATTGATCGAAAATCTTTCACAAATAGGATTCGCATATTTAGGAATAAACATAATGTGTTTTTGAACCCAAGAAAAATGCAAGACAGAAGTATCATGAAAATGATTAAAGAAAATCCGCAATGCACCAAAAATAGTATCTTAACAACCCCTATAAAATTTAACTGTAAGACCATCAGGACCGGGACTCTTCCTATAGCCTATCGATCTAACAACCTATCAAATCTCATTTCTATCAAAGGCTTTAGTCAGAAAATGGCGATGTGAACTATCAATGCCCTAGAAGACAGGTCGAGAAATATCAATTCTAGGGATACCAAAGGGAGCATTCTAATGATCTTAATAGAAGTTCACAAAGCTAGCCATAATATCCTTGGGCTAGTCAAACATGGAGTCATTAACCATAATGGACTGGATGCGGTTACTACGGGCACGAGCAATGACCAAAGAGTAATAATACCTAGTATTATGATCGTCATCCGATACCCATTTGGTTTTGGAAAGAACCCACCATTTAAGGTTCAACAGAAGAATTATAGCTTGAAAGTGGTTATGTAAGGAGATCAAATATCTGGCCTCCTCACCAAACAGACTAGACGAGGTTTCTTTTAGTTCTAGGGAAGAGATGACCTGTTACAGTCGATCAACTTGGGCATTAGGGTCTCCAAATCTTGTCCAGTTCCACCTAGATAAGTCACACCTAAGCTTCCTAAGGTTATAAGAAAAGGAGGCAGAAAGCATAGTAGGGCAAATATAGGAGGACCAGCTATTCATAACAACATCATGGAAAACCACATTTTTAATCCAAAAGTTCTGAAAATGAAACAAGTGTTTAGGATTCATGCAGGAATCCTTAACATGCAAAAGAATTAAATAGTGATCCGAAAAGACCCGAGTCATATGAGAAATCGAGGAATCACCAAACTTCCAAAGCCAACAAGAATTGGAAAAATCCCTATCAAGTCTAACCAAAACTTTGGCCAACCCTGCCGATTATTAGACCAGGTAAACCTCCGTCTAGAAAATCCAAGATCCATCAAACCCGAATTATGAATAAAGTCATGAAAACACCGAATAGCATAATTAACCGAGAAAACCAAACCCCCTTGCTTGTCGTGAGCATCAAGTAAGCAGTTGAAATCACTAATAAGACACCATGGGACAACGGATAAATCCACAGAAGCTAGAGAATTCCAAAACACATTACGTAAAATCGAAATAACATTAGTATAGATGACCGAAATCAACCAAGGTGAACTATTTTTAAGCTAAATCGCAGCATACATACATTAAGCATGAGACGATATCACCTAGACTTGTACCATAGTGGTGTGCCAAGCCGAAATGATACCCCTAGATGCCCCAACCACTGACTGAGCAAAACTGTCCTGGCACTGCCCTAGAGAGCGAATGACCGCCTTCGACCGCACCTCATCAGCATGAATTTCCTGCAGTAATATTAAATCAGGTTAGTCCAAAACCAGCAAAAATTCCAAAAAATCACAAACTGGGCAGCACTTGGCCCCCGTACAGTTCCAAGTAAAAACTTTCATTAAGAAGAAGATGGGTGAGAGCCAGAACTACTCCCCTTAACAGCGTGCACAAACTCCACCAGCTCAGTCAGCACATTACGTCGACAATGGACACAGGTGTTTATAGATTTAAAATGGGCAACCACCGCCTTAGCCCTAAGAGTCACTACAGTCTTGGGATGTTTCAGCACAGCAACTTCTTGCAGAAGAGTGTCATTCGGTGAGTCTTCGGGTTTATCTGAAGGACCACCACCCTCCTCCCTCCTCGACTCCGGAAGGCCCTAGAGGATGGGGCCAACCTTATTCGCCAAGGACAAGAGGGGGGAGGCTTCAAAAGCAGGGGCCACCATCAGATCCACTTCTTCGGTCATCGAGGGAGGACGAGGGACAACCTCAGGAGGTGTAGGAGAGGAGACCTTAGGTGATATCACTTCAATCCGCTCTCCCCAAGCCATCAACGCAAGAGGAGGGGCGGTAGGAGAAGCCTTGAAAAGTAGAGTCATTATAGGAGCCACCATGATTGAGGCAACAAGGCTAAGATCTTCACCGTTGATAGGAAGATCAGTTGGCACCATCTTAGACCTTTCAAAATCACATACCTCCATAGAAAGGTTTGACACAACAAGAGCAACGATATCAATTAATGTGGCATCTCCCGAGGAGCCCTTGGCAGGAATCAATGGATCAAAAGCATGTGTGAATCACGTGAATCCAAATCCCGAGGTAGAGGAGGACCCAACTGTCACGGACTTAGCTGGTTTTGCCTAAGTTGTGAGGCACCCTTGCGTGTTCGTCCACAAAGGTCAGTCTCCCCGAAACCTCTCATGGTCCTTTAGGACCTACAAAAGAGAAAACGGATTAGAGAAAGTGCCTCACTCGGGATCCACAAGCAAATATTTCAAAAAACAATTCATAGCCAATACAAATTACAAACAAACTTTACAAGCTCTGAATGGTTGCACAACAAAGGGGTAAAATGGTCCACTACAGACAGAATATCTCTCACAAGTGTCCACATGACATAACTTTTATTTACAAGCCTAAAATGAGGTTGTTAAGCCTTCGACCGTCCCTCTACATGCTGTGCAAAACATGAACATACCAAAAGACACGGACATACATAAGTCTTACATCCAACATCCTGTTTAGAAGTTTATCCGTGACATTCTCTCCCACTCATTCCTTCGACGTCCTCGTCGAAGCCTTTGCCGACACTGCAACTCCTCGCCTTTTTTGAGTCTTCAATCTTTTGCTCCAGCTGCAATGTGCCTCTTGGCTTCCAGCTGCTCTCCATTGCTGTTGTTGAGTGGTCGAACTTTTGATCTGTCATGCTGCTTCAACTCGCCAATGACTTTAACTCTAATGTGGGGTTTGCTGAGTTGTGTTGATCCCTACTAGTTCCTGCGGATCCTTCAGATGAAAGAAAAGACCATCCTTACTATGCACCAGTCTCTTAAATACCTTATGCTGCTTGAACTGGGTGGATGCTTGTTGGAGCTTTAACGAGCACCGCCTTGCAAACTTTTAAAGTTTTTGGATCCTTCCTCCACAAAATTTGTCACTTCCAAGTAGGTTCGCATCACTCCTGCTTTCGATTGATATTCCGTTGGGAAATGAAGCGGACAATCTACTCTCAGTAGCACTGATCACCATTGGTGAGGATTTGACAACTATTGTTTTCTATTATCTTCAAAGGGCCTATGAACTTGTGCAGAGCTCCTCTGCTGGATAGATAAGAGAATTGGGATACTCGGTTTCACCCATTCTCTTAAGAGTTGAGAAGGCAAAGGTTACTTGACTTCGCCTTTTTCCTCGAGAGTTGTACTTCATGCATCGAATTGGTTACTAGCATTCGCCTGCTCTTTGCTCACACTTCTGAAGCACTTAAAGTTTTTACACTCCTTGCGTTGAGTTAGTTACTGTGATTCACCTTCTCAATGCCATCGAACTTCTGGAATGCAAGAAGTTTTCACCCCAACTTGGAGTAAGTCTCTAATAGATTTGGTCACTTCTGGGATTATACCATCTTCTCCATCATCTTTGTTGCCTATTCCACTGAGTAGCTAAGGTACAACACCGTGTACTGCCTGCTTCATTCCTTGGTCGTGCACTTTTGCATCGACCCAAAGTCCTTCACTTTCGACTACCTTGATGAAAAGCTCATTGACACCGGTCTTACGAAATTCCCTGGCCTCTACCCTTCAGCCTTGTCTCGGTACTTGGAGTTTGCCTCTACATTCTCCACCTCCTCGGCCCCTTTCACGACTAAGCGCTCTCCCTCCATAAGAGCAAGGGATCGATAACTTCACGGAAGTCCCGCCTCTGCGATACCATGGAGCTACCATGCCAATGGCCCTACTATCTGTCGCCTCACATCTGCATCCCTTTCTTCACAATCGATAGATTTGCCTTTGTAGCACCGTGACACTCCTCCGAATCCACCTCCATTCTAACCGATGCTTGGTTTTTGGGTAGTTAAGTCCCTTTGGACTAGTCGTCACTTCCTCGCCCCTTTTGACCTTCTCCTTCAACCTCTCTGTGTTCTCCAAGCAGTTCCCCTTGGTCGATGGAAAGATAGACTACAAGTCCTATGCATGGTCTCTACCATCATATTATAGGGTTTGCACCGATTCTGTTCTCCTTAGATTCCATGGTAGCAACGTTCGCTTACTCGGCCTTGTCCTATGACTTGTCGGACTCCCTTAAGCGAATATGAGCTCTGGAGCAGTCTAAATCTCCAGCTGCTCTGATCATACCTCTGCATGATCAAGTCCCTCCTATGGGACTCACTGGTACTTGCATTCGAACTTTTCCCTCGGTGGTACACAGCCCTCATATGATGATGACCAAGGCTTTCATCCGATATAAAATTCGATGCACGCACGGAAGACCCGCCTCTACGGTACCATGGCTTTTACTCGAATCCATAGCCCTTCTTGTCGTCATATTGTTCACCGAATTGGAGCTCCCAACAGCTCCCGATCATACCTCTGTATAATGTAGTCCCTCACGGGACTCTATTTGTGTGTATTGCATTGCCACGAACTGTTCCACCACGATCCGCTGCACCATGTCACCTCCTGGTGACATCTCCATTGCATTCTAATTCTTGTAAGATGAACTCGGATTGTGATCCCTCCATGTGTGGCCTCTGCCAACACATCACAGGGCTTCTTTCACCTTCGATTGTGTTCGCTCCTTTTGGCAATCGACCTTCGTCCACCCGCTCTTGGGTCACACCTAGACAAAGTACCGGTCTAGGACAGTCCATTGCCTAGTAGCTCCTGAAATCCACCGACTTCGCTAAAATTGGTGCACCATTGTTTGGATCCTGGGCCTCTGCCCCTATCAGCACAATCTCCGCTGCGCACCGCTCCCTTCATGGCAACTTAAATAGCAGCACTATGACAAATTCTTCAAGAGTACCCACCTCCGCGTCCTCTTGCCCCGTGCCAAGGCCTTCTAAACCCAACTTCACCTCTGCAAGTTGAGTCGCCTCAGTTCCTCCGTCAAATGCTTCTCTAAGGTAAGGTGCATATGCCTCGAAGCTCCCTTCATCTTTGGCACCATACAAAATGAACCCTCTCCATCAGAATAAGGGATCCATGGAACGATATGATCCCGCTCTTGCCTCTGCAAGAGTTCATGTCCTTGGCCTCTGTCAAAGGAAAGCTTTGTGCCTCCGCTCCATATCTCATCTTCTATGTCGGCTCCCTTCATGCGACTTGGGTGCTTCGCCAAGTTACACCCAAGTTACTTCGCTCCTCGTTTTGTATTGAGTTGATGGTGGCCCTCGCACCCACCATTCCACGGGTCAGCCCTCCATTGAGTCTGATCTCCATATCGACTCCAAATATGCTTTCACTTATGTTGCCTTGGATCGCTCCCCCACTTGATCTTGCAATGCATTCCCTAATGCATTATCTCAAGCAAGATCATACGACGACTCCTCGCCGCTTGCTCGGTCCATTGAGGTATTCCTCCTCAACATGTGCGGTCCGTTGCACATGGTTCTTCCTCTGAAGAGTCGGGACTTATCCTTCCTGGATAACTGTCCCGTTGGAGCAACTTCTCTTTTCGCTTCCTTATCTCTGAAAAGTTTCGGAGACCACTATCCCCTTTAGACTACTCCGTCATGCTGAATAAACCGTGCATTGTCCCGTCCCCACAAACGCACTTGCTAGATTGCGACTCCACATCAATACAGTCCCCACTGCATCCCTCAAGGCCTAGCAACATGCTAAACTCGCTGCACACTTCAACCTCCTACGGATGTATCATTCACATGCTGAAAAGAAAGTTTCAATGCTCCATGGTGCCGAGTTTCAATCGCCTTGGGATGGCCACGAACACTCCATCGTTCGTATACAAGCCTTTGCATGAGTATCGAATTCTTCGAGTTAGCAATTCCCCTCACCTCTGTGAGCTTTGCACAACTCTTTCGGTCGCTGAACAACTCATTCCATCTTACATTGTCTCATCCTTTATCAAGCGCCTCGCTTGCCTTGAGCAACATCAAGTATGGTTGCCAACGTTGAGTCGTAGCTCAAACTCAACTATCCCAACCTTTATGCGCTACGCATTCTTCCCAGCTTGCTTGTCTTCGTGGTACCTCTTGCGCGAAGGGTTGGCCATTCCTTTGAATGCCAATCTCAGATGTTCGCTCCTCTAAGCAACTCATTTTCCCTACATCTCCATGCCCGTTTTCCCCTAAACGATCGCGCGTGCTAGCTGTCCTCAATGCAGCCCCGCTAGGTCCCCCACGTTTACATGCCAAGTATTTTTATGAGTGCTTGTCCCGCTCTGATACCATCTGTCACGGACTTAGCTGGTTTTGCCTAAGTCGTGCGGCACCATTGTGTGTCCATCCGCAAAGGTCAGCCTCCCCGAAACCTCTCATGGTCCCTTAGGACCTACAAAAGAGAAAACGAGTTAGAGAAAGCACCTCACACGGGATCCATAAGCAAACATTTCAGAAAACACTTCATAGCCAATGCAAATTACAAACAGACTTTACAAGCTCTGAACGGTACACAACAAAGGGGTAAAATGGTCCACTACAGACAGAATATCTCTTACAAGTGTCCATATGACAACCTTTATTTACAAGCCTAAAATGAGGTTGTTAAGCCTTCGACCGTTCCTCTACATGCTGTGCAAAGCATGAACATACCAAAAGACACAGACATACATAAGCCTTACATCCAACATCCTGTTTAGAAGTTTGTCTGTGACACAACGGCATCGAGCGCCTCTCGGATTCCCTCCCTTGTTCCGGCTTGGTTCGACCACCGTGCCATAGGCCTTTCCGACGAATGATCAACTAATACTTCTCAACCTTAATCCAAGGGCCAACAGATCGATATCCAAGCACGAGGGCAAGTCATCTTTCGAGGTGGTAAAGCCATCCAACCCAAAAGGGGGTTGTTCCACCTCTCTCCAGAGATCAACCCCTTAGGAGGAAACCGACAAAACAAGGAAGGAAGTCCAAGAGGGGTTCAAAACCAGAGGGCACGCTTCAACTTTATGCCCAACACAACCACAGTTGAAGCACACCGCTGAAAGATTCTCATAGGAGATAGTCTGAAAGATGCCTTCCTTAGGTCTTCTGAGCCAACACACACACACAAACACCGCAACCCCCCCACCCCTCTCACATAACACCCTCTCTCCATCGATAAGGAACGTTCATTAATCTATAGGGGGCGAGGCCAGGTGAGTGACACACTCATGATTCCAAAATTCAAGCAAATGAATTGAACCCAGATCGGAACCAAGGGGATCCTCTCGGTGAGAGGCTGGAAATTGGCTCTCTAAGGGAGCCAAGAAACCCCACAAGAGAGCCAGAAGTCATGATCGAAGAAGGGGGAGGCAAGAGACTAGAAAGGTCGAAGAGATGGGTGGATTTGAGGGCCTGTTTTCTCCCCATCACCCTAGAAAACCAAAGCATCATTCTCTAGTAGTAAAGAAGAGAGCATCACTCTACACTCCACCTTAATATTCTCATCTTAACGGCACTAAATTTTTGTACATGTTGTTTTCTATTTATCTGATGCTCTAACTCATAAATGTGACAAAAATCTTACAATTATCTTACTAAAACTTCTTTTTAATCTAAATGGAACATGATGATAGTACAAAATTCCCAAGGGAAGCCAATTTCTTAATAAAACAAATGTTTTTAATTATGCAACAGGTATTAAGGAGAGTTAAGCGTGAAGCAAGTACAATTTCAATTTTCCTGTTTTTGTTAATGATGCCACATGAGGAAATCACCAAGCTTTGCAACTGATAAGATTCATCAAGCTTGTGACACTCTGGTAACAGAAGCAGAAATGAAAATGAGATATTACATTCAAGGTGATTAAAACAATAGCTTGTGAATTGGATGTACATCAAGAATAACTATATATGGAAGATG
This sequence comes from Musa balbisiana, assembly GCA_004837865.1. Classification (NCBI taxonomy): domain Eukaryota; kingdom Viridiplantae; phylum Streptophyta; class Magnoliopsida; order Zingiberales; family Musaceae; genus Musa; species Musa balbisiana. The sequence goes on along the minus strand of CM017192.1, from coordinate 32,971,084 downwards.
GAGCAATGCATAACATCACAAGAAGACAAATAGAAATAACAGATCTTAATCATTTATCCAAAATAACCATCTGAAAGAATATCAAAGCAATCTAATTTGTCCACAATGCAAATTTTGTTTTCTTACAATTAAACAGTGTATTATCACCTCCCCACTCCAGCTAAGATAATTGTTAAATCCTTTTAAATGCATAAGTAGATCCACCTTACCTCAATGGAACACCTTGCAGCAATAGTGTATAGAACAACTAGGCATGTTGGTCTGGGATATCATGTAGCTGGTCCTGCTCAGTCTGACTGTTTCATTCATTGCCAACAATGTCAGATGGCTATTTTCTGATGCAGAAACTTCAAACTTTGCAACTTACATCTATGTTAAGTCGACATCTGACAATGACTGTTGCATCAATTGAAAGAATGTCTACAAATGGTAATTTTCTGATGCAAATACATCCAGTTTGAAGCTTACCACATCTAACCACATATATCCTGCATGATCAGTGAGCCCTTAACTCATTATTTATTATGGATGTTAGATCTTAGGTGAACCATCACCTAGATGAACAATACATCAATTGTAGTTCGTTTCTAGTGTTGTTCAATCACCATTTGTCCCCGCAGCTGCAAGTTCCATCTTTAAAATGGTGATAGAAGCACCCATCTGTTATAAAGATATCTCGGTCCTCAATTTTGCTTATAAATTTAATTGATGAGTGGCAGTCAATGCACATCCGGACATTCTTGGAGACACGTATAGGGATGTTAGCACGCAAAGAGATAATGCCTAGACATACTGCAAGCTTTTCAGTGTGGTAACAAGTGAAGGGATCAACTTCTCCTTGATCACAGAACACAATATTCTGAGGAACATACCCACCCTTCGACATTCCATCAGCTAACTTGTTCCACATGGCCAGAATTGTCTCCATTTCAGGATGGGTGCTATCTCCAGATTTAAAGGAGTGGATGGCACTGCCTATTTCTATCCAGCTACATATGTCAACCATCTTTAACCCCTGATCCCTCAGTGCATTCCTCATGGTACTAGCAGAATCCCACAACCCGGACATGGCAAAGATGTTATAGAGCACTATGCGATTCGAAGCATTTTGAGGTTCTAACTCAAAAAGTGCCCTTGCTGCCGTTTCTCCTATCTCATAATTTGAATGTAGTCTACATGCTTTAAGAAGAGTAGCCCACAGGCAAGCATCAGGTCTGAATGGAATTCTTCTGATGAGATCCAGAGACTCCTCCAGTAAACCTGCAGTACCCAACATATCAACCATGCAGGTAAAGTGCTCCAAGGTGGGAGAAACTCCAAAAAAATCCTCCATCATTTTAAAAAGCTTCCAGCCTTCATCTACAAAACCTTCTTGGTTGCATGCCGAAAGGATTGCAGTAAAAGTAATATGGTCTGGCTTGATACCAGATTGTTGCATTTGTTTAAACAAGCTTAGGGCATCCATAGTCATTCTGTGGAGTGAATAACCAGCCATCATCGCGTTCCATATTACCAAGTCCTTTTCAATTACACAGTCAAACACTAATTTAGCATCTTTAATACTACCACATTTTGCATACATATTTATCAGGGTGCTTGCTAAAGTAAGAGGACAGCCATCAGGTCTGCCCTTTTCAATGTGGCTATGCAATTCTCTGCCCAACCTCAGAGCCATTATGTTGCTGCAAGACAACAGTAGGATCATCAATGTAATAGAACTAGGAACAAAGTTCTGCTCTAACATTTCCAAATATAGCTTCAAAGCAGCTTCTGGATGCTCATTATGATTGTGACCTGCCATGAGTACATTCCAAGACACTACATTTTTGTCTTTCATTCCATGAAAAACCTTGGTAGCAGAAGACATGTCACAACATTTCGCATACATGTCAACCAATGCACTTGAAACAAAGACATTAGACTCAAAACTATTTCGCAAAATGAAGCCATGAACTTCCTTTCCAAAATGATGTAACTTAAGGTCTGCGCAGACTGAGAGAATAGAATTAATGGTTACAGCATTAGGTTGGATTATCACATCCAACATGCCAATCAGAACGCTAGAACATCTTGTGCTGAACGATTTTGGCAATTGCATCTCTCGAAACAAATCCAATGCCTCATCATTAAGACCAGAATGATGGAAGCCAGATGTTAGTGCATTCATAGAAACAACATTGGGCTTCAAACCCTTCTGAATAATTTCAAACAAAAACTTAAAGGCCTCATCTTTTCGGCCCCTTCTTGCATAAGCAGCAATAAATGTATTGTAGGTGATCACATTAGGCACAAATCCATCTTTCTGCATCAAATCAAGAAGATCCAGGGCCTCACTCATCTTATCCTCATCAGCATATGCTGCAATCAGTGCATTCCACACAGGCACATTCCTATTCTCCAGATCAGCAAACACCCTCTCTGCAAAACCACTCTTTCCGCACTTGAGATACATATCAATCAAAGACCCACCCAGGAAAACGTTCATCTTCATTCCATTCCTTATCACATATGAATGCAATTCCTGCCCAAGATTCAAAGCCGTCAGGCCCGAGCAAGCAGGAAGAATGCTTGCTATCGTGACAGCATTTGGTTTCTCATGCAAGCACATTTGTCTGAAAATTTCCAGTGCATCATCAAAGCACCCTTTCTGAACAAGACCAGACACAACTCCATTCCAAGAATTGGTGCCTGGCTGAAGCCCATTTTCTCGCAACTCGTCCAAGAGGAGAAGGGCCATGCCGGTCTCCCCGTTCCGAGCAAACCCAGAAATCAACGCGTTCCACGATATCAGATCCGGTCGAACCCCATTCTCCCTCATCGACTGAAACATCGCTTGCGCCACATCCAGCAACCCAGCGTCAGCATAGGCATTGACGAGTGCGGTCCACGAGACGACATCCCTTACGGGCATCCGATCAAAGACCCCGCGCGCTGAGGTGATATCTCCGCACTTGGAATACATGTCAACAAGAGAATTTCCGACGACTATGTCGACCTCCAGCGGAGCAGTAATCACATACCCATGGACGGTTGCGGCAGTTCCCCAGTCCCGCAGCTTGGAGCAGGCCTTGAGGATCTTCGGCAGGAGGAACCTATCAGGCGTGGCACCGTCCGCGATCATGGAGGCGAGCACGGAGATCACGTCGCTCCACCGCTGCGACCGGCAATGGGAACTGATGAGCTTGGCGTAGGAGCGGGCTTTGCTGTGGGGCGTTTCGTCGAACGGGTCGGCGACTTTGGGGAGATATCGAGAATTGAAGGTAGACGTGGCTTGCGCAGTGCATTGTGGACTCGAATGGGTCGTCGGGATTCTGGAGGGGAGGCGGTGAAGAGGTGAGAGGGATTTGGCTTGGAGGAGAGAGGGAAGGATGGGGAGAGAGGAGTTGGAGGTGGAAGCAGAAGGAATGGCGCAGCAACAGCAAGATGACATTTCTTTTGCCCTTCTTTACCCCAAAGACCGAGACTTGAAGCCGCTGCAGGTTTAAAAGGATCCGCCTATAACCCAAAGCAGATCTTTGTCTGAGAGACCAAACACAGCAGCGAGGCCGATCAACGATGTCAAGATCGCAGATTTTGTGGACCCCGGAGGTAGTAGACATATGAAGGGCTCACTATCCTGTTTGGTAGCTTGCCTAAACACAGGATTCGGTTTCCATGGACCACATCAACCCTGAAGGTTTAAATGGGTGATATTGGGGGCAGGGGGACTCGGTCCCAAAAGATTATGTAAGCACACGTGTCGCCATAAGAAACAATCACAGATAGATTACGCACGCAAATAACGGCTCAGATCATCCCACGTCTCCCACAAATATATCCCCATTAAATAAAGGGATCGAGGCCAATAAAAAGAGACGTAGTGAAGGAGATCGAGGCCAAGAAAAGAGGAACCCTAACCCTCGAATCAGGTGCAGGAGACCTCGAGCGCTTTCTGTCAGCACCTCGATGCCTCTGCCTGCGCCCTCGCCGATCGGTTGTTCCTAGAACTCTAGCTTCTCCAAGTGAAAGGAGAGCGGTAAGCAATGGAGCACATTACATGACGATGGAAGTAGGATCAACCTCTACTACCATTAACATTGCATTTCCATGATTGTTTCGATCGTTGGCTTGACTACTATTAGGCCTTACATGTGTATAATTGAAGGCAGTGAATATACTTGTAGAAGTTGTTAAATCACAGCTAAAGAACATGAATTTACTCTAGTGGAATAGCCACAGATAGAAGGGATGCTTGTGACTATATAAGTTGTTCTAGCATCAATGTGAGAAAGCATTATGAAGATGCGATTGAAAATAGCAAGTAAAGGTGACTCTTTGAAGCATCTAATTGCACTGAAATCATATTATAATGGCAGAGATTGGTTGCTTGGTCGGTTTGCACTTCCAATGAAGAGTAGAGGTGCAGGAATTTTATCATTCTTTTGAGGGTATGTAGATGTAAATAAGCACGAATATGGTCATGAGATGAGACTATCCGTGCATTTAGGTTTATGGAATCTATCAGGCGAAACAATTATATGCCATATTGCTAATACCAACTATATTTTATAGTGTAAGCTGGTGATTAAGACATGTCTAATATACATGTAGATTTTTATCAGCTTTATGTTAGAACCCTTGCAGATTCTAAGCTTGGGGTTGATCTCTTTAGGGGATCGGCCTCCTGGAACTCTATAAGGGTTCCTTCCTCTAAGTTGTTGCTCAAAGGCTGCAGAAAAGATTCATCTATTACTTATTAAAAGAGGATGAATACATGACTATTTATAGGGTTTCAAACCCTAACTTCTAATAGGACTCCTACTCAAGACTCCTACTCAATTAAGACTTTTACTCAAGACTCCTAATATGACTCCTACTCAAGACTCCTATTCCTTTACAACTTCTAATTCTTCTTTAAGAAATAACCTTCAAACCCTAGCCGGCCTCTTCACCTCTTTAATAAGGGTCGGCTTAGGTAGGTTTTACATGAATGCCCCTATCAATTAGGACTCTCCTAGCTAGAGTCCTAACAGACCCGTCCTCTTCAAATCAGCCTTGTCCTCGAGGCTGACAATCCATGAATTTTGGGAATTTGATCTTCAAGTCATCATAGTTCTCTCAAGTGGCACTTTCTACTGGTAAGTTCGCCCATTGTATTAGCACTTTAATAATGGGTCGTCGTCGTTGAGTCACGATCCGTCGATCAATAATGACACTCAACTGGGTCTGGAGTTCTCCTTGGGTAGTCATATTTAGTGGGTGATTTTGGACTGTCTCCAAGCACTTGTTTATCACTTCCGTCTGGCCGTCGGTTTATGGGTAATATGCCATACTCCTTTTTAATTTAGCACCCTACATATGGAAAAACTCTGTCCAAAATCTGCTCATGAAGATGCAAGTATAATTTAGCACAAGCACAATGCGTCTCTTATAGCGTAAGTCTTTTGAGTCCCAATTGTAATGAGCCACAGAGTTTAGTGCTTCCTCCAATTTTTTTATAATCTTACTAGTCTATGGATCTTCCTGCCATTCCCTCTTAATATCCTTAAGGAAGTCACAGGTCGAAAGTGAAATGGTCGAAAATTCAGCTTGCTTGGGTAGTCGTGAAAGCGCATCTGCAACAACATTCTCTTTCCCCTTTTTGTAAGTTATTTCATAATCATATCCAAGAAGCTTTGTTATCCATTTTTGTTGCTTGGGGGAAGATATCTTCTGCTCCAAGAAATATTTTAGGCTTTTATGATCGGTTTTGATTTGAAAGCCTCGCCCGATCAAGTACGATCTTCATTTGGCCACCGCATGCACAATCGCAAGCATCTCCTTATTATAAATAGTCATTTTGAGATTGGAAGGAGATAATGCCTTATTAGTACAACACCAATTCCGACTCCGAAGGCATCGGCTTCAATAACAAAAGTCTTGCTAATGTCGAGCATTGTCGTCACTGCGACTTTATGTTCGTTGAAGGCAGTGGCGGCTTTGTTTGACCATTGGAAAGCATCTTTTTTCAGCAAAGAAGTAAGTGGTGTACTGATCTTTCTATAGTTTTTTATGAACTTACGATTGTAGCCTATTAAACCGAGAAAGCCACGTAGCAATTTTATGTTCCTCGAGGTCGGCCAATTCTGCATTGCTCCAATTTTGGAGGGATACACTGCCACATCTTCCTCTGATATGATATGCCCAATATATTCTTCCTTCTGGTGAAGAGAGCAAAAATTCATAGTGGCCGTTGTGTGTTCGAAAGGTGGTTTTCGGTATGTCTTCTTTGCACACTCATATTTGATGATACCCGGATCGAAGGTCCAGCTTTGTGAAGATTTGTGCTCCCTTTCATCTAGCAATTCATATGCTATTAGAATAAGGTATTTGTCCTTGATGGTTATGCCATTGAGGGTTTGGTAATCAATACACATTCGCCATGTTTCGTTCTTCTTTCGTACAAAGAGCACCGGTGAAGAGTAGGGGCTGCAACTTGGCTGAATAACTCCTATTTTGGGCATCTCTTTTATAATCCTTTCTATTTCATCCTTCTGCAGATATGAATATTGATATAGCCAAGTATTTGCAGGAGTTTTGCCCAGAAGAATCAGTATACAATGATCATGTCGACGGGCAAGAGGTAGGTTGCGCGATTCGTCAAATATATTTGAAAATTTAGCAAGCAAAGAAAGTAGGTTTGGATGTTCAAATTCTATTGGCTCTCCCTTAGTTTGCTGCTTAAGTCGTACCAAAAAGCCGCTGCATGCTTTATGCAAAACCTTCTCCATTTGTTGTGTGCAAATCGTCATTACGTCGCCCCCACGTTTCCTGTGTAGAATCACATGTTTTCTTTTACTGTAAAATCTCAAAATTAGTTTCATAAAATTTCAGGAAACATCACCTAATGTCATCAACCATTTAATTCTGAGCATGGCCTTATGATCATCAAGAGGGAGGAGGAAGAAATCTGTAATTATCTCTTGTTCCTGCAGTAATAGTTTCTCCCGTGGGCGCCTATGATCACACTTCAAAATCCGTCCGTCGGTGAACTTGACGTCAAACCTACTATAATACTTAATAAGTAAGGCCATCCGGATAGCAACTTTACTATCTAGGAAGTTATTAGTGCTGCCCGTGTCGATGAGAACAGTGATCGATTGTTGTTTGAGAAGGCCTTCAACTTTCAACGTTTGCAGGTTTGAGTAGCCGGCTAGTGCATGCATCATAACTTCGGTCGGTTGTGGCTCTTCTTCTGCATCTTCTTCTTTATTATCAAGGCTCTCTTCTTGATGTTCAATGACCTCTTCTTCTACTGGTTTAATCATAAGTCTCCCTTTTCTACAGTGATGCTCACGGCTCCACGGCTCGTCGCGGTGCCAACATAACTCCTTCGTAGATCGCTCCCGAAGCTATTTTCTTGTCATCATTTTTAGTGCAGGGACTAGGTTGATAGTAGAGGGGGCTAAGCGCTTTTGCATTGCAGGTCAAGAAGTGATCCTAGTCCTCCGAGCTTCATGGTTTAATCACTCCTCTTGATGTCGTGAGAAAGAGATGGCTGCCATAAGCGTGTACGGTTGTCGTGCTTTAACTTCTCCCCGGATCTCTGGCTTCAAGCCCTCAATGAAGGTCCCTAATAGCTGTTTTTGAGACCAATCACAAGTTTGATTAGATAACCTTTCAAACCTGGTTTGGTACTCCTGAACGGTAGAGATTTGTCGGATCTTTGCTACTTGTTCGTCAATGTTCTCGTAATCGGTTGGTCCCAAGCAGATCGATAGTCCTTCTTTGAATTGTCGTAATGAAAGGACTCCATGAGTATATTTAAACTAGTCAAACTACTGTATGGCATCCCCTTCAAGATGTATAGCTGCAATTTCCACCATAGATGCATCCGCAGTTTTATGATACCAAAAATATCGCTCCGCATGCGAGATCCAACCAATCAGGTCTCCTTCTTCCCATCTAGGGAAGTCCACCCTCATGCGTGGATAGTTGGGGTCGGTCATAAAGCCACCCCTCTCTTGGAAGTCATCTCTTCGAGCTTGGTGCGATTGGTTAGAGCTCTCTCCTTGATGTGATTTCTTTATGCTTGGTGGTCGGCCCAAACTGAGTTCGGTAAAGAGAATCCGATTCTTATCCTCCATTCGCGCCTCCAAGGCTTCGAATTTAGCATTAATTAACTCCTTAGATGCCATAGTATATGTCTCTAAATCTATGATGTTAATATCTCTCTTTTTTTGTCGGGTTAAAGGCAAGTATAGGTTGAGAGAAGTGATAGTCGAAAGGGTTGGTGGATTGGTGGATGTAGGCTACGGTTTAGGTTTGTTTTGCGGCTGTTTTGGGTGAAGTTTGAGGGTGTGGTTTGGTGGAGTTTTAGGGCTATGGATGAATGTTTTAGATCTGTAGTAGATGGCAGTAAAGGTTTGAAAGAAATCAGTGGAAGTTTGCTGCAGAATTGTGTTGTCTTGTAAAAGTAGAATTGTCATCGAAGAAACAATAGTTTCTCAATGAAATTTCCACTAAAAACTTAAGAGATTTGAGGAGGGAATTGAAAGCAAAACCTCAATTTATATGATAGCAAGGATGTCTAATTTAATGAAGAAAATTTTGGCAGTATAATAGCAAACAAATTGGTGCAAGTTGTGATAGCAAAATTATCGTTGAAAATTTTCAACGGTTTGCGACGAAAATTTACAATAATACAAAATCATTTTTTGAGATAAATTCTTCAATAGATCAATCTTAGATGGAAGCCAAGATGATCTATGAAGTGTATAAGAAATTTTGTTCAAAAAGATTGCAAATAGATCGGTTAAGGCAACAACATGTGGCTGAAATTTTCTGCAGCACAGATTTTTAATTATAGCAGATTGGACGTAAAAGATCAGTAGTTTATATTAAGAATTTTTCGATGAAACAAAAGGCAAATCTACTGCTAGGAAATGTCAAAGCTATAATAAAAATTTCGTAGAGATTTGGATAGAAAAAACATAGTAGCAAGATCAAACAATCTGTGCTATGCGGTCGGAATTTTACAGTGCAGATTTTCAAGTATAGTAGATTAGACGTAAAAGATCAATAGTTTATATTGAGAATTTTTTGACAAATCCAAAGGAAAATCTGCTGTTATGAAGTTTCAAAGTTGTCATAAAAATTTCATAGAGATTTGGATAGAAAAAATATAGTAGCAAGATCAAACAGGCTATGCTATGCGGTTGGAATTCTACAATGTATCTTTCGTTGTAGAGATGAAAACTTTGCGACGAAAAGTTTATGCAGCAATATAGGAACATTTTTTTTTTAGATTTTTGAATAAGGATAACTAAATTGCAGCAGCAGTAAGGTATAAAACCAGAACCTGTTGCAATTCATGGGGAGATCAAAGAATGATCTGTGGTGGTGGAGATGACGGTGGAATTTGGCGACGATCTTTTAAGCAATTGTGGGAATTGCTTTGGGCGGCTGTGAAGAGATGATGGATGGCTGTGGAAAGGCAGCGAAACGCCAAGAATGCTGCTATGATACCAAGTGTTAGAACTCTTGCAGATTCTAAGCTTAGGGTTGATCTCTTTAGGGGATCGGCCTCCTGGAACTCTATAGGGGTTCCTTCCTCCAAGTTGTTGCTCAAAGGCTGCAGAAAAGATTCATCTATTGTTTATCAAAAGAGGATGAATACATGACTATTTATAGGGTTTCTAAACCCTAACTTCTAATAGGACTCCTACTCAATTAAGACTCCTACTCAAGACTCTTATTCCTTTACAACTTCTAATTCTTCTTTAAGAAATAACCTCCAAACCCTAGTCGGTCTCTTCACCTCTTTAATAAGGGTCGGCTTAGGTAGATTTTACATGAATGCCCCTGTCAATTAGGACTCTCCTAGCTATAGTCCTAACACTTTACATTGATGAAGCAACTTGATTGCTGATTTGATGTAACTGAAGAAGAAAGTATGTTATTGTATTTATGAAATTATTATTCAAAGATCTGCGATTCTATACCATTTGTAAGAGGATGATAAGGTTGTCTCTCTTGCACATATTAAATGGCCATCTTAAGCCATTTATTATGATGTCTAACATGATGATTGCTTCTTATGGACATCATGGATACGATGACGCTTACTTACACAGCTGTTTCCTTCTTGACAAACATTCCCTCTCAAATACTATTGCAGAAAACTTAGAAACCTGCCGGATGGCTTTTCTAGTACCCTGCAGATTGGTTATTTGAGCTAACAACTTAAAGATTGTTGATATTGGGAAGATCCAAGTTATACATTGTTGGTTATATGGTAGGATGGACGATGCTATAATCAAATTTTTGTAGTCTATATTTGTGTTATAGAATCATTGCAAGCTATTGGGAAAAGCAAATATAGTGAGTTTGTTCCATTGTTTACCTAATGATGTTCGATGTTAGATCTTTGAATGTGTTGCATTCTAAACAATCATTGGCATATTATTCACCAAAAACATCTGAGTGGGCATTTGAACCTTCCAAGGACTCTGTACAAGGATTATATAATATATTGTTTGTACTTTCAAATTAGCATCATCTGAACCTGGTCATCTATTCTAATCATATGTTTCAAGTCATTCTGAAGGATATCTTATGATTGTGGCTTTACATATGGATTTTACTGTCTTGAAATGGCTGATGCGGTCATTGCTTGAGAACTTAGGTAATTTTAAGGACATTTATGACCTTGATTCTCGTCTCATCTTTAACCACCATGGATCCATGGTAACTTTGTCTCGTCCATTATGGTTTTTGCATTGTCATTGCTGCTTTTGCTGTTATGTATTGTAGAAGAACAGGGAGGTATTGTGTTTTGGTTAAGCAATGAGATGAGATTTCGTCCTGAATATATCAGAATTTGTTTGAAGCTCTTGATTGTCTTGGTCCAGTTATTAAGTTAAAAATTACCATCTCTCTCTTCCAAATTGCAAGAGGACTTTCTTCATATGTGCTGAAAATAAAAGTAACAATTCGGTTTTTTCAGAAGCTATGCTGTTCTGAGACAAAACCTCTTTGCACGCATACCTTCTTCTGTGAATATGCTGCCACCGGTTATTCCACTAGCAATGTGCCTTTTTCTTTTTGTGCACCACAGCCTGATGGAAATTATTCTCGGAATTGGAACTAATGGTAGTTGTAAATTGGTACTTTATAAACTTTTACCTTGATACTTTGAAATTCACTGAAACACTATTTGGGCTGTTGTGCGCAAATACAAAACTTGACACATTGTTTTACTTGATTATAGTAACTTACTATATTTTTTTTGCTTTGTTTTCTGCAGAGATGCTTGCAAGGCTCTGCCAAAATCTTTATATCGCGTCTTTGATCTTGCAAACTCCTTGGCCAGAGAAGAGTACGAATCCATAATAAATGGTATAATAATTCCTCATGGTGCTACTTTTACCTGGGTTAAAGGAGCACTATTATCTTGTTGATTAGAGGAGGTATCTACAGTTCTTTTGGTTGGGAATTTTCAGGACAATTTTGTAAAAGATGCTATCTTTCCTCATCAAAGTGACATTAATGCTGATCGTCTCTAAATGGGATATCTGGTGTGGATGTTTTGTGTGGGCAAATGAGAGTATCTCACTTATAATGTATACAGCTCTGACATAGGCTGGATGTTCAAGCTTGCTTAAAGATGTTACTGATGCTGCATGGGATCAGATAGCTCCGTGCTCACAGATGCACCTGAAGAGCTTTCAATTCATGATTTGAAGTCAGGGATCTCTATGACCCCTGGGGTTGAACTTTACGGCTGTTTTGACACCCTTGGAAGGGATAAGTCGATACGGAAGCCCTGATATATTTATTGACTGCGAAGCTTGGTTTCATGTAATCTTGGTAATATATCTTTTGACTTTGTTGTGCAAGTATAAACAAGTATGATCTATGGTACTTCAAAATGATGTCACAAACAGTGTCATCTCCGGTTGTAGAAGTGTTTGCCATCCCTGTGTATGTGTCTATTTCTGATCTTATTGGTTCTTGCATAACTTTTCTGTAAACAGGTTATTTATTTTTACCGTACACACTTAAAAAGATTCTTTTGATATGTGAATGCTTGCTGTAAAGCTGGTAAATTGCGCTTGTTCTTGTGTGAATCAATTAGGCTATTGGCCTCATCAGGATGGCCCAAGACTGTGACCCAGATTGGTATCAACAGGTAAAGAACTACAGTTGAAACTTCACAGTGTTCTAAAACAATGTTTAAGAACTGAGCCACGTATCATTCCGAATCAAATAAAATTAAGAAAAGAGTAGAATCATTATAGGTTATGATGAGAACTTGTTAGAGAAATCATTGCTCTCTTCTATGCTTGCAATTTCTGAAGGTAGCATTTAAGAGTCACATTGTTCCTTACATTACCTTCCTATTCTGCTCTTCCCTTGTCAATCCGGTACTGTCCTTTGTGATCTGTGCACATCACCAGCAACAAGTACCCCAAGCCACAGCTGTCTTCGTTGTTCATGGAATCAATGATGCCAAAGCATCTCTCTCTCTCTCTCTCTCTTCTGCAGCTTGCAGGCCAAGTTGATGCACGATAACATGAGCGTTGCAGCACTATTATTCTACCCATCAAACATGAGAAATGGGACTGGGGGAAGAAGGTTGACCGTACGGACGGGTCAAACCCAACATGGAGGACGCAACTCCCATCGTGACGATGGATTCCTGCACGCACTTTCCGCTTGCATGGTTAGGAACACAAGTCCTCATCTTAGATATCATATGAACACCCTTCTGTAGCACGCAAATGCACTGTGATGCATCAGCAGGCCTTCCATCACTAGCAGAGCTCGAGCTTGTCGTCTCTGCTTGGGTGGATACGAGGAGGATCGCACGGCCACCATGCATCATCGCTGTCTCTGACATGACACCGTTGCAGGATTCGCAAGACGCGGACATGCGCGCGTGGGATGCATGTCATTGCCACGTACGGCGTTGGTGTCACCGCGCCGGTGATGGGTAGCGCCTCGTGGCCCGTGACTGGGCACGACATCGGGTACAAAGCCCCTCGTGGTTGGCTGGGACTGGCGGGTCCCGGTCCCTATTGCCGAGTCATCGCAGGTCGGTTACTCTCGTGCACTCACCCACGCTCCCAGTCACCCATCAACTCACACGATGGCAAATCGTACGGTCGAGCGCACACGTGTGTGGGTTGCCTTTCCTCTGCTCGCCCGTGTAGCTGTCACATCCAATTGTACTCCTTATGGACATACGTAGAAATACATCATTTATGTACGAAACGAGATATATACATCGAAGAATATTGTACTGTAAGAATCAATCAGATCGTTAAGAGATACTCCTTCGGCATAAGTTTCATTAGTGACATCTATAAAATTAGTCAATTAAAGAATTTTTTTTAGAATAAAGAATATTCTAAAAAATATTTTCTTCTTTATAGATTGCGTGTGTCGAGTTCCGATTGATTTGAAATAATAGTTAATTGATATTTTTAAATATTAATTTCGTAATTCTACTAACCTTAAGGTCGAATGAAAAAGAATGAAGAATATTCGTGATATTTGTAACGAATATAGAACTACATCATCATCGGCATGGATTTTACTCAATCGTAAAGTTTAACAGCGATAAAAAAAAAAAAGTATATGAAGTTGGGGTATTATATAAATCATATAATTAATTAAGGATGCAACACTATAATTTCCATAAGATTATTCCTTCTCCCTCAGGAAGGAATCCAAAGCCTTTGTACTGCTTTATGATATGCTTCCAAATGCCTTTGTGAATCAAACTGCACAACTCCTTACAAAGTATTCACAATCAGCATCATTACACTAAATAACTATAGCACAACTTTGTACAAACAATAATAATGATGGAGACTGGAGCCAAAAACAAAGTCATAGTTTTTCCTTGTCTTCAGTTGTATATATTCTTAGAATCTGTTCCTGTTAATGTTTTGGATATCATCTCATCAAACATTCATTGTTGATGATCTGCGTTTGACTATCTGAAACTGTTGATCATGTGAGAGTCAGGCAGTTCCAATAGATGACCTGACTTCATACAATTTCCATATAATAGGAGTCATATATTATGTTCAATAAATTTCAAGATCTGTGTATTGGTAGCTAACTTCAGTTTGACAATAAAAGAGCTTAAAAGAAGGAAGGAAGACTCATACTGTCATTGCATCAACATGTGAACCATTTGGGAAGAAATAAAACAGGTTAATGCATAAGCTTGTGGGGTTAGATACTGTGCCTGCAATGACAATTTCCAAAGTTCTTTGAATCACACAAGGAGCTAATTTAACATGCAAAAACAAGTCTTTAATCATTGGACTCTTTGATACTCTCATACTCTGTGAGACTGCAACAAATGGATTGCATGTGGAGATGCAACTAAAGAAGAAATCTGTGGTTGATGGCATCTATCAAACACAATCACAGACTCTGGTGACAGTTAAAGAAAAGAAAGAAAGTATGTATAGGTCAAGATGTTTATGAAATCATGCCATGATATGTTTAAGATGAGCAATTTGGTTATTGAGTTCATGCTATTATCACATCCTGATATCAGCAAGCAAATACAGCATCCCTTAGCACAATCACCAGAAACAATTCTACAGCAAATAAATATAGATCTTTCTGCTTAAACCACTGCTGATGCATCAATTCCACAGAGCACACTGGATTAATTTAAGAACTAGTGATCACAATATCCCAATCATCCAATGAGTTGAAATGACAAACACCAACTATGTTTTCGGAAACCAAAATAAGTTATTTACATGCTTATGTATATTGACAGAAGGGATGTCAAATGAGCCTTGAAACTTATTAGTTGCAGCTACTGCCATTTGTGCTCACTGAGATGATGCTATGAACTCTCTTGATGAATGAATATTAGGTTGTAAATCTTGATAATGCTACTTCTTTTAGCTTATTTTCTTTGTAGCTTTTTTGATCCACTACTTCACCTCTACCTTAACAGAAATGTTTTACTACAAATAAGTCTCTTTCTCTTCCAATTTGATCGATTTCCAATTTATCAGGTTTTTGTAGAACAAAAGCATAATCAACATCTCACTGGACTTCAATTTTCTTCTTACTTGAAGAAATTGCTGAGATAACAGCAAAAAAATTAGGATGATAATAACAGCATCAACAATACTGAAACCAATAAAAAGGAACCAAAACAAGATTCATCCTATTCTTACAGCAGCAAGCTGCATCATGTACAAGAAGCAAAAGAGGTGTAGCCTCAGATATAGTTTGTGGTGTTGGATATGAATGCCAAACAAATCATCACATTCCTATGTGAATCTACTCTTGACTGGTGCAGACCACAGTAAGTGTGAATTAACACTTAGTAACTGTATAAGAAATTTCAATGAGAATCATATTCAAGCAATTAACTTTATCGACATACATATTTTCGATTGTCGCATGAATCTATGAGCAACTTGATATCATACAGTGATTATGTTTAGCCAGAGAATATGCGAGACAAAGTAGCATTGTGTTGTGATGCTATGATCTATATATATAACACACATTAATGCCTACATTGGGAGATTAGGTTAATCCAGTTAAACTAATTAGTGAGGAGTAATCTCCAAATAAACATGCAAAATAAACCATCAGTCATCATACATAGGAACATGCATTGGAAGTTTGGAAAACCATCACCCACTGATCTTATCATAAATCATATCCACCATTCAGTTCCCAAAAATGCCTGTCTCCATATGCTTATGTGTTGTTATTAACTTCACTTACATTGACTCAATGAATAGTGCATCTTTTGTCTTGTAGTATAGTTGTTATACATAAACATATAGATATGTGCACAATGTCTCAATGATTTCTCATGTTTGCATGCTTTGAAACTTCATTTTTGTTTACACCAACAACAAAAATCTATCATCAATTCAGTAGTTTCAGAAGAAAAATATTTTCCCTGTAAGTATATGAAACCTTAGAATCCATAAAACTAGCAAGCAAAGTGTACATGTTCCTTGTTACATTTGCAAGACACCACCAATGGTAAGTTAATTTGCTTGTGAGTGCACCACTTAGTTAAGGAGTCGATGGCAAATTAATGAGAAGCAAAATGCTGAATTGCATGAAAACATTATATAACAAAGTCAATCAACTTCATCTTGGATATCTATAAAGAGAAAAAAATAGAGGGAGAGAGAGAGAGAGAGAGAGAGAAAGAGTGAGAGTGAGATTGACAGATCATGAAGAGCAGTAGCTTCTGATCTGCAACAAGAATCTAAGTCTCAGCTCATAGCTCTCATCACTGAGCTCCAGACCAGAGCAAGTCGTACTGACGTCCTTTTCCTTGTTGCATACTGTTAGTAGATAAATGGATCTCGGTTGTGCAAGCCGAGAGAAGAGAGCAGAGATCTCGAGTACAGTACCGAAGCAACGAGCGAGCTCCAAACTCCAAGTACAGTACTCGCCTCCTTGCCTTAGGATTCTTAGCCACGCTAATGATAACACCGCGCTTCTTCCCACAAAACTGAGGCAAAGTAATGGCGAGGGGATGTCTCATGGAATAGTGACATAAATATAGCAATATGATGTTCCAAAGTTCAATCAGAACAGGGAAAGAGAAAGCAACATGAACTGATGATACTGATACTAATGGCTTGAAGAGAACAAAAGGCTAACACACGGATATAGCTAATACTCTCATCATATATGGATTTGGAGCTCATCTGTAGATTGGAAGAGAGAAAGGCTCGGAGGCGTATCTGCTAAGCTCCCGGTCGGTGTCATGCCGCAGCAGGTGGCGGCGGAGGGTGTTGCTGGTGCTGCGGGGGCTTCTTGCGCTTCTTCTTCTCGTAGCTGATGCCGCGGGCTTTGGACTGAGTATCGCGGACTTCACGGAGGTAGAGGCGGACGGCGCGAGCGCCGAACGGGTTGGACTCGGGCTTGCCTCCGTTCTCTTCGTAGGCGGCGCGAAGGCGGCCGATGAGGGCGTCGAGGCTGCCCCAGGCTTGGCGGAGGGGGCAGGGGCAAGGAGCCGGGGGGTTGGGGTGGCCGAAGAAGGGACACATCTGGGTGTGCACCTTTGTCTTGCCGAATTGGTCGAGGTAGCGGAGGAACTCGAGCACATGGGCGCCGCTGCACCGCGCGAGCGACAGCGGGGGACGGTGATTCTTGAGGTACTGCCCGAAGGTGTTCCAGTCGCGGCGCTTCTGTGACTCGTAGCGGCTCAACGACGGTGATGAGGAGGAGGAGGAGGAGGAGGGCGCTCCTGTGGAGGTGGCGGTGGAGGAGGACGCAACCTGCTGGGGGCTGCTGTTAAGGCCACCGCTGTTGTCGGAGTGGGGGCTATCTGGGTTAGGTATGAAGTCCATCAAAGACCGATCAAACGACCTCTCTCTCCTTGATTTGCTTGCTGCTGTTACCTTGTCTACTATTCTTGCGCCTACACAGAAGGTTAGAAGAAGACGATGATGATGATGATGAGGATGTCAAAGTGATAAAGAAGCATGCATCTGTAAGGAAGATAAAGCAGTAGCTTTGAATGGTCACGCTGATTACTTTGGATGGAGCGTAGAACGTTTCTACAAAGCCATGACAAAGCTTGAAGGAGAGAGAAAGAGCAAGGCAGATGGATATATATACACAGAGAGAGAGAGAGAGAGAGAGAGAGAGAGAGAGAGAGATGGAGTTCAGTTTAAGTATGGAATGGTTACCTTTAGGGCTGCAGCTGATCTGTTGTCAGAAGCGAGGAAGGGTTGGAACACTCAACAAGCAGAGGTCCTGACAGATTTAAGTAGATCACAGGTTAGTAGAAAAGAGAAGGTGAGGGAGATCAAAAGAAGAAGAGAGAAAGGTGGAAGCCTCACTGGTTTGATTCCTCACACCCCCTGGTGGTAGGTGAAAAGATTCTGAGAGAGAGTGAAAGAGAAAGAATTTAGGGGGATTACATGCTTCTGAGTGTAGAGAGAAAGCTCCCTAGCTGTGGAGATGTTGTTTGGTCTAAAAGGGCAGGATGATCCTGGTTTTCTGGTGTTGCACAAGTGAAACAAGAGAGAGAGAGAGAGAGAGAGAGAGAGAGAGAAAGAAGGGTTTTTATCTTGTGTGAAGGGAGACAAGGAGACAGTGGTATGAAATGTGATGTGACATGATAAAAAAAAAATCTAAGTTGGGTGAGGAGGTGACTATTTGTAGCAGCAGCAGACTTAAATCAAAAGGAATAAGGTTTTCTTTCTCATTATTAATCATGTTTTTTCTACTCAATATAGTTTATTACAAATCTACAATCTTTTTTTTGTTAATGAGGGAAGGATAAATAAAGCTAATGCCTACCTAACTCATGAGAACAACCATTTCCTCTTTGAAGTTGGCTATATTATTTTTGTTCATAGCCATTGAGCTCTAATAAAAATTAATATCATTGATCAAATAAAAAAATCTTAATGTTATCAATTATAATTGACCAACCACTGTGTATTTACTGTTAACTCTTTTCCATTGATGTGCCAAACTCCAAAACAAATAGCACTGTGTCAGGTAGTTGATGATCAGTATAAGTCTTTCTCCATCATCAATATATATTTATACAACATACAAATCTACAGTATGTACATATAAAAAATGAAGTAATGAAGGCACTTGTATTAATTACTGCTCAAATTTTGCAATGTGTATCAAACAGGATAGTTCCAAGAAACAGTGCACAATGTAAAATGAGCTACTAAGATCTGTCTTAGAGGCTAACTGAGGTTTCAGCAATATTTTTTCTGTGATTTATTATTTCCTCTGCATATGCATATAAAAACTCAGGTAAATATTTTTTGCTGAATATAAATAGGGTTTAGGTCATTATGTGTAATGCCAATTGCAATGTATTGGTGAGACCTTAATAATATTTTAGTAAATCATAGAAATTTTGTTCTTGCGACTGATCGAATCGATGGTACACCAGATTGTACTGCTCGATATCATAAAAAATAATAAATATAATCCGATATTAATTTACGCACCGACAGGTCATCTTGATTGGTGGCATGTATTGGTTTTATCAGTAATTTAGAACTTCAGAGTTTGATTTGATGATAGACTTGAGAAATAAGTTTATTAATTTTGCTGAACAATGTGTTGCCATTGATCATAATAATGTCTAGGAAATAATGGAACACCATAATGAATGGTTAACATGAGAGCTGATCAAGTTCCCATAAAGCCAGTTTTGGAAGAATGAACCATTTGTTTTTTGTCTTTTGGATTGCTTTAGTGTTACTTTATTTACTCCATTCCAAGGGTGAATTATGACTTGTATGAAATGCATTTTTATTGTTTGTGTAGCTGCCTGTTTCCACAGTGTTATTGAAGCATTGATTGATGTGGAAGTGCCAAACAACTTGTTGATTCTTCTCATATAATCCTCTTAGGATGGTATTAAATCCACTAAGCTATTAGGTTGGATATGAATCTTCAACCTACAATAACATATCAAACTCAAAACTTAGAGAAGACCATAATGAATTTGGCTTGAGAATTGGCACTTGCTTTTAAATTCATGGCATCATAGTTTTCTATTACTACTTTTATGATGAAAACTAGTGGCTTAACATACTGACAGCCAGCATGAATACAAAAAAATTTGAAAGAGAGTTGCAGATGCTGATTGCATTAATAAAAGCCAATAGTAAATCCAAGGTATATAATTAGTGAACTCACAGAACTAGGAAAGCAATGCAAACAATGATTATTTAGTCTCTTTACCCTGCAAAGGGTGGCCCTTCTACAACCCTTGTCTTGCTTTCTCATGGATTTCCACATACATTTTCAGAATATTTCAGAATGTAACTCTTTTAAGAATGATCTTGCATCAATCTAGATTAATTAGTAAACTCAGGGTACTAGGAAAGCAATGCAAACAAATATTATTTAGTCTCTCTACCCTGCAAAAGGTGGCCCTTCTACAACCCTTGTCTTAGCTTTCTCATGGGTTTCCACATACAATTCAGAATCTTTCAGAATGCAACTCTTAAGGAAGATCTTACATCAATCTTTATTAATTAGAAACCAACAAAGAACATGAGACTTCTGATAGGTTGGAGGCATAAATAAGTTCAAGAAAGTACAAGGAATGCACCTAAATTAAGGACTCAATTGATGAGAAGACAAGCTCTTTATGCTTTTTGAAAGAGAACAGAAGGAACATACTGTAAACTCTCCTCCCATAGAAAATGGTAGGCAGTGAGCCATCAGAGGTGAACAAGCCCAGTTTTCCTTGTTGAACATCTTTTCCCAGACAAAAGCAGGGTTTAGGACACCTTTCATGCCTCAAAGTTCTCAAAAATGTTGAGGTTATGATACCAAGGAACACATAAAGAGGGAATTTATCCTGGCAATTCCAGAGTCCTAAACAAGGGTCTTGCTCAGAAAGTAGTAACGCTGCCATGGGAACTGTGACAATGGACCATTGAAACAGGCAGATGAGATAAATATTCATAACCAGAAAGAATCTGTAAACAATATCATGACAAGTTCAGTGTAAATAATTATATCTAACAATTGTTGGAAGTACTGCAACACACTAAACAATAACTTTAAAATGCATTGCACGTGCCAGGTACTAGATAATAAAGCTAGAGAATGAGAAGCATGTTGATTTTTGAATGAAGTGTACAACTGAGAATGGCCCCAAGTCTGAATCAAAGTCTGCTAAGCGCTGCGCTACAGCGGCTGTTTGGTTTAATAAATCAGACTTCAGATTAATCCTTTCCTATTCTTTAATATCTTTTTTTCAAAATTGCAGAAGGTTTGACCAAGTTTTACATAAAGGATTGATAATGATCAAAAGATATAGAATGCTACAAAGCCAGGTTACTACAATGTAGAGATACAGAATGCTCACTCTTGTTCAATGTCTAATGTCACCTCAGCAAGCAAGGAAATTAAGGTATGATGCTTGTAAAGAGGTTTTCACCAAACAAACTCCATTAAATAAATGCTTCATTAAAAGCAGTATAAATCTTGCCGTTGTACTCTACTTGAACCTCATAGTGTTGTTCTATGACAAGTTTGCATTTGTGCTTGTGCAAAACTTCTTGTTCAAATCCTTCTTGCAATGCCGATTTACTATGTAAATGAAATGTCAAAATTATGTGGTGTCGAGAATGGAATGACAGGCTATCAAAAATAGTAACAAATTAAAGTTTAAATCAATGACAGATTACAAAACAAGGGATGACCAACAAAGAAACATGAAGAAATCTTGGACAAGGTGTATTAATCTGAAATCTGACATGTGGTCAAGTTGTTCATAGATGTGGCATTCAACAATTCATATCACTTTCGAAATGAAATAACTTTTTCTTTAACTCATCATCATGTACATCGTGATATGCAGAAGCTACTTTCCAAACTATTGTTCTGTATTTGGAATTCTGGTGATAGTCAATAAATCATCAGAAATTAGCAAAATACATGTAATACTTATCAAGTTAATGATTGAACCCATGTTCGAAGTGCAGGAAAATAGTAGTAGAAGAAATCTCCCATAGTCACATCATTGGTCAATTATTCCTAAAAATTAACCATGGTTTTCATCAATAAAATGTACAACAAAAAAAATATCGTCTGAGTTCTTATATATGCATCAATCATGTACCAGAAAAAATTTACATTAAAAAAATGAAAAATTTAACCAGCTTCATCACCGAATTTAGGTTCCTGCACTAATAAGGTCATATATAATATCTATGTATTTTGTCCATCTTCTCCAGAGCATCCAGAAATAGCAACCAGAAAAGGAGTCACAAGGCTGATGAAACATTACATGGTTACATAACTCTCGACAAAGAAGCCTTGTCATCCTGGACATCATTCTGATATCAATCTTCTAAGTTAGCCTGACTTCCAAGATAAAACAAATTTAGGCAAAAAAGGAATAATCACCTAGAGCTAAGTCCATTCGTGGATAGGAAAACCTATCATTTCAGTTTAAAATAAAATCTCATGCATCCAAAGAAACTACCTCAGACATGAGAATTCATAAGAAAAAATGCAGAAAGACGAGTTTTCCTATGGCGGCAATATTCATCTAGCAGACAAATAAGACAAAAAGTTCCTACCATTAAACAGGCTGCCATCGTTCTTGAAATTACAGCTGAATATTGAAGTTGTTTGTTTAATCGGAGTATGATTGCACATAGTCATGGCAGTTTCACAATATCAACCAACACCATCAATCCAATCAGCATAACCTACACAGTTAAGTATAGATGCAGATTTTGGCTTTCGTCCTTGCAAACCAAAGATGTTAATGATCATTTGTAAGTGTTTGTCTAGTAATGCCAAATTTCATGCAACAGATCATGTTTATTAAATAATACTGATGGTGAGTGAAAAACCAGCATTGAACAGATTTCAGGGGAAGAACAAAAATACCGAAAGTTTCTTAAATCAGAAGATCTACATGTAGGCAAAATCAAATGTCACCAGAAATTCTCTTTACCTAGAAGACTGTGTTTATGAGTTCACATTGATAAAAAGAGTTTCCAATGTTGACAATTTTAAGAGTCCATAAGCCCATGAAATCATAAATTAATTTCCACATGCTATGAAGTTTTTTTCTTTCAAAAATGCAACCAAGCGCAGAAAATCTTAGAACAAAAAAGAAAGTACTGTTTGTTTTATATGTACCAGAGATTTCTTTCTTCCCCATATTACTATAAGGACACCTGAATCCTAAAAAGTATGAAATAGGAACATTTAATTTGGCACAAACATGGAGAAAATTTTGGTCAAAACCTGAATGGTGAGAGTCTTGAGAGAAAAATGTGGTTAAACCAAGACCATGAACAAAATAGAGAAAATAGAAAGGACAGAAATTTACTAAATTGTCAGCATAGCAAAAAATTAACAACTTTGAAGAGAACCAAGAACTGATAAACACTATAATTACTAGAAATATTATCAGATCAAATGAGACGTCGAAAGAAAAAATCTGCATACTTCTTATAAAGTGATGAGATTCATGAGAGATATCATTTTTGACTAGTAAAAATAATCATTAAAATTCACAAGAACTAGCATAATATAATACACATGACAATTACTCCAAAATTCAAGCTGGATCGAATCATGTAATACCATTTAAACATGATGACCTTGTACTTCAGATGCTAAAACACGACCAAGGAATGAATGTGGAACACAACAATAAAGATATAGCTTTAAAAGTGGATTGGAGATTCAGAAAGATGTACATTTTTTGTTGTATTTGATGCCGACACTATACAAAATGATATCTGCATAATGACTCGCAAATAAATGCTCCTCTCAAATCTCACTTACTAGGAGGTCAGCAACTTGGAAATTAGTGTCAGACACTGAGGAAAAACTTTAAAAAGACCAGAACTCCAAGCTCATTGAGAGAAATCATGCAATAGAAAAAGAAGAAAGGGTCCATCTTCCAGAACCAACATAGTCCCTGGACCTATCAACTTTAAATAATAAAGAGTTTGTACAAGAGTACATAAACAGATTAAAATCATATCTGAATAGGCTTACATAATGCTGATCAAGAAAGCTGCAACATCATCAGTTCGTTTGAGCATATTTAGGAAGGAAATAACACAATTGTTTGCTATGAGAACGCATATAACACATGGCAGAATATGTAAATCTGTCAACATATTTGAAGATGTTATATTGAAAATCAAGATGATGGTCAATATCTAAGGATGTTCCATTTTCACTGTACGCTCCAAGCTAGATAATATGTCTATGCATGAGATTCTTGCAATGCAGACTTTGGAAAGAATCAATATGTGAAACCTTATACTATAAGAAGAGGAAGTTGTTTTCATTAATTGAACTCTGGCCACCCAGGTTGAGAGCAGAAAATACGGAAGATATAAAATTTTCTTTATCCATAAAAATTAAAATATTATATGCATCCCTCAATAAAGGATGAAATTCAACATCATAGTAAGTCTGCCACCCCACTTGTAAGGATAAGACATTAACCTTCCCTAGATGACTCTTGCACATCTGGCTTGTTCTGTAACCCTAAAAAGATAATAATCTGTGTTTCATTTGAATAAAGTTCAAGAATTTTGCCATTTCTTCCTTTTTCACTTATACGAAGTGCAAAACTTTTCCCATTTACACCCTTGAAATGATACATGCAGCAAAATGTAGTTGTCTTGTGCACTGGGCTTGCCCTTATCCCTCCATTCGCAAAAAATTTCCCATTTACACCCTGAAAATATGGCACAATATAACTTTTACAGAGATGCATAGCATTTCAATTTTGTAGGAATCTATATTTATGAAGCAAGGAACATTTTTGCAGTTCAGCAAAAAATCAAAATTAGCTAGTACAAGAATCTTATATTTTATCGAAGAAACTTAGAACAAAGTGAGAATAGATTAAACTGAAATTCTTTGAAAAAAAAGCTAATACAAAACTGAGTCGCGTTGTTTCTTTTTCCTAGATCCTATACCTACACACACATGGAAACCCATATCTTGGACTAAAACCAAAACATAAGGCACAGATAACTATGCCAGCGTGAATCAGGCAGCGTATCATATGCAAAATGTAAGAAGAGAATGGGAAGGTAGTAGATGATAGAAGAAATGATATAATAGGATTAGTGGCATACCAACAGCTTTTATGGCAGACATGACACAGCACAAACACCCACTATCCCTAGGAATGCTTGAAAGATCAGATCTCACGAGACAAAAATATTTAATTAAAAACCAAGTGGTGCTTGGTTATGACTCAATAAACCTCAGAGAATGTCAGGATTGCAGAATAGGAAAATGGAAAAGAGAGAAAGGATCTAGCTGTGTTATACCTAGCAGATTTATTTAAAGAAATAGAATAGGGGTAAATTGGAAGTCCTAAAACCATAGAAAAGGGGGGCAAATGGCACAGAATTGAACTGTCATCACAATTAAGAGCCACATGTCTCAAAGAGAACTTGAGAAGAAGCGACCAACTTGGCATACACATGGTATAGTTGGGAATTAGAGTGCTCCTTCAGGATGGTAATTAATTGCTGCATTTATCTGACCAACTTCCATGGTGCCAGTAAAGTAGTGTTCTCCGATGCACAACTCCCTCGATCAAGATGACACATTTTTCTACATGCGTACTCAAGAGATTGTTCCCAAGGATGATCCTTGTTGCTCACCACACAATGCACAAGCATTGCGGCAAGTTCCTTTTTTGTTCTCTTTTTCCCTCTTCTTTTACCTTGGCATGCCGTGATATGAGGCTGCCCATAGTGGCCGAAGAACAGAGGTTGCAGCTTCCTTCCCCATTGATCCTCGTCACCTCAGTTTCGTACCGGCTTGTGTGGGACTTGAAATCGGATATATCGTCGCCCATGTCTGCACTGACAATGGTAGATCGGATAGCGTCGGTTGGATTCATGACCGTCCGTGTCACAATTGCCTTAGAATGCTGTCTTTTTTTTCTCCTGGGCTCCAAGAACATAGCTCTGACTGTCCCAGGCTTCTTTACAAAGGAAGCAAATTAAGGAATAAATGATGGATTAAAAGAAAAAAACAAGAACAAGAGAGTCAAAATTAAAAAGTCACAAAAAATGAGAGGATGATAACATTCATCATCCTAGGGAATTCCGAGACCTACAACAGAACACACCAAAATGAGAAAGAAAATAGGGAATTTTAGCTGTAAAAAAGAAAAATAAAAAATTATGAAGATAGATCAGAACGGAATCAAAAGAAACGTAAATTGTTAGAACATTGACGAAGATCTCACCTGTCACCGACGGCTCAAGTTGTCCGTTCCTTTCATCATAGAAGAGCAGGCTTCTGTTCTCGAATTCTTCTCGAGAATCTAAAGGAACACCAGAAATCCGCATTAGAAACCCCAGAATTAACAACCCGGACTCCCAAAATCCCACCTTTCGCCCCAAGTTCTTTGCTTCCAGATAATTCTTTTTCTCTATTTTTACCTTAACCTACACGGAGGACGATATCCGCTGCCAATACCATGCAATCTTTGCTTGATTCGATGGAGATCGATTTAATTACCCAATTTGACTTCAAGTGTAATTTGACCAACTGTTGCGACCTCATGTTTAATTAACCATATTAAATAATTTAAAATTAATAAAATTCTAAAATATTAAATTAATTAAAAATATATAATAATAATAATAATAATATCAACCAACACTATAAATATAAATATTGAGTTAATATATTTCTCATGTCAATCATAATTTCATGATTAACATAAATACCTCACTAAATAAATAAATTTAAATTAAAGATATATAAGTAACCTTTTGTATAAGCTGATGGATTCATACAATTCATTCTCGTTTTTCAACACATTAGATCCGATAATTAAGTCAGATCGATTAACACTTGAGATGGCCGGTGGATCCATATCTGCATGCAATTTAATGGGGAGGATAAAGACCACATCGCTGATAACGCTCTTAGACTTTGTCCTCCACCCAAATTGAAATGAACTACAAATGATATATTGACGTGATTAGAGATCGAAGTTGATCCTTCCAACATTGAACATATGTACAACGATTGGTATCCATCATTCGATTTACCCAGAGAACTGATGCGACCTCGATGCCCTTTGCACGCATCTTGGAAAATATTTTTCGAGTCACAAACTTTTGCACGACTCTTGGCGAATCCTTTGAGTTACAATAGCACGATCACCGGTGTTACGAGGCAATGATGCAGAGGGTGATTGATGTTGCCAGGGGAACAAACAGCTCCTGCCAATTACGTCAGAATAAGCCTCATGAGACACGTGGCATCATCAGGCCGTGTATGCACATATGGTGACCGAGTCAAGCATGCAACATGGGCCATTTAATGACGCTTACGAGTACGAATCAATGTTCAAGATGTATATGGTTAGCATGCATGTACATAGTCACATCGGATACACCATTATAGCCAAAAAAACACATACACGGTTTATCTTCTCTGCGTAAACAGATTTAAAGTGTTATTTAGGATATCAAATAATATTGGTAGTATCGGAAAAAACATAGGTATAAATGGACTACAATACTGGCCCACTATCAAATTCCAAAAGGATTAAATTTGATCGATTCCCTATTTAATTGACTTAAAAGAAGATCCAACTCAAATTATCCAATCAATTTATACTCATTTGGGCACTAAATAGTTGTGTTGCTCATGATCCATACAAACTTGACTAGTTGTCACCCTAAATAGTTTTATCACTTGTGTTCCATTCACACGAAAAAGTAGGATTAACCCCCCAATTTAATACCAAGATGTTGTTCGTGATTTGTAACCATGCAAATATAAAGAACTCTAACTGATGACCATATCAGAATAATGTTGTAGAGAAGTACCTGGTTATTGTAGAGAAATAAAGGAACGGCACGGCGTAGAAACTCGATGAGGTTAAGGAGACCAGTGTGGCCCTGTAACAACAGCATGAGTGGATCACTAAGAGGAACAGATTAGATGCCGACACTGTCTTTAGAAGGGAAACTGCTCAGGAAAAAATCCATGTAGCTTATGCATACCAAGGATGAAACAGCTATACAACAGAAAACCAATGGTAGGGAACCAAGTATGGGCCTTCCCATGAGCAGTCCCTTACCTTCGTCCTCTCCATACTACTGCAGTTCAGAGAAAGTATATGACTGAAGTTCAAATGGGTTACTTGACACTCTTTGCTTAGCATAAGATGTTACAAAATATATAACTTTAATGTCAACTGATGATGGTAACTCAAAACAGGAAAAAAAAAATCAAAATATCCTGCGTAAATATAGCTCCATGAAGAAGTTTCCTAAAAAGAAGATTATGATCATCATTACTGACAGCCTGAGTTCTCAACATCAGAAGTTCTTCGTGACACAGAGATCATTGGGTTGGTATATAACACACATCTAAAGTGGGTGATACTATAGGCTAAAATGCTTTCAACTTTTACTTAGGCTCACATCAACTAAGACAATATTATCATCAAATACTATACACAACGGAGGTCTGGTCTATTATGTAAGTGACAAGTACATTCATCCATTATAAATGTGAAAAGATAAGGACTTAGTACGGATCCTTGGTATAATCCTATGTTAATAATAAACTCACTGGACACACTCTCTATAGTTGCAACACTAGTAGCTATATTATCATACATATCTTTAATAACATCAATATAATTAGTGGATATACATTTCTTTTCTAAACCTCACCATAATAAATCTCTATGAACCCTATAATAGGCTTTCTATAAGTGAATAAAAATCATATGCAAAACTGTTTTTTCTTCCTATACTTTTTCATTAATTATCTTAATAAATAAATAGCTTCTATGATCGATCTTCCAAGCATAAAACTAATTTGATTTTCAGAGATATTTGTTCAAGTCTTATCCTACTTTCAATAACTCTTTCCCATAGTTTCTATTATGGTTCATGATTTTATTTTCTCTATAATTTGAATAATTTTGTATGTCACCCTTATTTTAATAAATTGACACTAAAAACTCTTTCTCCATTCATCAGACATCCTTCCAAATATCATGATTTTATTAAATAAGTTAGTTAACTAAGTTACTCCCTTGTCTCCTAAACTTTTCTAGGCCTCGACAAGGATACCATCAAGCCTTACACTCTTAACTATTTTTATCTTCTTTAATGCATCTTTTACTTATAACTCTAATTTTACAATAATTCTTTTATAATTTGAATAATTTTGTATGTCACCCTTATTTTAATAAATTGACACTAAAAAACTCTTTCTCCATTCATCAGACATCCTTCCAAATATCATGATTTATTAAATAAGTTAGTTAACTAAGTTACTCCCTGTCTCCTAAACTTTTCTAGGCCTCGACAAGGATACCATCAAGCCTTACACTCTTAACTATGTTTATCTTCTTTAATGCATCTTTTACTTTATTAACTCTAATTTTACAAATAAATCTATGATTATTAAATCTACCACTATTATTTATCGTTAAATCTAAGTCTGTGTGGAATATTCATTAAATAATTTTTTCATCTTTCTTTAATCTCGTTATCATTAACAAGTATTCTTTGATTTTCATCTTTAATGCATTTAATATTACCAAAATCTTTACACTTTCTTTCCCTAGCTTTAGAAATTCGACATATATCTTTTTCACTATCTTTGATACCTATTTTATTATAAAAAATATCATAAGTTTTATATCTTGTCATGCTAACCACTTTTTAGCATCTTTTTTAGATTCTTTATATCTTTTAAATTTTTCTCTTTTTTATAATTTTGTTAATTTTTAAAACATAATCTTTTAGTAAAATTATTTTTTAAGTTTTCTCGCACCACCACCAACTCTCTCTTAAAGTTACACCTCTACCTTTAGTTTCACCAAGAATCTCCTTTGTTAAGCTCCTGATCTTATTATCCATCATAGTCCAAATAATATTAATATTATCCTCATCTAAGTTCCAAGTCGCCTCCCTATCTCATTGTTAGAAGTGTTTACATTATCATCTTTAAAATTCCACCATTTAGTCCTAGTAATTTTTCTACTATCTTTCTCTTTTTCTATTTGCTACAGTAAATATCAAATACCGTCAACCTACATTGATTCGTCAAACTTTCGCTAGGTATAACTTTACAATTCTTACAAATAACTTTATCTATCTTTCTAGTGAGAAAAAAATCTATTTAACTATAGTTGTGACCACTCTTATAAGTAATTAAATGTTTAACTCTCTTCTTAAAGTAAATATTTACAATTATAAAATCATACGAAGTTGCAAATTCCAAAATCATACCACCATCTTCATTTCTCTCCTCATAACCAAAGCCTCTTACACCCATTTATATTCACTATAGTTTTCCCTACATGACCATTCCAATCTCCTCCAATTATAAGTTTTTCGTTTATAGACATTCCTTGAATAATATCATCTAAGTTTATCCAAAATCCTCTTTTGGTTTGATCATCCAATCCAACTTGAGGGACATAAGCACTAATGACATTTAAAACATCTTGTCCTTTCACAAATTTTAGAACTATAATTCTATCTCGAAATCTTTTTACATCTACAACTTTGTTCTTAAGATCCTTACCAACAACAATTCGATATCCTCTAAAAAACAACTCAGCCAAAGAACAATAAGAAAAAAAATCCTTATACAGTCTCTATAATCTTGGAGTGTTACAAATATCTAAAAGGCTCATCATCTTCACTGCAAACTTTGAGCAGAAAAAAAATATTATATATCCTTTGAAACATAACATATAACGATGAGCTTTCACTAACTACGGTCATGCTATCAATTAGGTAACTACTAGAGTGATGGACAACAATTAATGTGATTAAGGAGGATAACCAACAATTAATGTGATTGAGGAGAATAACCCTTATGGTGCTAGGATGGGATGAATTCTCTATAAACAACAATAGTTAGCTATATAAAATATAATGAGTTCACAATTTTTAAAGGAACTGCAAGTAAATTCACAAATAAAAACCAAACCCTAAATACCTAAAAGAAAAACCACCTACCAGGCCCCCATCAAAGTCATGTAATTATTAATAATTATTAATTAGGACCTTTTTCCATAATGTGCATGTCAACATCCATACCTAATTTGAGAAGAACTCAGATTCAGCTAGAGAAAAATTATGTTGGGCAGAGATGCAACAAGTTTGCAAAGTCATCAGAGAAAAGACATTGTGATTAGCTTTTCTTCCTGAACAAGTTAATCCAGAATTCATGACATAAGAAAGGACCCCAGGGACCAAAAAAAGGATCCACAAAAAACTGCATCTGGTATTAGATAGTCACACCAATTTATCATCAAAAATGCGTGGATTTTATTGATCTCAAATAAAAATATTAAAGTCATGCACATCTTTAGGACCCTTGAAGGAAGCCAAATTTTCTAATCTAACCATATACCAGCACACTGTCAAGTTATGCAGAGTTTAATGCTGATATTGCAGCCAAGTCATATGGAAAAAAATATATAAAATGGGTGACAGATTTGTGAGGGTGATGCTAAATTTCCGAACTTAATTATATAACTGCTAAACAAGTTAACTATTTTTCACTGCTTAGTATAATGACTTAAATCGTTAACCTAAGTGGAATAAGAAATGTATACTTGTATAGAATGTTGACAAGTCCACCCTGATCTTGTAGGTAAATATGAATTTCTTACCTGATTAAACTTGACAAAAAAATATATAAAATGGG
The DNA here is from genome assembly GCA_004837865.1 of Musa balbisiana. Classification (NCBI taxonomy): domain Eukaryota; kingdom Viridiplantae; phylum Streptophyta; class Magnoliopsida; order Zingiberales; family Musaceae; genus Musa; species Musa balbisiana. Next base: position 32,939,887 of record CM017192.1, on the reverse strand, counting down.
TGGACAGATTTGTAGGGTGGATGCTAAATTTCCGACCTTAATTATATAACTGCTAAACAAGTTAACTATTTTTCACTGCTTAGTATTAATGACTTAAATCGTTAACCTAAGTGTAATAAGAAATGTATACTTGTATAGAATGTTGACAAGTCCACCTGATCTTGTAGGTAAATATGACCATGGTAGAATAAAGAGTTACTTTGAAATCACCAATAGCAACATCAACCTTGTATTCTGACAGACATAACAATAAATAATTTTTAAAAAGCAGCTTTGAAATCTTGGATCTTACAAAGACTGCAGATATAGCCATATTGATGTACCAGAAGTCTAATCTAAGTTAGAAGACAATAAAAATGATACAGCTTGTCATTTATCAAAAAAAGAGGACCCAAGTTTCTTACCTGATTAAACTTGACAAAAAGAATATAGCAAGTTCAAGAAAGTTCATTTTTAGACAAAAAGAATATAGCAAGTTCAAGAAAGTTCATTTTTAGTATCAATAAAAATGAAGTTCACTTTAAAACTATTATGATCTTTATAAAAAAAAGGACCCAAGTTTCTTACCTAACTAAACTTCACAAAAAGAACATAGAAGGTTCAAGAAGATCATTAAACAAAAGGCTATTTCTTCCATTACAAGGAATAAAACTCATATCCAAGCAACCATATCTATTGCAATATGCCTTCTGTCCTCAACTTCACAAGACAGGAACCAAATCCTCATGAGGTCGCTGTGTCCTCCTAGAAACAGTATAAGAACATCTCAGGTGGTGCTGCACACCCCACGTTATCCTACCAATACCAATCTAAACCTTCCAAACACTTGTGGTATAATGGTACCTTCACACTTCCAAGTTCCAGCCACTTAAACATCAATAACATGCCTATATGTAAAAATTCAGCTTCCGTGATGGACCAGAAGTCTAATCTAAGTTAGAAGACAATAAAAATGATACAGCTTATTATTTATCAAAAAAAGAGGACCCAAGTTTCTTACCTGATTAAACTTGACAAAAAGAATATAGCAAGTTCAAGAAAGTTCATTTTTATTTATCAATAAAAATGATAAATAAAAATGAAGTTCACTTTAAAAATATTATGATCTCCATAAAAAAAAGGACCCAAGTTTCTTACCTGATTAAACTTGACAAAAAGAACATAGAAGGTTCAAGAAAGTTCATTAAACAAAAAGACTATTTCTTCCATTACAAGGAGTTGTCATTTCCTTGTCTGTTAATTACTATAGTTTATCAAGAAAAACAAATGATTTATTATTCCAAGATACATTGTCCATGATAATCTTCAACTACAAAAAAGAAATGGGCAATCTAAATATCGATCCTCTCAAGACCCCATATTGACAGGACCTTTTGAGCAATAAGCAATAGGCCACCCTTTTTTACGTCAACCAGCAGCTCAAGTTTTTAGGGAAAAATAATAAGAAAACCTATTTCAATAATTCCTTAAGTATGATTATTGATCAGAGAAGCCTATACATAAATCTCCACAATTAAGTAACATAGTTAGTTTACCTTCTCATCCCATCTTATTCAAACTGCTCAAGGATTATGTTGACCGCTCAGAACAACTAGAAAGCTAATACCACCTATGTCATTCATAATTTGTAACTTCATCAATTTTTTGTGTAATGGAATAAGGCATGCTTGTAGCATACTGTATTCTGCAAGGGAGAATGTCTAAACAGCACATGTTTGAAGCTATTCCTTAATAACCAATTGGTCCACCATCTAACGGAAACAATCAATGGATTGCCACATGAACATAGCAAAGTGGTGATCATTCATATCAAAGTGGAGAGAGCCAATGAAACTAAACCGACAAAGATATAAGAAAAGGTATGTTGATACCTCTTGGTCCGAAATTAGCCTAACCATATATCGAGACACTCAGAATAGGCCAGAAAGAAGCATATCAATGCCTTTTCTGGCATTGTATTTTACATCCGTGTCAGTCGGTATAATAATCTTTGCACTAAGAAACAAAATTTTTTTTTAAGTGAAAGAAACACTTATGAACCACATAGCAATAATTAGAAAACACAGGCCCATTTCAATGCATAATTCAAACAAGTACCTTGGACCCCAGGATACTATTGGCTGCTTATCAGCATACTTGTTATCCTTTGACACCTGAGTTATGTAACAACTAACAAGTATCAAAATATATAATGTAAGGTAAAAACCACTAAAACAATATTTTGTTTTTAAGTGAAAGAAACACTTATGAACCATATAGAAATAATTAGAAAACACAGGCCCATTTCAATGCATAATTCAAACAAGTACCTTGAACCCCAGGATACTAATGGCTGCTTATCAGCATACTTGATATCCTTTGACACCTGAGTTATGTAACAAGTATCAAAATATATAATGTAAGGTAAAACCCACTAAAACAATATTTTTTTTTTTAAGTGAATGAAACACTTATGAACCCATATAGCAATAATTAGAAAACACAGGCCCATTTCAATGCATAATTCAAACAAGTACCTTGGACCCCAGGATACTATTGGCTGCTTATCAGCATACTTGATATCCTTTGACACCTGAGTTATGTAACAAGTATCAAAATATATAATGTAAGGTAAAAACCACTAAACAAGATGTCTGAAACAAAAGCAAAACATGATTGACTACAAACATTCACCATAAAGTAGGAAAAGAAATCCAACACATAGAAAACCATGCATCTGTTGCCAGTTCCCTCAGAGGAAGTTACATAAAAAACCACAACCTAATTAAGAGTTCATACCAGTTTGCAACACATACACAGTAAGATTTATCATACATCAAGAGTGTTCCTCAGACAATGAGCAAAAGAAATTCTGAAAATGCTCTACAAGCTAAATAAACAATTTATGTCACCATGGACATCCAATAAAAAGCTGTAAAGCAAACACCCTATAACTCCAAACAAATTTTGCAATTGCACACGATTTTCTAGGAATTTGATATCTACCCATATTGTAATTTACTAGGCCATATCTTCCCATCTAGTTAATCACATCCATGAAGTTACTAGGTTCTGATTATTTACTTAGTAGGTATTGCATGATATGCTGGTGTATTTCATTATTCATGTTATCAAGGCATGATAGCTTGGAAATACTAAACCTGGTGACAAAACCAAAAGTAGTAGCATTGCTAGCTGGAATATCCAGATCTCATCAGGCAACAAAAGAACTCTAAATCAATGAGATGCAACAAGTATGATAGATTGTGGATCACAGTAATGAAGAACATATCCAATTATCCAAAAATATTTTGAGAAACTATATAGTGCCAAGGAATATTTTAAAATTTTGAATCAATGTCCAAAAAGTTCAAATGGTGGAATGAGAAGTAAAAAGTACCACACAAAGTTCAACATGCCACCAACACAAAGTTCTAAGACAGCATCAATTTTATACTAGTATAAAGAAGAATGTTGAAGATACATATCAAGTAATCATGCACTTATGAAAATCCTTTTTTTCTGAAGAGAGACTCATATCTAGCGGATTCTCCGATTGTTGCACCAAGAAAAATAAAGAAAAGGAAAGTTATAAAATAATATGACTTTAAATGACCCAAATGTCAAACCTTTCTTCCTATTCTGTAGCTGTGACATCATAATTCTGTCATAAGCCTTCTCTAGCTGAAACAAGAAAGATAAACTAATGGTTACCAAGCAAAATTAACAGGAAAAGTAATAAAGAGTACAGATAACATGTTAAACACAGTAAGCAGATAATTAGAAGCGATGAAGACAGCAAAACAAGCTCGTTTAAGATATCATACAACCGCAGCGCAAGTTAAACTAGTAATTCATAACCTACTTTGGCAACATATGCTTCATCTCCCCTTCGCTCTGCATCCTTACGCTTTCTTGTATATGCAGTCTCACCATATCAAACCCCTTTATCTGCCACCAAATCGTTACAAACAGTCGCGCAGCTTGGACTGATAAATTTGTAGAACATATGTGCTATGGGTTCCCAGCAGCAGACGACGCCATACATACTATCCGGAATTGACTCGTCGGTCTTCCAAAGAACCTGCCGGAGATCAAGTAACACTATAAATCACAGCCAAAAGAGCGTCACAACAAGCGAGCGTCACAACAGCCAATTGACTCGTCGTCGTCGCCATGTCTCGGAGGAGGATTAGAGAATTAGGATTCGGGGGCTATCGGCTCTCGAAAACCTAGGAAAGAAGACGGACAAAAGTCCATATAACGGTTTGCCTCTAGCCGTTGGAACGATTATAACGTTGTTTACATGTGCCGTTTTTAGTGGTTTCCATTATATAGCGTTACAATTACATCACCCGTTACATGATATTACCTAAATCACCCGTTATAAACGCAAGCCACTATAGAATTAGTATTTATACTGCAAAAAGAACACTTCGTTTCCTTAATCAGTTTTGTGTTTTTTGGTGGTCTATTTTAATTATTTTTTTATTTTCATTTGTTATATTGTATTGTTTTGTTTTCCTTTGCTACTTACTCTCATCCCTCAGAAAATGGAATTCTTTTTTTTGTTTTATTTATTTTAATTGTTTTCTCGTTATCCTCTTCTATTTTTCTCTTCTGTTCCTGCTTCTCCATCTCTTGTTCTTTTGTCTTTACTCTCAATCCTCAGGAAACCGAACCAAAAATAAAAAAGATTATATTGGAAGAAAAAGATGATCATGAAAAGCTTCATTTTTATTAGAAGCAGAAGAAGAAGGAATGAGACAGCGCTACAAAGGATGTTAGATTGCTTGATATCTCTGTGGAAATCTTAGAGGAAGGTTCAGATTGTAGATAGTGCAAACGATCTGAGGAAAATCTTGATTCCAGGAACACTGATTAGATCACAGATGTACACGAAAGATTTCTCAGGCTAAAAAAGATGTTGTGTGCTTTAGATTTCGATGTGCGGCCAACCATTTCCTGTCCTCGTTGATATGTCATATAGCATAATCAACATTGATTTGTGGCAATAAGATGGTAAGTGTCAGTTCTGATAATATTTTACAGTGTCTTATTCCTATTTCCGATCCTTCATCAAGTCTAATCTTCAATGGCTATTTTCACTACACACGTTTGGCAATCGAGCAATCTACAACACCGGAAGAATCGATGTTAGTTCAGATGGACATTCGCGGGATTCATCTGCGACGGGTCCTCTAAATGATCAGCTTCCATGAACACCTTCAGCCAGAACTCCATGTCGTCGCTGAAGGCCGCGCTGTCTGCAACTGCTGCAGGAGGGAGTTGCAATGAACCATCGACGGCGAACGCGTCCAGCCAAAAGCTCTCGTCGATCTCTTTGAGTTCCTTGGAGGTGAAGCTCTCGTCCTTGGCGTCCACGGTAGCGTCTCCCGACATCACGGACGAGTCGGTGGCGGCGGACGAGAAGCCGCTGTAGGACTGTTCCAGTGACACTTCGACGAACCCTGAGTCATCGCATCTCGGACTATGATGAGCTGCGTCGGCGTTCGGCTTCTGGTTTTCTTGCTCCGGTTCCAGCTTGTCCTTGGCGTCACGTTTCTTCTTCCTCTTCCTCTCCCTCTTGGGCGCACGCGTCGCTTCCTTGGGATCCATGCGCTTCTTCAAGTGGGTGTGCCACACGTTCTTGATCTCGTTGTCCGTTCGGCCCGGCAAGCTTCCTGCAATCGCAGACCATCTGTGGACAGGGAGGCAGAAGACTACGTAAGTAAATCTATCGAATGAATCCTAATCACAAGATTTGATTCCTTGTCTGACAGACAGCAGATCTGCCGTAGAGGGAACATGGAATATCGTGTATGAATCTGCATATCCGGTGTTCATGTGATCCTCGTGGCAATGATCTTTATGTTTCAGGAGATAAAGATGCATTTTTGTGTGTGTCCGAAGAGGAGGAGAAGATTCATATCACCTCTTTTATTGGAGTAAATGAAACGGATGTAGGAAGAACATGAACATTGCTAGAGACCGGCTTATGATCAACTTACTTGTTCCCAAGCTCCCCATGCAGGCTAATGATGGTATCTTCTTCCTCCTTGGTGAAGTTTCCTCGTTTGATGTCCGGCCTGAGATAGTTGGTCCATCTCAGTCTGCAGCTCTTCCCACATCGCAACAGCCCTGAAAGGAGTTGGTCCGTCCGTCTCAGTACGCAATAGCATGCATGACGAAGCTAATCACGTTACTCAACTCAAGACTTACCGGCTCTCTTCGGCATCACTCGCCAGTTTCCATGTCCATGTTGCTGGATGTAGTCGACCAGAATCTTGTCCTCCTCCGCACTCCATGCTCCCTTCTTCAAGCCCACCTTGTCACAGCAAGGAGCCCTGCCCATCGTCTCTCTCTCTTTCTCTCTCTCTCTCTCTCTCTCCCCCACGGTTTCACCACCCTAACTCTGCTCTCCTCCTCCTCTCCTTCATCCACCCTAGCTTCGCAAAGCCACATGAGGCGTCGGCTATATATCACGGCGTCCAATTGCCAACGTGTGATAACGAGTCCAAGGTGATGTCACCGCTTTGTAGCTTCGTGGAAACAGGGCTACATTCGCGGTGCTGTGTGATGTTGTCACGGTCACACTCACTGTTACTCTTCATGCACCCTTCCATCTCAAGTTTCTGACGCAACAAGGCACCTCTCTTCTCTCTTCCCGGTCATACTTTTCCATGCAAAGGACCAAGTCAGGTTAAGTACCTGATCAAACCAATTACACGCCGTTTGTGGCTGAAATAAATGTGAGACATTGAAGTGCTAACACATGTTCATGGCATAGTGGCTCACTTCAAAAAGGTTCTCTTGACTACGTTTAGTTTTTTCGGGTACTGATAAGTCCATGGTCAAATGATCAGCCGCACATGGATCCATTTTGGAGGCAAAAGGTTAAGGCCAATTTACCCCCACAAAAATATTGGAATTATTATAAAAATAAATAATTTATGTTAAATTATTATTTAAAAAACTTTGATATATAAATTATTATAAAAAATAATAAATTTTATTATTTATATCATATTTATCTGTAAGATAAGATAAGGTGTAGGTTGATGTTGTGTTTGACTGTATGTGTCATATCATTAATTTAGAGAGGATGTAAGCATAAAAATCATGTTATGATTATATAAAAGTTTTAATATTAAAACCTAAAATCAAATAATAATATATCTAATTTTACGATATATACCTTTCAATGCTACTCAAAAAATCTTTATTTGATTTGTAAATGAAGTATCGTCGGATCCAAAATTGATAGTAATGTCGATTTATAAAGAGAATTAAACTCACCTTATACACACTTTCTATCTTATTCATGTGGCTAAAAAGAGATGAGAAAAGATCCGTAATCTCTTAATCATATCACATATTCATATATTCACATAATCCACATATCCAATTATGTGTGTATTATATATAGTCAAATGATCAGCCGCACATGGATCCATTTTGGAGGCAAAAGGTTAAGGCCAATTTACCCCCACAAAAATATTGGAATTATTATAAAAATAAATAATTTATGTTAAATTATTATTTAAAAAACTTTGATATATAAATTATTATAAAAAATAATAAATTTTATTATTTATATCATATTTATCTGTAAGATAAGATAAGGTGTAGGTGTTGATGTTGTGTTTGACTGTATGTGTCATATCATTAATTTAGAGAGGATGTAAGCATAAAATCATGTTATGATTATATAAAGTTTTAATATTAAAACCTAAAATCAAATAATATATCTAATTTTATTATATATGATCCTTGAGAAATCATATTTATCTATAGTCGTAAGTAAAAAAATTATAATAATCAATTAGAATAATCTCTCTTATCAAAATTATCTCATTTGGAATTCTACATTAATTTATTTTTAATTTTTAATTAATTAATAATTAAAATTAAAATTCAATCATATCCATAATATATTTTATCTAAGGAATCGCGTTATTTTCCCTTCGTGCTCGAGCGAGACGATGGCTGACCGTCTCATCTCTTGTGAGCTCGAGAGTTAGGTGACACCAACCCAAAAGGAACTAAAATATCATGTGGATTCACCGAAAGTCCACCTCACATGCAGGCCCCTCGGCTTCCCAGTCAACGTGAAAAGCTTCGTTTTCTGGCATTGACTCGAAGAGATGAGTGTGCTGCCACGCCCGGTTGAATTTTCCCCAAGGAAGCACAGATGCCGATCGACCGCATACCGTCTACGTGACAAATACATTTATAGATTAGCATGAGCATCACTTGGTAGGAGCGCAGAGAGGTTTATTCTGAACGTAGCAGAAGTGGCAGTCTTCTACTACCTCACTGCACGGAGAGACCTGAGCGATGGATACAGGTGGGTTTTGTCATGTTCTTCCATGGAAGTCTTTGCAAGGTGGTGAAGCGAAGAGCAAATTGCGTGGTGTGTCGTCGCTCCCGGTGCCATGATATCATGAAAGCAGCTCGAGAGGTGTGGATGCACGGATTGCAGTGTCTTCAATTATAATCTGCCAGAAAAAAATACTCCCAGTTGTAGTCTCCATCGAAGATACAGTTTGAGGCTGTCAGAACAATTCTATGTCAAAAGATATTTTAGAGGATAAGAAAATTTAATATGAAAAAAAAATTCATTGTCAAGAAAAAAATAATTAAAAATTATAATTTAGACTTTTTAATAAATCTAGAGAGGATAAGAAAAAAAATAAGATAACATATATGTGAGTTTATATTCGAGTCGTATAGACTTATAATTAATCTCACATAGTAAAGAATCATGTGTTCTTTGTATTTTATACGAAGGATTTTTCTTTCTCCAGTACCTTTTTCAAACAAACTAAAACTAAAAGATCTATTGAATTAACTCAAACTCAAACTCAATTCGTCTTCTACAAATTCTCATACAAATTCTGAAAATTTTATTTATCCAAAAAAATTGAAAGAAACCCTAAAAATACATAAAAGTGTTTTTTTCCACATCCCCGATTGAAACCTAGAGATAGATGGATAAAATAATCAAGCTCTAGTTTTTAGAGTGTCTTTTGCGATATATAGAAGTGTTCTTCGTACATGAAATTTGTATCCTTGACTCTGAAAACCTAAAAATACTTACCAACCTAAAAGAAATATACAAACCACTCAGAACAACAAGCTCCACTTTACATAATATTAAAAGATGATCGATCGTATATAGATAGGTCTTTTCAAGGAAATTTACTTGTTTCCTTCCTTATTCTACGCACGCAAGAGAGAGAATCTGTCTATTTCCTTTTCATTCTTTTGCTCACTGAAACAAGTTGCTTGTGATACAATTGGTAGTTTTCAGATCATCCAAAAAAGACTTGTCAATAGCATATCATCTTAGCAAATACAAAGCTCCATTTTCTCTGATACCGATAGCTACTTCAGTATATGTCAAGCACGAGTATGGCATTATTCTTCTAAGGAAAATTACTCTTGTTTCCTCCATCATTCCGCAAACGCAAGATGAAGAACTTGCTTCTCTTTCTTCTAAACTAAGTTGTTGTTTGTGTTATGATTGACAGCTCTGTGATCGTATAATATTCCTTCTTCCCTTCTCCCTCCAAACCTATTATGCATGCGACCCTAACACCTGTTGTCTGCCGCCACATCCTGCTGATCTCCATGGGGAGGCTTAACCAAGTAGGAAACTCCGAGTGGGAATCGGCTTTCTTCGGGTTGAACGGTCAAACTCCGTGAAGTCAGCCTGGTTTGTTTAATGGGAAGTAGCTCTTCGATTCAAGAAAGGCAGAAGCCGTAGGACTCAAGGCAGTAGCGAGCGTGTCACGTTCCCCGGGCATACGTATGCGTACGACTTGTGCCTCTCACCGAGCACTTGTCCTCCTCTCCCCCATATCGACCATTTCAAGTCCTTCTTCGTAGCATAAAAGAAGCGCGAGTCAATGACGGGTGGTTTTGGTCGTTGACAACGTTACGGTGTGCTGTGACACTGTGTTGTTTCTGATGTGATGCAAGTATGAGATGGAGTGTCATTCGTTCCACTTCGATTCAAAGCATTTGGGGAGCTCAAGTCATGGATGTTATTTTACGTACTCGACAATGCACCTTAAATGCACAGAGAGAGACACAGAGAGAGAGAGAGATGAATGATCACTTCCCTACTGAAGACTCCGTGCTGAGAAAGAAGTAGTAAACAGCTTCAGTTGGATTTCTTTCGATGACATCCGAGTAGACGTAGATATTGGAATACTGAGTGCATCTGAAGGTGACAAGAGATTAGTAGTCCTCTTCCTACCGTATTACCGTATAAATCGAGGAATATGTTCATGGATTAAGAAGAAATTATGTATACAAGAAGAGATTTTCCTGAATCATATACTCAAATCATGTAATCGGATCAACTATTCAAATACCATAGATTGATTGAGAATCTAAGAAAAGCAGGAATAGTATTCCATGTATGCCTATCCTTTGTCATGATTCAAGTCTTTATCCGTATACTATATGGCTTAAACATGAATGTTGATAATTCATGTTCCGAAAAATAAAAAAAAATGGAAACTTCATTTGAAATTATAAGCACGAGTTAGAAAATGCATCATGATCTCTGAGGACTATAGAATTATCTATGTTGGTGTTCTTGAGCCTATTATTATTATTATTTGCTTTTTTCCGAAAGAGAATTGGGAATCAATTCCATGGCAGATATGTGATGGTGTTGTTGATGTCACCTTATCATATCCGTACATTACCAAAAGAATTGATATATATGCATGCATACGCTTTGTTGTTCTACTACCAAAGAAATAATTTAATTGACCTAATAGCTTGTCCGAGCTCGTTAATGACGAGCTCATAGTCAATTGATCCAATAAAACGAAGAGTGGTGATAGTTTAATCGATCAATTTGCACCTACCACTTCACTTTGTGTGGCAAAGTCTTCTGGCTCACTTGTGGTCTCCTTGATGTTTGATGGACAATAAAAGGCATGAAATTGAATGCTTAGGACAGCAAACCAGGACAAAAAAAAACTATCACAACTTGGATTTCACTTGATCCATCAGCATGATTGAGAACAAATACAATTGATTGACTGAAAAGTCTAGACCATGATCTGTCATTAAATTTAACACCTTGTCTCGTTGTGTTTATTTTAATTATTATTATTATTATTATTATTTACTACTACTACTACTACTACTACTACTACTACTACTACTACTACTACTACTACTACTACTACTACTACTACTACTACTACTACTACTACTACTACTACTACTACTACTACTACTACTACTACTACTACTACTACTACTACTACTACTACTACTACTACTACTACTACTACTACTACTACTACTACTACTACTACTACTACTACTACTACTACTACTACTACTACTACTACTACTACTACTACTACTACTACTACTACTACTACTACTACTACTACTACTACTACTACTACTACTACTACTACTACTACTACTACTACTACTACTACTACTACTACTACTACTACTACTACTACTACTACTACTACTACTACTACTACTACTACTACTACTACTACTACTACTACTACTACTACTACTACTACTACTACTACTACTACTACTACTACTACTACTACTACTACTACTACTACTACTACTACTACTACTACTACTACTACTACTACTACTACTACTACTACTACTACTACTACTACTACTACTACTACTACTACTACTACTACTACTACTACTACTACTACTACTACTACTACTACTACTACTACTACTACTACTACTACTACTACTACTACTACTACTACTACTACTACTACTACTACTACTACTACTACTACTACTACTACTACTACTACTACTACTACTACTACTACTACTACTACTACTACTACTACTACTACTACTACTACTACTACTACTACTACTACTACTACTACTACTACTACTACTACTACTACTACTACTACTACTACTACTACTACTACTACTACTACTACTACTACTACTACTACTACTACTACTACTACTACTACTACTACTACTACTACTACTACTACTACTACTACTACTACTACTACTACTACTACTACTACTACTACTACTACTACTACTACTACTACTACTACTACTACTACTACTACTACTACTACTACTACTACTACTACTACTACTACTACTACTACTACTACTACTACTACTACTACTACTACTACTACTACTACTACTACTACTACTACTACTACTACTACTACTACTACTACTACTACTACTACTACTACTACTACTACTACTACTACTACTACTACTACTACTACTACTACTACTACTACTACTACTACTACTACTACTACTACTACTACTACTACTACTACTACTACTACTACTACTACTACTACTACTACTACTACTACTACTACTACTACTACTACTACTACTACTACTACTACTACTACTACTACTACTACTACTACTACTACTACTACTACTACTACTACTACTACTACTACTACTACTACTACTACTACTACTACTACTACTACTACTACTACTACTACTACTACTACTACTACTACTATTTTTATCATCATCATCATATAAAATACTAATATTTTAGATTTTTTTAAAAGGTATCATCTTTTGCTTATTTTCAAATAATATCATTTAATTTAAAAAAACCTAAAATACCACTCAAAAGTTATTCCACTAATTTTTTTCACTTTTTTTTATTAGTTTTCAATTGTTATCGTGTTTTCATTTGACTCATTTATAGTGTTTTTTAATGATATTTATAGTGTTTTATTAATATATTTAAAATATTTTATATTGTAAACCATTGCAATGCCATATTTTTAGGTTTGCAATTAGTTTAGTTGAGGTTAGAGTTCATTTAGATCATTTGTAGTATTTTATTTTATTTTTTTTAATAGTTAGAACACAGTAACGAAACTAATTTTTTTCTTATATTTGGGTGATACTATTCATAAATTATTATAAATATTTATTTGAATCAAAGTATGATATACCAAATGGTTTCTGGTATGTTTTGATTGCATTTAATTCATCTATAGTGTTTTCAAATATGCTCTATAGTGTTTTTATTGTGGTGTTTAAAACACTATAACATATCAATAGGCAAAAAAAAAAAAATTGATAGTTTGGGTATTTTTTAAATTTTGAAGTATTGTTTGAAAAAAAATATAAAATGAGAGCATCGATTGAGAAATACCCAAAGAATGGATTATTTTTTTAAAAAATATTATTTTATTTAACAACAACAACAACAACAATAATAATAATAATAATAATAATAATATAATAATAATAATAATAATAATAATAATAATATAAATATAAATATGTGCACAAACAGACAAACATTCAAACAGATAGAAAAATAGATAGACAAGTAAAAAAAAGAAAGATGACAGACTTCAAAATAATGTGCCAAAAGATATGGGTATTTTATTTCCCTAAATACAAGAAACATAGGAGGGATTAATGTATAAAATATGTATACAAGTATTAAGCCTTCGATACTCTGTCAATTTAAAAACCTATATCACTTTCTCAATATATGATGATGGCGAAGATAAATAAATGAATAATATAAGAAAAATAATTTTCCTTATCACAACTTACAAATATAAACAGACGGATAGATAAAATAAAAAAAATGGAAGATAGACTTTAAATTATGTGCCAAATATATTGGGATTTCATTTCCTTGAACACAAGAGTTTGCCGATACTGTACCCAGAAACACTGCATGTACCAATTAGAATTGGGCCTTTTAATGGGCTAGCTCGGCCCATGAAAAAGAATACATTTAGGTTAATTGATGTCTATGGGACATTCTCCATTAATAACAACAACAATGATAATAATAATGATTAATAATTTTATGATGATTAAGAGGAAATCTGATTAATGTGTCATGGCTATTACGAACTTGCAGATTTGATTTTAATAAGATTATGGTGATGTTATTATGAATTTAATTGTCGCTCGTAAGATCTTTTTGCTCTTAGATTAATTATAGTTTATCTCATATGATTAGTTATATAATCAAATCGAATAGTTAAGTTAGGAATCAATTTTTTTTGTTTCCTTACTCGTTATTGTAATTTAAAAAATATTAATCATATTTTCTTTTTTGCTATTACGAATTAGAAAATAACTATTAAGCATTTTAAGGTGATATTATATTGTTAGTATATTAAATAAAAAATAATTCATATTAAATAAATATAAAAATTAAAATAATTTTCTTTAATAGAGACTCACTCTTCCTATTTAAGGGGAGGGATTTCTCTCATTCGTTCCTCACCTAGCCAAGCCCGAGGAGTTACAAGAGATAAGTTTCTCTACCTTTTTTTGAAATTAAAAGTTTTTATTTTCATTACTTAAATATTAAAATTTTTATAGTTTAAAAATATTTATTATTTTTTAATATCAAAATATTTATTGTTGGATTAAGATATATTATCTGAAGTTTTTAAGGGATTCTTCAATCCTCTTAAAGATTTCTTTGGATTTAAATATACTGAAATTATACATATGTTATATATTAAATACATGATATTTAATTCTTCATAGGATTAGGAATGTTATTTCCTCGTATTGCAGTTTACATTTTAATCTTATCTGGATTAAATATACTATAAGTAGTTCAAAAAATATATATTTCTTAATCCTTTAATTATTACAATTTTTATTGTTAGATTATAATATATTATCTAAAAAAATTTATCCTTGTTAAGATTAAAATTTTATTATTTTGTAAACTAGGCTCAACCCATAGGTCAAGCCATAACCCATTGGCTAGGACCAGTCAACATACTAGGCCCAACCCATAGGGTAGGCCTAACCCGCGGGTCAAGCCCTAGCCCGTAGGCTAACCCAACCCCAGCCCAACATGGGTAGTCATGTGTGACACATATGACCAGTTCATAGGCCAAGGTTGGCCTAGCCTACTATGATGCTGCACAATTATGTGTAGTGTACATGACCAGTATGTGAGTCGACCTAGCCTAATTCAATATTGTGTAATTGTTGGAATTGAGCACAAACATTGATGAACTAAACTAGACTTGATTAGTCTACATTAAGATAATTTCGAATTGGTTTGATATATTCAAGTTAGTTTAACCTAAATTAAACCTAATCTAGTCCAAATTATACTAGCCTAGGTGGTTTGAGACTAGTTAAATGAGGATTAGAGATCGATTTAGTTAGATTCTAGTAAATCGAATTCAATTGGAACAATTGAACTATGGTTCAAGTCATTGAAGGCTAATTTGTATTATTTGATATTGACGATATTTGAAAAAGATATTTTAAATATGTTATTTCATCCCGATATAGACATGACCAGTGTGAAATTATGTTATTTCCCTACCAAGAGCAGGTAGGATAATTCCCTTCGAGGATTAGTAAGCCGTTAGATGTGACGGTGGGACAGTTTTTCTTCATCCGCTGTTGGGAGGATATGTCCCCACTTTGGCAGGTGAGGGACACCACTCTATCCGCTATTAGAAGTATGATATAAGTTTGTCTCTATCCGCTATTGGGGGAGTGCTCATTCTCAGCAGTATTTTGAGTCATTGCTTGAGTACGTAGATATCTCTAGATATAAATGATTTTCGGA
>CM017192.1:32912190-32924174 GCA_004837865.1 Musa balbisiana | reverse complement strand
AGCGAACATCCTCTACTGTAGTAGAGCCACTTACGATGATTCTTGGAAGTTAACATCATATATTTATTGTCTACTTGTGATTTGTAAATAAATGAAATGGTCCACTAAATGTTTATAAAATGATGAATAAAATGATGTTTATCACCTTGGTCAATGTATGAAAAAGATATGAAAAAAAATCCAGGATGTGATGAAAATACTAAAGTAGTATGTCACATAATGGATTTTTTTTATCACATCTTTTACACGAGGCAAGTCGAGAAAATCTTATTCATCAATTTATAAACATTTCTTCTAATGCATATTCGTTAACATCTAAGTAGAAAAGTAAAATATAGTGATGGTAAAACTCTAAGAAAGCATCCAAGTGGACTGTACCTAGCGGTGAGGAAGGTTCTGCTCTATATAGAATAGATTAGTATAGTGGGAGGCTGCTCCTAAAATCAAAAATAAGAAAAATTCAGCCATACCTGAGTACGAACCCAAAAAAGTCCAACTCAAAATGAATACATGACATAAAAATCAATCATCTCATTAAAATATATCAAATACATGAATGAGCAATCCCCAATAGGGATAGGAGACAAACTATTATCATATTCTAATAGGGTAGGTGGTGTCCCTCACCTGCCAAAGTGGGGAAATATTCCTCAAACAAGGCGGATGAAGAAATGAACACGTCACATCTAACGGCTTTAACTAATCCTCGAAAAGGGAATTTATCCTACCTGCTCTTGGTAGGGAAAAATAAACATAATTTCACACTGTCAGGTCTATATCGGGATGACAATAAAATTAAAATAGTTTTAAATACGTCAATAATAAATAAAAAAATTAGCCTTCAATTGACTTGAAACCATAGTTCAATGTTTCCAATTGAATTGATTACTAGAATCTAACTAAATCGATCTCTAAGCCTTCATTTAACTAGTTCAAACATCCCTAGGCGAGTATAATTTGGGGACTAGATTAGGTTAATTTAGGTTAAACGAACTTGAATATATCAAAAACCAAATTCGAAATTATCTTATTTAGACTAACCAGTCTAGGCTTTAGTTCACTCAAATGGTTGTGATCAATTCAACAATTACACAATATTGAAAAATTAGGCTAGCGATCAGCATACTGGTCAGTACACTTCACATAATGTGCAGCATCAAAGTAGGCTAGGCAACCTTGGCCTATAACTGGTCATATGTGTCACACATGACTAACCATGTTGGGCTGGGTTGGGTTTAGACTAGGGCTAGGCTTGAACAGCGGGTTAGGCCTACCCTATGAGGATTGGGCCTAATGTTGACTGGTCCTAGCCAATGGGTTATGGCTGACTATGGGTGAGCCTAGTTTACAAAAATAATAAAAAATTAATCTTAACAAGGGATAAAATTTTTTTAGATAATATATTATAAGCTAACAATAAAAAATTGTAATAATAAAGGATTAAGAAAATATATATTTTTGAACTACTTATTAGTAATTTAATCCAGATAGAGCAAATGTAAAACTTGCAATACGAGGAAATAACATTCCTAATCCTATGAAGAAGTAAAAGATCATGTATAAGATATAACATATGTATAATTCAGATATTTAAATCCAAGAAAATCTTTTAAGCGGATGAAGAATCCCTTAAAAACTTCAGATAATATATCTTAATCCAACAATAAATATTTTGATATTTAAAAAATAAAAATATTTTTAGCACTATAAAAATTTAATAGTTAAGTATGAAAATTAAAATTTAATTCACAAAAAAGGTAGAGAAAACTTATCTCTTTGTTAACTCCTCGGGCTGGAGTGGCCTCGGTGTTTGTAGGATTAGCGAATGAGAGAAAATCCCTCCCCTGAAATATTTTCTTAAGAGGTGAGTCGCTATTAAAGAAAATTTATTTTAACTTTTATATTTAGGTATATATGAAGTGAGTGGTTATTTAACTATGTACTACAAAATATAATATCACGCGTGAAAAATGCTTAATAGTCTTTTTAAGCGTAATAGCAAACAAGGAAAATATGATTCAATTTTTTAATTACAAGAACGAGTTAAGGAACAAAAAAATTGATTACTAACCTTTAACTATTCGATTGATGTATATAATAATCATATGAGATAAACTATAATTAATTATAAGAGCCGCAAAAAGTATCTTACTCGAGCGCAATAGAAATTAATCAATATAACATACCATAACTTATAAAATCAAAATCTGCAAGTTCGTAAGAGCCAGTGACACAGTAATCGATTTCCTTTAATCATAATAAAATTATTAATCATTATTATACTCATTGTTGTTGTTATTATGGAGGAAGGTCACATGGACATCAAATTAAACCTAAATGTATTCTTTTCATGGGCCGAAGTAAGCCCATTAAAAGGCCAATTCTATTGGTACAGCAGTGTTTTCTGGGTACAGTACGGCAAACTCTTGTGGTCAAAGCGGAAAATGAAATCCCAATATATTTGGAACATATTAAAGTCTATCTTCCGATTTTTTTGATTTATTTCTATCCGTCTGTTCTAATTGTAAGTTGTGATAAGGAAAAGGATTTTTTCTTAATTATTAATTAATGTATCTTCGCCATCAATCATATATGAGAAAGTGATATAGGTTTTGAAGATGACAGAGTATCGCAGGCTTAATACGTGAATAACGATTTATACATTAATACCTCCTATGTTTCTTGTATTTAGGGAAATAAAATAACCCATATCTTTTGGCACAGTATTTTGAAGTCTGTCATCTTTCTTTTTTTGGACTGGTATATCTCTTTCTATCCTGTTTGAATGTTTGTTGTTGTGCACATATTTTATATTTATATTATTAGTATATTATATGATTATTACATTATATTATTATTATTATTATGATTATTATGTTGTTGTTGTTGTTTAGTGTTAAAATAAAAGAAAAGTTTTTAAAAAATAATACATTCTTTGCGGTATTTCTCACGATGCTCTCATTTTTAATTTGTTTTCAAAAAAAATACTTCAAATTTAAAAAATACCAACTATCAATTTTTTTTTTTTTGACTAGTGATATGTTAAGTGTTTTCAACACCACAATAAAAACACTATAGAGCATATTTGAATGGAAACCCACTATAGATGAATTAAATGCATCAAAAACATACCAGAAACATTTGGTATATCATTACTTTGATTCAAATAAACTCATGTATAATAATTATGAATAGTACACCAAAGATAAGAAAAAAATTAGTTAGTTACCGTGTGTTATAACTATAAACAAAAATACAAAAAAAATACTACAAATGATCTAACGACATCCTAACATAACTAAATAATTGCAAACCTAAAATACCTATGGATGCAATGGTTACACGATAAAATATTTTAAATATATAATAACAACATATAAAATCATTAAAAAACACTATAAATGAGTCAAATGAAAACACGAAATAAACACTGAAAAACTCATAAAAAAAAGTGAAAAAAATTAGGAATAACTTTTGAGGGTATTTTTAGGGTTTTTTTAAATTATAAGGATATTATTTGAAAAGAAGAAAAAGATGATACCTTTTAAAAAAATCTAAAACTATTAGATTTTATATGATGATGATGAGATAAAACAGTAGTAGTAGTATAGTAGTAGTAGTAGGTAGTAGTAGTGTAGTAGTAGCAATAATAATAAATAAATAATAATAAAATAATAATAATAACTAATATAATACAACACAAGATGACAAGGTGTTAAACTTTAAATGACAAGATCCATGGTTTAGACTTTTCAGTCAATCAATTTTGGATTTGGTCTCAATCATGCTGAGGATCAAGGAAATCAAGTTTGTGATATGTTTTATTTGTCCTTGGTTTGCTCCCCCCCCGTACTAAGCATCAATTCATGCCTTTATTGTCCATCCACCCCACATCCAAGAGAACCACAAATGGCGCCAGAAGACGTGCACCAAACGCTGAAGTACGGTAGGTGCATTAAATTGATCGATTCAAACTATCACGCACTCGTCGTTTTATTTGGGGTCAATGGACTATGAGCTCGGCATTAACGAGCTCGGACAACGATTAGTGATTAAATTATTGCTTTGGTAGTATAACACAAGCGTATGCATGAATATATATCAATTCTTTGGTCGTATGATATGATAAGGTGACATCAACAAATCATCACATACAGCCTGCCCATGGACTTGACCTCACCCCACCCCCCATCTCCTTTCGGAAAAAGAAAATAATAAGACTAATCTAGCCGCCCCACCGAGCACACCAGAACACCCAAAAATAGATAATTCTATAGTACTAGGATCATGATGCATTTCTAAACTCTGTGCTATATATTTCAAACTGAAAGTTTCCATTTGTTTTATTTTTAGCGAAATGAATAGATAAATCCGTTTAATCGACTATATAGTGATACGGATAAAGTACATGGGAACATGAAAAGTATAGTGGCATAAAGTGGAATAGTATTCTATGGTTCATAGATTCTAAATAAATTTATTGGTATGTGAAGAGTGATCCGATTACATGATTTGAGGTAGATGAGTAAGGGAACAATCCGAGTATTGTATAAAGATTGCTTATTTCTGCATATCTTTTTAGTACCTACTAAGTTGTTGCGGGTTGAGAGAGCTAATAAAGAAATAGAATATTTATACCAAGAAGAGATTTTCCTGAATCATATACTCAAATCATGTAATCGGATCAACTATTCAAATACCATAGATTGATTGAGAATCTAAGAAAGAAGGAATATTATTCCATGTATGCCTATCCTTTGTCATGATTCAAGTCTTTATCCGTATACTATATAGGATTAAACAGGAATGTTGATAATTCATTTCCGAAAAATAAAAAAAAATGGAAACTTCATTTGAAATATATAAGCACGAGTTAGAAAATGCATCATGATCTCTGAGGACTATAGAATTATCTATGTTGGTGTTCTTGAGCCTAATTATTATTATTATTTGCTTTTTCCGAAAGAGATTGGGATCAATTCCATGGCAGATATGTGATGGTGTTGTTGATGTCACATTAATCATATCAGTACGTACCAAAAGAATTGATATATATGCA
Organism: Musa balbisiana; assembly: GCA_004837865.1. Taxonomy (NCBI): domain Eukaryota; kingdom Viridiplantae; phylum Streptophyta; class Magnoliopsida; order Zingiberales; family Musaceae; genus Musa; species Musa balbisiana. The sequence goes on along the minus strand of CM017192.1, from coordinate 32,919,115 downwards.
TGCATACGCTTTGTGTTATACTACCAAAGAAATAATTTAATTGACCTAATGCTTGTCCGAGCTCGTTAATGACGAGCTCATAGTCAATTGATCCAATAAAACGAAGAGTGGTGATAGTTTAATCGATCAATTTGCACCTACCACTTCAGCTTTGTGTGCAAAGTCTTCTGGCTCACTTGTGGTCTCTTGATGTTTGATGGACAATAAAAGGCATGAAATTGAATGCTTAGGACAGCAAACCAAGGACAAAAAAAACATATCACAAACTTGGATTTCACTTGATCCATCAGCATGATTGAGAACAAATACAATTGATTGACTGAAAAGTCTAGACCATGATCTTGTCATTAAATTTAACCCTTGTCTCTTGTGTTTTATTATTATTATTATTATTATTATTATTATTATTGCTACTACTACTACTACTACTACTACTACTACTACTACTAGTACTACTACTACTATTTTTATCATCATCATCATCATATAAAATACTAATATTTTAGATTTTTTTAAAAGGTATCATCTTTTGCTTATTTTCAAATAATATCATTTAATTTAAAAAAACCTAAAATACCACTCAAAAGTTATTCCACTAATTTTTTTTCACTTTTTTTTATTAGTTTTCAATTGTTATCGTGTTTTCATTTGACTCATTTATAGTGTTTTTTAATGATATTTATAGTGTTTTATTAATATATTTAAAATATTTTATATTGTAAACCATTGCAATGCCATATTTTTAGGTTTGCAATTAGTTTAGTTGAGGTTAGGAGTTCATTTAGATCATTTGTAGTATTTTATTTTATTTTTTTTAATAGTTAGAACACAGTAACGAACTAATTTTTTTCTTATATTTGGGTGATACTATTCATAAATTATTATAAATATTTATTTGAATCAAAGTATGATATACCAAATGGTTTCTGGTATGTTTTGATTGCATTTAATTCATCTATAGTGTTTTCAAATATGCTCTATAGTGTTTTTATTGTGGTGTTTAAAACACTATAACATATCAATAGGCAAAAAAAAAAAAATTGATAGTTTGGGTATTTTTTAAATTTTGAAGTATTGTTTGAAAAAAAATATAAAATGAGAGCATCGATTGAGAAATACCCAAAGAATGGATTATTTTTTTTAAAAAATATTTATTTTATTTAACAACAACAACAACAACAACAATAATAATAATAATAATAATAATAATAATAATAATAATAATAATAATAATAATAATATAAATATAAATATGTGCACAAACAGACAAACATTCAAACAGATAGAAAAATAGATAGACAAGTAAAAAAAAGAAAGATGACAGACTTCAAAATAATGTGCCAAAAGATATGGGTATTTTATTTCCCTAAATACAAGAAACATAGGAGGGATTAATGTATAAAATATGTATACAAGTATTAAGCCTTCGATACTCTGTCAATTTAAAAACCTATATCACTTTCTCAATATATGATGATGGCGAAGATAAATAAATGAATAATATAAGAAAAATAATTTTCCTTATCACAACTTACAAATATAAACAGACGGATAGATAAAATAAAAAAAATGGAAGATAGACTTTAAATTATGTGCCAAATATATTGGGATTTCATTTCCTTGAACACAAGAGTTTGCCGATACTGTACCCAGAAAACACTGCATGTACCAATTAGAATTGGGCCTTTTAATGGGCTAGCTCGGCCCATGAAAAAGAATACATTTAGGTTTAATTGATGTCTATGGGACATTCTCCATTAATAACAACAACAATGATAATAATAATGATTAATAATTTTATGATGATTAAGAGGAAATCTGATTAATGTGTCATGGCTATTACGAACTTGCAGATTTGATTTTAATAAGATTATGGTGATGTTATTATGAATTTATATTGTCGCTCGTAAGATCTTTTTGCTCTTAGATTAATTATAGTTTATCTCATATGATTAGTTATATAATCAAATCGAATAGTTAAGTTAGGAATCAATTTTTTTTGTTTCCTTACTCGTTATTGTAATTTAAAAAATATTAATCATATTTTCTTTTTTGCTATTACGAATTAGAAAATAACTATTAAGCATTTTAAGGTGATATTATATTTGTTAGTATATTAAATAAAAAATAATTCATATTAAATAAATATAAAAATTAAAATAAATTTTCTTTAATAGAGACTCACCTCTTCCTATTTAAGGGGAGGGATTTCTCTCATTCGTTCCTCACCTAGCCAAGCCCGAGGAGTTACAAGAGATAAGTTTCTCTACCTTTTTTGAAATTAAAAGTTTTTATTTTCATTACTTAAATATTAAAATTTTTATAGTTTAAAAATATTTATTATTTTTTAATATCAAAATATTTATTGTTGGATTAAGATATATTATCTGAAGTTTTTAAGGGATTCTTCAATCCTCTTAAAGATTTCTTTGGATTTAAATATACTGAAATTATACATATGTTATATATTAAATACATGATATTTAATTCTTCATAGGATTAGGAATGTTATTTCCTCGTATTGCAGTTTACATTTTAATCTTATCTGGATTAAAATATACTATAAGTAGTTCAAAAAATATATATTTCTTAATCCTTTAATTATTACAATTTTTATTGTTAGATTATAATATATTATCTAAAAAAATTTATCCTTGTTAAGATTAAAATTTTATTATTTTGTAAACTAGGCTCAACCCATAGGTCAAGCCATAACCCATTGGCTAGGACCAGTCAACATACTAGGCCCAACCCATAGGGTAGGCCTAACCCGCGGGTCAAGCCCTAGCCCGTAGGCTAACCCAACCCAGCCCAACATGGGTAGTCATGTGTGACACATATGACCAGTTCATAGGCCAAGGTTGGCCTAGCCTACTATGATGCATGCACAATTATGTGTAGTGTACATGACCAGTATGTGAGTCGACCTAGCCTAATTCAATATTGTGTAATTGTTGGAATTGAGCACAAACATTGATTGAACTAAACTAGACTTGATTAGTCTACATTAAGATAATTTCGAATTGGTTTGATATATTCAAGTTAGTTTAACCTAAATTAAACCTAATCTAGTCCAAATTATACTAGCCTAGGGTGGTTTGAGACTAGTTAAATGAGGATTAGAGATCGATTTAGTTAGATTCTAGTAAATCGAATTCAATTGGAACAATTGAACTATGGTTCAAGTCAATTGAAGGCTAATTTGTATTATTTGATATTGACGATATTTGAAAAAGATATTTTAAATATGTTATTTCATCCCGATATAGACATGACCAGTGTGAAATTATGTTATTTCCCTACCAAGAGCAGGTAGGATAATTCCCTTCGAGGATTAGTAAGCCGTTAGATGTGACGGTGGGACAGTTTCTTCATCCGCTGTTGGGAGGAATATGTCCCCACTTTGGCAGGTGAGGGACACCACTCTATCCGCTATTAGAAGTATGATATAAGTTTGTCTCTATCCGCTATTGGGGGAGTGCTCATTCAGGTATTTGATATATTGTAATGAGATGATTGATTTTTGATCATGTATTCATTTTGAGTTGACTTTTGTGGTTCGTACTCAGTATTGCTGAATTTTTCTTATTTTTGATTTTTAGAGCAGCCTCCCACTAGTACTAAATTAGATTCTAGTAGAGAGCAGACCTTCCTCTACCGCTAGGTAAAGTCACTTGGATGATTCTTAGAGTTAACATCACTATATTTACTTTTCTACTTATGATTTAACGAATAAATGAATTATAATAAATGTTTATAAATGATGAATAAAGTAATATTTATCTACTTGACTCGTGTGAAAAGATGTGATAAAAAAAATCCATGATGTGACATACTACATTTAGTATTTCTATCACATCCTGGATTTTTTTTTTTCATATCTTTTCATACATTCAGAACCAAGTAGATAAACATCATTTTATTCATCATTTATAAACATTTATTACAATTCATTTATTTATCAAATCACAAGTAGAAAAATAAATATAGTGATGTTAACTTCAAGAATCATCTAAGTGGCTCTACCTAGCAGTAGAGGAATGTTCGCTCTCCACGGAAATCCGATTTAGTACTAGAGGGAGGTTGCTTTGAAAATCAAAAACAAAAAAAATTTAACAGCGCTAAATAGAAACCCAAAAACTCAACTCAAAATGAATACATGATCAAAATTTAATCAATCATCTTATTAATGTATATCAAATACCCGAAGGAGCACTCCCTCAACAGCGGATGGAGAGACTTTTGCTAGTCATAGGTGTCTAGCAAGCCAATCACGTGAGTGATGACACGTGTGACTTGACACAGAATCTTTTTCCGCTTATTATATTTTGGCATTTATCACTTTATATATTGTCTATTACATGTATACATGTATATATTGTGATGTCCTTGGATCTGTGCAATGGGAATCGGATCGTGATGAGATCACGATAATAAGACCGATTCACCTTTAAACACAGATCCTAAATAATCCCGGTCATAGGTTACTCGAGAGGGACATCATCATAACCGGACAGACTGGTGTGCTGTATACCCGTCCATATGATGGATGTAGTTGGTCTCATAGTTGCTCGTGTGGAAACACTAGAGATATAGTACAAGTGCTAATTGGAGAATGAGTTCACTGATTGATCCGCTTACGGAATGCTAGATGGTTGATGATGCCTTATTGTCAGACAGCGATTCCGTAGTCCTAGTGGTGTATCTGGTCCTTAGACTTGAGACACCAAGGATGTCCTGTATGAGTGCTCCACTCTTTGATACCAGACTTATAGGTTTGGCTGTCCCAGATCTAGTACAACTGGTCATTGGGAGTGGCAGTCGATCTTACGAGGGCTATTGAGTGTCAATAGAGGATCATTCACTCTCGGCGTCATGAGAGGAATATCCCATGTGTTCTTGCTTAGACAAATCCCTAGCCAGGGTCATTCGGGTTGAGAGAGAAAGAGTTCTCCCGGAGAATCCGATTAGAGCGAGACTCGAGTAGAAATTGTATGGGTCTGACAGCACCATGCCCGATATATAGTCTCTAGGATATTAGATGGATGAGAGACTATAGGTACACAGTAACTTAGGACAGATAGGTCCAATGGATTGGATTCCCCTGTATCGTTTGGGGACTATGACGTAGTGGCTTAGTACGTCCGTAGTCGATGAGTCGAGTGAATTATTATAGAGATAATAATTCACTGAGCCAGAAGGAGTTCTGACAGCTATGACTCACGACCAGCTCGATATTGGGCCTAGAGGGTCACACACATATGGTAGGCGTTGCGATGAGTAGAGGTTCAGATATGAGATATCCGCCGGAGCCCCTATCTTATTGGATATCCGATAAGCCCCTGAATTATTGGATCCCATGGACGAGATCCAATAAAAGCCCATGAGAGATTATTGGATATTGATCCACTAATCTAAAAGGCTTGGATAATTGGATGCAGATCCAATACCCATTAGGGGAGGATCCATTAGGGTTTAATAGGGGGCCTCTATAAATAAGAGGGATTCAGAGCAAGAATTTTGACAGCAAGAAAGGGCAGCAACTGTTGTCGTCCTCGATCTGCGTGCTTGTAACCGCAGGCAGTGCAGCGCCGACGCTACGCCTGCAGTAGCCGGGCGGCGACCTACATGCAATAGGCTTGCGACCGGCGGGGCTGGCAGCTCGCGAGTGCTCGACCCGCGGGCGCAGCCTGCGGCGGTGCCGGTAAGCAGGGCCGCAGGCACGGCAGCCACCTGCACGTGGGCACTATGCCCGTGCGCAAGGACAGCGCTTGCGGGTGCTGGACTCACGGGCGCAGGCGGCGCCAGCGGGTGCTGGACCCGCGGGCGCAGGTGGCGCCAGCAAGCCCCAACGGGCGGCGCTGGCCTGCTGGTGCGACTCCGCCCGCGGGCAGAGGCGCTGCGCGGCAGAGGCACCTATGGGCGCTGCGATGGATAACGCTGCCCACCGGGGCGCCCGCCATCGGGGGCGCCACCCGCAGGCACACCGCTCGTAGGCGAGGGCAGCGTCCTGCCCTCCACCGCACAGGCCGCCGCCAGTAGGGTGGCGGCGGCGGCAGCAGCAGAAAGGGAGAGAAGGGGTTAGGATTTTTGGAAAAAATATAGTTTTACCCTTGTGAATTTCTAAAATTCCAGTTTCTATCCTTTGATCAAACTACGAAAATACCCCTTTAAAATTCAAAAATTCCCTACATGTCCCTGATTTTAGAAAATATTAATTAATTAAAAGGTTTAGTTGATTATTATTTTCATTATTATCTAATAGTCCTACATGATAATGATTTATACATGTGATGTATGATGTGTGGACGGGTGATCATGGACCGTGTGATGTGTGTACTTGTGATTATTATTATTGGGGCCTGCGAGCCTCCATTATATTCTCGTTTATGTCGGGCTTTCATGCTATGATTAAGTTGTAACTCACATGAGAAGAGGGTTTTTACCGTGAGAGAAGCCAGAGGTCAACCTGCTTCAAATATCAACAGGGATTCTGCAATGCAATGGAGTTGGAACCCTCATGTTCGATCCGAAATGAATCAGGTCTTTCCACAGAGGTAATCTTTGCCTGCTGGGCAAGGAATAGTACGTTACAAATTCTGTCTCGGTAGGACATTTATTTATTGACTATGAAATTAATCTTTCTAATAACTATGAAATTAAATATTTCTATCACTATGAAATTAATAAATGAAACGAAGTATTTTAATGGTGGGGTTTACATTATCCCTTTTTCTTGTATGTATCCTAAGAAAAGGAATTGTCCCATTTTATTTTTCGAGGGTCTCAAAAAAGGGTGTGTAAACACATAGGAACTCTTGAATGGAAATTTGAAAAGAATGTTACTCCAGTTCCTTCGGAAATGGACGATCTTTGCGCAGAAGAGGGGTATCTATACCATCTTGACTTTGTTCTCTTCCCCTCT
>CM017192.1:32603765-32907449 GCA_004837865.1 Musa balbisiana | reverse complement strand
ACGATTTAACATGGATAATTCAAAGCAAAAAAAAAACCGCCTATGAGTAACTTCGACTAAGTTTAGATATGGATGAAAACAACGAAATTTTGATCAAAAACGTATGTGGAATGATAGGTAGTCTCTCTACCTCACCCCGCGAATAGACCGAATATTATGTTTAGTGTGGCTTTGCGATAGGTTTCATCTAATCCTAACTTATCCTCATCTCAGAGTGTTAAAAGATATTTAGTATCTAAAGAACTCCAATTAGGACTTTTGGTATCCGAATCAGGAAAATTTCATTTAATAGCTTATGCAGATTCCGATTTGGCGTGCAGGATAGGATAGAAAAAGTACTCCGCCACATGCCAATTGTTGGACTGCACTTGTTTCTTAGACTTCCAATAAACAAAATTCAGTTGTCACTCTCTCGGCTGAAGTCTAATACATCGCTGCAGTGCATGCCTGTGCACACAATTGTTTTGATGAAAATCCATTAGAAGATTATGGAATTCACTGTTAAAAACATTCCCATAAAATGTGAAATACAATTGCATAAGTCCTAACCAAAAATCCAAATTCATCCCTCGTAGAACTAAGCATATCGACGTTCGGAGGCATCATTTCATACGCGATTCATGTCCTTAACAATAATATTGTGCTAGAATTCATTGCACAAAGCTCAATTGGCATACATCTTTAAAACAAGCCTTAAAATGAAGACCAGTTGAATTTAATTAGAGGGAGCTAGCATGTTAATATGTCCCTAAGAATGTACGTCCAAATGTTTTTCATCCTCTTTCGTTCCTTGGTAGATTTTTATCATGCTCTTTCAATCCAAGAAATGTTTAATTCTAATATTTATTTTTATTTTAATTCTATAAAATTTGAAAGATTTCAGTTGAGAACTAGACATTTCTTTCGTTTTAATACAAAGCCATGAATCTATAATTTTTTAGTAATCTAATCTCTATGTATTGTTTTGGACCTAACTTTTAGTACTAAACTTCGATTTAGGCAAAGTCTAATTCATTTGAAAGTAGAATCAAAGACCTTTATTTTGATACCTGGATTGCCTGATTTGGAGTTTAAGTGCCTATTCAAACTTCTATTTCAATTAACCCTACAGATTTTGCAAAATAGAGACTGTAATTTCTGACCTTTTGTTGCTTAACTGCTTATAACTTTCTGTTGGGAACTCAGATTCATGCAAAGTATAATTTATTGGAAACTAGACTCAAACATATTTTTGTTATTACCTAATTTGAAATTTTTAGATTACAAATGTAAATTGAAAACATATATTTTTATCGACCTTGTGGATTTAGTAAAACAGAGCTGATATTTTCAGACCTTTCACTACGAAATTATTTGTAACTCCTTGTTGTAAACTCTAATTTTAGCAAAACTTAATTTACCTAAAACTAGATTGACACATATTTCTAATAACACCTATTTTGTATAAATTAGAGTATAATTTGTTATCTAAATAATTCATATCTCTTAAATTTTATCAGAATTGAGCTTTAGTCAATTTCGCCTCCTCTTGTTTCTTCTCTTTGGAAATCGATTTCAGCAAAAATCCTTACTTCAGTTGAGCTTTACATTATTGCTTTGAATTCTTATATACTTTTGCCCTTCAATTATTTGTATACCTGTATTTATTATGTAAAGTTCAAGTTTGTATCGCAATATTTCGTATAGGCATATGCATTCCATTGTTTTCGCATGTATTTTTGATATGTTTTAATTTTATTGTTCACTATCCTTTTGTACTCAGGTATTTGTGGGATAAATATGAACCTTTACTAGAAATGGTAAAGAGAGTTATGCTTAGAGCCCGCGATGCTCTGCCGGCCTCCTATGACTTCACTCAAACGTGAGTGGATGAAGCTCCCAGACGTGAGAGACTTATGTTTGGTGGTCATTCAGAAATGAATAGACCATATTATGTTATAAGCTCCCATATTATGTTATAATCTTACTTATTTTTGACATGATATCCAAAGTTTTGGCTGTGTTTCTATGCATGCTTTGGATAAGAATGAAATGAATACAACGTCATGTGACATTTGAGCTTTTGTTCATGTTTTGTTCTTTGATGTGTTCCGAAATATTTATATGTCTTTGTTATTCCTTGAAATATATCATATGCTATGGATATGCTCCTTATACTAATGATATGCTCCAATTACCTTTTCTGGATTATATGAACAAAACATGTTTCGAACGAAATGACATTGTAATTCTATATTCAAACAAAACATGCTTCTGCTTCATCTTGTATTTTTGCTTTCTATTTTGATACCTTATTTGTTTAGTCACTTGCTGAGCTTTATATGCTCATCCCGTTGCTATATAAATTTTTCAAGATAGCTTATCGCTTGCTAAAATGTGTAAATTGGGTTGAGGTAGTGGAAAGCTAAAAGATTTTAGGGCAAATCTTTCGTACTTGATAGGTTGATGTTGTATAAGTTCCTTTTGTGTATAATGAAATATCAATGACTAATCTAGATTGATGTATCTTGTAAATATTTGGAAAGTACCTCTCATATCGAGATTTTGGGAATGTTAAGTTTAAATTATGTAATGATATAAATATGTGGTACATATTGGTTTTGTAATTGTATAGATTCTCATGAATTTATGATGTGGTTATGGTTTAGTTGAGTTAGCTTTAGATTTTGTGAATCATTAAGTGATATAATGGTATGATTATAAACTGTATAAGTTTTATGAATTATGGATTATATAAGTGAATTTTGACTTGAGTGTTTTCTTAGTGGCCTCAAATGTGTGTTTGGATCCTGGATTATTTATTGAATTATAATATTATCAATTTTGATTTAAGTTAATACCTCTTGTATGAGGATTAAATTTAGGAGGCATGACAAGTTGGGCCTGGCCTACGGGCTGGGCCTAGTCTATTGACTGGGCCCAGCCTATAAGCAATTTTAATCTAATTCATATCCAATTTCATACCACAACATATATTCACTAACAATTATATAAATAAAAATATAATAACACATTAAAAGATAGATTGAGAGATAAGCTTTACTATAAGGAAATAACCTTCTAAATTTAAATAGAAATTATACTTTCACCAACACATGTATAATTTCAACATATTCTAGTTAAATAAATTTTAAATCACTCAGAATAACACATTTTAAATTTTAGATCAAAGAATATCAAAATTTTAGATAACATATTTTAATCTAATAGAAATTCTAATCTAGATAAGATTAAAAATAAGTTATAATGCCAGGAAATATCATATATTTAATACATAAAATATGTAAATTTTTAACATGTTTAAATCTAAAAATAAAAATCTTAAGCAGAGATAAAAAACATTATAAAAACTTCAGCAGATTTTAATGTTACAATAAAATTTGACATTTAAAGAATTGATAAATATTTTCAAACTACAAAGATTTCAACATTTAAAAAATCAAAATAAAAACTAAAACTTTTATTTTCAAGAAAGGCAGGGAAACTTACCTCTCATCAGCAGGGTGTAACTCATCATTCCTCTCACTGTTGGGCTTGGCTAGGTGAGGAACGAAGGAGAGAAATCTCTCCCCTTAAATAGGAGGAGGTAAGCTTCCATTAAAGAAAATTTATTTTAATTTTTATATTTATTTAATTTACTAACAAATATGATATCACCCTATTTGAAATGCTTAATAGTTATTTCCTAATTCGTATTAATAAATAAGAAAATAGATTAAGATTTCCTAAATTACAATGGCAAGTAAGAAAAAAATTTAATTCCTAACTTAATTATTTGATTTGATTATAATTTCGATCTCTATACTTTAAAAATTTATATTGATATTTTTATGACTACGAAAGTGAAACATTTATGTCCATTTATACTAACATCGTCGGTTTACAAATGGAAACAAGAAAATAAAAAAATATATAAAAAATATTTTTAATGTTTTAGTGGGTGGTGATGGATGGTAGTGCCATAGATGGCTGTTGTGGATGAGGAGAATAACGACAAAAGGTGAGGTCGCTTTGCATTTTCATCTACGCTGATGTAGTTATCGTGTGGCCATTTTGTCACTCGACATATGCATTGATGTCGATGTAGTTATCGAGCGATGAAAAAGTCGTCGATGCAGATGTAGAGTAGCTCTCACATCTCGTCGTCACTTTTCTTATCCGCAACAACCACCCGTGGTTCCATCACCACTTACGTTGTTTATCACAATCAACTAGTATGAACTTGTCGATTTGGTTTTAATAAGATTGTGATGATCAAATGATAGGGTGATGTTATTATGTATTTATATTATCGTTTGTAAGATCTTTTTGCTCTTACGTTGGATTAATTATAGATTACCTTCTATAATTAGCTATATTTAATATTTCGATATCTATACTTTAAAAAATTATATTGATATTTTTTATGATTATGAAAGTGAAACATTTAAGTCCATTTATCCTAATATCGTCAGTTTACTAATGGAAATAAAAAAATAAAAAAATAAAAAAAAATAAAAGTTATTTTTAATGTTTTAATTGGTGGTGATGGACGATAGTGTCATGAATGACTGTTGTGGATAAGGAGAGTAGCGACGAAAGATGAGATCGCTTTGAATCTTCGTTTACATCGATGTAGTTATCGAGTGGCCATTTTGTCACTCTGCATCTGCATCGATGTCGATACAGTTATTGAGCGATGAAAGAGTCATTGTTTTTCTTATCCATACCAATCACCCGTGATTCCCAACAGTGTTGTCTGTCACCACTTACGTTGTCCATCACCATCAATTGGAATATTAAAATTATCTTTTTACTCTTTATTTTTATATTTTTATTGATAAAATTAATAATATTATGATAAATAAATTTAGATGTTTTACTTTTATAATTATAAAGATAAGATGTTCGGTATAATTTTTTAAAATATAAAAATTAAAAATATTAAAGACTGATAATATGTAATTAGGTCACTAACGATCTTATTTTGCTTTATGGAGTTTGAACGAGAATGAATCAAATGGGCACATGCATTTGCACATGGAATCATAGTGTGCATGCACATGCAACTTCGAGCATATCAAAAGAAATGTAAGACATCATAACCTAATCCACATATTATAGTGCAATAAAGTGAATGTAATTTAATATGCGTTATTTATGAAAAACTTCCATCTAAATTTCAGCTTGGCATGCTATCACGATACATATTTTGGGATGCAAATGAGACTTTGTAGTCACAAGAGGTGAGAATACGCTATTAGTGGTAAGAAGATGATGCTATAAATATAAAATATAGACAGTCAAGATAAAAGAATTATATGTCAATTAAAATGATCGAAAATAAGCTAGTCCGATGAGTAATTAACAACACGACCCAATAATATCATCGTGCTAATTTGAGAACATCATGTAGTCCTACATATATTAATCGAAAGATTTAAAGATGTTGAGACGATTGATATTTGAAGTAATCCATCACACATATTATAATAAATTAATGAAATATAATGCAACAAAATTGTATTATCAAAGGAGCATAGTGTCTTAGTGGTTGGGGTAATACGATTTATTGTTATTTTTGTGTAAATATTTTAGAATTTTATAAAATTAATTAACATTACTATTGACAATAGTGATTATTTTTATTTTCTTATAAATATTATTTCAATATATGGGTAAGGATAAATATGTTGATTTCATATTGCTTATATTATTGTCATTTAACGAATTACGATATTATTATGACTCATCCTCTAAGTCAAGAAGGGGCGGCCTTCGGACTTTGTCGTCTCCTCTCTTTAATTGAGAGAAGGGGGAAGGGAAGAGGAAAAAGAGAACTCCACAAACTTGGTTTTCTTCTCGATCGATCGAAACCACCGCCTCTTCCCCGTCAACGGAGGCGGCCGCTGCACCCATCGCCTCGTCTTCGGTGCCTGGAAGGTTCCCTTCTTCACTCCCTTGACGATCTCGAGACGTGTTCTTGAACCGGGGCTTCGTATTCGGTTCGTCTCTTATTCTTGATCTGGATTCTTGTCGTCGGATCCTAGGATGGGGTCGCCTGTGGCAAGATTAGGGTTCTTGGCGATGGTTTTGGTGGTTCTTGGAGCTGCGGGTTGCGGGAGGGCCAAAACCGAGGACGCCTACGTCACCCTGCTCTACGGCGACGAGTTCCTCCTCGGCGTTCGTGTTCTTGGGAAGTCGATTCGTGACACCGGGTCCACCAAGGACATGGTCGTCCTCGTTTCAGATGGCGTCTCCGACTATGCCATGAAGCTTCTTCATGTAGGTTTCCTCCCCCTATTGTTTTCTGTTTTGGTTCTCTACTATTTTCTGAAAATAAGTCAGGTCAAGCTTCGGTTCTTGTCACCTCAGAGAATTGGAGTTCTTTAGTGTCGCAAGGAACACTTCAGTTAACTTGACCTTTGAGGCGTGTGGTTGTTTCTAGGCCAATAATTGGAGTTCTTTTGTATACCGAGCATGTCGTCCCGCTAGCTTGAAGGCTGCGGCTGGATAGCTGAGCCATAATTTACATTCCTTCCAAGCTATGGGAGCAGCAGAGCAAAAGACATGGTATGATCGAAGGACACATAACACATAATAAGAGATACAAGGTGTTGGCTTGATCACATGAAAGAGCTGTGTTTAGTTTAGTAAAAAATGTTGATGAGAAAGATTCCGTTCTTTTTCATTGTGAGGTAAAAATTCCCTTGAGTCAATGTTTAAGCCAACTCAACTTAAAGTAGACTGGTGTAGGCCTGATCCTCGCACATCGGTGAAAAAGTTAAACAAAAGAGAAGAGGCTTCGATAATTGGGAATTGTGAAATTCTGTTATACTACTCCCTGGTTTGCAGCCGAATAAGGTTACTGATTGCTATGCCGTAAACATGAAATTTTATGTATGTACATACTAGCATTTGACATGTACTGCACATGATCAAATTTGAAGTCATTATGTGTACAATTTGACCTAATAAATGTATAATTAAAGAAATATGCTAAACATTAGAGAAAGCCAGGAGGTGGTTCTTTCCTTCTTTCAGTTTACCCATATGCTATTGGGGATAGATACCAAATGATTTAAATAAAACTATAAAAGATGGAAGGTAGAATTTTTTTAAAACATGTTTGCTGTAATTGTGAAGAAAACATAGTCTTCTCACATGAGATATCACTGATTTATAATTTGTTTTCTCATAACGAGTTAGTCTTCATTTGTGACTGGAGCATTATGCTAGTAGATACGCAAGCTGCACATTTGTGTATATATGTGTGCTTATGTAAGTTCATATTTTTTGTATACATGTGAGCTCACATGTATATGTACATTTGTCTATGAAGTCAAGTTTGGGTGATCTTGCTAATGTGGTTTTTTTGAGGTACCATCTGAGCTGAATTGAGCAATAGTGGTTTGAAAACAAGGTGCCAAGGTTAATTAAACTGAGGTATCCTCTTGAGTCAGGGTGATTAAACTGTTGTACACGATGGAGGATGGGAAGCATGAGTTATGCAAAGCATATAGATGTCAAAAATGTATTCTGCAGGGCCTTCCTAATGCTCAAGTCATAATTAACTTTAAGGTGGACAATAATTTGACGGAAGCATTGTGAGGGTACAAATCTCAACAAAGTAAGAGAGAGAAAGAGATTTTGTCTTTTAGCTTCAGAGGAGGCTCCCCTTTATAGGGTTGAACTCTTGTTACTTTTCTATTATGGGTGGTTACCCATATCAGGTTATTAAGATTTTGTCTTAGGTTGTTATTCGATTGAATCTTGTAAATTAAGTGATGGTTGATATAGCACCATGTCAGCTGGGGCACATTTTAACTTCATAAATGATGTATAAAGTCATAGAAATGTTGTCCACATGTCACCCTTTCGTTGGCACATTCGTTGGAGCCTGTTTGTAACCCCCTCTATGTACATGTATATTTGTGTGTGTATATATACACATATTTGTTTACATATGTATATATGTGCACATGTGGGAATGCCAGAATGATCAAGTATATATATGATTTAGTAGTAGTTACTGTTGTGGATATATGATTAAACATGGACTCATGGAGCACCTGATATCACAGCCAGTTCTCAGCATGATAAAGATACACAATTCCTTTAATACAAAGCTGTCAAATGCACATGTGAAATTTTATCCGTAGCGGTTGATATTCTTTATCTGTATGTGGTTTAATCATGCATAAAATCTTCCTGACATTGGCTTGTTGAGTTTGTATATCATACAAGTACATTTTTTATCACTTTTGTATCTTTGGAAATATTGGAAAATTTCAAATAATTACTGTGATTTAGATGTCTACATGTTTTTTTTATTCTAATCTATATAATAACTTATACTTTTTAGATCAAATGTAGGCTGATGGTTGGATTGTCGAGCATATAAGTTTATTGGCTAATCCAAATCATGTGCGGCCAACAAGGTTCTGGGGAGTGTACACGAAACTGAAGATATTCAATATGACAAACTATAGAAAAGGTAATTTAATTTTTGAAATTAATCCTGTATTTTAATGGTTAGAAATACATGATCTTCCTTCTTTTTCTTGCTTTTCTAATTGCTCCTTTTAGTGATGTTCTGCTTTTCTTGTCAATTATCAGTTGTATATCTTGATGCTGATACAATTGTCATAAAGAGTATTGAGGATCTATTCAAGTGTGGAAAATTCTGTGCAAACTTGAAACACTCTGAAAGATTGAACTCTGGGGTGATGGTTGTGGAGCCTTCTGAATCCACTTTCAAAGATATGATGAGCCAAGTGAACTCTTTATATTCTTACACTGGAGGTTAATCTTTTCCCTTAATCCCTTTACTGCTCTAGAACCTTAGACTGTTTGAGGACGTTATGTTGAATTTTTTCCTTCTTTGTAGCTGACAGTTTATCCTGTTTGATGCTTCCATGTTGTGAAGTTTGAACTACAACTTTTCTGCATCAGTAAGAGTCTGGCATCTGAAAAACAATCTTCAGAAGGCCAAGATGCTTGTGTTGAAAGAAATTGTCTTAGATTTGATACCATAATATAGAAATAAAAAAGGTCATCTTGTTGAGTGCTCCGATAGTTAGTGTCTCATCATGGTTCTTGGTCAACAATATGTTGTGTGATAGCATTTATACCTTGTTATCACTATTATCCTCTTTGCTTATTCTTTTCATTTCTCTTTTAATTTCTGCAGGAGATCAAGGATTTCTGAATTCATATTATTCTGACTTCCCCAATGCCCATGTTTTCGAGCCAGATTTGTCTTCAGACGCCAAGAACTCTATTCCTGTGCCTGAAATGCAACGACTTTCTACTCTATATAATGCAGATGTTGGTCTTTACATGCTAGCCAATAAGGTAATTAGCTGGTAGCAATTGGAACTAAATGATACATTTTGTATCACTACACTTGCTTGTCTTAACCACAGTTACTGCTTCATATGGTATCAACTGACTATTCTTGAGAATTATTTAGTTGTTTTCTAATATCCTCATATGGAGGGAATTAAAGAATAGTTCTTTCCTTTTTTGTAGGTTATTCATTTGAAATGCTGCTTTGTCTTCTCATTTAATTTATCATCTTATCTCCTATAGGTTCACGAGGGTGTTTCTCTTTCTTGTACTTGCCATCTTTGCTTACATGATTTTACAGGTGGATTTTAGAAAATTAGAAATAAATTATGCTCATACTGATGGTCTGCATTCCTTGTCCAGCTGTCACGTTGTCCTATAACATGTACCCAAACTTCGTTTATCTTCTTTTTAACATACTTGACCACAATCTATTTAAATTTTGAAATCAATTCCAGCTCCATTTTTGGTGTTTCATGAATTTTAAATTATGGCTGAAAGCAATTGCTGAAGGGATCATGGATGAACTAGAAATACAGATACTTTGATATGGAGGAACCAACATCTTTCTTCTTCTTTGCCACGTTTGATAGCTATGTGTAATTCTTTGTGTCTTGGATTGGTAAGGCTATATTGGATTCATGTCTTTGCTATCTGCACCTTGCCTTCTTGATTCATTCTCTTCAAGATATAGAGCATCTTCTTGCTTCTTATGTTTTTATGTGTTACTTCTAAGGCATACTCAGTGTCACTGCCATGATTGAACCCCATATTGGATCATGATTTGGAGCGATTACCAGACATATAGGTGAAGGGGATGAAATGTAATTCACTATTGCTTCTTTCCCATTCCCATTGTTCCTTTGATGATGTTTGCAAGTCTGGGTGACTTCAATGCCTTGATATTTGTACTTCATGTTCTCTCAATAAGTTGATCTAATAAATCTACCATTTTTTGAATCAGTATTTAAAATTTCAGTTTGATATCACTCAACATCTTCGATGACACTAAAAAGAAATAAAAATGAATTAAGTAGTATCAAGCTATGTATCACATGATATCATTGAAACAAGAAAAAAAATAAAAAAAATAAAAACCACTAATACCAAGATATATAGTCTGGTACTGATTCTTGACCAGACCGTTAGATACTAGTAAGTAGATATCTAATCAGTATTTGAAACCTCAATTAAATGGATAACATAATACACTTATTTTTCTCATATTTAAATTTTATGACAACTGCAATCTCCTTCCTTTACACAATTCTACAAAATCTGCATATTTGAAGTGAAGATCATAGTGTCAATAGGTGATCTGATAGACCACTATTATTTTTATAGATAATAATTACTAAATCAGTTGTTTTAATTAAAAACAAAGAATCTGTTATTTTATATTGTAGTTAACTAAAATTTTGAAAAGATTATTTTAGTAATTTAAACCCCCAAGTTAAACAATGCATACTCATGTTATAAATTCATATATCAGTTAGATTCAATACATATGTATTTTTAAATTTTTTTGTTCTTGTATATGAAAAAGTGAGATATATTCTTTAAAGCCTATCCAAATTGTACAGTGCCAGTCCTATCCAAATTAAAAGAAAAAAAAAGTCATCTTTCTTATTTACCTGTACAAAGAGACACCTTCTATTGGTTATATAGGCAAGGGAATGTTAGAAGTTGGTGACTCCTCGCAGGAAAGGTTGGATTCACTCAAGAAAGAGTTCAACTAGTGAGACTATGCCAATCTGTTGTCGAAGGCCTCATTGGACTGGTCCTCATTGCTGAAGTAACTAGTTGATACCAGAATTTGGGTCCTGCACTAGCTGCAGGAGTAGAGAATTTGAGGCTTGGGAACACTTGAAGAAAGAGATAATAGATAGAGAATCACATAGGAAACCAAGGAAAGGAGGAAAAAAAAGAAAGAACTCTATTAGCATGCTGTGAAATTGCTGTTAAGAATCTCTCATTTGGCGAGCTGATAAGATTGGGAAATGATATGTATATTTGGGATGCCTGACATGGATACTACTTGTGTGGTAGCAACTTTCCATCGTAAGATCCATCATTAGGATTTTATGGCCTTTTCGAAGGTCAACCAAAAAGCCATTTCTGATTGCATAGAATTGCTTATACGTTATTTCAAAGGTCAACCAAAAAGCCGTTTGGATTTTGTACGTCAATATCAGTTTTGGTTTTGTTGGTTATATTATTGTTTTCAACAAGGAGACAGTCTTGTTTTGAGATTCATGGAAAAGTGAGTAACAGACATCTTACCTGTTAAGATGCATGGATATACTTTCTGAGTAGAGGTAGCCACTTGTAGGTATTTTCCAAATATAGAACAAAAGTCATGTCATATCGCGTGAGGATACACATATTGTAATGAGTTTGGAATGCTTGTCATGCATGATTAATTGATTTTTGAGTTTTGTTATTTTGTGGCATTGCATGATCTATTACTTAGATGATTCTTTTTCTACTGTGTTATATACAATAATTTAAATAGGCGCTCGGGCAAGACGAGCCCCAAGTGCCTCGTGTGTGGACCAGGCGGTGCGCTTCAATGAGGCGTCGCTTGGGCGCTTGCCTGAACCCAGGTGTCGGGCGCTTCGGGTGAGCGCCTGGTTCAAATAACGCAATCAAACCAGGCTTAAAAGTTTGGTTCGGTTCAACAGTAGTTACTTGGTTCGATTGAACCAACTAACACAGTTACTTACCCTCAAAAGCGACACTTCACACCTACGCGACCTCGAGCCAACCCTAGCGTTGTTTTTGCCTCCGTCACTGATGCTTTTTGCCACTACCTCTACTGCAAACATAGCAGATCGAGCCTTCCTCTGTCGCTGATAGACGGGTCCGACAGTCTCACAAAAGCCCGTAACTTCCTTCCGTCGTCGCTTCGTGTGCAGTTCCTCAACTTGTCGGGGGAGAGGATCATAGGTTCCTTTGCCACCAACAGACTCCCGCTGGAACCTCCATCACTGCTGCTATCTGCAGCTTCCCTTGATGCTGTCCGCTGCTGTCGTTCGCTGCGACAACTGTCTTAAACTAATCTTCCACTACTGCTGGCAGCTTCTTATCGCTACCTCTCCCCACTTTCCACATTGTCGATGACAATTTTATCCCCTTAGTGTTAATAAATAGTTCTTTTCTTCCCCTCTAACTGCTATACAAAGTAATTTTTATTTACTAGATTGATAATATAGATTTTAACACTGCTAATATTTGTTTATTTAAAACTTTATTGTTTTGAGTCTCTTGACATTTTTGTTATTAGAATATGGATAATGTGATTTGATACTTTAGATCTTTTTAATTTAATATCATATTTTTATTTAAATAAACATATTTATCAATTATATTATATATATTTTTTATATTTTAATATTTCATAGTGTCTCGCTTTGCTCGTCTCGGGTATTTTGGGAACTTAGCGTCTGACGCTTTTTAAATCACTGGTTATATAGCTAACAAGACCTGGCAAAATCCATTATTTTGTACCACTTGGCGTAGTGTATAATACAGATTTCTATTCTGGCATCTTAGTTCTTGTTTGATCACATGTATCTCCTTTCCCGTCAAAGCAACAAATGATGAGCTAGTTGACCACCAAAAAACCGCATCAACCGAATGATCCTGAATAATGCTCGAGTTTCTAAGAAGTGAAAACTTTGATCTAACAACATGATTAGGCTGCCGATGTGTGCTTTTACAAAAGAGGGATTTTTTGTGGAGTGCCTTGGATTTGTTTCACTTTATCCATTGTGTGTATTTCTCCAGATGCGACCTATGTCATATTTAGATCAACACATTAACGGGAAATTTTTATATAGCTTTCATGTTTAAGCGACTCTAGCTTGTTGTTGCTAATTTAATGGTCTCTTTTGTAAAATCATACTTTACGATAACTTGCAGTGCCGATGTTTGCAACAGTTTTACTTTTTTTTTTCAAGTGTTCTCTTTTTAGCATTATTTGCTGAACTTTTACGTTTACACTTCCTGACCAGTGGATGGTTGATGAGAAAGAACTCAGAGTTATTCATTACACTTTGGGCCCCCTTAAACCTTGGGATTGGTGGACAGCTTGGCTTCTAAAACCAGTGGACGTATGGCAGGTGATTGGCCATCAGATTTATTTTATGTTGTATGAATTGTTTTTACAACATTTTCCTCCAAGTTATCTGTAACTTCCGTGAATCGTTTTAAGCTACTTATACTGTATTAAATGTGATTGGTTTGAGTTAATTGAAAACTTGCTTGAAGAGAATTCTATAATCAATGGTCGGAAAACTTTTGTTAACACCTCTTCCACAAATACTGCAGAATGTTCGGAAACAACTTGGAGATTCTCTTCCTGGAACTGGCGGAGGAAGAAACCCTAATGACCAGCTGTTGGTTAAATTTTTATTTGCTTTTCCTGTTATCTTGCTGATTTTCTGTTACTATCGATCCTTTCTTCAGGTTAGTGATTCATTACAGGCTGTTATTATGATGTTGACTGAAAAAATTGCTTGTATAACTTAATTTGTTTCCGACTTGCAGATAAACAAGGATTTCACCACCATATTTTCTCGAAGTTCCTTATGTGATTATGCAAGGCGAATCTACTACCGATACAGATCTGGAGGCATTCCTGCATATTCTGGTGTTGGAGTTGCTTCATCTTCTTTTGTCAATTCGAGTCAACAGGTTGCATTTCTGAAGGCAAAGTTATTAGGAAGTTCATATATATTTGTTATATCCTTTCCATTAAGGAATTTTTGCATTATCTAGAAAATTAATTAGTTCAATGGACTATCATATTTTACATTGACTTCCTCATTGTTTGTTGGCTTTTTTTCTCGCTGTGAATCAGAAAAATAATCAAATTATGAGAATGCACACTGGAATTTTAGGGTGTTAACTAATTCAGTAATGAGGAATGAAAATAAGAATTCTCAGATAAAAAGGGATGGTCCCATAAGTAGTATCTGCCAGAACATTGATATATGAACATCGGCATGGAAATTTTTTTGCATCTCATGCTTCTCGACAACTGTGGGTCGAGTGACACATTCTGATCATGATCATCTTGGGGCAACATAAAGTCATTAACCATCTTGGGTGGCTTCATAGTTATTTACATAGTCGATGCTAAGATAGTGGATTCAGATGTAACACTCATGAGTTTTCATGAAGATTATTATTTTGCATGGGTACGGTCTAAACACAGAAGAGTATACACTTCATCCCCATATAATTGAAAATTGTGATCCCCACCCATTGAATAACTT
The DNA here is from genome assembly GCA_004837865.1 of Musa balbisiana. Lineage (NCBI taxonomy): Eukaryota > Viridiplantae > Streptophyta > Magnoliopsida > Zingiberales > Musaceae > Musa > Musa balbisiana. The sequence continues at coordinate 32,892,837 of CM017192.1, read as the reverse complement.
ATGGAAACCCCTATTATGCATTTTGGAGATCAGCATTAAAATTTTCTGTTGTTGCTGATATAAAAAAAAGAGCTTGTTTAATGCATGTAGGATCTTGGCCTGTATGGTTAACTGTATGTGAATCAATGTGTAGTTCTCACAATTTGATTCATGTGGATCCTATGCAGTGCAATAGATGTAAATTTGCATTTGTATATTTCTCATATGTCATTTTTACTTCGTGACAGTTTTCAACCGGTGCACATTCCAAGCTGCCTGCACATTTGGGTGCAATCTCTATTTTTATCTGCTTTGTGGCTGCTGCGCTATCTCTTGGTCTTTCATTTATATTGGTTCCTCATCAAGTAATGCCATGGACAGGCTTACTGCTGATGTACGAGTGGACTTTTGTGACTTTTTTCATAATGTTTGGGAGTTATCTAAATTTTATATATCAATGGGGAAAGTCGACAGGGAATCAAACTAATCATAATCGCTTTGATTCTTCCGATTATGACTCTGGAAAAGGTTTGTCGAGTTAAATGAAAAGTTTCATTTGGTGATTCCTTTGTTGCACCAATCTAACTGCAGATATTTTATGCAGGCTCTCAACGCGGTTCATCTAGCTGTGACATAGTGGCATGGTTCTATTGGCTAGGGATGGCATTTCTCGCTGTCATTGTTCCTTCAATGCCATGCTTTTTGGGGATTACTGCTCTTTTTGCAAGGTAGATTGATCTGGATTTATGATTAACTAGTACTAGATCAGGAAGGAATTATTGAATTGCTGCAGATCTGGTTATATCATCATTTATAATTTTCTGGCTGTCTCTTTATATTATCCTTTTATTACAACTCTGCTATGAAATTTGAATTTCCAAGTTGTTTGCTTTATCTTCTGATATTTTTTTGATTAATTTAAATTTTTTAGGACAGTATATATATATATATGTATATGTATGTATATATATATGTATATGCATGTATATGTATATATATATATTATATCTGTGTGTGTGTGTGTATAAAAGATAATGTTTGGTTGGTTATGGTGTTTGTTGTGTATATGAATTCAATTATATTATTCAATTTCTTTACACATCCTTTTACATAAGATTTTTAATGACTAACTACTGTTGTAAAGAAATAAGAGTTTGATCAATGTCCTTTAATAGTGTGGACATTGTTTTTTGTATGCTTGTCAATTTGAATTTTTATTACAATTATGGTAAGTGTATCTAGAATCTTGATGCGTTTTATGATACTAGGAGCAAACTATTGCTTTCTTGACGGCATTCTGTCTTTTGAGAGGACTTACTTTTCTGGCTCAGTAAGGAATGCATGTGTTTTAGCAGTATTTCTACTGCTTGTCAAGTTTGAGTTCACATCTTATCTGAACATCTGGTAGTAAATTAGATATGCTTAGTGAATGCAACATAGTGAAAAGTAAAAAAGAATGTGCATAGAAAGCTGTTTCTACAAATATATTATTTTGAAATTACCTTAGGAAACCTTACATCTAGGTCATGTATTGTGGGTGAGTCCTGGTGAATGTATGATGGAAGTTTGCTTCTTTATGGTCTTAGTATTTAGAGCCATAAGATGGCTTCTATGCACATGGGAATCAGGACGTGGAGCATGATCCATTAACATTCGGGCTTTTTGGTGCATGATGGTATTTGTAATGTCGAACTAGATTGTATTTGTTATATACTCATGTTGAATTTTATTTTTCCTTTTCCGTGTTCTCAATTTTTTTTTTCCTTTTTATCTTTTTACTCCCATCGACAGGTTGGGTTTGATGGTCGGCGGTGGTCTTATATTGGCTGCGTTCGTGACATTTTCCTCGGAGCATCTTGCTATTAGAGCCTTTACTAAAGGCTGCGAAGATCGTCATCAGCCAAGAGCTAGAAACATATGCTTATTATGTTAATGAGCACATCGAGTAGCTTGGTTAAAAGTAATGCTTGTTGTATCCATGTATCATAATTCAATTCGAAGTTCTGGAAGGTCCTCAAACATTCATCGCTGTAGTCCGTAGCATCCGATGTGCTTGTTGCATGCGTGGGGCTTTCTGTACTCTGCACCGAGAGCAAACATCCAATCCAGTTTTTGGAAGTATCAGAGCAGTACCGGGGTGGGGATGCCAAAAATGACCGAGACGGATGATGTCCAAGCTTCACGAAGACTCGTGTTGTACTATTCAACAGCAACATTATGTGAGCTTATTCTCGCCCAATCATGTTTAACATATTCAAGATAGAAAACGAAAAGAAAGGAAGATGCACAGCTACTTCCAACAACTGAGTGCGATTTTTCTTGAATCCCAACAATTGTCTGGGATACTGATATTGGAGTGAGATTCGTTGGGAACGCCCGTGCTGCAGGTTGCTTGGATCCGGACGCTGCTTTGTCATCGCCGCTCGTTCTCTTCCGAGAAGCGTACACGAAAGGGGAAGGGGGGGGGGGCGGGATATGTGCTTCTTATCCGGTTCACGTAGGAGAAAAAAAAAAAAGAAGATGGATATGTGCTTCTTATCCGATCAATGTATTCGTCTTGGTCGAACCGGATCGGATGGTTGGATTCCTCCCACCCCAATCAGGTGGAGGTTTGGGTTCTGGATTTCCATCGGCCCAGACCCGGAGGGGGGGCCCGCCGTCTTTCCAGCATGGGCACGAGAGAAGCGGAGAAAGGAACTCCCGAGCCAGCGCTGCTTGAAAGAGACTGATGCGATGCGCTCCCTCCCTCTCTGACGCAGCTGTCTACATGTGACGCCCACTTTCGGGGTAAGAAGCGGCAGGAGGCAGGTTTATTCGGAAATACAGGTGCATGTAGTGACCAAGACCACCTTCCTCGGATCGACGCTGTGCTACCTGTGTCTTGCGGTACGTGTGGATGCTGGGTTCGTGGTGGGGTGATGGGATGGGTGAGCATATAATAATCAGTAGCCGCTGCTGCTGCTGGTCGCTGGTAAACAACAGCAAAACGCTTCCATGACTTTTATTGAGCACCAACGTCTCTGGTTGGGCGGTCGATTTTGCTCCCATGTGTGTATTTTATCTAGTGTTCCGAAGCTTCAGATTTCTCACCGGGAGCAGGGTGGTGTGGGTTGGGAGGCTGACTCATGACATGACCCCCCCCCCCGACTTGTTGCTGCTCTGCATACATAGTGAGGTGAGGGAGGAGACGATGCTCTGGAGTTGAATTTGTACTTCCTTTGCTCCGCTGTTGCATCCGTGGTTAAAGATTGAGGAGGATCTGCTTGCTCGCGTCTGCTTTTTATTGGTCATATCTTGCGGTCTTCGTGCTTGGTGGGGCCAACGCTGGACGCCCAGTCCTTCCATCTTCTTGCTCTTGTGTCACGGTCTCGTACTAGGGTGCCCAAGGTGGAGGAGAGCTGTTGCCTGCTTCTCGATCGTTGTTCTGGAGGGGAATCTGGAAGATCGATTTCGGGTTGTTGGAAGATCTAGAGCAGTTTGTTGCCGTGTCCATCCACATCTTGCTGCAACCATGGGCATCTTCTCCCGTTCCTCAAACAATATTTTTGTTTTGGGTTTTCTGGTACATGTCGCGGCCTAAACTCTTGCCCAACTCCAGGCTTCCTTTCTCGAACGGCTAGTTGGGTATAGGCACCTCCGGAAGGTTCTTGCAGGTTGTCTTCTTTGCGGTGGAGTTCTTGCCGGCTGATCATGCGAGCCTGAGATCTTGTCATCATGGGAAGCCAAGTCAAGACTGTTGTTTGGTTTAGGAGGGACTTGAGGATTGAGGACAATCCGGCGTTGTCTGCTGCTGCCAAGGACGGCTGCGTCCTACCGGTTTTCATATGGTGTCCAAGTGAAGAGGGCCAGTTTTACCCGGGTCGAGTCTCCCGGTGGTGGATGAAGCACTCCCTCGCCCACCTCGATCGGTCGTTGAGGTCCCTTGGCACTCCTCTCACGTTCATCAGATCTGAAAGCACTCTAGCAGCCCTTTTGCAGTGCATTGGTGCAATTAGGGCTACTAGGTTGGTCTATAATCATCTTTACGGTAAGTTGTCTTAATGTTTGTCTCGTTTTGGGAGGTTTCCTGCGTGTTGGGTTCTTGGCTTATGTCCTATATCTAAGTTATTTTATTTCCGAGAACCATTCAGTCCTCCTATATCTTAATGTTTGTCTCGTTTTGGGAGGTTTCCTGCGTGTTGGGTTCTTGGCTTATGTCCTATATCTGTACAGTAAGTTATCTTAATGTTTGTCTCTTCATTGATGCACCAATGCTTCGCTCTTGGTTTCCTTCTTGGTTTGTTCCACTCCATTCAATTGTTAAATCTGTATGATTCTGTGTTTGAAAATGATGTTTCGGTTTGGTGAATAGATAAGATCAATTTTTAATAACATCTTGCAACTTTGTTCCCAAGAAAACTGTGATGATTATTGACCTAAAGCAAAGATGTCTAAATTTTTGTTTCTAATCGTTTTGTGGTCTGTTTTGACAATGGTATACATGGAGTCCAAGTTGTACAACACTTTTTGGGTAAAATCTGGGTATGAATATGAGTAGGCCATTGCAAAAAGAATCTTTTGTTCTGATGACCAATTATCAGGTTGATTTTGTGGTTCTTATCGATTTTGCAGATATCTCTCCATAGATCTGCTCAATCTGGGTTTGGAAATGTATTTCCTCGAAAAGGGGTTTCTAATTCTAAGTGTTCAAACATTTCGGTTTCTTACACAAATAGGAATTTTAAATTCTATAGTCCTTTATACTCGTCCATCCAATAAACATCTAGTCCAAGCTCAATATAGACTTAAAATATAATATTTTTGACACTAAATAACAATTGTAAAATCTGTAAATAGCTGGAACTACAAAAGATTGGCATACGCTGATTGGGACATAGGGGCCAAAATAACATTGGCTCTAATAAACCTTTTAGCTGAACTAGAGTGCATCAGTTCATGAAACATTATCGAGTTAAAATGGGTTACTAACCCAACCAAAGTAGTTTAAACTGGATGACCAGAGATAAAAGTGAGAGAATATTGAACAAATTAGATAAAGATTTATCTCTTATGGTTGTAACATCTTAAAAATTACCCAACAAATGATTGTAACATCTTAAAAATTTTGCTATAACCTCTTAATATTGTTTTGTTGAACATCTTAAATTTTTTTGTTAATGTAAGTCCTATACCCATCCTTATGTTGTTAGCTGTTAAAATTTTTCTCAAGTTAAAAATTTGGTGAGACTGACACCCATTCTTATCTAGTCAGTTGTTTAAATTTGTCTCAAGTAAAAATTTTTGCAAGACTGACAATGTGCACAGCAAATCATGCTTTGATGTTTCTAGTTATTCTAGTTCCATTTTTAGAGTCTATTGGAATGCGGTTTGTTTTCGGTCTCTGATAAGGCTAATGAATTTTCTTATCATGTTAAGTTTATTGCAGCAGTACACATTCTTCTTTGAGCTGCATGTGGAGATTTAGGATCTTTATTTACCTTTTCTCCTCTGAGATGATTGTTCCCCTTCTTCTTTTCAGTTGATATCAGAATGCAATTTGACTATAACTGCCTTTCTATTGTTTGTATAAAATATTAGCACAAGGTATCGTGAACACAATATGCCAGATATTATGAACTCACAGTGGAAGTGCAATGATGTGTATTTCTAACTTAATGGATACATCCAAAACTTTGCTTTCTATCTTTCCAACAATATATAGTTCAAAATTGTAAGTAGGCATGGAATATTATTAAAGAAATGTGTTACCTTAAAGGTCTTGGTAGCCTTCTGCATTCACATCATGATATTAGTCTGTTAACTTTCAGTACTTCTATCATCCTGTAAGCATTGCATTGAAGAACTTGTACCCCACCATGCAGATTTTCTGAACAATGGATCTTCAGTTGCTCACACTTGATAGGATTTGAATGGAAAATTATTTTTTGTATACCTCTGATCGCATGTATCTTGAGAGGGCTATTCGGTCTGTCTAGATTAGTCAACTTCTGCACATGGTGATTTTGTGTCCTATCTGAAGATAACTGTCTATATTGATCTTATGTTTTCCTTTTCAATTTATTTTACCTTACTGTTCAGATCCTGTTTCACTTGTCCGTGATCATAAAATAAAAAGTCAGCTAGTGAGCCTTGGAATCAGTGTGCAAAGTTTTAATGGTGATCTCTTATATGAACCGTGGGAAGTTTATGATGAAAGTGGACTTGCTTTTACAACCTTTGATGCATACTGGGGCAAATGCAGGAGCATGCCAAATGAGCTGACAATGCTTCTTCCTCCCTGGAAGTTGGTTCCTCCTACAGGTAATATACTCATGTAATTATGATATTCAGTGTCAAAAACCAACTACATTATGATGACTATAACACATTCACTTAAGTTATATATATATACCCCTTGTTTTTTTTTTTATCCCTTTTGGACATACCGCCATGTTTTCTGCAAGCTTATGCTGTAATGGAGCCTTGATTTAGCAGGTTGTTGGTAGGTCATGGTTGGCTCTGAAATGATCTTGAGACTCTAAGGATCTTAGCCAAAATGCAACCCCGGCCCCGGGGTAAGACAAATTAGTTTACTTAAGCTAATAATCTTATGATTTTGCTACTTGTTCCTACAAGCCAAGCATTAAAAAATTCACTGCTATAGTGGGCCACTTGGATCTCAAGTACTTTTTTCATGCAGCTTGTTACACGAAGGTCCTCTGAAAATTATTGGACTCTTCAAGAGTCTTATAGATTAGGAGAAGTATATACACGTGTCCAGCAATTGCAGAAGTCATCTGTCCTTGTACTTAAAATTGACCTTTCAGTTGGAGTCAATCAATATAGATCTGTTTTTATCAAAAGATACTAATGGTTTTACTGTAATATTGTGGGTAGGGAGGTTATGGGTTATCATCACTGGAATCTTGTTTAGTCTAATCTCTATAGCAGCTTTAACTTTTCATCTGATCTGGTTGTGACATTTATACCGGCACCTATGAAATTTGTTTGTCAATTTGATCATGATAATACAAAATTCTTGGATAAGAAGGAGCAAATTTTGGATATGTGCTGCTGCAAGTTTCATTTACCATTTCAAATCATGTCACTTCTCACAAGAAGATTGCTAATGGGAACTTTCAATTTAGAAACTAATATATGTTTTGCATGCTACACGAATGTATGTTTCATCTCATTTGTTCTGATGTGACAGGTACAGAAAGTGTCGAAAGTTGTTCGATTGAAGAGTTTGGGCTTGAAAATGAAATAGAAAAATCGAGTAATGCATTATTAAGCAGGGCCTGGTCCCCAGGTTGGAGCAATGCAGACAAGGTGTTGAGTGAATTTATTGATGAGCATCTTCTAGAATATTCCAATAATAGAATGAAGGTAGAAGGCACTACTACCTCATTGCTGTCACCATATCTACATTTTGGTGAACTCAGTGTTAGAAAAATATATCAAAATGTCAGAATGAAGCAAATACAGTGGGCAAAGGAAGGCAACTGTAAAGCAGAAGAAAGTGTGAACTTTTTCCTGCGATCAATTGGTCTTAGAGAATACTCGCGTTATCTTTGTTTTAACTTCCCATTCACATATGAGCGATCACTACTGGGTAATCTAAAACACTACCCTTGGCGTGCTGATGAAGGTCAGTTCAAGTCTTGGAGGCAGGGGAGGACTGGGTATCCTTTGGTGGATGCAGGAATGAGAGAACTTTGGGCAACTGGCTGGATACACAATAGAACTAGAGTGATTGTAGCAAGTTTTTTTGTGAAGATTTTGCTACTTCCGTGGACCTGGGGAATGAAATACTTCTGGGACACATTGCTGGATGCTGATCTCGAAAGTGACATCCTTGGTTGGCAGTATGTATCAGGAAGCTTACCCGATGGTCATGATCTCAAACGTCTTGACAGTCCTGAGGTATGCATTCTGTAACATCTACAGAGAAGTCTTGTGACCACACCGAAACAATAAGATTGGTTATTGACTAGCATTTCTATATAACTACAAATTTTGACCAGTTTTGTTGGGGGTGACATAATTAACATATATAAACCAAAAGAATATAATCTTTAATCAGATTGAATATTAGAGAGATTTTAGATGGTTTATACATATAGTATAACAATCAGAAACTTTATCAACATGTAAAGAATCAAGGAGTGTGTGGCCTCCTAATATACCCTGAATCAGCAAGAACACTGTGCTTTGTTGGGGTTAGTAATTAAAGGAACTGTTGTTTCTAGCTTGTTCTGTTAGGCGAAAGGAGTCTTTTCTTTTTCTGTTCTGAGACTAACTCACTGAATCGTTTTGTGCTCTCATTTCTATTAGTTGTCCATCACATCATTTCATTTCAGCTGATGTCTGGTAAATCTTTTGCTGGTCATTTGGTTAAAACTAAAAAGCTTCCTTCATTGTAAGCATGATTTGTTGCAGACTTCTCTGTCTTGACAATACGAACTTCACACACATTCTCTCATCTGGATGTCTGCCTAGGCATTTCATTGGTAAACATTGTTTTCTCAATAGATACCATCATTTTGATTTGGAGTCAGGTACTAGGTCAGAAGTATGATCCAGATGGTGAATATATAAGAAATTGGATTCCAGAGCTTGCGAGACTGCCAACCGAATGGATTCACCATCCGTGGGATGCTCCGAGTACAGTGCTAAAAGCAGCTGGTGTTGAGCTAGGATTGAACTACCCAAGGCCAATAGTAGAAATTCTTACAGCTAGGGAGCGACTTAATGATGCTGTGGACGTGATGTGGGAACTTGATAGGGCTGCAAAAATTGCAAAATTAAGCAGTTCAGGTGAAGTTGTAGCTGATAATTTGATTAGTTTGAATAATTTGGACATCCCAAAAGTTGTTGTGAAGAAAGAGATATCTTGCACTAGTTCATCTCTTGATCAAAGAGTGCCCTCTATTCACAATATGAAGGATATCTCAGTAAACAAGAAACCAAGGGATCCAATTGGGGAAAAACCCTGTGCAGTTATCTTAAGTTCACACTCTGATACTGTGGATAAGTCAAAGATGGATGTCGATTTACTTTCAACAGCTGAATCATCATCTGCCAGGAAAAGAAGCATCGGTGAAAGTCATTGTGCTGTTCCAACTCATTTTTCTTCTTCGCCAGACATAAATCCTGTGCAAGAGGATTGTTCAATGGGCCAATGTCATCTAAACAGGTCTAGTTCTGACTATCCGTGGCAAGGAGCAGATGGAATTGGAGAAGGAAAGGTTGCTTCAAATTAGATTTTTCAGTTTATAAAAGACACCTGAATGATCTGTTGTCCAAGTATTATTTGATTGCAAATGTCCTTCTCACTGCTTTCTGCTTAGGCAATCAATATCTTTCTGATAAGTTATCTATCAACCGATCATCCTAGCATGGAACCAAATTTATCCCTCATTTTATGTTCTAAATGTTTTCGTCAAGATGCAGTTATCTGATGTAGCTCATTTCAAATAACATCACATGTACGTTAGTTATTGCAGTAATTTGTGGTTTTTTATTTTCTCAAGCCTTTCTTGTACAAGTAATCGATACATATAATCCATCAAAAAGTCATAATATTTTGCTCAGTACAAGTAGCCTTAAACTTGATATATACTATGAATTCCCGCTTAAAACTAGAGTTATAATTTGGTTATTTTATGTTGTCTATATATTTTAACTCGATTTGTTTTGCTGCTAATCTATGAATTCTGTAGTTGATGCAGGAGGAAGAGGATTTTGATGCTCAAAGCAGCTTCAAGGGCTTCAGACCATGCAAGAAACCTGCTTGTCTCTAACAGATAATACGGAGGTCGGCGATCTGGTGTACGCTAAAATCTTGTCCCCTTTGTCTTCTACTTGTACTATGTTAACGCAGAAACGAATAGCTTATTTTACACTCATCGAAACAATTTTGTATGTATCACTTCTCCTTTGGTTGAAATAAATGTTCAAATATTTGAACATACAACTTTGTCAAATAGTTGACCTGAACACATATATCTTATGACACATGAATTGTGACACATGCTATTTCTGCTTTCCAATGAAATAATCATTTCTTACTGCATGGTATTCCGAGTTAATGAGGCATGATAGTTCCTTGTTCCTGCACTTTGCATCATTTATAATGAATTTGATGAACTCACAATCATATCTGCAACTAAAAACAGAAGCTAATGTTCCTGTTAAAACTGTATTACTTCTCTTTTGGTTTGTGAAAGCTAATCTGAAGCATCTTTCTCTTTGATCTGATTGAACATATAGAAAAATCTACTCTTTGCTTACTCCTGCAATAAATTGCAAATTTTTTTTTTTCCTTTTGAATTTGAGACCATGAAAAAAAGGAGCACATTCTTCAAAATAATAACCATGTATAAACTTAACTAGTAGCATTTACCAGATGATGAATTCATTAGTTAAAAGAATGAATCTAGCATCATATTTAGTGGTAAACTATGATACTTATTGACTGTTTCCATATCTCAGCAACTGTTCAAAGTACTCTAAAGAATTACTACATCTGTAGCTGGAGAATCCATATTGTAATTGTTTCCTGATGTATGCAAAAGCTTCCAAGCTTAACATGCTTCCATTTCCTTACATTACAAAGTATATATAAAACTAGATGAAGGGGAAAACAAATAACAAATCGTTGCAGCATTACAACATACACCTTGCATCACTGGATTGACAACGCATATCGACTCCAAAGCAGTAGTACTTCCATCTTGCCGCTTAGCAGATGGGAAGTGGAGCTCCGTTCCATTCCTTCAAGCACTCGAAGAGCGGATCGATCAGCAACCCTTCGTTGACAGCCGCGAACACCTTGTCGAACTCCTCTCCGGGGGATCGCGCCTTCTCGCCGGTGAGGTATGCAGCCCCGAGCTCCTCCCTGACAAGCCAATACAACGGGTACGACCTGGACTCCCTGATCCTGTTGGCGATGGCCGCGTTGCCGCCCTCGACCGCGGCCCTCGCCGCCTCCACTTCCTTGGGGAGGACGGCCTTCAGCTCCTCCTCGAAGGCGGTGATCTTTTGGAAGACGGACGTGGTCGCGTCCTTCTCCTTCTCGCCATTGCTCAGAGCGTGCTCCACCAGGACCATCCTCAGCTTGGGCATCAGAGCGTACGTGGAGCTGCAGGGATCGTCGATGTAGCTGAAGACGTTCTCCCTGTCGACGACCATGATCAGGTCCTTCTCGCAGAAGCGCGAGGGGTGGAGCTCGCCGTTGGCGCCCGTGGTCAGGACCCTCTTGGCGACTTGGCCCACCGTGTTCTTGACCGCATGCTTGAGGTTCTCCTCCAGGTGCCTCAGATCGATGGCTTGGCAGAGAGCAACCAAGTAGGTGGTGGACATGAGCTTTAGAATGTCGACCGCCTCCGCCGTCTTCCTCGAGGAGATGAGTCCCAAGGAGTTGACGTCTTGGTTGTGCTGCTCGGCGCTCTGGACGTGGTTGGTCACCGGGTTGGCGAGGAACTGGAGCTCAGAGCAGTAGGCCGCCATGGCGATCTCGGCGCCCTTGAAGCCGTAGTCCAAGCTGGGGTTGCGCCCACCGGAGAGGTTCGAGGGCAGGCCGTTGTTGTAGAAGTCGTTGACGAGCTCGGAGAACTGCGCGAACATGAGCTTCCCAATGGCGGCGACGGCCAGGCGGGTGTTGTCCATCGACACACCGATGGGGGTGCCCTGGAAGTTGCCGCCGTGGAGGGCCTTGTTCCTGGAGACGTCGATGAGGGGGTTGTCGTTGACGGAGTTGATCTCCCTCTCGATGGACTTGGTGGATGCACGGATGACCTCGATCTGGGGGCCGAGCCACTGCGGGGAGGTGCGGAGGGCGTAGCGGTCCTGCTTCGGCTTCTGCAGTGGGTCTTGCTCGTGGAGCTTCTTGGCCATCTTCATGTAGGAGCTGCCGTCGAGGATGTGCTCCATAATAGCGGCGGCCTCGATCTGGCCCGGGTGGTGCTTCAGCTTGTGTGTGAGGTGGTCGGTGAACTCCGGCTTCCCCTGCATCACCTCGCAAAAGACCGCCGACAGCACCTCGGCGAGGACGGCGAGCACGTTGGCCTCGTAGAGGACGAGGGAGGCGAGGCCGGAGCCGACGGCGGTGCCGTTGACCAGCGCGAGGCCCTCCTTGGGCTGCAGCTCGAAGAACCCGTGGGGGATGCCAGCTCGGCGGAAGGCCTCCGCGGCGTCGACCCCCTCTCCCCCAGGTGCGAGGGCCTTGGCGTTTCCCCGGCCGGTGAGCAGTCCGGCGATGTAGGACAAGGGGACGAGGTCACCCGAGGCAGTGATGGTGCCACGGAGGGGAAGGCAGGGGGTGATGCCACTGTTGATGAGGCTGGCCATGGCCTCCAGGATTTCGAACCGTATGCCGGAGTAGCCTTGGAGAAGGGTGTTGATGCGGACGAGCATGGCGGCCCTGGCCGCCGGGGTCGGCAGCGTGTGCCCGGACTCCGCCCCGGAGCCGAATATTCCGGCATTGAGGAATCTGCAGCAAGAAGAAGAAAAAAAATATATCTTAAGGCCGACGATCCAAACAGTGATTGCAGCATATGCACGGACGGTTCTTATCGCTCCACCATCGTATGCACCATTACGAGTCGTCCTTGGCTCGACGACAAGAATCCAAGGTCACCCCCAATTCCCAGTCCACGAAACGAAACCTAAGAGAAATCCATCCGGCATAGCTTGACAAGGACAGTGGTCTCGGCACCTTCCTCCTCCATTGATTGGATTGCTATTGCTAGGCTTGAGTGCACGATCTTCTCGTTCTCGGAGAAGTGTCGGTGGACGACACGGTAGCGTCCCTTTGTGTGAATCCTATGGCTTTGTTCCCTCAATTTGGATCTGTGTCGTCCTCATGAATGTATCCCATCAGGTCCCGAGACTTTTCTTCCTGCAGTGACCTACCCCGCCCCCCCGTAACCCATCAGTGACCTACCCGCCATGGCAACCACCGCACAGCTAGTTTCCTCTATCATCGAAACCACATGGCGCATGCAACACCAAAGCCGCAAGCAACCGGGAGCATACATGTCCCGTTGCTGGTGACCATGACAACTTGCAGCAACATTCTTGTGTGAATTACTATTGCAGCTTCTTGTTCTTCCCGGAATAAGCACGGGATGTAAGAGAGAACATTGTGGACATGGGTCGTCGTATACGAACAATTTCCTCATTTGGGTTGTATGATGGTTAGTATGATAGGAGTCATTAAACTACCATATGATTCATGGTTTTGATACCTAAGAGGCTAATAAGCTCAGATGTACGTCTCTGTGTGTGTGAGAGAGAGAGAGAGAGAGAGAGAGAAGGCACCTGATGAGCTCCTGCTGCAGGGCGCCGCCTTGCTTGGTGCGCCTGTGAGAGGTGGCGCCGAAGCCGGTGGTGACACCGTAGCTGTCGGTACCCTTGGTCATGCTGTCCATCACCCACTGGCTGCTGGCGCGCACCCCCTCCCGCGCCGACTCCGACAGCTCCACCCTAACCGCCGAGTGGGGCGCCGTGGCGACCGCGGCCACCTGAGAGATCTTGAGCGTCGCGCCCTCGAGTCGCACCAGGGGCTGCCGGAACTCCCCCACCATCCGCTTCACCTCCTCGAGGTGGCTCCCCGCCACGGCCTCCGCCGCGGCGCCCCAGTTCAGCGGGTCAGTCCTGATGCACAGGCTGCCGTTCGCATGGACGCCGCCGTTCTCCACCTCCATCGATCACGGAACGAGATCCGACGAAAGACCAGAAGGGAGGAGGTGGAAGGTAAGGAAGGTGAGATAACCCTGAGGTAGAGAGGAGCAGAAGGAAGGGTTAAATAGAGCAGCTGGTGGTGGCATGGAGAGAGTTAGGTGGGCATAATACTTCAACCACTGGATCGGTCTCGTCAAAGATGGAGGGGGAGGAGAGGGGTGGGTGGAGATAAAGAGGCATGCATGCCATCGTTTTCCTCACCAATTCTTCCTTCCTCATCCCCTCGTCCTCTCTCTCTCTCTCTCTCTCTCTCTCTCTCTCTCTCTCTCTTTCTTTCCCGGACGATCCCGCGAATATGGCCATTGCTTCCACCGAGTAGAAGGTGGTTTTCCACGTTCATGTCACACTCGAGTCATATAAGCATTCATCTTTCTTTTCATCTTCTTCTAGGTAATGTTGATCATGGCAACTGTGTGTATCTTATTTTCTTTACCTTATGAGAGGACTGTGTGGATTCAAGAAAAGGTACAAAAAATAAAAATAAAAAAAACTCTAATTTTATTGGCCTTAAAAGATGAGAATTTCTTTTATAAGTTACAAAATCTTTACTACCGTACAACAAAAAAATTATCGTATGATATTTTGAACCATCAAAACTAAGATAAATAAAATAAGCATATTATTATCATATTAATATTTTAGATATAAAAAAATATAAATTAAAGATAAGTTCGATTCTATAGTTTGTCATTCATTTTTCTTGTGTGGCTTCTGAACATGTCACACTCGGAGTCATATAAGCATTCATCTTTCTTTGTTCATCTTCTTCTAGTAAATGTGATCAATTGCAACTGTGTGTATCCTTATTTTCTTTACCTATGATGAGGACGTGTGGGATTCAAGAAAAGGTACAAAATAAAATAAAAAAAACTCTAAGTTTTATTGCCTTAAAAGAATGAGAATTTCTTTGTATAAGTTACAAAATCTTTACTACCGTACAACAAAAAAATTATCGTATGATATTTTGAACCATCAAAACTAAGATAAATAAAATAAGCATATTATTATCATATTAATATTTTAGATATAAAAAAATATAAATTAAAGATAAGTTCGATTCTATAGTTTTGTCATTCATTTTTCTTGTGTGGCTTCTGATCCCACACTTTTCTATTAGAATGAACTATTTAGTTTATGTAAATCATATAAAATAATAATTTTAATTAAATTTAACCCAATCAAGATTTTGTCCTTATTATTAAGTATAGGAGAAAGAAACGCAAGTGAGTTGTTGTACTGCCACACAGGTCATTATCCCCACCAACCTCTCTCCTCTAATGAAGTAGGTAAGGAAGTAGCTGCCAAATTGCCATGAGAATTGTCCTCACCAACCTCCCTTCCTTCATAGAACGAGTAAGAAATAGCTGCCGAATTGCCATGGAAATGGATAGGAATTGCAAGGAAGATGTAATCCGATTCCTCAGCAAGATGAAAGGAATATGGCTCGTTGAACATACTCGAGTCCTAGACTTTCTGAGAAATGAAAGACACAATATCTTGGAAGTTGTTTCCAAGCTCAAGTTCTTTGATTCAGATTTTCCACAGGATTAGTTGTAGATTGACAGATCCTTAGTATGCAGCTTACTCTTTTGACAGTCAAATTCCATTTGAACAATCTTGTACATGTTTACCACTTAGTACAAGTATTATGACATCATAAACTCTTTTGACCTCTATCATGACAAAAAACAGCACTCCTTGCTGGTGGCTTAAGTGGTCATCAAATTGCTAATCTTTTGATGCTTGATTTTTTGTTTCAATGAATATTGGTAGCATTTTTCTTTTTTTAACAAAGACGAGATTTGAGTTCAGAGTCTTACGATAAACTATCAAAATCTTTACCGACTAAACTAGTCATAGTCAATTGGACACACCTATCAGTTTATTGATGAGACATGCTCCAAACTTGCTGTCAATTTAAGCTTGGAAATTCTGGTCAAGGGTGAGAAAATTGAATGCAAGCCTCTGTTTATGAGATTGGGAGTTTGGTGTGGAATGGTCTTCACCACCAACCATGACAGCCAAATCACATGAGCCTTGGCATAAGGATCTAACTAGCAAAAACAAAGGAAGCCAAAAAGTTTATGCTAGTGGCTGGTTCACTTCCTCCTGCAGATTCAATTGTGGGCTACCAACTAGTTGGCGTAATAAAATCTTAAGAACAGGAGTAGTTAGCAACTTGTTGATGCTTGATAAAAATAATGGCTTCCACTTAAACCAACAGTGAATGCAAAAAAAAATATGTCATTTCATTGGGTGTGGGAGTGAGATATGAATCCTCTCCACTTATGATCAGAACTTTCTATATTAAGAGTTCGAGTATCCTATTGAGCCATTGCGCTTATATGCTATGTAGAAAGATATATGAATGTTACCTAATTGTTATCATGCCATTCTCGACCTTTCCTGCTACCTATTTTATTGTAGTAGGATCAAATCTTATGGCTTGGCTTTAGATAGCCTACAGCAGTGTTAGTGTTAGGCACCAAAATTTGGGTTGTAATATACAGTCGACATCTCTATATTGGGAGTCCACTTGGAATGGGAGATTACAATGTGGCAAGAACTGGTTCACATCTTTAATGAACCAAAAAGTTTAGGAGCCACTCTCAATTGAAGGTTGGTGGGCAATTTATGATGAAGAGAAGATTGTGTAGATCCTAATTGTTGGTGATGGATAATGGAATGGAGCTCCAGAAAAAAAGATGCAACACTTTCTATTGAGTTTTGTTGTCCTTTTGACCTGCCACTGAACATTCTTTCTTTTCCTTGAGTGATCTCAATTTATAAGTTTGCTTTTGGACACATCTGAAGTGGACAATGCAGCACATAAGTACACAGATGCCCTGTTGTGACTATCATACATAGTACATTGAGACCACTCTTAGTTGATTCAGCAGAGATTTCAGAGTTCCATACAAGCCTATAGTAGCTAACAAACATAAAGAGACATCATCAAGATAGGGGTTTTATTTTGATTTACATAATGATGCCCTTTATTTTTCTTAGTCTCTACAGTTAAATCTAACATAAAATGCTCCATCTTCTTAACTTTGTTTAGTGAAATTGCTCACTTATTTGTTTTTTCTTGAACAGTCTTATGACTGGCTGTTTACATTATATTTCTTGCATCCAACAACACTCTTTGACTGTCAACTTTGAGGGCAATAATAGTTTGTGGGGTGGTTGTCGGTGGGAGGTTAAACACATATTTGAGGTGCATGGTGGGTGGCATCAACTACCCCTTTCTACTTCATTTTGCTTGCTTCAAGTGTGGTTCCACCCACACCTGCAGCAGCAGCACCACCACCAAACTTTCACATGTTCAATACATATACATAAACATGACAATATAATAAAATTTTCACTGACCATGCGAAAATATGTTATGGCTCGAAATTTTTTATACCTGACCATATCAAAATGGTGGCATCAACTACCCCTTTCTCCTTCATTTTGCTCGCTTCAAGTGAGGTTTCCACTCACACCTGCAGCAGCAGCAGCACCACCAAACTTTTCACATGTTCAATACATATACATAAACAGGACAAGATAATAAAATTTTCACTGACCATGCAGAAATATGTTATGGCTAAAAATTTTGATACCGGACTATATCGGTTGCGAGCTGGAAAGGTACATAATACATCGAGAAAGAGGAACGGGAACAAACTGGAGAAAAGAAGAAGTATCAAACCGATCATCAACAATAGACAGCAGCAATTGAACACTAGGGAAGAATTGCCCCTTAAACATTCATAGTGTTCAATGTATGAATCAATGATGACTCCTCATCATGATAAATCACCTTGCCATAAAAAATGACATGGTTCAAGACTTCATTGGATAAATTATAAATTGGTCCATTTCTATCCATCATGTTCAAGAGTACAGTAGCAAAAATAAGCATGATAAAAAGGGTATTGTCATGTAGTCTAAAAACATGTTCATGGATCATGTTTTCACTCAATGATGAAGTTAATAGAATTAAGAATTAAATGATGATCTAACCTCAAATAAGCTACTGGTTCATGACACCATTCCATAAGAAAACCATGAAGTATGCAATCCACAGAGCTATCCCAAGATTCCAACTCTGGTTCTTACTTGGGATATCTGAGCACAATGATGACAGAGTCCTCTCCAAGAAACATTTTATTGATGAATCTATCCTTGTTGACAGTAAGAGCTTTCTTCTTTCCCTTGCCTGTCTTATGTATCTGCAACAACAACAAAAGAGTTCATTAGAAATTAGAGAAAGGGATGACTGCAGGAAGTATGTAGTTACATTACCTCAGTCCACATTTCCCTAACATTTTGAAGGACCATTTTACAGTAGCGATCGAAAACTTGAGGTAAGAAAACTTACATTAGTGTTGTCCTCAATTGGCTACTGCAAAATGAAACGGGAAGAGTAAGAAGTGATAGAGAAAGACTAATACGCTGTATGATTATAATAAAACTGAAAAGCATATACAACTGCTGATTACGGAACTTCAGCAGTAGCATGAAAATACTACTAACAATAGAAGCACACAAAGTATGCTCCCAGAAAACTAGAGAAATGTTTTTACAGAGGACATTTTAACATCAACAGAAACTGACCATAGAAAATAACTATCATCAATACAGTTTACAATGTGTTATTACTTCATAACCACTCAAGGTTCCTTTGACAAATGCTGAAGCATAACACTGTGGCTGATATGACTAATGATAATCCCTGGGCCATTAATGTCTTGCTCCATAGTATTCATCTCCCTAGAGCCCTCTATGATATAATCTTGGAATTGGAGCTCAGCTTCTCAAAAAAATATTTCTGCTGGCGGTGGTTACTTTTATATAAAACAGATTGTTTATGAGGAGAAAGTTTGGTCGGGCTGGAAGGCAATTTGGTGTCTCAATATGACTTCTAAAGTGAAACTTTTTTGTGGGAGTTTAGCTGGAATAGACTGCTTACTTCTAGCTGGTTGTCTCATATCCAGTATAGCCAAGTTGAGGTTTGTCCTATTTGTGAAGTTCACATTGATTCTATTAAATGTATCTTCTTTGAATGTTCCCAAGCACTCTGTTCTTGCCATCTACTTGAACTTAATATGGGCCTCAAATTTAAGTTTTTTAATAGTTGGCACAAAGGTGATTGACCGAAAGAAGGAAAAGAGCATGACCAGTGTTTTAAAGTGGATTCACTGTCTCATAGCTACTTCATCCTGGTTTCTTTGGAACCACAGGAATGAAACTAGATTTCATAACCGTTGGATCAATAATAGCCACAACAAGCTTGAGGGAATTGCAGAAAGGTATGACCTTAGTGTATCAAGTAGTGTGGCTAATCTTGATTATATATTGGAGTGCGATGGCTCATTCAGCTTGTCTAATGGTCTCGCAGGTATGAGCTTTATCATAAAGAAGGAAGAGGGCACGATTGTTGAGAAGGGTAGTGGGCCTTGTCCAGCTGTTCATCCTACCATCACAGATTGCATTGCACTATTGGCATGGTTGCAGAGGCTGGAACTGGATATTAGAAGTAATACTTAGGTGCAAATGGATACACTGTATGTTTGAGAGGACACTGTACACAACATGGCTTACTCTTAATTGCGGGAGGTAACATATACATAGGATCTTAATTCCTGAAACACAACGTGCTTACTCTTTGAGATGTCACTGGTGCGCTTTTTCTTTTGTAAGAAACTAGATTTCATAACCGTGGATCAATAATAGCCACAACAAGCTTGAGGGAATTGCAGAAAGGTATGACCTTAGTGTATCAAGTAGTGTGGCTAATCTTGATTATATATTGGAGTGCGATGGCTCATTCAGCTTGTCTAATGGTCTCGCAGGTATGAGCTTTATCATAAAGAAGGAAGAGGGCACGATTGTTGAGAAGGGTAGTGGGCCTTGTCCAGCTGTTAATCCTACCATCACAGATTGCATTGCACTATTGGCATGGTTGCAGAGGCTGGAACTGGATATTAGAAGTAATACTTAGGTGCAAATGGATACACTGTATGTTTGAGAGGACACTGTACACAACATGGCTTACTCTTAATTGCTGGAGGTAACATATACATAGGATCTTAATTTCATGAAACACAACGTGGCTTACTCTTTGAGATGTCACTGGTGCGCTTTTTCTTTTGTAAAGCCTTTTGTGAAACAGCTGTGTGGCAATTACTGTAATTCCTTATTAAGTGCAACACTGTTGGGCTGATAGCCCATGAGTTCAGCCCATAGTGAGCTTTAACAGCCCAAAGCCCACCTCTCTTTAACCTAAAAACCCTAACCCTTTTAACAAAAGAGGGTGGCGGCTAGGGAAGGAAAAAGAGAGGTGTGGTGGCTGCGAAAAATTGGAAGAAAAACTGCAGCAACAAGGCAGAAAACTATAGCAGCAGAGGCAGAAAACTGCAGCAGCAACTTGATTCAAAAAAGAAGAGAAAATGGTAAAAAAACAATAGAAGGAAAGGGAAGAAGACAAGGACAACGCAGAGAGACTGTTCTCAATCATCCAGGCAATGTTCTCACCTCAGGTTAGATCAGATCTACAGTAGATTCTTGCTGTGATTACTTAGGGAGATTTTGGATATTGTGCACAGTGACGTAATCCTTGTATCCTAGTTATTCTCTTGTGATTGTTGCTTGGGTTCTGGGCAAGAGATTTTGAGATTTGTACATTCATTATTTTTATAGTGGATTTTCTCTGGCTTGCCTCGTGGTTTTTACCCTTCACGTTGGAAGGGTTTTCCACATAAATCTTGGTGTCCTATTTTATTGTGATTTCATTTAATTCCGCTGTGTGTTACGACCTGCTTGTATTTGTTCGTATATAAAATTTCTTCTTCTGTTTATCACATCAACTGGTATCAAAGCAGGGTTTTGGTGATTTAATTTTTTGTGTTCGAACATGGAAGTCGGTAGTGTTTCTCGCATGATTAGCTTGAATGGAAACAATTAAATGATATGGAAACCAAGAATGGAAGATCTTTTGTATTACAAAGATTCGTATGGACCTTTGTAAAGGGATAGTGCAAAACCCACAACTATGACAGATGATGAGTGGAAGATGTTAGATTGAAAAACGATCGGGTTTATTCGATAGTAGCTCGATGACAGTGTCTTTCACCATGTTTCTACTGAAAGTTTTACATATTCTCTTTGGAAAAAGTTGGAAGGTCTCTATGAAATAAAAACAGCTGGCAACAAAGCTTTCTTGATAAGAAAACTTGTAAACCTGAAATATAAAGAGGGTGCTTCTATTACTGAGCATTTGAAATGCAGAGTATCACTGACCAGTTATCCTCTATGAAAATTTCTCTTGATAATGAGTTGCAGGCATTGTTACGTCTCAATTCATTGCTAGAAAGTTGAGAGACACTGATGGTTTCTCTCAGTAATTCTATGCTAGATGGTGTTGTCACTGTGAGTCAAGTAACAAGCAGTTTATTGAATGAGGAGTTGAGAAGAAAGAATTCAGCAACATCTCAAAATGATTCACAGACACTTATCTCAGATAACAGAGGAAAGTCAAAGTTCAAGGATAGAAACAGTTCACGCATGAGTAAAAGCAAGTCAAGATCAAGAAATGATATTGTTTGCTATAACTGTGGTGAGAAAGGACATTACAAGAACCAATGCAAGCAACCTAAGAAGAGCAAGAAAAGGGGAAAAGAAGTGGAATCTATAGCAGTGATTAAGAAAGGCGCTCGGGTGAGGCGAGGCGAGGCCCGAGCACCTCGCTAATGTCCCAGGCGGCGCGCTTCAAACAGGCGCCGCCTGGGCGCTCGCCCGAGCCCAGGCGCTAGGCGCTTCAGGCGAGCGCCTAGGTAAACCAAGGCGACCGAACCAGGATTTTAGGTCTGGTTCGGTCCTGGTTCGGTTGTTAGTTGGCTCAATCGAACCAACTAAACCTAACCCTTACCCAACCTTAACCCTTACCCAACCCTAACCTGCTGCCGCTGCCGCTCCCGATCCCGATCGCGATCTTGCTGCTCGTCGCTCCTGCTCCCGCTGCCGCTGCTCGCGCCTCCCGCGAGCCCTCCCGCGAGCCTTCCCGCTGCTCGCGCCTCTCGCTGCTCGCGCCTCCTGCGAGCCCTCCCGCGAGCCTTCCCGCTGCTCGCGCCTCCCTCGAGCCCTCCCGCTGCTCGCGCCTTCCGCTCCCTTTCCCTTTCTCGCTATCGCTGTTGCCACCGCCGCTGCTTCCTCGTTTCTCCATCAGGCTCAGTATACTCTTAATATTAAGTTTATTTGAATTTTGAAATGATTAATTTTCTGTTAATAGATTAATAATATATTATTTTAATTTTAATGTTGTTAATTTTTATTTATTTGAAATTATTGTTAGGTTTCAACATAAATGACAAGTGTCGAGAGCAACTCAATAGAGTCTCCAATGGTATCAAAAAAAGATCCTGCATGGAAGTATAATTATTTGAAGGATCCGAAAGATCCTAATGCAGTGACTTGCATATTCTGCGATAAGACTACCAGAGGTGGTATTTTTCGTGCAAAACAACATCTAGTAGGAAATTTCAAGAATGCAGCAGCTTGCAAAAAATGTCCACCTGAGGTAAAAGAAGAATTGCTGAGTTATATGAATGAAAAGAAGGCACAAAAGAATGAATCTTACAGGAATTTACCAGAAGACAATGTTGAACATCTCAGGGATGAAGAAGAAGATTATTCTACGAGTATTAACCCAAGTGAAAAAAGAGTATACGACAAAAAGGGAAAAGAAGTTATGAGTACTAAGAAAGGTAAAAAAGGACTGATGGATCTATATATGCTTCAAGGATCCCAGAAACAACAAGGGCAAGCAGGAGGCTCAAAATTTAGACAAACAAATATAAGTGATGCTTGTGATAAAGAAATAAGAGGAAGAACAATTCAGCACATTGCTCGCTTCTTCTATCAGGCTGGTCTTCCCCTTAGTACAACTCGTTTAGACAGTTTTAAGGATATGATTGAAGCTATTGGAAGATATGGTGCAGGATTAAAACCTCCAAGTTATTATGAGATGCGAGTTCCATTGCTGCAAAAAGAGTTGAATTATACAAATGACTTACTAAAGGGTCATAAAGAATCATGGGCAACACATGGTTGCTCTATTATGTCAGATATTTGGACTGATAGGAGGCGCAGGAGTATAATTAATTTTATGGTTAATTGTTCTTTAGGGACTATGTTTGTGAAGTCAATAGATGCTTCATCTTTTGTAAAATCTGGAGACAAGATATATGATTTACTTGACAACTTCGTGGAAGAAATTGGAGAACAAAATATCGTTCAAATCATAACCGACAATGGAAGCAACTATGTTTTAGCTGGTAATATTCATCTTTTGATTTTGTTAATTATTTTATCTTTAATTAAGTATGTTAAACTCTTAAGTCTTATCATTTTTGTTATCCTTTGTCTCAGGTAAATTGCTTGAATAAAAAAGACAACACTTGTATTGAACTCCATGTGCAGCACATTGTATTGATTTAATGTTGGAGGATATTGGAAAGATCTTAGAAATCAAGAAAACCTTAGAAAGGGCAATTTTTGTTGTTGGATTTCTTTATAATCACATTGGGGCTTTGAATATGATGAGAGAATTTACAGGGAATAAAGAATTAGTGAGACATGTGGTCACCCGATTTGCTACTTCATTCTTGACATTACAAAGCGTGCATCGTCAAAAAGATACTCTGAGAAATATGTTTACCTCTGAGAAATGGGTGACAAGCAAATGGGCAAAAGAAGCAAAAGGCAAGAGGGCTGCTGATATCATCTTAATGCCATCCTTTTGGAATCATGTAGTTTATATATTAAAGGTAATGGGTCCTCTTGTTCGAGTCCTTCGGTTGGTGGATAATGAAAATAAGCCTGCAATGAGATATATTTATGAGGCTATGGATAGAGCAAAGGAGACGATTAAAGATCTTTTAATGAAAATGAAGAAAAATATGAGAAAATTTTTACAATCATTGACGAAAGATGAAATTGTCAACTTAATTTTATGGTTAATTGTTCTTAGGGACTATGTTTGTGAAGTCAATAGATGCTTCCATCTTTTGTAACATCTGGAGACAAGATATATGATTTAACTTGACAACTCGTGGAAGAAATTGGAGAACAAAATATCGTTCAATCATAACCGACAATGGAAGCAACTATGTTTAGCTGGTAATATTCATCTTTTGATTTTGTTAATTATTTATCTTTAATTAAGTATGTTAAACTCTTAAGTCTTATCAGTTTTGTTATCCTTTGTCTCAGGTAAATTGCTTGAATAAAAAAGACAACACTTGTATGGGTGACAAGCAAATGGGCAAAAGAAGCAAAAGGCAAGAGGGCTGCTGATATCATCTTAATGCCATCCTTTTGGAATCATGTAGTTTATATATTAAAGGTAATGGGTCCTCTTGTTCGAGTCCTTCGGTTGGTGGATAATGAAAATAAGCCTGCAATGAGATATATTTATGAGGCTATGGATAGAGCAAAGGAGACGATTAAAAGATCTTTTAATGAAAATGAAGAAAAATATGAGAAAATTTTACAATCATTGACGAAAGATGAAATTGTCAACTTCATCGTCCCTTACATGCAGTAGGATATTATTTGAACCCTGAATTCTTTTATAAGATTAAATCTGTTGGATTTGATGCAGAAGTTTTGGGTGGGTTATATCAGTGCGTTGCAAGATTAGTTCCCAACCTTGAGGTTCAAGATAAGATTATTCATGAATTATCTTTATATAAAAATGCCGAAGGTCTTTTTGGAATTCCAATTGCCGTTCGATCCATGACAACTACGTCTCCAGGTATTAATAATTTGATATAATTAATTTCATATATATTATGTTACTATATTATTGCTAATAATAACATAAATTTTGCAGCTGAATGGTGGAGTCTATTTGGAAATTCCACCTCGAACTTACAGAAATTTGCTATCAAAGTACTTAGTTTGACATGTAGTGCTTCGGGTTGTGAGCGAAACTGGAGTGTCTTTGAGCATGTAAGTATTACTAAATATTTTTGTTTTAATTAATTTATTTATTTAGATATATGTATTAATATATTTTTAAATTATATGACATGACAAATTCACTCAAAGAGAAGAAATCGGCTAGAACATCAACGATTGCACGATCTTGTTTACATAAAGTATAATCAAGCTTTGAAGACTAGTCATGATTTGAAAAATAGATTTGATTCAATCTCATTGCAAGATATTGATGATTCAAATGAGTGGTTAGTAGGAGAAATGGGTGTTAACTTGTAAGATGCTGAAGACGAGCTTGTATTTGAAGATGATAGATTGATATGGGGAGATGTGGCAAGAGCTTCAGGTGCTGGAGAATTACAAACATATACAAGACAAATGTCAAAGAGAAAAATGAGTGCAAAAGCATCAAGCTCAGCTCCTGCTATTGTTGAAGACATAGAGAATGAAACATATCTTGATGAAGAGGAAGGAATCGAAAGACAAGAGGAAGAAGACGAATTCAATGAAGATGATTTGTGTGAAAATGACGATAATATCGATTATGATGATTGACTTTGATGTAAAAATTTTATTGTTTTGAATTTTGAAACTTTTTATTAATGTGACATTGTGATTTTGTATCTTAGATTTTCTTAATTTAATAGCATATTTTTATTTAAAATTTTAAATAATTATATTTATTAATTATATTATATATTTTATATTTTAGCGCCTCGCTTCGCTCGGGCGAGCGCCTCGGGCGTTTGTGGACCTTGGCGCCTAGCGCTTTTTAAATCACTGGTCTATAGAGTCAAAATATAATGCTACAATTACAGTGCAGGATGATGATTATTTGATTTTGTCTCATTTTGATGATATTTTTTCTTATGTGTCAAGATCTTGAGTGGGTGATTGACACAGGTGCTTTTTATCATGCTACACCACGAAGGGAGTTTTTTGCTACTTATAGATCTGAAAATTTTGGTATTATCAAGATGGGCAACTATGGCACGGTAGACATCATTGGCATAGGTGATATCCACATAAAGACCAACCTTGGCTGCAAGTTGGTACTAAGGATGTGAGGAATGTGGTTGACTTGAGACTGAATTTAATTTCAATTGGAAGACTAGATGATGAAGACTACGATAACAGATTTTATAGAGGGCAATGGAAGCTCGATAAGGGTTCTCTTATTGTGGCTAATAGAAAGAAGTATTACACTTTGTACAGGTTGCAGGTCAAAGCTTGTGGTAAGCAGTTAAATGCTACAGAGAAAGACTTCAATATGAAGTTGTGACATAGGCGATTCGGACACATGAGCGAGGAGCTGCAAGCTCTTTCCAAGATAAAGGTATTGCCAGACCTAAGAGGTACACGTCTGAACCCTTGTATTGATTGTTTGGCTGATAAACAACACAGAGTTTCATTTGCTAGTCCTGCTTTATATAGAAAAATACATGTCTTAGACCGTGTTTATACAGATGTATGTGATCATTTGAGGACAAAAACTCATGGTGGATCTATTAATATTTCTGGCATCAATGGTGCACTTTATTTTGTCACTTTTATAGATGATTTTTTCAGGAAATTTTGAGCCTATGCTATAAAGACCAAAGATCAATTTATTAATGTCTTCAGAGAGTTCCATACCAGAGTTAAAAAGGAGATAGAAAGACAATTAAAATGCATAAGATCAGATAATGGTGATGAGTACACAGGATTATTTAATGATTATTGTAGGTCATATGACATCCAACATAAGATGACAATTCCTGGTACACCTCAACATAATACTATTACAGAGGATGAACTGTACCATCATGAAAAAAATCAGATATATGCTTTCACAGGCCAAGCTACCCAAAAAGTTTTGGGATGAGTCTTTGAGGACTGTAGTTGATGTGATCAACTTGTCACTATGTACAGCCCTAGATGGTGATATTACAAAGCATAGATGGTCAGGGAAAGATATGAGAGTGTTTGGTTGCCATGCATTTGCACATATTCCAGACAATGAGAAGCCCAAGTTGGATGGAAAGACAAAAAAATATATTTTTCTTGGCTACTCATATGATCAGTTTGGTTACAGGCTTTAGGATCCAGAAAAGCAAAATGTGTTTAGAAGTAGAAATGTGGTCGTCTTTGAGGATCAACTTTTGCAGAAGGATTAGCAAATTGTGACCCAGTTACTCCTCTAGTATATCAGGGTGATGGGAGAGATGTGCAGGAAGATGGTGTAGAGCCCGATATTGATCTACCTGCAAGATATATTGAGCAAGAAGAAGTTGGAGAGCAACTTCTCGTAGAACCTCAGTTGAGAAGATCTTCTAGATAACATCAACCTTACAAAAGATATTATAATTATATAAATATGTGATGTTTACTGATGCAGGTGAACCAGAGAGTTACCAGAAAGCAGTTGAAAGTGAGCAGAAAAAGAAGTGGTTAATTGCTATGCATGAAGAGATGGATGATCTGCAGAAGAATCACATATATGATTTGGTACAACTACTAAAGGAAATGAAGACCTTGAAGAACAAGTGGGTTTTCAGATTGAAGATTCAAGAATATTATTCTCAACCAAAGTATAAAGCTAAATTGGTTGTGAAAGGCTTTGGTAAAAAATATATATATTAACATTGAAGAGATTTGTTCTCCTATTGTTAAAATGTCTTCTATTCGTGTTGCTTTCGGTATTGCTGCTAGTTAGGACTTGGAGGTTGAGCAGTTAAATATGAAGACAGCTTTCCTTCACAGTGATTTAGAGGAGAAAATTTATATGGAGCAACCAGAAGGCTTCAAAGTCAAAGGTAAAGAAAACTTTGTCAGCAAGTTAAAGAAGAGCTTGTATGAGCTGAAGTTTAATTCAATTATGACTGAAAATGGATACAAAAGAACGGCTTCAGATCATTGTGTATACATCAAAAGGTTTAGTGAGAATTTTATTATTCTCTTACTTTATGTTGATGACATGCTTATCCTTGGGAAAGATATATTTACAATTGTCAAGTTGAAGAAGGAATTGAGTTTTTTGCAATGAAAGACATGGGGCCAACAAAACAAATACTGGGCATGCAGATTTCCCGTGATAGAAAAAATAAGAAGATTTGGTTGTCATAGGAGAAATACATCGAGAAGGTATTAGAAGGTTCAGAAGGTATTAGAAAGGTATTAGAAAGGTTGTCACTTCAAATTGTGCTCAGAATAGAGTCCATCAAATGATGAGAAAGAGAAAATACAAAACATTTCTTATGCTTCAACAGTTAAAAGTTTAATGTAAGCAATGGTATGTACGAGGCCGGACATCGCATATGTAGTGGATATTACTAGCAGATTTCTTACAAATCTAGGCAAAGAACATTGGGCAGCAGTGAAGTAGATCTTTAGATATCTCAAATGGAGCTCTAAAGTTTGTTTAAACTTTGGAGGTGGACCATCTGTGTTGATAGGTTACACAGATACAGATATGACAAGAGATATAGATACAAGAAAATCAACATCAAGTTTTGTACTTACTTTTGCAGGGAGAGTTATGTCATGGTAATCCAGATTGCAAATGTATATTGCTCTCTCCACCACAGAGACAGAATATATTGCTGCTACAGAGGTTTGCAAAAAAATGTTATAGATGAAAAAATTCTTATAAGAATTGAGACTGAAATAGGAAAACTATGTGATGAATTGCGACAACCAGAGTGTCATCCATTTGTATAAAAACTCAACTTTTCATTCGATATGTACTTGGAGAGAAGCAGTTGCAACTTCAGAAAATTCATACAGATGATAATGGAGCATATATGTTGACAAAGACCTTACCGAAAGAAAGGCAGGAGATGTGTCGACAGTTGGTCGGCATAGTTTCTTATTGAGAAGTCATGAGACAGCCTCCTTTATAGGCTAAAGGGGGAGGTTGTTGGGCTGACAGCCCATGAGTTCAGCCTATAGCCTACATCTCTTTAACCTAAAAACCTTAACCCTTTTAACAAAAGAGGGTGGCGGCTAGAGAAGAAAAAAGAGGTGTGGTGGCTGTGAAAAATTAGGAGAAAAACTACAGCAACAAGACAAAAAACTACAACAACAGAGGCAGAAAACTGCAGCAACAACTTGATTCAAAAAAAAGGAGAAAATATCATAAAAACAAGAGAAGGAAAGGAAAGAAGACAAGGACAACGTAGAGAGACTGTTCTCAATCATCCAAGCAGTGTTCTCATCTCAGGTTAGATCAGATTTATAGTAAATTCTTGCTATGATTACTTGGAAAGATTTTGGATATTGTGCACAGTGACATAATCCTTGTATCCCAGTTATTCTCTTGTGACTGTTGCTTGGGTTTTGGGCAAGAGACTTTCAAATTTATATATTCATTATTTTTATAGTAGATTTTCTCTGACTTGCCCTATGATTTTTACCCTTCACGTTAGAAGGGTTTTTTACTTAAATCTTGGTGTCCTGTTTTATTATGATTCCATTTAATTCTGCTACGTGTAATGGCCTACTTGTATTTGTTCGTATACAAAACTTCTTCTTCTGTTTATCCCATCAAACACATGATTCTTTTCTTTCAAAAATAATCCACACATATGGTTCACAATGACATTTGCACAGGTGTCATGTGTTGTGTGTGAGCATGTGTGGAGTACAGTTATTATGATTGATGTCAAAGTAAAATGCAACAAATAGGAAAGGAGCACGTGTTAACCTTCGTGCAATGTCAGCATGATACAGATATCATTGCATCAAGGAATATCCTTTTCGAGTTAACTCTCAATTACTTGTTACCATATTCTTAAGATCTTGGAATGTGTTCATAAAATTCTAACACATCCTCGTACAAATCTCCTAAAGTAGTCATCAACTTTGACCTTTGTACAAGGATACTGCTATTAAGTTCATTTCGACGTACAATGTGTAAAATATCTTATTTAACAATCTAATCAAAAGCAAAAATTCCAGGCCAAACAAGATTATCCCACCTAAAATCTTGAGCAATAAGCGTATACAACAAAGTAAAAAAGAAAAAAAAAATGTTTAAACCTTCACAAACTTATGGCTTGAATTATGTCTTTGTCAAAAAGAAAATTGACCATATTGTCCTAACTAAAAGTGGATAATTCGATCCTATTACCTCCAACAAATAAAGCCTAGTCCATGTGCAACTCTCAGCCTGAACTTGCAGAATCAGCAAAATCATACAGCCAAGTAGTCCACAAAACGAACAACAATTTTAATCGATATCATAAGGACCCTAAACCCTCCATTCCCAAGCAGAAGCAAAACCAAACCATATGTATCATAAACCTTAAACCAGAACAGGTTTAAAGGCAACGACTTTGCCACAAGAAAAGCATCAATCACACAGTGAAAACATATACGGTGCATAAAGAAACAGAGGAAAGAGTAAAACCAAAAGGGATCGGAGGTGCTCGTCGAGTTCTTCCTCCAGTCGCTGGCCCTTCCCCATGAAGCCCTAGTGAAAGCAGCAAGTGTGCGAATGCGGCCGTGAGCGAAAACGAGTTCCGCCGCTTTTATAGCAGCCGGACCCCACACGGCTTTGTAACGGCGGCGGACACGCCGTTTTGAAACCCGAAAATTCTTGACCGTCTGATTTTATCCAATCATCAGCTGTTGTATTGTATAGATACGTGGCAGACTCGTATAAATATCATTATAATTCATTAGTAGCAAAACTATAATTAAGATATTAATTTATATCCATTAAAGTGATGGGTCTTATGGGGGCTCCAATAGGTTTAATGTGACCTCTGTCAATTTTGAACATTCAATTTAATTCTATTTTTAATAATTTCAAAATTATATATTTTCTTAGATTTATACATATCGTGAAACAAATATGGTGAGATAAAAATTACCTAGGAGTGCTCCAAATAAGGTGAATAATAATAAAGATATCCTTTCGAAGAGGGGTGTAGATGAATATTTAAAGATATTTCTTTTTAAAACTTAAATTGAAATCTTTTTTTGTTTCATCATTTCATATATTGACTCTCACCTCTTTGTTTTGCTAATAATTTTAACCCTCAACTCATGAAAAATTTCCTAATTATCCTTAATAATGAGTTCAATACCATTATCATTACCACTAATTTATAAAATTGAGATCTTGTTTATATAGCATATCGACTCAATGTCTTTTTTTTTTTTTGTCTTATTCAAGTTTCCCACCAAGACTCTTGTCCTTGGGATCGGTTTAAAAGTCATAAACTTAGTTGAAATCGTCTAAGTCATTATGCATCATTGCACTAACTTCTCAAATTACTAAAGTCATGATGTCCTCTTTTGATATGCATTTGTAAAGGGTCAGTCAATTTGTAACCTCACTCAGGTCTCGTATGAGTTGTAAAAGGAGAAAGTTGATTAGTTCGAAAGTAAGCGACGGACAAGTCCCGACATGTCGCGAAGACGAAAACTTTACAAGTAATTCAGCAAATACTTTGAGTGAAAAAAAACAAAGAAAGGAAAAAGAAAGAAATGACTTTATAAGGTAAAACGAATAATTGTAAGTCTACAAATGACTGCTAACCAGATGTAACGCGTGAGATTTTTTTCACCCTTTAATCTATGCTTCCATTTCCTTTATTGTTAATGTAAATTTTAGTTATTGATTGGATATATCAAAACTGATTTACTGTGCTTACTTTTCAGACAAGATATATCAAAATAAACTTGTGAAGGTTACTTGTCCGAGATGGCTTGATTTTGACTTGGAGACTTTCTCTTGACTTGGTAGAGGGAGACTTTCTCTCAACGTGGATCTCTCGAGTTGATCTTTTCAAGTAAAACTAATGTGGAGAATAATGATGAAAAATAAAACTTAGAAGCTAGTATTACCTACTTTCTCTTTTAAAGAAATTATATCCAAGGAAGCATCTAATAACTATCTTTCTGGTTCAATGTTATGGATCCAATGTGTAATCACCAATAGGAAAAATATTTACCTTGAGTATAGATTTAAGAATACTCCTTGAGAGTGAGAATAAGAATAAGAATTATTTTATAATTTCCTTAATCCTTATTTATATGGTTGAGGAGGTTACAATATTCTCCCTCACGAATTATGATCATTCATTTGAGGATTTAACCTCTTGTGATTCCAATGAGGAGAATTATTCTTTGAAACTACTTCAAGATTACTTGTCATTATATCTCTAGCAAAGTTGTATATGGTATCAATATATTTCATTCTTAATGATACTTAGATCCTTCATATAGGCAAACTTCACTTGGTTATCGCTAAACACAATCGCTTTATTCATAATTCCTAAATTCTTTAGAAATCTCTTTAGTTAAGTAACCTCTTGTGCTGCAACTATGCATGATATAAGCTTGACTGCCATAGCAGATAAAGCAACATGCATTTGTTTCTTGCTAAATAAAAATTTAGAAGTTGATTGTGTTCATTAAGGTCGCTAGCCTAGTCAATATCTAAATAACAGCAAATCACTTTTGATATCATAATGAATAATTTGTAGTACCTTTTAAATATCTTATTATTCTCTTGGATATTTTTTCAATGCATCTCTTTAGGGTTTAATTGATGATGACTGTGCATGTATACATAGTAGCATATATCAAACTACCAACAACACTCTTATAAGAGATTTTTTTTTATGGAACTAACTCTTTTCTTCTATATATTTTGAGGTTTAGGCTCTCACTTTTTACTATACAAGTAGTGTTTATGAGCCTTTTTTTTATATATCTCTTATGAGATAGTTGTAATCTCTTCGAACAATCTTTTTTAATTTTAACTCTAAGTAGTTTTTTCTATATCCTTCGTGTCTCAGAGTAAGAGTACAATCATTTTTTATGATAAAGATAAACTCTTAGGATATCATCTACATACAAAGATAATATTATAAAATTTTCTCCTAAACATTTAACATATATACAATGATCCTCTTCCATCATTATCATTGTAACTTGTAGGAGGTTACAACATGATAAAATCTAAAATACTATTGCTTAGATGAATGTTTAAGCTCATGAATAGATCTCTTCAGTTTGCACATTTTATGGTCAGTTCCTTCAGCTATGAAACCTATATGTTGTTCTATGTAGATCATCTTCATCTAATTCTTCTTTGAGACAAACTGTCATAACATCTATTTGATGCAATTCTTAATCAAGGCTTACCACCAAAGCCAGAATTAACCTTACTGAGGCAAACATCACTATTGAAAGACACCTCTCTCGATTTCAAAATAACATGAAGGTATATTCTTTCAACTGCTACTACCTAATAATTGATCTTATAACAATATTTTTTCAAAGAAATATTGCCCCTATTTGATTCAAAATATTGAGGTACCTTTCAAGATCTTCTATTTATAAAGCAAATGATTCTTATCAATCTCATCTCTTTTGAGAAAATTATTCTTTAAGAATGTGACATCTTGTGATTCTAATTTAATTAAATCACCTTCTTTTTGTTCAGCGATGAAAACATATGCTTTAGAATGTTCGGAGTATCTTATAAAGGTATATCTCTTTTCTCTCAATCCTAGTTTGTCAAATTTATGAGAGGAATCATGAACATAAATTGTCAACCCTTAGGGTTGTAGATTACTTCAAGTCAGGCTTCTTACTTGTCCATAATTCATAACGAGTGGTGTCAATTAATTAAGATATTAAGTACAATAGATAATATTTGTTAATGCATCTCCCCAAAATAAGACGAGAAGATTTGCTTAGGTCATTATAGATCAAATCATTTCTAATAAAGTTTTGTTTCTTCTTTCTATCACACTACCATTTTGCTACAAAGTTTAGAACTATCAATGTCTTTTGCATCATACGATCCTTTAAATTATCTTGATAGATATGCCCACCATTAGTTCTTAGAACCCTAATGGTCATACCTAATATATTCTTAACCCGTCTAACATAGTGTTTGAAGCATTTCAGTGCATCTAATATATGAGAAATCAAATAAATATGATCATATCAAGTGTAATCATCTATAAATATGATAAGAAATGAAGGCCATCATGCTTAGTCTTCACATTTACAAGATCACATATGTCAATATATATATATATTAATTACAATAGAACCTCTACTCTAATTCTTTTTTCCAATGATTTTCTAGTTGTTTTTTTCTGCTAGGCAATGATCATATAAGTCTGGCAAATCAATGTTATTGTATGGTTTTAATAAACCTCCTTTAGCTAATCAGTTCATTCTTTCTTAGCCAATATGGTCCAATGGAACATGTCATATTTTTACATCAATGACATTATTTAAAGGAGCAATTTAAAAAAATAGTACTATATTTATTAATCATGCTATATTTTATATCTCTAGGATTATAAAACCATAACCATAATAATAAGTTCTAAAAAATATATTAACACCACCATCATGAAAATTCGAATTTATTCTTAACTTCAAAAGCATCGAAACAAAAATAAAATAAAAGATGAATATCCAGAGTATACAATAATACATCATGAAGGAAAAGAGCATGACGATCCCGTAAATCCAATTTGCAAGTAACAATTCTCCTTACTTTATTTTCTACATAAATCTACTTTCAATTTATTCGTCCATACTTTTGGAACTCTAACTGTATGTTCTACAATACCTGAGTCTACAATCCAAACTTGATGAAATTTAGTTAATATAAAATAACAAGAAATATAAATAAAATTAGATTCATATGTTTGTGAACGTACATCCTTTTGGTTTTTCTTTTTTCTTTTTTTTTAGTGTTTGACCTACTCTCTTACCCTTCTCTTAGAACTTCCACTTAGCATTTCTTATTTAAGAATCGACGTGAGCACATTTCGATAGCAAGGTCTTGTTCCTATAGTTTACTAGCCTCTATACACTTTTTTACTGGCTTTTAAATGATATGTTATGTCTCCAAATATTTGAACACCATTATTATGCATCATATTTATAATTATATTGATAAAATTATTTAATCCTATGTTGGTTGAGTAGTAGAGGAATTAAAGACTTATAAATCTATCATATCACCCTTACACTTAGAGGTTCCTCTTGGAGCTCACGAGTTTTGAAAGAATACAACCGTACGAGTATACCCATCGCCTAAAGCGAATAATTTCTTGCGAGTCTATGAGATCGCACCAATGATCGATCAAATGTTTTCTTATTAGATTCACATCAAAAAAAGGGTCTCGAGCCTTTAGCTCTCCTACTGGAGGGAGTACCAATAAGAATATTTAGTCTCACATTAGTTGATGAGTAGGAGAACCAGTAACTTATAAGTTAACCAAATTACCCTTCTTAAAACTATTTTTGGAGTTTATAAATTTCAAAAAGGATAAAATCATGTCGACCACCCAAAACAGATAATTTCTGATGAGCCTATAGAATTGCACTAATTATCGATCAAATATTGATTTATGATATATGTTCTTAATTTTTATGCGAGGATTGGATGAATTTATTGTTGACCGATCAAATATCTTATCATGTTTGACACTTTCCTTGTATCATCGGTTTGTTATGTCATTTTTCGTACGTGTCAAACTGATTATTAGCCTTGTTAGCATATTGGTAGAAGTACCAAATAAGATATTGATGATAATGATGATGATGATGATGATGATGATGATGATGAATACTCTTACTAAATAAAAAGGAGCTCAACCCCTTAAGGTTATGGTAGACATCAGAGTAAAAGTTTTTATTTTGGAACAACTGTAAGATATAAGATATTTTTTAATAGAATAAAATAAATTACTCTTATTTTTTAGAAAAAAATATATCTTTCATACTATAAGTCCAGTACTTTAATATTAAAAAATAACACTAATTTTCTCTCATACCAATATTAAGAAATAAAACTTCAAAATCTCTTTTATCACAAGTAAAAACAAATTTCACCCGGTCACAGTCTCCATCTCCCTTGTGAACCAAAAGGTCATCTAACCATCATATTTGATGATCCATTAATCTTAAGAAAAAAATTAGATATTAATACTGGATTTCTTGCTCATCCACAAGAGTTTAAGTTCCTAATAGATAGATACGTCATGTAATTTCAAATGTCAAAATATATGAATATGCATCAAACTGAAAAACAACATTATCCACAAGAGTTTAAGTTCCTAATAGATAGATACGTCATGTAATTTCAAATGTCAAAATATATGAATATGCATCAAACTGAAAACAACATAAAATGTGAAAAAAAAATGAATATCTTAAATATCTAAAGAGAATTATGAAAAGGATATAAATCAATAATTATTGATCGCTACTTTTCCAATTTATTCATTATAATAAGTTTTATTTGATTTGAATTAAATTAAGTGTTAATTTTTTCTTGATCTTTATAAAGATTTCACAACATGATATTTTCATATCAAAAGTTGCGGATGCCCCCAAATCATCACTGGATTTACGAGTTCAGCATTCTATTACCATCCATCAACTAACTTGGTTTATATATCCATATATGAACTTTAATTATCTTTGGCTTTATATTTAATGCATCATATAAAACTCCTAATCATAGACCAATTTAAGGATCAGTTTTATCATAGCACAAATTAGAAGAATCAAATAAAATAAACTGATTTAGAAAGTTTTGGCTCATTTTAGTACCATATATAGAGGACTCATATAAGTTTAATCCATGGGCTCACTCACTTAGTGGGTCTTTAAGAGAGGAAGTATCAAGAGAAGAGACAGTAAGTCCCTTTGCCATCAATGGGGGATGAATGTTGGGTTGACAAATGTCTGTAATTAGATTGAAATTATTTGAAGAATTAGGATTAGAAATTCAAACAGGTCATTGGTGAATTAGGATTTATGTATCTTTAGATTTTAGATGAGAAAAAGACACAGATAAAAACATTTTAAGTGCTCCTAAAAAAATTTTTCTAGTAGATTTGGAAAGGTTCGAGAGTTTCTTTGAGATACATGACTTCGATGCTTGGATTTCCGAGTGACCGTAAAATGCGTTGACTTGTGACTTGAGAGGGTTGGATGAGACAATACACTGTTCCACATTCATCATGAAGGTCAAGCCACCTTCAGATTCAATATTCCATGACTGTGTTTGTGTCCTAATATTTCTTCCACTTCCTTTCTCCGTCGAAGACAAGTCTATACTGACCGTGGAAGAATCTTATCACATTTCTATGCAAGTACCTTTCGTCTTCTTGCTAGAGAAGAAGTATCTGTTGTCCTGCAACAATCGACCATTGCTGCTTTATTCCTTTGGATACTTGGGTGCTGGTGACTTGTTCTTCCATGAATCATCACCTTCTTTATCATCATTGTGAGAACCTAATTGCAAAGGCATGTCACTTCATGGAGTTTTGGCAGATACCCACTTATCTTCATCTGATTGAAACAAGGTTTAGGTATGGCAGAAGAAAGTAGCTGCCTCTTCCTACCTAACAAAAGAAAAGGAAGATGAGCATCGGGCACACCTAAACTCCTTGCTCATGTTCTTTGACATCAACAAGGAATGTCAAGATAAGGTGAGATAGATTCCTGTCGGCTGAATAAATGAGGATAGATAATACCAGCAAGACGAGCATAATCCTGCGTGAATGAGATCTTAAACTCTGATTCCTCCATCATCGGAGCAGAAAGTTGCAAGCGAATGCTTAATTTGAGTGTGATCTTAGAACTCTTACGAAGGATGATCTAATTCTTTCCTTCTTCTATCTAAATGAAGAATAATCTAATTCTTTCCTCAGATTTCTAACATCTACCTTGGCGGGACATGGAGGGGCTTTGTTCGTCGTTTTCCCCAGGGGATAAGGCTTTGAACTCGTTTCACATCATTCTCGTCAACATATCTACCGAGGAAGGGGAGGGGAGGATGAAGCTGGGCGTCCTCACCACTTACCGACCTGTCTTTTGTCGCGCCCGCGTGGCCCATAGGAAGGCGACAAAATGTCCATCACCATGCGGGACCCGAGGCTTTTCCATTGGCTGATAGACGCGTGGCGTTTGGTACGCGTCCCATTGTCGGAGAAGTGACTCGCCGTGGCTGGCGCCTTTGTCGCGTAGCTGTCAAAAGCAGCCAACGAAGGGAACATTAAATAAAGAGAAGAAAGCACTTCCCGGCGTACGTTAGCGAGGCCGGCGCACGAGGGCGGACGGTGGTCGCCTCGCGTTCCTTCTCTGCGTATGTAGTACATATGTGGCTCCGCAAATGATCTCCAGTGGTTGAATTGGACTGGTGCTGAGATATTAGGCTTCTGTGGAAGCCTACTTGGTGTGGGGACAGCAAGGAGCAGCTCTTAAATGGATGGATGGATGAATGGATAGATACTGTACGTCTCTCGATCTAATCAAACACGTCTTTATCTGCTTAGCGTTACACGGCAAGCTGTCGTTAGCTGCCCCCATGACACAGCTCATAGTGTACATAAAACTTGAAGCTAGACAACAAGTCTTTCTTGTCAAAGCCGGTGCTTTGGCTTGCTGTCTCCATCATGCCATGCCATAAAGCTGGGCTTCTTTGAATAAAGCCATGAAACAAGTGAACAGTTGGTATCAGAAGCAGCTTCCAACTTTGCCAAAGCACCAAACTCCAACCATCGAAGAATTAACTGAGAGCGCGGACACACACACACACACCATGGCCAATATAGGCTGTCAATGAGTCTTCCCTCTCACCAAGAAGGACACTGTGACCGGGTCCAGCTGACCTTATACTGCTTCTTACAAGCCGGTAATGGACGGAGACTGTGCCAAGAGCTGTCACTGCCGAGGGAGGAGGCTTTAGCTTGTGGGTTGCAGGTGTGACCAGGGAGAATGGTGCAGCAGCAGTTACCAGGAACTGTGTATGATTGGCATGCGATGCGTCCTCATTGATTTGTCTTTGTATCATTTAGGGGGTGATCCATGGAAATATATAGTGTGCCGTCTATCCAAGTTCTCCATGATAATGCATAAAGAGCTGCTTAATTTTCAGGAATGATAGTTTAGTAGTTAGTGATCCACAGAGTCCGGTGAATCTTTGATCTTTCAAAGCTTATTATGGTAACGTTTAAGAACTGCAATCAAAACTTCATCTTGCCAACCAATCTGATGTATGTCACCACTTGATTCATCATCGAGTCACTTCACTGTCAATTTAACGTATACAGCCTTCATGTCTTTGATGAGCCTCATTGATCGACAACTGGAAGCCATTTTTCTTCCAGGGTTGGACGTCAAGGTGAAAGCAACATTCGATGAATCCTCGAAGTCATTCCACAGTCTGACCGATGCAAGTCACCCCACGCTCCAGTAAGCTTCCAATGGCCATTCCATTATGGACTTAGGCGACGACAAAAGACTAATAACTGTGCAACATTAGAGCTGTCTTCCACGAACGGTGAAGTTTTGTGACTTTATTGGGCATTTATTGGTATATAGATGCATCCTGTTGTCATAAAATATTACTGCATTCAAGAAAAAGATCAAATACGCTGCATTCAAGAAAAAAAGATCTAATTATAAGCTGATGTGATGACCACCATATGAGAACATTTAGAATCCGAATCAAAAATCTCATACCATTCATCAAGGTTAGAAAAATACGTCTAAGTCATCTGTGTTAGCATAAAATATATAATCATGTTATCTGTAATGCGAAAAAATTTTATGTCAACATTGAAATCAAATAAATTAGATCTAATAATATACTACGATATGTATCTTTCTTGTTGTTTAGAAGAATACACTTTATCTGATCTACAAGCGCTCCATCGTCGTCGGATCTGAGATACCAGTCTGCAACGAGAATTAGATCATTCTCCTCTCTTCCTATCATTTCACAAAACCACCTAGATCGATGGATTAGGGGATTAGGAGAAAGGGAGATTGAGAGAAAAACCTTAATCTCTCAGCTACATTGAAATGCATGAGATGCCCCCTTGTTTAGCTCCTAGAGATCCTGTCTATTTATAATCAAAGTTCAATCATATCTATAATATATCTTACCTAATTAAATAGGGTCACATAATCTAACATTCTCCCACTTGGCCCTTGGTAAGATTAAAAAAGACTTAAAATCAAAATAAATAAATAAAATTTATTTGAAAACAATTTGACCCAATTGAATTCTGAAATTTTAGAAAAACTATATACATGCGTGCGAATTTTAAAATAGGCCAATAAGTCTAATAATTATAATAATATTACATTAAGTTTGACTAACAATACGAGTCATAGCAATTGTATGTCATCAGTGTCACACTTCCTTCTATGTACCACAATACTGTTAGTCTTTTCTAATGTAGTCCAAAATGACCCTTATAATTTGTCTTGTTAAGGCAATCATATTATCACATTTAACCATAATATATACATACATAATTATGAACAGGATAATAAAAATAAATAACTTTAAGTATGTAAGCAAGAATGTCAATTATAGTATCTACTCAAACATGCATCACCATATCCTTTATGGGTTGCTCATAAACTTAATCATAAGAACATGTTCTTTCAAAATACTTTAGGCTGTAAATCCTAAGTGAATGGATCAACAATCAATATAGTGGAACTCAAATAATTAATTGACAATGAATGTTTCTGGACTCCTCTTCTCTAACCATCAAGTATTTTATACCATAATGCATAGAGATACAATAGTACTTATCATTCTTAGAGAAGATAACTACTGCAATATCACAAAATATCTTCGACGACTTGGCAATTGGGTCTGACTGCACCAAGTCTTGAGATAAAATTTTGCAGTCCAAAAGTTTGATCAGTAGCCTCAAAACATGCCACAAAATCAACTTCTATTAATAATAATAATAAATTGCTCCTCTAATTGACATAGATATTAACCGTAAGGTTGACTTCCTATTATCGAGGTAATTTATATAATCAACATCTAAAAAATACCATCATTTCAAGCTAATATAATTTCATACATGTGAGCAAATAACATTTTGTTCCTTCCGAATATCTTATTACTTTCTCTATAGTCATTTAATGTTTTTACTTATGGGTAACTCCAATATATACCTAGTATTTTAATTGTAAAAATGATATCTTTTCTAACACAAGCTTGAGCATAGACTTCAAACTACGCATATGTAAAGAATATCTTTTTTATCTGATTCTTTTCAAGTTATTTTAAGGCATTTACTATTGACTAAAATTTTACTTTTGTGATTTACTAAACAAAGTTGTATATTAAATCTTTTCAAGACTCGATTGATATATCCTTTATAAAATAATCTTCATAATCATTAAGGTATATCCTTGAATTACTCAATGTTAATAATATAAGATGTCTCATTCATATCAACTATCTTAAAACTCTTAGTGATAAATTTCTTGATTTAATATAATAAACCAAGATCACTATTAGTACGGTAAAATATTATCCATATATAAGACCAATATAATAAACTTACTAATCAATATATAAGACTAATATAAATACTAATCAATAATATTTTCCTTAAATATCAAAATAATGATATCAAGAACCTTTATATATCATTATCTTGAAACTTATTTAAGGTCATAAATAGATTCTTGAATTTAGTACTAAACTTTGTATTTCTTTTATTTTCTTCATAAATCGCTTAGAGTAACTAATTCATAATGAGTCATTAAACGTCTCGTTATGATCGATACATTCTTTATGAGTAAAACTATTAACCATAAGTCTAACTATTATATCGTTCAACATTGTCTTTTTGAGTCACATTTATATAATAGATTATTTTATAATTATTGGACAATTCAATAAATTTATCAGACGTCATTCTAGTTATTATTTTAACTCTTCTTTTATATTATCATATTACTTTTCAGAATCATTACTTTTTATGACTTGTGACAATAATAAAGGATCCATTCCGATTCCTATATCATAATATAATTCCTGTAGATATACAACATAATAATTGTAAATGACATGATTACTTCCCCTTTGAGATCTTCTTAAAGTTGCCAATTATAATTATTCTACATAACCATTAATAATAATATCAATATAATGTTGGAGTTTAGTAATGTTATTTTGTTGTTCACTTTTATCAAATCATTTAATGATTTGAGTAACAACAATCTCTCAAATAATAAAGGAGTATCAACTTGTATCTCCTCTATATCAAATTAAATTTCAAGATTTTCACTCCTACTATTTTATAGGAATCTTACATTACCAGATTTAATTGTCCTCATACTATGATTAGAGCAATAAGATATGTATCCCTTTAAACTTTTCTGAATAGATAATAAAATATTCAGAATAGTTATTAAATCTAATTTTCTTTTATGTGAGTTGGAGATCATTATCTCCATGGGACCGTCTCAAATATTTTAAATTAGGTTTCTTATCATTTCATAACTTAAAAAAAGTTATGTAATTTACTTACTAGGAATACAATTCAAAAAATATATAATTGTCCTTGGAGTTTTTTCTCACATTGATTTGGATACAAAAGAATAATATATCATGCTCCTAACCATATCTATAAAGGTACAATTATATCTTTTAGTAATCATATTCTGTTGTAACATATCTAATAAATCATATATCTTATTTTTTCAAGAATCTAGCAAAAGAACCAGAATTATAATTGGATTCATCATAAATACCATAAAATTCATCACCCTTGTCATATATGATGATTTTGACTTTTCTATCTAATTGTCTATCAACTTCATTTATATACATTTCAACAGTGTAAACAGTTATAGACTTTACATAAATTAAATATATATAATCATATCTTAATATGTTATATATATATGGTGATAAAATGTCATTTTAATATTTAATTGTATGATCATTGTAAACTTAAGATTCATATTAATTCTATATAGATTATTATACAGAATTCAAAGGTTAATTTTATTGAATTACATTAAGTTTACAACCACCAAAAGGAAATAATATTCTAGCAATTCTAGGCAAATAACCCAAATTCCCATAATTATAAGAACATAATATGAATCCTCAAGATCTATCAATTGAATCATCTTTAGTTGTAGGTGATAAATATAAACTAATATCGTTTTTACTTTAAGATGATTCCCTATAATGATGAATATCTCATTCTCTTTTGGTTTTATCCCCTTCATTTTTTTTTAATGAATATCTATTA
The DNA here is from genome assembly GCA_004837865.1 of Musa balbisiana. NCBI lineage: Eukaryota > Viridiplantae > Streptophyta > Magnoliopsida > Zingiberales > Musaceae > Musa > Musa balbisiana. Next base: position 32,850,079 of record CM017192.1, on the reverse strand, counting down.
TTGGTAACATATGATGAAGCATCAAATTAATCCATCAATAATATCTGTAATATTTGATTTGAACCATATAAAGATTATATTTATATCTTTTTCATTTCAAATCAAAACTTATGTCGTTTCTTTGTTACAGAAGGAACATTTTATTGTGAAGATATTCTTTTATGAGTTTATATAGTAAGTATAAACTTAGGTAACTTACACTTCATCCTTATTTTAGTATTGTTACCTACTCATTGAGATAGTACTCAAAATATTATGAGTCTTTGAGCTTACACTTTATCATTTATATTGAGGATATAATCTTGAATTCCTCAAATACTATCATTTTAAGGTGTCACTAATGACTTATTAGAAAAATTTAAATTGATCCTTAGATATTCTTATGCACTAGTTGTAAACTGTACTGAAGTCTAAATATCATAAAATTGAGTCTTTCATACCTTTCCTAATCAGCCACCTCATTATTTATTCCACAGAACTTTCAGTAAATAAGTTGTGTTCTATTCAATTAATCTAATCAAGGTCTCATTAACTCAATATAACTTACATATGCTCAGCCATTTATTTCAAAAGGTATAAGGACATTTACAAAAATACAATGAAGAAAGTACTACTGTAATAATATAACATTAATACTTTGAGTTTCCAAAATATGATGACTGTTGATATCATCTATATTTCACCTTTGGGGTGAAATATTGACATATCTAGTGATACAAAAGAATAATATATCATGCTCCTAACCATATCTATAAAGGTACAATTATATCTTTAGTAATCATATTCTGTTGTAACATATCTAATAAATCATATATCTTATTTTTTCAAGAATCTAGCAAAAGAACCAGAATTATAATTGGATTCATCATAAATACCATAAAATTCATCACCCTTGTCATATATGATGATTTTGACTTTTCTATCTAATTGTCTATCAACTTCATTTATATACATTTCAACAGTGTAAACAGTTATAGACTTTACATAAATTAAATATATATAATCATATCTTAATATGTTATATATATATGGTGATAAAATGTCATTTTAATATTTAATTGTATGATCATTGTAAACTTAAGATTCATATTAATTCTATATAGATTATTATACAGAATTCAAAGGTTAATTTTATTGAATTACATTAAGTTTACAACCACCAAAAGGAAATAATATTCTAGCAATTCTAGGCAAATAACCCAAATTCCCATAATTATAAGAACATAATATGAATCCTCAAGATCTATCAATTGAATCATCTTTAGTTGTAGGTGATAAATATAAACTAATATCGTTTTTACTTTAAGATGATTCCCTATAATGATGAATATCTCATTCTCTTTTGGTTTTATCCCCCTTCATTTTTTTTTTAATGAATATCTATTATTGGTAACATATGATGAAGCATCAAATTAATCCATCAATAATATCTGTAATATTTGATTTGAACCATATAAAGATTATATTTATATCTTTTCATTTCAAATCAAAACTTATGTCGTTTCTTTGTTACAGAAGGAACATTTTATTGTGAAGATATTCTTTTATGAGTTTATATAGTAATTATAAACTTAGGTAACTTACACTTCATCCTTATTTTAGTATTGTTACCTACTCATTGAGTAGTACTCAAAATATTATGAGTCTTTGAGCTTACAACTTTATCATTTATATTGAGGATATAATCTTGAATTCCTCAAATACTATCATTTTAAGGTGTCAACTAATGACTTATTAGAAAATTTAAATTGATCCTTAGATATTCTTATGCACTAGTTGTAAACTGTACTGAAGTCTAAATATCATAAAATTGAGTCTTTCATACCTTTCCTAATCAGCCACCTCAATTATTTATTCCACAGAACTTTCAGTAAATAAGTTGTGTTCTATTCAATTAATCTAATCAAGGTCTCATTAACTCAATATAACTTACATATGCTCAAGCCATTTATTTCAAAAGGTATAAGGACATTTACAAAATACAATGAAGAAAGTACTACTGTAATAATATAACATTAATACTTTGAGTTTCCAAAATATGATGAACTGTTGATATCATCTATATTTCACCTTTGGGGTGAAATATTGACATATCTAGTGTTCACTCAAATCATTTATAGAGGATTGATACCATCCTTATGGAATAGTATTGTTACCTTTGGGTATATAACCCTAAACTATAATGATATCTAAAACAGTATCATCCTACCCCATCACATAACTATTTGAAATAGATTCTCCTTTGGGATTATCTAATTATTGGTCTAAGTCACTTTGGTGGTTGTAAGACCAATACAAAAGGATAAAATACAATCTAAAATATTTCATGAATGACAAGAATTTTATTGTAATTCATATCTCATAAATCTATCATCCCAAGCTACTTTGGTAACTATTGGTCAAATAAAACTTAGGAAAATAAATTACAAATAATATTCACTAAATTTCTTTATCTTGATTCATACTACCATTGTGAATATTATTTTATTTAATATCATTTAGGACTTATTTCATAATGTATTTTATAAATTATTGGTCCAAGTCACTTTGGTGGCCGTAGGGCTAATACAAAAATATAAAATATAATCTAAAATGTCCTATAAATGATAAGGTATTTACTGTAATTCATATCTCATAAGAGTATCATCCCAGGCTACTTTGACAGCTATCGGTCAGATAAAACTTATGAAAATAAATTATAAATAATATTCATAAATTTATTTATCTCAATTCATACTGAAGCAGTTCAATAATAGAATAACCATAATCATGATAATATATAAATCATGACTTGATGTGAAAGATAAACATTATTTCATAATTTTAAAAATATATACATGTGAATAATCAAATGAATATCCAAGAACAATAATTGGATTTTATTTATTACATGTAAAAATATAATCAATAATTCATATGAGAAAACTATAAAAGTAAACCGTAATTTATAGTTTTTTTAATCAAAAATAAAATCTAATCAAATAACCAAAATATAATCATGATTAAATTAAATCATAATTATAATAAATCATATTTATCAATTTTATAATTGAGAATATAACTTAAAATTCTCAATTTCATAAGGGTAAAATTGTAAATATGTTGATAGGACATAAATTGAAATTATAAAATTTATATAGGGCAAAACTGTAATTTGGCAAAACCCTAGCATTAAGGGCAAAATTATAAATATGCCAAAAGAATTAAAGGATATTAATAAAATATAGAAGAGCAAAGATGTAATTTGACCAAAGGAAAACCCTAGGGCAAAATTATAATTTTGTCCAAAAAAATCTGATTTGCAGCGTCGCCGCCTTTGTGCGTGCAATGCTGCCACACCGCTGCGGCCTCGGTGCTACAACCGCGGGTCTTCCTCTACCCGCACGTGGTTGTTGCGGTTCCTACTGCGGTTCTTGCCGCGCGTGGCCATCGCCTTAGCGCATGCTGGTCGCGTGCGACCGCTGCCGGTGCGCGGCTGCCACACCGCGACGCTGTCATGTGGCCTATATCCGCACGTGGCTGTCGTTTAGTCGCGGCTTCTACATGCGAGCGGTCGCTGCCTGGATGCGGCCTACCCGTGCGTGACCACCGCTTGGGTGCAGCTCCTACACGCGCGTGGCCATCGCTTGGGTGCGGCCTGTGCCGAAACACGACCGCTGCCGCTGCCCTTTGTCCATGGGTGCAGCGGCTGTCAACATCTACGGCCACAGCCCTTCTGCAGGCATCCTCTACGGGCGCCACCATTATACGTGAGGGCGGTTGCCATGTTGCCTGACGTAACTGTTACGACGCGCACGCTACATGGTGCAGCCACCACTCGCAAGTCGACCGCTGCCCGCGCGCGACCGTGATGCGCGGCTGCAGGGTGTTACACGACCTTCAACGGGGATCACCTCAATAACATCGATGGTATACAGCAAATTCATCGATCAAACATAAAATTATACATTGCTTATAATAAGAGCAAATCATGTAAAAAAAGATCAATAATATCCGATGAATCATTAATGTATTGCAAACAAAAATAATAGATCTAATATATTTGATCTCAAGAACTTGGCTCTGATACCAATTGTTAGCATAAAATATGTAATCATGCTATCTGTAATGCGAAAAATTTTTATGCCAAGATTGAAATCAAATAAATTAGATCTAACAATATATTATGATACGTACCTTTCATGTTGTTCAGAAGAATAAACCTTATCTACAAGTGCTCCATCGTCGTCGGATCTGAGATACCAATACCAATTTACAACGAGAACTAGATCCTTCTCCTCTTTTCCTATCTTTTCACAGGACCACTTAGATTAATGGATTAGGGGATTAGGAGAGAAAAAGATTGAGAGAAAAATCTTAATCTTTCAACTACATTGAGATGCACTAAGATACCCCCTTGTTTAGCACTTAGAGGTGAGAGTAGAGGACCTGAGTTCCTCCCATGAATGTTATCTCTTAACCTGAATTCAATATTAAAATTAACAGTAATGATATGTAAATGAATGTATATTAGCAGAAAAAAATTATTGGTTTCCATGGTGGTCAGTGGCATTGTTGTAAATGTAGTGAAATGACGAGGGCGATCACAGAAGGAAACACGGGTTCTGCGAGTCATTCGGATCGGCGAGGGATGGACGACGACGTGGCATCGAGAATTCCGTTATCCGACCAAATGATCGGTGCTGGAGTCCACGACACGCGTCGATCAGAAACTTTCTCTTGTAAGATATAGCGTCAAATGTTACAAACACCTGATCCTCGTCCCCTTGCTTCCACCCACTCCTACGACGATATTAACATCAGAAATAAACTAATAATTGTCGAAATTGTTTTTCTTTTCTCTCTCTTCTCTTCTCCACTGAAGAGCCGGAAAGCTCAGCTCGTATTATAATATACGAGATCCGAGGAGGAGAGAAATCGACAGTGCGGATAGACTCTCTCCTTCGGTCGCCTAAGAATACGGGCGAGGAGAGTCCAAGTCTGGCTGAGGGGCGAGAGGCGGAAGCGGAAAGATTGCATCTTGGATGGGTTCCTCTGTCGAATAGGTTCTGGTGATTTTTGTTCGTTTGAGTTATTGGTGTGAAATTTTGTGGTTTCTTTTGGCAAGTTGGGGTTCGGGAGAGGAGACTTGGTGAAAATTGTAATAGTTTTGGTGGAAAAGACGGACATGAACTTGATTCTGTCGGGTTCCGTAGCAGTAGGGTTTTGAGTTGAGGGAATTGGTTGAGGTCGGACGGAGTTATAATTTTATTTTATTTTACCTTTTTCTGGTTGGATTTTCTTAGAGACTTCGGTTAATGAATATAGGTCGGACTTTTGAGGGTTTTGCGGCTGCTTTTGATCGACTTTGAGAGCAGAAGAAATTTCTTGGTGCTCTATCCTGTGCCGGCAATTTCTTCGTTCTCCAATCGCATCAGTTGTACTCGAAACGATGGTGAGCGGTCTGACTCCAGATTTCTTCACGGTGTAGAGTTTTAGGTTTTCTGTTTCATTTCCGTATCAAAATCCTGCCTTGTGTGAAGTGGTCTAAATCTTTTAGGTTCATGGTGCTTTCGACTCCTTTTTGATTCCTTATACTGATTCCTCGTTGTCTTGTCTCAGGAACGAAACTTATGGAGGATATGAAGAATTGCCTTGCGTGAAAGGTGAGAGGTTTCGTAAAAATTTCTGCTGTTCTTGGGAAAAAGTTTTAGGTGATGAAGGCAATTTTCTTTCCCAATTTTATTTACCAGAAAATCGGCTCTTTTCGCAGCATTCTTGAAAGACTAACTAGAATTTCCCTTGCCCGTGATCGTGTTCAACACGACGAAGCCATGAAAGGATCATTGATGAAGGACAGTGACAAGTGCCTGGACTCCCAGCTCTGGCATGCTTGTGCCGGTGGGATGGTTCGGATGCCGGCCATGAACTCCAGGGTCTACTACTTCCCCCAGGGTCATGCAGAACATGCCCAAGGGGTTGTGGACTTTGGGAATCTGCGGCGGATTCCACCTTTCATACTCTGCCAAGTTACCACAGTCAAGTTCATGGCTGATCTGGAAACGGACGAGGTCTTTGCCAAGATCCGGATGGCCCCCATCAGGAGTGGCGTCCCGGACTACATTGAAGATGAAGGATTGGTTCCGGAGATGAACGAAATCGATGTGCATGAGAAGCCCACTTCTTTTGCCAAGACATTGACCCAATCGGATGCAAACAATGGTGGTGGATTTTCTGTTCCTCGCTACTGTGCGGAGACAATCTTCCCCAGGTTGGACTACACGGCAGACCCTCCTGTGCAGAATGTAATCGCAAAGGATGTACATGGCAAGGTGTGGAAGTTTAGACATATATACAGGGGAACACCTCGCCGACACCTGCTCACCACCGGATGGAGTAACTTTGTAAACCAGAAGAAACTTGTGGCTGGGGATTCCATCGTGTTCCTTAGAGCAGAGAATGGGGACCTCTGTGTTGGTATTCGGCGTGCCAAAAGAGGTGGGGTTGGCGATAGTCCAGCGACGCAATCAGCATGGAGTCCCCAGGGCAGAAATGGTGCATCCAGCTATGGTGGCTTATCTGCCGTCCTGAAGGAGGAAGAGAGCAAATTGATGAGAGGTAATGACAGTCATTCTGTATTCAGCCGAGGTATAAGGGGAAGGGGCCAAGCGAGGGCAGACTCTGTCGTTGAGGCAGCAACACATGCAGCAAATGGGCAGCCTTTTGAGGTTGTGTACTACCCTAGAGCCAGTACGCCGGAATTTTGTGTAAAGGCCACAGCTGTAAAAGCAGCACTGAGGATCCAGTGGTATCCAGGGATGAGATTTAAGATGGCTTTTGAAACTGAGGATTCATCAAGGATTAGTTGGTTCATGGGAACTATATCTTCAGTTCAGGTTGCAGATCCCATAAGATGGCCTAATTCGCCATGGAGACTTCTTCAGGTATCATCTTTATTCAGCATGCATTTCTCTTGTGAGCAAAATGTGCAGTCTTTTAGGTTTTATGTTGTTTATTTGTTTATCTTTTCTTCTTGTTTTCAACTTCAATTATCAAATGTGTGCTTTAGCACTTTCCGACTGAGATCATCCATGTTGATACATCAGAATCCAACTCAAAATGCAGTTGGCATGTCTTATTCTTTTTTTCTCTTCAGTTTCACTATCATTTCACTTATGTATGTTTTGTTGTGGCTTTTTTTTTTTGGTTATGAAGTTGTTGTGAAGAAATACTTGAGGAACATCTCAGGATTCCGAGCCTAGGATCTTGTGATAAACTATTAATATCTTTACTATCTAAGTTGACACTTTCACATGTGGGAAGACTTGACTTAGCTTATTAGAGCCAGACGAATATACTACTATTAACTTGGCTCGAGTATTTTTGGTCAGCGGGTTAAGAATGAGTGAGTTATCTCAGTGGACTGTGTTGTGAAAAATGGAACCATATCATATCTAGTATTAGATACTACGATGAAGGGTCCTAGTAGGAAAAGACTATCTATAATCTTTGATTAGGACAGTATTAAATTAGGATTTGATATTTTGGACCAATTGTTCAACTCATCAAGTTGATGGGTCAATTGTCCCATTGGATATAATCATACGACATTGGTGATGCAGTTGATTGTAATTCTTGATGTATATAATTGCAGGGACTAGTATAAGCTTTTGGCAATCATTTTGTCCTATAATATCATTACTCTTACTATTTTTATTATATGATGACGTTATATTATTGACGTTAACAGCAATACAAAAATGACCTGTGCTTTATTTCATTTTCAACTCTATGGTTTTGTTGGAGTCAAAGAGTAAGGTTTCTCTCTTTGGAAAACATTGTGCTTATAATTTGAAGTGTCTGTCTCTTGTTGATAGGCCATGTTGCTTATATGAGTGTGAACACTGATGCAGACCTGGATGGTTGTTAGAATAAGCATGCAGGATTAGTTACATACTCCTGTAACTAATCCTAGTTCATACTCCTGAAAGTTGTATTAGTTACACTTTCTGCAATATATTGGTATTAGGAAAATGCATTTTTTCACAACAACCTAGAATTACATCACGTCGAGAAGCAATACTTTTAAATGTTGACTATGAAAGAACTGATCTTAAATTGGAAGTTTCTTTCTGGTGAAGTGCAAATTTCTTTTTGGCAGAGACAATTGTAAACTCTCATTAATCAATGGGTTTGAACTTTGCTGAATTATTAACATCTCTGCTCATTTAACAAAGGGAAAATAATTCCTTTATGGTTGTCTATTTGCTGACTATGCAAGGGAAAATATGAGTCCTGGTTATGACATGGACAACTTTGATTCCCTCTTCTATCACAAATATGGCTTGCTTAAACCCTGAAGTTGTGCTTGCACGTTCTGTCAAATAATTGATGCTCATTGAATCTGCATGCCAAAAGTGACTCTATTGCATGATAATTTAACAACTCTTTGTTTTTTTCTTCTTAATGCCTTTCTACCCAAGTTTCCTTCTGTTTTTTTCATTTGAGAATGCTAATTATCCATTGAAATGGTTTTACAGGTGACATGGGATGAACCAGACCTCTTACAGAATGTCAAGCGTGTGAACCCATGGCTAGTTGAACTGGTTTCAAACATGCCAGCCATAAATCTTGGACATCTCCCACCACCCATAAAAAAGCAACGCGTTCTCCAGCAACCTCCATTTGAAGGTCAATTTCCAGTACCAATGGTCTCTGGAACCCCCTCCGTCCCAAGGGACAGCCCCTATTGCTGCTTCTCTGACAGCGCTCCTGCAGGCATACAGGGAGCCAGGCATGCACAATTTGATATATCTTTATCAGATCTCCACCTTAATAAACTGCAGACGGGTTTGTTCCATGCTGGGTTTCACCGGCTTGATCATGCCACTCCACCCTCGAGGATTTCCACGGGTGTTATTGTTGGCAATCCCACTATTCATGACAAGGTATCATGTTTGCTAACAAGCGGTCATCCTTCTCAGGGCCTGAATAAATCGTGTAATGGAAAACTGCCACAGTTGGTGCTATTTGGCCAGCCAATACTGACTGAACAACAGATTTTGTTGTGCAAATCTGAGACTATGATCTTCGATGATGCTACTGGAACCAGCTCATCAGATGGGAATCTCGAGAAGGCAACGAATGTGTCTGATGGTTCTGGATTTGCAATAAATCATAAGGGCCCTCTTGAAGCATTCGCTCATCGCAGGGATCATCGAGCTTTGGAGCTTATTATCGAGGCTGAGCACTGTAAGGTATTTATGGAATCGGAGGATGTTGGTCGTAGCCTTGACCTCTCTGTCTTTGGCTCATATGAAGAACTATACGAGAGGCTTGGTGATATGTTTGGAATTGAAAAATCAGAGATGATAACCCATATGTTTTACAAGGATGCAGCTGGTGCACTTAAACACGCTGGAGATGAACCTTTCAGGTGAGCTTCTTGATTGCAGTCTTCACCATTTGCAGAAAGCAAATTCCTTTCCTCATGTCATTGCAAGATGCCACTTACTAATGCCTGCAGTCCTCTAGATGATATTTGGAGTTCCCTAAATGTTTTTGACTCATTTTCTTCCTGACTGACTCCAGCCTTTTTACGTCATATTTTCTTGTGTTGCAGTAACTTCATGAAGACAGCCAGAAGACTGACTATATTAACCGATTCAGGAAACGCAACTCAGCAGGGTAGGGAAAGTCTCTTGCCGATTGTATAGTTGAGCAGACCTCTTCTCAAAGTACCAACATCATAGGCACGCCATTCTTGGATGCTGTTTTTTCAATGATTCCAAAGTCATTTTTCTGTATAAAGTCAGTTCCCAGTATGAACTTTTCAATTGGAGACAAATTATTATCAACTTTAGCAAAATGGTTGGTCGATTCTCTGACCGAGAGAGTTGATGACCAGTTCTTATAGTTTTAGCTGGCCTACGACTTTTTTTTTTTTTTTGTTGTGCAGAGAGATGAAAACATGATGTTTTATACTTGGTTAGTGTAAATTTAGTCAACTCAAAATAGTTGGCGTTGAGCTGGAACGCTAGTTGGCCATAATGTTGCTGAAAAGAATGCAGATTCTGCAGATTTCATTAGCTCATTATAATTATCCCAGTTCCATGTCAGTATCACATGGATCATTTTTTTAAACTTGGAAACACTGAAGACTGGAATCCAGCTGCTCACTGCCCAGGGTGTTACGAATTCACATGATTGATGACTAATTGACATATTTCTCATTGCATTAGTTTTTAGCAGCCATCACCACTGCCTGAATCAACTGAAGGGAGGCTTGGAAGCTGCAGTAGAAGATTTTTAATGCTTAAGAAGCTGCCATTCATCCAAGATGAGTTCATGCTTCAATAACCATCATACTTTTTTGTCAAGAAGGTATGCAGATCCTTATCCCACCACACTTGCATTCTGTGACAGAGAAGTGGAGTATTAAACACACAGGCAGTGTGTTCCAAATATGAACTGTTTCATTGATGCAAGTCTCAACAACAGAGTTCTCAACTCCTGGAAAAGTGAGATTTGTTGAAAGAAATGTTCCAGCAAACTATGTAGGAAAGAGGTCTCTTTCTTTTTAGTTGCAGGAGCCATCTGGTTCAACTAGATATGCCCCATCTCACCTTTGCCTTCTTTGTCTGTGGTCTTCCATACCCATCTTTTCTCTTCACTGGCATAATTGCTGACTCTGCTATTGTATTAGTATGGTTATAAGTCACAGATCTATTTTCCATTAGCAGACCTCTTCTCAAAGTACCAACATCATAGGCACGCCATTCTTGGATGCTGTTTTTCAATGATTCCAAAGTCATTTTTCTGTATAAAGTCAGTTCCCAGTATGAACTTTTCAATTGGAGACAAATTATTATCAACTTTAGCAAAATGGTTGGTCGATTCTCTGACCGAGAGAGTTGATGACCAGTTCTTATAGTTTTAGCTGGCCTACGACTTTTTTTTTTTTTTTTGTTGTGCAGAGAGATGAAAACATGATGTTTTATACTTGGTTAGTGTAAATTTAGTCAACTCAAAATAGTTGGCGTTGAGCTGGAACGCTAGTTGGCCATAATGTTGCTGAAAAGAATGCAGATTCTGCAGATTTCATTAGCTCATTATAATTATCCCAGTTCCATGTCAGTATCACATGGATCATTTTTTTAAACTTGGAAACACTGAAGACTGGAATCCAGCTGCTCACTGCCCAGGGTGTTACGAATTCACATGATTGATGACTAATTGACATATTTCTCATTGCATTAGTTTTTAGCAGCCATCACCACTGCCTGAATCAACTGAAGGGAGGCTTGGAAGCTGCAGTAGAAGATTTTTAATGCTTAAGAAGCTGCCATTCATCCAAGATGAGTTCATGCTTCAATAACCATCATACTTTTTTGTCAAGAAGGTATGCAGATCCTTATCCCACCACACTTGCATTCTGTGACAGAGAAGTGGAGTATTAAACACACAGGCAGTGTGTTCCAAATATGAACTGTTTCATTGATGCAAGTCTCAACAACAGAGTTCTCAACTCCTGGAAAAGTGAGATTTGTTGAAAGAAATGTTCCAGCAAACTATGTAGGAAAGAGGTCTCTTTCTTTTTAGTTGCAGGAGCCATCTGGTTCAACTAGATATGCCCCATCTCACCTTTGCCTTCTTTGTCTGTGGTCTTCCATACCCATCTTTTCTCTTCACTGGCATAATTGCTGACTCTGCTATTGTATTAGTATGGTTATAAGTCACAGATCTATTTTTCCATTCTCTCTTCCTCTACATCATAAACAGAGTAGGATTGAATCTTTGATGACATGCCACCATGGATGAGATTAAGTCTCTGCCGCAAATAAAATGACAAAAGCTATTTTGTCAGGATCAAGTCACATCAGGATTTGTCATCTTACATGATTGGACCAACCATGCTAAATAGCATCAGGTGCCAAATTGATTAGAACCAGAGCCAGATTGTGACCAGGAAAATAGCTATCAATTTCACTCTATCCAATCAAACTAAATTCTTGGGCCACATTCAGCATCTAGTGGTTGATCTCTGGTCATGATGAACACAAGATGGTCATAAAATAGTATCATTCTACTCTACATTTGCTGTATAGCATGTCTTTTGATCTAAAGAACCATCCAAAACAGAGACTGACAAAAATACATTACTGCAGTAATACGAGAATGCCCAGCCTTTGCTCTGATCTGCTCAAGGTTGACTTTACTGCAATACTACGACTACATTATCAAGGACATGCAGCTCATCAAGAGAAGAATCACAAGCAAAGCTTCCAGTTGCCAAGCAACATAAAGATCTACATCAACCGAAGACCTTGAGATGCCACCATCTGTTCTTCTTCTTGCTGGTTCACTTGTCCTAAAGGCTCTGGTATGAAACTGACTCTGGAAAAGAACGAACCATTTGATTGGACGACCATTTCAGAAAGTGTGGAAAGTAACGTTCTACTGTGGGGAAGAAGGTTGAGTGTGATCAGAGGCTAAGACATGAGAGAAAAGGTGAACTGAAAGAGAGAATTCTCCTCTACAGTCCATTGATGGAGACTTGATCTAACATGTGACTGTTGTGCCAACAATGTGTGTAGAAACAGTTGGTCATATTGACTTATGATACTCGGACATGACAGCCTTAACAAGTGATGCATTGAGAACATGGATTCACAGTAGACTCCAGCGTTGTTTACCGTCCTTCTTAACAGTACAAGAGACAAGCATGCATCCATGTCCATAACTTCCATCTCTTTCGTCTTCCATTGCAATCACGAGCACCGCATTCTCTGTGGCAGGAGAATACATAGCTAGACGTAGAAAGACAACCTTCGTGATCTAAGTATTTTGTTTCGACAGAAGTTTGAGAAGGGGGAGGAAGACACAGTTACTAACACCCTCCTCCCCTTCTCATGCAAGAATCTGCTTTACCTTTCCCTATAAATCCACCATTTTGGCAGCTGCCAACATCATAAAAGTCAATGGAGGATGACAGAAGGCAACACCAGTGTCTAAAAAAGTATGAAGTTGTTCTTAAACAGGTGCTTTCCTTGGAATGTCACAGCTTCTTTCTCCTCTCCCTAACAATCTTCTTTTGTTTTTCTCTTTTATCTTCATGGACTTGTCTTAGTTCAATAAGACAATGAGTTGTTACCATCTTTATCATCTGCTCAGTTGACTGGATTTTTGGTCATAGAGTGGAAAAGGCAAGAAAAAGGTGAGGAAAAGTTCACTTGCTAGAAACTAATTTTTAGATTCATTTTTAGGATTCAATTTTACAGATCAACATGTTAATTTGCATCAGTCAACAACCATGGCAGTTCTTAGCTTTAGAGATTCTTGATATGCTACTTCATTGAAGGCCAAATCATTGCCTATGCTCATGATGTCTCACAGCAGCCAAAAAGAAAGAAAGAACAAGTCTATCGAGTCTTGATCTTAAGCTGAGATACAATTTCCAACAATACAGTTTTGTGATTTGTCCAAGGGATTTGTTTCTGACTACAATCATGCCAAGCTGATGTTGCTTAATTCCATGTGAGCTTTCAGTTTGATGAGCTAGTTGACATGGTGGATGGAACTACAAAGCCACACAAGAAACGCAAACAATCCATGGTGGGTCACATGTTTGGTGATTTAGATGTCATTATTTCACGCATGAAATGCAGATTTGATTGAGCAAAGCAAGCAACATTCTGATCATATTACTATGCAGATGTTCCTCATTTGATACCAACATATCAAATGCATTTCTTCTACCTGCTTACTTTCTTTAGAGCACATATTCCTCCACTCTGTTCATCAACATGATTGAAGGAGGCATTCTGCTTGAACACCAAAAGAATTCATAGCTTCATCATTAGAGATTCAACTCTTAGAAAAGATTGGAGCATGCCATCATCAAGTGGAAAACAAACCAAATTTCTGCTAAGCAGAAATTACTGACTACCAAACAATTTTCATGAATCTTTTTCTTTCTTATTTCTCAGAAAGTAATGCTATGAAGGATCACATTTCAGATAAGTGGAGGTTTGGCAATTAATTTTCCTTGGCCTTCATTCTTGTAGGTCTCTGAAGGGGAGAAAGCAACTACAGCACGGCAAACACACCTCAACGAAGTACTTGTAGAAACCATAACAAGATTCCTACATGACTTGGACACAGACTCTTAAACCGACACTCGAAGTATGTATGTGAGTAAAAAGGTTATTTCTGTGACTCGAACATTGAATACCGACAAGAAATCGATGAAGTAAAGAGGTTATTTGTGTGACTCGAATCTCCAACACCAAAAAGAAATGGATGTCATGCAAGCATAATCCTTATCCAATCTAACACCATTTAGGTAGGATGTTCAACTCAGGTTGTTGGATCAGGACAGAATCCAGCAGAGCACTTCGTGGAGATGCCTGCTGTGATTCTGCTGTCAGCGAGTCTCAAATGGCTGCTTAGATGAGTGGCAACAACAACAACTGGTAGTAGCAGTACTACACTCCCCACCATGCCTATCCTAAAAGCATCTGTCCCCCACACTCCATGGCCTCTCTTAGAGATCCCTTTCTTGTCATGAACATGAGCTGCAGGAGAAGATGTTGCTTGTTGGGGATGCACGACTACCTGATCATGGATAGATAGAGAGATAGAGATTGAGAGTGATATAGAGGTAGAGAGAGAGAGACTGAGAGAAGGATCTAAGGAGAATTATTTGCTTGATACTTTTTCCTTGCAGCTACCATGTCAAATTCATCTTAAGGTGTTCGTTAAAAGGTCAAATCGATCAAGGAGCTGATGCTTTTAAGGTGGTGTCATAGGTTTTCTTGGATTTCATTGATCCATGCACACTGGAAGCTCTTCGACACAAAGGTTTTCAGCTCAAAAATTAAAATGAAGATTACACGAGTCTGGATATGTTATTTCTCCGTAACGAAACACCACTGCACAAGATAAGAATGAGTTTGGTGTCATGGTCAAAATATAGGGTAATTATATGTTATCCTCTGTAATTAACTATAATTAGCATCCTGATCTCTATACTTTAAAAAATAGTATTGGGGTCCTTTTACTTATGAAGATAAAATATTTAATCCCAATTCTTTTTACATTGTTAACTTTGTCGACGAAAAAAATTGTATGTGTTGTTACGTATAAAAAAAATACACATGAAAAGAATAAAAATATAATTATATTATTTTTAAATTATTAGATTTATATTTACTTCTTGCCCTAATCGATTTCTCTTCCTCATCTCTTTTTGACTTACTTACCCGTTGCTTACCCACCACACCCGCTTGATCGTCATCGCTCTTGTGCCCTCAACCGTTGTCACACTTACAACACTCACTGTTACCACACCTGCACCGCTCGACCATTGTCACACTTGCAACATTCGTTGTCGTCACACCTGCACCGCTTTATTGTTGTCGCACTTGCAACACTTGTTGTCGCCACACCTGCATCGCTCAACCGTTGTTGCACTTGCACTGCTCGACCATCGCTCCTACATCGCTCGACTACCATCGCACATGCACTGCTCGACTGCCTCTCTTGCACCACTCATCGTCGTCGCACCAGACCCACTTCACCATCATCGTTCCTGCATCACTCGCCACACCGGACCCAGCTCGTTCACCGCACCAGCTTGCCCATCACTCACCTGCTACACAATTAGCCATGTTTGCTGTGACGCCGGAGGAGGCTATTGGGTCGATTCTAAGGCTTTTGGAGTTTGTCAAGCGTAAAGTGGAGGACGAGACAAAGGTGCAGTTGATCGATAATGGAGGGCTGGGGAGCTTTCCCGATTTTGGAGTCTTGCAAGCATATGTTTGCTTTTGCTTCTCCTTTCATGTTCACTCAGTTGAATTTATCCATCGAATGACATCAAATTGTTTTATAGATTCCAATTGTCTTAGCAATTTGTTATATGTGATAGCCACACAATAATACACTCTTTTCTTCAACTTTTCACAATGTTCCAACCAGGAGGGCAGCCAACACAGACGAACCATACTTTTTATTCTGTATATAGCCACAGTTAAACTATAGATGTCATTTATTTCTGTATACAACCAGTCTTAGAATATTGTGAATCAAAGAGACTGTTAAACTATAAATGCCATTTCTTTTTGTATGCATGACTACATCGATTGAACAGGGTGCAGTGGGTGAGTTGGGTCCGGTACGGTGATGAGGAGCAGTGTAAGTGCAACAATCGAGCAGTGCAGGAGCGACAATAGTCAAGTGGGTCTAGTGCAACAATAGTGAGTGATGTAGGAGCGATGATAGTCGAGCGGGTCTAGTGTGACAAGGTTGAGCAGGAGAAACGATGATCGAGCGGTGCAAGTTGAGTGCGTGCGGTGGGCGAGCAACAAGAAGTAAGTCGGAAAGAGAAAAAGAGGAGAAATCTGTTAGGATGAGAAATGGATATGAATTTAATAATTTTAAAAATAAAATTATATTTTTATTCTTTTTGTTTATGCTTTTTTTTGCACGTAACAATTAATAATGTAAGAAGAATTAAGGTTAAATGGTTTACCTTCTAGGGATCCCAATATTACTTTTTAAAGTATAGGGATCGATACTAACTATAGTTAATTATAGAGGGTAATATGTAATTATCTCTCAAAATATTATTAGGAAGAAAGAGTAAAATGGAAACACCAAAAGAAAACTCAAATGATTAACAGGAAACACTATATCAGAAAATTAACCTAAAATTTACATGGTTCGATAACTCCCACTTGTCATTACTTTAATATATATGTATGTATATATATACATATATATATATATATGTATATATATATATGTATATGTATATATATATATGTATATGTATATATATATATGTATATGTATATATATATATATGTATATGTATACATATACATATACATATATACATATACATATATATATATACGTATATATATATACATATATATATACATATATATATATATACATATATATATATATATGATAGGATATGATATACTTTATAATTATTTTATCTAAATATCATATCAAAATCAGATATCATATTCTATTATTATTTTATCTAATTGAATAACTAAGCTCAGTAAACTTGTTGGATTTGAATAACTGATGTAAACTGTCTACACATCTATCAAGTTCTTATAAATTAATTTAAGTTTTCTTCCACTTTTAATATGGGATTATGAAGACATTATAAACACAATCTTCTAAATATTGTAGCTTTAATATATAAAACTTCTTTTAAATGATTTTTTTCTCCATATGATGTAAGATAAGTAGTGATTTTTTTTATAATAGATAAATATAAAGATAATAATAAAAAAGGTAATTTATTAATAAAATTATAACTAGCAAACTTGTTAATAGAAAACATTCAGGATAAATTTTTTTTTATATTTTTACATATCTTACCCATGGACGATAAATTTATGCCATCGAAAAAATATATGTAGCCTTACATCATTCACACATAATGTGAAAAATAGAATTTCAATTCAATTTATTGATCCTTCCTACAATCATTTTTCCCATTTTCTTGACCCCAAGTAGAAGAAAAATAAATAAATATCAATTTTAAAATATTATGATTACATTAAATCAACTCTTTCCATCTTCAAATTAGATTGATTTCCATAAAAAAAAAATTGATGAATAATCTTCTTTCTTAACTGAATGGCTTCCATATTTATAGATGTAGTAAACCCCCCCTTACAGGGGTAAAATATACAATCAAGTGATCAAAATACGATTTATTTTCTTTATTTCCTCGAGTAATTGAGGAAACTTAACTAAAAATGTCGAAAATAATCTTATGTGACAGCACATGACAATTGCAAGGAAATAATTCAAATGGTCCCCCGCATCAAGTCGAGAGGAATTATATTTATATATGCATGCAATTTTGTATTGTTTGATTGAAGCATATTTTTCTGTGATTTTTGGAGCTTTTTGCTGTTCTACCTTGCAGCCTTTGGGCTTGTTCTATAGTACTACTAGTTGCTAATGCTACTACTACTGTGGAATTGTCCCTTCTCGTTTGGCTTTCCGCTGCATCTATTATGTGACAGTCCTGCTCTTTTGTCACTTAGAGCATAAGTCACTAGTGACAGTACCAAGATGCTTTCCTTACCTGAGCAGGTCAATCAATCCTCAAGACCTGTTCTTGCTGCATCGTATGAACTCAAACACAACTTTGAAATCAGTTCCCACTTTGTTTCTTCAAGGCCGTGAGGAATCGTAACACCTTAGATTAGCTACTCCACAAGAACTCGTGTTTAAGTAAGTACTTTAGATCAGTGATTCAAACTCGAAAAAATTAATATGTTAGCTGTCTCATCAAAATGAATAGTAGAAATTGATCTCAAAATTATCTTTAACTTGCGTTTACCTTAGATTAGTTGGTCTATAAGTCGCTTGATTGGTACATTGTCGCTAACTTACGTTTAAGTAATTTGGGTCGATAGTTTAGACTAAAAAAATTAATGAGTTAATTATCTCAAATAATTGGTTTCAGAGCTTACCTAGTGTCAGGACTCATGTATATTATATTATGTATGTCAAGTCGAAACGGAGAAGATTATAACATTTTAGTTTAGTCGGTCATGAAAAAAAGATATAGATTAATTAGGACTCGATGATTACGATTATGCTACCATTAACACATGCCAGTGGTTTAATGTGTGAAAATAATGGTAACATAAATGTAGAGAAAAGGTGAGAAGATACTCTCTCCGGCTGACTGCATCATTCATTGGATGCTTTGGCTTTACATTGCTTAACATCCATAGAAAGATTGGCACACTTAAACCAAGATGGGATATGAAATCTTTGCTCCAATGATGAAAGTGAATACAAGCATACAAGTTTATTGTCATGTAACAAGCAACAGTGGAGGCAGCCAGTACTCCTTTGTTGGGCAAAGGGCTTCCTTGTCTGGTTCATGATGTACTCACAGAAGCTCTCACCATCAAAATGGCAGTTCCTAGGACGAGAAATGATGGGACATGAATTGTAATCCTCACACCATCATGAAATATGATGGTTATTCAACATCCAACAGGTAATCATATTTTTCTGAGATCCTGACAATTTGAAATGCCCCTACAAACTGATCATTGCATTGTGTTGTTTCTTCATAGATGGATGACGCAGCACCGAAGCTCCAAGCTTGAAGCTTGAAGCTTGATTGATGTCTTCTTTTTTATGGTTGCAATGAACTGCATCTTTCCGTCACAAAAAGGACCATCCAATTATGAGTTGCATTTTTCCAAGCTCATCTTAACTCAAGAACCACACTTGGTGTACTAAAATATATCTCTTGATGACACAAAACTCGTGCACTAAAACACTGTGAGGCTGCTCAATAGCATGCTTTGTGCATCGTTTGAAGTATGAAAAGAGAAAAGGTGACGAAAGGGAAAAGCGATGGGGAGGAAGTGTGTGGAACAATCAAAGGCAACCGCGGTGAAGATTCGCAGAAAAGAAACGTAAGAGTCGTGGAAGTGTGCTGCGCAATCAAAGGCAAGAGAGGCCCCCATTGCATGACAAAACGTTGCAGATTAGCTGCTTTGGCCGATGGGGAAGCCCTAACTTTTTCTTCATGCAGTGCCAGCCATGGCGGCCCCATGCACGATTCCCCGAGTCAGCAGCTTCTGACGAGAGATAAAGAATGGATTCTACGCGGTAAATGATTGCTATTACATGAAAGAAAAAAGGGATTACAAGCGATGTTCCTCAAGTAAATGCAGCAGTTTTACCTTGGTCTGTGTGTGTTTCCATGATTCTTCTGATCCTTGCAGAGTCACTCACATGGCTCCAATATTTGCATTGTGTTTACCTGTTTCCTCAAAGGCTTCATGGCGTGCACAGCTCGAGGGAGTCGGGAGTCCTCCTCTTTAGCTTCACTGGCAGTAAGGAGGACATCCCCACCGCTGCACAACTCCATGACCAAACACTGCTCAGTGACACACCATACATACTTGTCAGTGGCACAGTTGAACGAGCCAAAAGGAAGGCAGCTGCTCCCCACAGTAACTTGGTTTCCTGCAACCTTACGACTCCTTCCAAGTAATAAAGTAACAAATGCAGATCTACTAGATGCAGCAACCACAACATACCTTGTTCTTGAGCTCGGTTGGGTTCTGTCTAATTAGATAGATCCTGTGAGAATCTTGTTGGCGTTGATGGGTGATGCTGGAACCATCCACAAAGATCATGAGAAAATGACGCAGGGATGCAACCAAGTCATCCTGCACCTCGGTTTGACCGAACTGAAGCCCCATAACAGCCCTTTAGATGATGGCGCACACTCGTGTTCCTCTCAGAGGCGAAGAACAAGGGAGAAGCAATCCAAGAAAGGCATCATATCACTACTGTCCTGCCTCTCCTATCTCTCGCAGCATAACCCTTATCCTGAAACCCCATTGCTGGGGCGCATGCATGCAGCGAGAGAACCTCCTCCTCGCTGATAAAACAAGCAGATAAGTCGATGGAAGCTACTATGCCTGAAGGCATGCCATGTCCTGCGCTCTGAGACATAATCCAAGGGAAAAAAGCCCTCCCTCCATCTTTGCCGCTACAGCAGCGGCGCCACGAGAAAGCGAGTGCATTAGAACCACAACTGCCCCTGCTAAGCTAATTAATGATCAGTGTTCATCCCGTGACCACAGTTTGGCGTGTTCCAGTAAGTAATCTTCTTCATCGTTGTTCGCAGCACATCATGCACATTAATTAGATGAACACTTCAAGGGAAGAACAAAGAGACGTCGATTGCTTTGACCGTAGCATTAATGAGGGGAACAACACCATTCCTCACCTGTCGTTTTCCTCCTCGCCTTGCCGCTGCTTCTGCTCCATTCAATTCGTTTTGCCTCCTCACTTTGCTGTGACCCGTTTGGGAATCCGGGAATCAAAGCTAACTAATGAGGCACTTGTGCAGTGCTGGTTCAATGAAGATGCCAAACTATACTCGAACGTGCTATTTGTTATTGATGAATGGGGTCCGAGGGCGAGTGATATGTGTACCAGTCACTGCCTCATCTCTCCTCCTGACATCACCACTGTGGAGGCACAATAATGTCAATTGACAGGGATGGACAAAAAGAACAGAATGTGCCGAGGACGTCGAATCCTTGAACCACACTCGCACTGCCCTCCCAGCAATGAGACAGACCGTGACACTTGACGACGTAGAAATCAACAGTAGCGTTGTATTTTTTCTGCTGCGAAGAACAATACCTTTTCTTTTGGAATTCGTTTGATGAATAATACGAATGCATTATACATTCTAATTAATTAATTAATATATATTTATACAAGAAATAGATGTCAGATTCAAATCACTGTTATTATCTTAAGCCAACTCAATCGCATTGTCAAAGTTATTTACAATATTGTTTGGATTTTGTAGATCAAACTTTCTATGTTTCAAAATGCCATCACTCACTGTCATTAACATTGGGTTTTCTCAGTGGCTAATCCAAACCAATCAAATTAAGTATTTTTTGAATAATTTTATGGCATTATTATTTTAGCATCTTAAGAAAAATGCCGGACAAAAGTATATTTTTATTTATGTTTTAAATTTAAATATTACATATTTATTATTTTCTTAATCTCTGATCTGTATATATATATATATATATTTATATTTATATACATATATATATATATACATATACATATATATATATGTATATATAAGTAAAAGAGGTATTTATGAACTGTACAAGGATAAATATGTAAAAATGCTTAACATCAAAGACGATGCCCCCACACACACACCCTCTCTCTTCCGTTATAACGGGCTGTTATTTTATTACCAGCACTTTACTCTCTTCTCTCTCTGTCTCTCTCTCTCTCTCTCTCGATCTCTCTCTGCTGTGTTCAAGTAGTGTCCATTTGGAAGGCGAGCAGAACGGCAGCTGGTTCTCTGCTTTAAAGCTGTCAGCTCGCCACCCACCTACCCAAAACTCTTACTCTGCTGTCTCTCTCCTTCGCCTCCTCCGTCTGAAGCCCCAATCTCTCCTCTCCTGGTTCTCGGACTTGTTCTTTCGTTACAATCTTCATTGTGGTGAGGGTTTCGGCTTACTGCACTTGTTTCTTGGTGATTTCTCTTCCTTTCCCCTTGTTTCCGAGCCGAAAGCAGGGATCTTGATACGGAGGGACGGAAAAGATGAAACCTTGATGGGTTTTGGGTCCGTTTCCGGCGTCTTCTTCGGTTCTCGGCTGAGATCAGGTTTCTTTGATCCCGCTCAATTGGTTCGTCGTTCGATCTTTGATCCTTTGGAGGCGATTTTGTGGTTGTTTGAGCTTTGGATTTCCCTTCTTTTTCGAGAGGATAGAGATTTCTTTTAGGAAAGCGGTCTCCTTTGGGCTTTTTGTTACTTAAGTAAGGTTAAAGCCATCATGAACATCAACATCTGAACCACTCTTCTTGCTTCTGGGCTTCCTTTATAGAGTAGAATCTTTATCCTTACCCCTTATTCTAGCAATCACTGCTGCTCCAGTGTTTCTAGGGGGAATCTTAGGACTAAAGCAAGATAGTAAAGAGAAGGGAACAAAAGAGAAAAGGAAAGGAGGGTGACGGGTGGTTTTGAACTCCTCGCTTTGCCTTTCCGTCTGTGCCGGTTTGGATCTGAGGAGCAGAAATGGCGGCGGTGGTGGCGATGCGGAGTGGAGGAATGGAGAAGCATTCCATGGACGCGGGGAAGTATGTGAGGTACACTGCTGAGCAGGTGGAGGCACTCGAACGGGTGTATGCAGAGTGCCCGAAGCCAAGCTCGACGCGGCGTCAACAGCTGATCCGCGAGTGTCCGATTCTGGCTAACATCGAGCCCAAGCAGATCAAGGTCTGGTTTCAAAATCGAAGGTAAGAGATCGTGAGAAAACATATTTGAGGATATTACACTTGGTTAATTATTTACTTCCACTCATTCATTGCTCAAGAAAGAACTCGTTGGAGATATCTTGATAGGTCAAGCATCGCATGCATGATCAGCGGTGCAGCTTTCTAATTGCGCATCATAACAAAATTACAAGGGCAACAAGTGAAATGCATCTATTCGAATGATTAAGTAAAAGGATGTATAAGTTCCGTTGATCTATCATCCGGACATTATGTATAAGTTAAAGTTTCTCTTCTGGGCAATTGTTTTCTCTGTTTCCTTCTTCTTTCCAGAGGAAATGTTCCCCGAAGAAAAATGGTATATCCTTCGCAATTAACTTGCAGCATCTTGGTTGTTATAAAATTTTGTTGGTTTGTAGGAACATTAGCAAACAACGAGCATTTAATCGTGGCTCCAATTTAGGTTCTAGAAAAATTCCTACACTTAATTTTACTGGAGCCTTACATTCAACTTTTTCCAGCTATTATGTATATATTTTAAATCCTTTTGTTCGTGATTCCCCACCCTCTCATCTTGGCATAGGTAAATATATGACTTACTGAGATTTCATTATTATTCATGATTTTCTTCATTTTGAATATTCCTTCTGGAAGATAAGCGGAATTCTTTCAGGTGCCGTGAGAAGCAGAGAAAGGAGACTTCTCGCCTACAGGCTGTCAACAGAAAGTTAACTGCAATGAATAAGCTTTTGATGGAAGAAAATGAACGGCTTCAGAAGCAGGTTACCCAGCTAGTCCATGAGAACGCATACATGCGGCAACAGCTGCAAAATGTAGGTTTTTATTTTTTATTTTTAATTAATGGAGTTTGAAATGATTCCTGCACAAAGTAATTCTGTGTTCGACTTTCTCATCATAAAAGACCTTCAATCTGACCTTCTAATGTCAGAATGTATCAAAGTAACCTTGATTGTATCAATTCATCTATTAAGTAGTCTATTCATCTGCTTGAGAAATATAGTGAAAGCCAACTTTACAAAAGTAGCTCTCTTTTTTTTATATGGGCATTGTTGATTAACTTTTGTTCGATTCATATTTTCTGTAGGTCTCACTGGCCAATGATACAAGCTGTGAATCAATTGTGACCACCCCTCAAAATCCTCTAAGGGATGCCAATAATCCTGCTGGGTATAAATCTTTTTCACTTTCCAAAATAAAAGAGAAAGAGAATACCGATTGTCGTTTTTTCTTTTTGGGATCAATAGTGTTCTAATTTGAAATAGTTTTGCCATTGCATATGCAACATGTTCAATTGTTTTTGTCTTGTAGACTCCTATCTATAGCTGAGGAGGCCTTGGCAGAGTTCCTTTCAAAAGCTACAGGGACTGCTGTTGATTGGGTCCAGATGCCTGGGATGAAGGTAACAGAAATTTAAGAAACAATTGTAGTTTTTCAATGTTAAGTACCTAGGCTTCAACTAAAGCTAAAGTATTGGTTGAATTATATTTAGATTTTCAAACACTTCATATGAAACATAGAGCAGCTAAGGCTAAATTATACTGAAGTCTGGATTCTTTCTTGTGAACAGCCTGGTCCGGATTCAATTGGGATTGTCGCTATTTCACATAGTTCCAGTGGGGTGGCAGCACGAGCCTGTGGTCTAGTGAACTTAGAACCTACAAAGGCAAGCTCATCATTGTGAACTGGCACCCTGATCATTTAGTGCAAGGAGATTCAAAGTGGTTACAATGACTTGTATCTCATACTCTAATCTCATTATACTTCAAAATGAAGGCAACAACTGATGAATCTCTTCTACTATGCCTTTTTTTTTTGTCTTGGAGTCATCTCAGTCCTTTTATAAAAAACGATATCAATTATTAATTTCTGTGTGATACGGGAGTTCATGGAGCATAATCACTCAACCAACATGAACTTTTAGTTCTCAAGTATCTCATGATCCTCATGCTTATGATTGACAGATTGCAGAGATCATTAAAGACAGGCCAGCTTGGTTTCATGATTGTCGTAACCTTGAAGTCTTCACCATGTTTCCAACTGGAAATGGAGGCACAATTGAGCTAGTGTACATGCAGGTGAGTTTAAGTGACTTTTTCTATGTTAAGACCTTAAGTTTTAGCATATTCAGGCTCTTCTTTTGTTTTGTTTGTTTTACATTAGAACTTGGTCCTATTTGTTTTGGTACAGATGTATGCTCCGACTACATTAGCTCCTGCACGGGACTTTTGGACCCTAAGGTACACTACAAGCTTAGAAGATGGCAGTCATGTGGTATGCTCTGTAACCTGTTGTGAACACTTAGTTTTGTCTCGCACATGGGCATTTAGTTATTCTGCTTGTTACAATGTTCTACCTTAAAGATTTGTGAGAGATCTTTAAGTGGTTCTGGAAGCGGTCCTAATGCAACTACTGCTCACCAATTTGTAAGAGCTGAGATGCTTCCCAGTGGTTATCTAATTCGACCATGCGAGGGTGGGGGCTCCATTGTCCACATTGTTGATCACTTGGATCTTGAGGTATGTTTATGGGATCTTAGATAGCTATTGTAAAATTATTGACTACTATTTGGAGAGATCCTTAAGTACAAGTATGTTTCATCTTCAGGCTTGGAGTGTTCCTGAAGTATTGCGACCGCTTTATGAGTCATCTAGAGTCGTGGCTCAGAAAATGACAATTGCGGTAGGTAATTGTATGCTTGTACTCTGGCATCTCTGACAGGTTTTTGGGAATTGTTCTTCAGAAACCACATAAATGTTTCTGCCCAATCAAGTTGGCGTCTTCTTTGAAAACTTAGTAGTTCTGTGTGTTTTCTGTTTCTTAATTTTTATCTGATATTTTTTCTTCGTACAATGATGCTTGGAAGGATAGAGTGAGTATAATTAGTTGATTTGTGCAATGTTGGGTTGTTGCAGTCTGGTAATGCTTTCCTTCAGCTTCCAACTATTTTAAGATAATCATAGTGACTTTTGAATGTGCAGTTAACACATGGTTGTGTTGTTTCATATCCATAGTCAACTTAGCTTCTTTCTTTTCACTATTAAAAATTGATTAGTGTTATCCTTTCAAGGCACTTCGTCATGTCAGGCAAATAGCACAGGAGACAACTGGTGAAGTAGTGTGTGCAACGGGTAGGCAGCCTGCTATTTTGCGGACTTTTGGCCAGCGATTGAACAGGTCAATATATCCTAATGAAATATACGAATCATACTTTTACTTCCAAAAGAAAAGAAGAAGAAGAAGAAGAAGAAGAAGAAGAAGAATGTGTCATTGAGTTCCTTCTTTTGCATGCTTTCTTGCACATGAATGTTCTTTTTCCTCATATCATCTTTCTCCATGTTTACTATAGGGGATTTAACGATGCCATTAATGGTTTCACTGATGATGGTTGGTCACTTATGGGGAGTGATGGTATGGACGATATAGTAATTGCCACCAATTCAACAAAGAAAACTGGTGCTAATGCCAATTCTAATGCTTTCGCATCGGCTGGAGGTGTCATGTGTGCTAAGGCATCAATGCTACTTCAAGTAAGCACCAAATCATTAAGCTTATTGTGGTCAAACTTCATGCTTCTGATGATTGACATAAAACATGATAAGTTTATATTGAGATTGACTTGGTTGTCAGAAATGTATTTTTTAGAGGTCTTCTCTATTTCCATCAAGTTTTTTCAATTCAACTCATCATCTGTTGAAAGATAAGTTCCTTCTCTTAAAACCTTAAGATTACTACTTTGTATCAACATGATGTAAGACAAAAAGGCCATAAGTGCTTGTTCTCATTAATGAGACTCAATATGTCCACATTTCCCAGAATGCTGTGAGGCAACATTCTGAGGAAGTGGTCAAGGTTGAGCATTTGATCATAAAATATACTGCTTAAGTTCACAACATTTTGTTTGCCTAGATGCACTGAACTCAAAAATATTTTGATCTATTCACAGTTGTCTTTAGTATTTTAGTTGTTCTTGCAAGTATGATGGATAACTTTCAAGCCTGTATCTTAATAAACATGATGTAGAGGTCTTGAATACTGTTACTGATAATCATACTGGAGTCTTATCAAACAATTATTTACTAGTTGGTACTATTTGGTATGCCTCAATAACTAATAAAAAGTAAAAATAAAATTGTCAACTTGTTGGAAGTGGTCAGTATGTTTGTTACATAGCCATACCAGAAGAATATCACAATCTATGAAACAATCATGATATTATATATGTTATCTTAGATAGTCAAATGAGATGCTAATATGTCATGTTGCTTTTGTAGAGCGTTCCACCAGCACTGCTGGTTCGGTTTCTGAGGGAGCACCGCGCTGAATGGGCTGATTACAACGTAGATGCATATTCTGCAGCATCATTAAAAGCTGGTGTATCTTCCTTTTCAGGATCAAGGCCTACTAGATTTTCTGGGAGCCAGATTATCATGCCACTTGCTCACACAGTTGAGAATGAGGAGGTGCATTTACTTGTCTTATACTTGTTTCCATGTTCCTAATGCCCCTGGATGTTCATTTTCTGTGAAGTGGCACTATTGTCATTCACATTTCCAGGATGTTCATTTTCTGTGAAGTGGCACTATTGTCATTCACATTTCCAGGTTGGAGTTTGGATCTTATTATATAGAAATTTTTTTTTTTGCAACATTAGTTCAAGGAACAAGAAGCTAAGAATTTGCAGCAATATGGTAATGGTATATTTTAATTTTTATAATGATAAATATAGTACTATTATGAATATTGCCTTTTAGTTGGTTCTGATGATGGGTTTCCTCCGATTTATGCACTTATGTGGGCATGAAACCTGACAATGTATGCCAGTGTATAGGCTAGTCATATGTAGGTTTGTACTTTTTGGATTTGTCATTCTAATTTTCCTTTGTTGAAAAAATTTGCAGTTTCTTGAAGTTGTTCGTCTTGAAGGACAGGCTCTTATTCAAGATGGAGCCATCTTATCCAGGGACATTCATCTCCTCCAGGTGTCAAATGTTTATTTCCCTGAAAATTACAGGCTTTGCTCTTCTTGTTCACTTGCCTGCTAAATGAAAACTACAATTTGTGATTTTATGTTATGGTCTGACAAACAAAAAATTCAACATTGATCCTGAGCTTCCACTGAAGCAAATTCCAAATAGATGTATAATTGGAATAAGTGCAAGGATGGATATGTAGAATATCACATGATCTCAGTAGTGGTAACACTGGCAGTTTTTGTAGCTTTCACTAGTTTATTTATGAATTGGTTTTTTGATGTTGTTTGGGGCTTGCTTATATCTGATTGATGCAGCCTACATAATGTATGTTGATCAACTGCAAATGTTTCTATTAATTTTAATTCTTCAAGATGATAGCAAATCCATGTAAAACTAGTGGATATCATGAATGAGGTTATTGTGAAATTATTCATTGTACTAAAAGATTAGCTATGTTGCATGTCACCAGCTCACCCAAGAAGAATTGCTTTTCTTTTGGATACCATAAAGGTAACATAAGCTAAGATCTATGATCAGCACTGTCAATTATGGCAATCATTGGCCATAATTGATTAAGTTGCTATATGAGTTCTTACTTTTAGGATTATTTATAGAATCATAATACTTCATGAATGAAGTTTCAGCTTTCACGAATTTATGATTGTTTTAGCTGATTCTACACACAAAACTCATATATACTACTTATTCTTGCTTATATTATATGGTCCCCGGTTAACATGTACAACTGCATAATAAGGCTAAATATATTCTTGTTAGTGCTTTGATGAAAAGTTCATATATATATTTTTAATTCTCCTTAGATGTGATGATGGCAAGGAGTTAACAGTTAAAAAGTTGTGTAAAATATCTAAAAGCATCAGGACTGTTCTAATCCTCTGTAGAGGTGATGCTTCTGAGGATTTATCAGTCCCAACTGTGTAAAATGTTCAAATGTACTAGGGTTTATGGATACTGAATTGAAGTATCATGGAACATTCATGCATAGTCCAAAGAAGGTCTAGACTATTTTCAGTTGGAGCTTCATGGTTTTTTTTATCATTCTGATGTAACAATTGTAACAGAAAAAAAATGTTATAAAGGATAAACAAGAAAAAAAAGATTTAAAGGCAATGTGGGGAAGTTCTAGAGGGCATCCCCTATGCACCTTTATCTTACAAAGGTTGGGGCTATAAAGTTTCATAATTGTGCATATGAAATTTGTTGAACTAAAGCCATTTAGTGGCATTCTTAACACAGATTGTCATGTTGGAAATCAAACAAGTTTTAAAATCATTATGAAGATACTTTAATTTAGACAAGGACCAGAGCATATCCATTTGAAAATAACAACAGCCAATTTTTTTTTTGTGTATAAAGATAACGAGATCAGACTTGTAGACCTACTTATTGTCATTGACCTCTTTAATTTTTGTTAGCTTGGAGATACTGTGTAAATGTTTCCTTTTTTATTATTTTTTGTTGCGCTTAATGGTGCCTTTTGAGGACTGATTACACAAAATCTTTTGAGTTGGTAAATTGTTTTCTTGTCATGTGAATCAAACTAGCATCTTATGTGACTGATTTGTCTCCTTTGGTGGTTATATTTACAGCTTTGCTGTGGAATAGATGAAAATTCTCTGGGTGCCTGTTTTCAGCTTGTTTTTGCCCCAATTGATGAACTTTTTCCTGATGATGCACCCTTGCTACCTTCAGGCTTCCGTGTTATACCATTGGATGCAAAAACAGTTAAGCACCTTGAATAAGATGTCATCATCGGTGTTTCATTTTAGTTTTCATTCTTCCAATGTGATAACTGTACTTTACTTTCTTGCAATGATGATAGATGCTTGATTGAACCAAATTAAATAATTGGAGCATATGCATTCTGGTCTTTGTATTTCATTTTCCTTGTAAAGCATATTCTCCCTATAACATTTTATTCCAGGATAGTGGTTTATGTGCATATGTGGCTGAAATTCTGCAACAGTGGTGACTAATTAGGTTGAGAAAGGAGAGAAAATTCTGAAGATTAAGCTACTTATGCAATGAGCATCTCTTTCTTTAACTAATGGTTACACAGAATCTAGTCATGTTTCTTGTACTCAAATCGATGAATCAGCAACCTCTTTTTGTATATTATCATCAAATTTTCTTATGTTCCAATCATTGGATTTGAATCAGCCATGTTTATACGCTTAGACCAATACACCATGCATCTTGTTGATATTGAGCTATAATGTTCTAGTTCAGATTTGGATTTCCTTTATTGATTCCTTTTGGTTAATTGTAATAGAAGAAATCACTAGGTGTATAGGATATGCTTGTCCAAAAAAATGGTTGAATATTAATTATTTTTGTTTACAAAGTAGTGTGGTTTCAGAATCGTAGGACTTTATGGTCTGGCTTCAAACATGAGGTTGGAAATTGCATTTCTGCATTCTCTGTATGAAAATTATGTTAAAAGATTTTGCAAGTTTTTGTATAAATTATTTCATTAATAGAAAGTCAATGTTGAGTTATTATAAGCTATTTTTTGATAAAATTAAATGATGTTAAAACCATTTTAAAAGTCCAGTTGTCTTTGGGAGTGTTTGGTGCCAATTTCTTCAGTTGTTTTTGTTAGTCCAATTTCTACATTTAGTACACAATTAGACATTTCTACCTCTACCTTCTTCCCACTGTCATCAGAGTCAAAGCCAAGGTGGGGCTCCTTGGCATGTTTACCTTAAGCTGGTTGAGAACAAACTAACTTCTTCCTTGTGTTCATAGAAACTCAAAAATGCGATTGTCATTCCATATCCTATTTCCCTTTCAACCGAACTACCTGGAAAATCATATTCCAACTCAGAATAGTTCATCCATATTTCCTTCATTGAGGATTTTTGAATGAGAAAATTTTCCTTATGTATCCCCTTATCCTATGAAGAGAGAAGAAATTTTGTTACTCTCTTTGTTCCATATATTATATGGTCATATCTAGAGTCCGAACTCCAAAGCATCCATGTCTTATTTGTTTCAAAAAGGGAGTAACACAAATTATGATTAACTACTGTTTTCAAATAATTATTGTTAGGAACATGGAACTCTAAGATATCTTAGTATATAACCAAAATTTAGGTTATAGTTTTTAGGAATGCAAAGCTTCCTTTTGTTTATTCCCTTCAGCTCAAACTTTCAGAAACATGATTTGAGCAAATCTCGCTCGTAGTTCATTGTTGGAAGATTCAGGGGAAAAAAATCCTCAGGACAGGCATTTCAGTTAACATGTAATTCTTCTTTTTTTTTTCTGGACTAGAGGATAAGGTAGATATGAGAGGAGATTACTTTCACTTTGCACATGTTTTTTAAAGTTGCATGTGAATATTCTGAGCAAATTATGGATTTTAATTTGTTTTGACTAGATGCTTGAATTTCTTCTGAACATTTTTACGTATGCTGCATACAACTACAACTGGCTACTTATCTATTTTTCTCAGTTTGTAAACTTTTGATATGTTATACACGTCGGACCTGATTTTCGGTAGATTGTTCAATTCATTTTCAAAAAAAGAAAAATTAGCCTTCAGAAAGTGTTAGAGTTGGGGGTTTTCTCAAAATTTTATCTTGGTCATTACATTATTACTAGTGACATTTTAGCATACAATGATCAATGCACATATCCTGCCTGTTTCTTAGCCCTTAAATATTATAGGAAGTGTTGATTATCTAGCTTATCTGACAATTTCATTAAATTTTAATCTTTTGTTAAATTCATTTAAGTTTACCTTTTAATCTTTTGCATTTCCATTTATCTATGCCAACTTTTTATACTTGATGATGCAGAATGGTTTGTCATCCACTCGTACATTGGATCTTGCATCTAGCCTTGGAGTAGGTTCTACTGTGAACCGATCTGCTGGTGATGCATCTACTGATGATTACAATTTGCGGTCAGTTCTGACAATTGCGTTTCAATTCCCTTATGAAGTACACCTCCAGGATAGTATTGCTGCAATGGCTAGACAGTATGTTCGAAGCATTGTCTCAGCAATACAGAGGGTCTCAATGGCCATAACTCGGTCACGACCTGGCCATGGTATTGGACAGAAGCTAGTACCGGGTTCCCCTGAAGCTGTCACCCTTGCTCGTTGGATCTGTCAGAGCTACAAGTATGTCAAACCTGTCTTTGCCTAGATTCGGATATTTACTAAGCTTTTGAATTTGTGATAGATGTTTAATGGTCTTATCCGTGTCATGTCCCTACCGAGCACCTTATATTTGTTTAAAAATATGAATTACAGTTCATTAATAACATATAATGATTAAGTGAACTAGTAACATATCATCTTGCTTGAATATGTCAGAGCTACAAGCACTTAAAAGCTGAATTTGCCTAGATTCAAATCATTACTAATCACTTGGACTAATAAGTTCTTTAATGATCTCCTCTATGTCATGTCGCTGCTGGGAACCTCATTATTTTAAGAACATATATTGTGTAAGCAAACTATTAGCTGATAGAAATGTATCTTTGACTGTTCAGTTTTATTCAATTATAGTTGTGTAACTTTGTTCAACTATTGTAGTTATCATCTGGGGATAGATTTGCTGAGGTATGATGGTGAAACTGAGGAGTCATTATTAAAGATGTTGTGGCATCATCAGGATGCTGTTTTATGCTGCACTTTTGAGGTATGTAAGAGAACAAATTTCCTTGAGTAAGCACAAGAATCTTTTCTGTTGATGTCTTTAATCATATTACTAATTGGTTTTAGTAAGTCATTATGAACAATTGGCCAATGAATGTGTTGTGCTTGGGCAGTTGTTTCATTTCTCTTAGTGGTAGGGTGGGCAATAGAGTCTGGAGATCCATATTCATAAATCCCCTTCTCGAGTTGCTAACCATATCTAATAACTGGGTAATCAGCCATTCACCCCCTGATCAATGAGTAATTTTATTATTTCTAACCAACAATCATAAGGCATTCATGTTGGATCTTCTCGAGTGAAGTTCTCATATTCCGCATGTTACTTCATAGATTTGCTATGTGTCATCCACAAACAAGGATGGATAAACACAATCTTGCATCAACAGTATGCAGTTTCTTATTCCATGTCAGCATATCTCTGGTACTATATACAGTTTCATTGGATATATTATTGGTAGTTAAAATATGAACTTTAGAATTCCAGGAAATTTCTTGATCTGCCCTGAGAGTTTATGCCAGAGTAATTGCTGGATAAAAACGTTGTGATGGCACATCAGAACAGAAAAAGACCAACATGATTCTTTTCACAGTGCAAATAGGATTTGTCCTTTTTTTCAACATACTCTTGGTCCTTTTTCATTGACTATGTACCTGTGTTTTCCAGATGCAACCAATTTTCACTTTTGCCAACCAGGCAGGGCTTGATATGTTGGAGACAACACTGGTAGCCCTTCAAGACATCACTCTGGATAAGATCTTTGATGAAGCTGGTCGTAAAGAACTTCATTCTGAATTTGCTAAGTTAATGGAACAGGTACCCAGGCTTCTCATCATATTGACTTCTAAATGCTATATTATATCATAAGGTACCAATTACCCAAGTAGTGGGAATGATAAGATAAAATATAAATATCACTAGATTCCAAGTCTTATATTCGCTTGCTTTTCTGTTGCAATACCAAATGCTGCTCTGTACAGGAGTTCTGGAAGAACATATAGATCATTCTAAGGACTTCAAAAGCAATATGTTGGCATTAGTTAGTGTAGTGCACATTTGCATGGTGACCATGGAAGATCAAATGATAGTTTGGTTTGAGAAAATGGAAACGTTATACTTGATGTGGAAAAAGGAGTTAGTACAGAAAGACACATTGAGTGATTTGATGTTGCTAATAGGTTTAATCTCTGTTTTTAACTGATCAACTAGATATTGTAGTGTCGAAGGGGCAGAATGAATGATTTATGACTCCAAATTGTATTAGAAAAGGAGGAGAAATTGGCCTTTTCAATGCTGATTTTGTAATGCAATTCAGTAACAAGCTTGAAAAGGAGTTCTGGTTCATTTTCAAGCTGCAAGAGCTGTACCATGTGCTATGGCTTCTATATCTTTTCATTTCCAAGCATAGAAGACATAAAGAAGTGAATTTTGGCAGAATCATAGAATACATCTATTATCCTTGTGAATAACAAGTCTTCATAGGGAGCAATGCTGTGTTGCAGTTCAAAAGGAGCAGATTAGTTAGTGATTAGAAACTTATAATCAACTTGGGTTTATTCATTATTTCAGTTGACCTAGTTCATCATAAATGATGGATAGATCATTGATCACTCTGTTTTGACTTACGAGCATAGATGATCCTACTATGGAAGTAGGAAGAGACTCACTTCAAATCTCTGGTCTGTTCCTTTTAACCATACACCTTTTTTTTTCGTCTTCTCTCTCATTCCCCCTTTGACCTTATAAACAGTGGAAGGAGATTTATAATATTTTCTTGTGGCCCAGATAACATTGACACCTTCAAAACAAATCTTCACCTGTCTCCTTATACTGTGAGATTTTGGAGGGTTTAACACACCAGGGTTCATAGCTTTAATGAAGTAGATTTTCTAGGTTCCGTTGCTGTTCCGTAGCATATGTTTTCACCGGTAGGTAAAAGAATGAAATTTCTTATGTTTGGGAGGTTATCATTTATCTGCTTTTCTAAAACAAAAGTAGCTTATGTTCCTTATAGCTCCTTGTGTGCAGGACATGGTATCGTTGTACTGTTCTAGAGTAAGTCACATTGGTGACTGTCGTATCATTCATCCTCCTACCATCTAGATGTGCTTCCCATTACTTTTTATCGATGTCTTGCTCTACAAGTCAGATTATATGTATATAATTTTGGTAATAAAATATATATATATATATATATTTCTTCTGTGTATGGATTTTGCAACTAATTTCTGGGTTCTTCCTCAACTTTAGGGTTACTTATACCTTCCTGCCGGCACGTGTCTTTCTGGGATGGGTCGCCAAGTTTCTTTCGAGCAGGCAGTCGTGTGGAAAGTTTTAGGCGAAGACAACGATGTGCACTGCCTTGGCTTATGCTTTGTCAACTGGTCATTTCTGTGATTGCAGTTAGGTTGGGTGTGTAAGACCCAATTTTGATTCAGAAATGTAATGCTCGTGTATTCTAGATGCATTAGGAGACGCAAGCAATGAACGAACGCAGTAGAAGTTGTCTATAGAAGTGCATCCTGATGCCAGAAAAAAAAAAAACAAATCCATTTTGTTCAAATAGAATCAATCAGGTTCTTATTTTCCATATCTTCTTCCAAATGGTCAGCTTTCTCGAGTTTGTGAGCTGTGATGCGATACTACATTTGTCGAGAGGCAAATGCATAACTCTCCATCACTACATTTTGCATCTTAGGCTTCAGGTGATACGCCGTCATGACTCTAATCAATCTTGCTTCTCTTGGTAGCATTGATTGCGTCGGTTGCTAGTTGAGCAGCGAAAGCGAGCGGCGGGCGGATAGTCCTCACGTCTCATGCAATTCTAAAGGTAGCAGCACTCAAACAAATTCCATGAACACAACGGAAAGTACTTTGCATACTTGACAGGCGCGAACCCACGATGGTCAACTAATGATAACATGCCCGAGGTTTCATCCAATGTTATTACGTAATCAGATGGCTCACGTTTTGCATTATATATATATATATATATATATATATATATATATATATATATATATATATATATATATATATATATATATATATATATATATATATATAAAGAGAGAGAGAGAGAGAGAGAGAGAGAGAG
Organism: Musa balbisiana; assembly: GCA_004837865.1. NCBI lineage: Eukaryota > Viridiplantae > Streptophyta > Magnoliopsida > Zingiberales > Musaceae > Musa > Musa balbisiana. The sequence continues at coordinate 32,814,483 of CM017192.1, read as the reverse complement.
ATCCGGTTGCTGCATGCTTAGGAAAAAGATTGATCCCCAGTGAACCACGTCCACCAACAGTCTCTCAATTACTTGGTTAGTCATGGGGAGATCAGACGTACTCATCACTCATTCACAAAACCACACTGTTTAGTAGATTACTGAAATGGATACTGAATCGAAATTTAAAATCTCGGGACAAAATACATGTAATGCAATTGTTATTTGCAACAATAAGCTCATTGGTGGCTACAGTCTTTTGAAACAACAAAAATCTGACATAGTCGAACTCATGGAGTTTACTCAGATAAATTAAAACTAAAATTTGACTAAACAAGATGACCTAAAATTACTGCAGAGAGCAACCAATTGTGGAAGAAATTATGCGTTTCAGCGCTCAAGAAGCATCACCATCTCACAGTGGTCAGTATGGGGAAACATATCAACTGCCATCGCCCTGACTGGTTGGAATGGCTCTGACTTGGGCATGGATTTGGTCCGATACCTAGCCAGACCAGCACTGCTCATGTTCCGCCATCCTCTATTGCCTTTCCCTTTCTCTGGCGTATCGGTGGTCGGAGTACAGAGTTCGATGGCATTAGCCACTAAACTTTCAGGATTGCAAGAAATATAGCTGGTGGCAGACAAGAATCGAAAAAGACAAATGCATTAGTTTTCTGCAAAGAAATATGGTAAAATATGCACCCCGGTTGCATACGCTACAGAAAAATAAATGGGTGGTAGAAGGAGATCTTACACGAGACGCCTTATACGTGGATGAGTCCTTAAAGCTTTGATTACCTACAAGATCAAGTGAAACATATGGTTAGGGTGATGCTTTTTTACAGTCGATATACTTGACAATTTATAGGTAGGAAATAGAGTTTAAACCTAAATTGTAACACGCAAATCTGCAATCTAACAAAATGAAGGGTGATAACTAAGCACTGATTGAGATTTCAAAACAAAAATGTGGCATTACTTACCACAGGATGGAGTCCAACACGTGGTGGATCAACAATGGCAACGACATTCTTAAATTGATGCATGACTGCACCATCCTCGTCTTTAGAAGCACATGTCTCCTCCGTCGGTTCTTTACACACCTGATTATCCTCAGTTGTGTCACTACAATCTGCTGAGCAAGTTCCCATGGTTTCCTTTGAGACATTAAAATCCTTGTCTGGACCATCAACGGCCATGGAATCACTAGTCAAATTTTCTTCACTGCAGCCTTCTAGACTTGCTTCAGACTTGACTTCTCCATCATAATTCTCTACCGATACCCCTGCGGGTTCCAAGTTTTTATTAGGACCATTTTCTGGACATGATAGCATCTCCTCCTTGCTTGCTTTAGCTGAAAGAACAATCAGGAGAGTACTCATATCAAACTCAATAATAGCTCAGTTGACAATGTCATTCATCACATCATAATTACCTGTATGACTCATGCTCGAGACTTCAGAAATGATACCATGTTGCTTCGGAACATCAAGATATTCCTTGAGTAAGGCCCCCACAACGTCTTCTGCCTGGCAACCAACTTTTGGATCAAGAATGAGATAACAGGTTTATAAAAGTCACATTACAAGTTAAAAGCAATTAGCCCATGACCATAACTCATAGATATCTTAAATAGGTATACAGTCATTAAAAGCTAGTAAACACACCTTCCCACAGACAAACCTGCAATTCTTTATGTCATTAATCATTGCATTTCTTTGTGCATCAGAAACTGCAGATGCATTCATTTCAATGCCAACGACCTGGTAAATTTCAGATTTCAGGCAACAAACATATATCAATTAGTATGATGACCTTGCAATCATATAAATGTTATATATCAATAATAAGCAGGCATCTTTGTATGTAAAATATGTTATCCCAAACACATTTCATGAATCATCTCTTTCAACTTAGAGCCAAAGACAGTTTTCTGCCATCGCGCTAGCAGTTTTAAGCACTGGCAAACAAAAAGACACAAGGTACTGTAAACAATGTGAATCACCCATCATCAAATGACTAAAATAACCAATATTGTATAGCCACTTTCACAATTGAATTATATAATTAGGAAACCATGCAACTTGATGCTAATTGTACTTCAATTAAGTCTAATGGAATAAAAGAGTTGTACTTGTCCATGAAGTCCCATTAGACAAAATAAATGTAACCAGAAGTAACTAATCAGGTGAAAAAACAATGCCAGATTACGAAACCAAGATTGTTCAATAATGTCTAAAAGAATCAAGGAGATACCAGCAAGCAACTAAAATCTGTCAGTTAGAAACATACTAAGGTAACAAACGAGAATCCCATAGGCAGAAATGTTAAATATGACAAGAATACCGTAGATCAAACAAATGTGAGTATAAATGATAAATCTCCCAAATAATATGACAAGAAACCAGGAAGACAGTATTAGATGATAAGAAAAATGCACATACACTATTATTAGGCCTTTGCAACCTTAAAAGTTCAGAAAACATTTTTTTTTAAGTGAAGAAAACTTATACATGAACATCATATTCAAAATTTGAAGAAATACCATGCCAACACGGTGAGCTAAGGTCAGGCCAATTGTTCCTGTCCCACAACATATATCAAAAAGCAATGTTTCTGGATTAAGATCTGCCCAATTTCCAGCAAGTGAGTACAGCCTCTCTGCGGCAAGAGTGTTAACCTGTATCCTAGTGAGTGATAAACCAACTTGGTTATGTTAAACAAAAAGAATGTATAGGTAAATGACACTAGATCTAACTTGGAAAAATGCTGTTGGAGATATAGAGAAGCGGAGATTGCTTATGTAATCATGAATTCTTGCTTCGGTTGCACATTTATTTTCTGAGCAAGGCTGCTGTTCCGCTACTGATACCATTAATGGAATCAAAGGACAATCAGCTGGAGCAGCATTTGATATCCCTTTGTGATCCTGCACACATGATTCAAGAAATATGAACATTGAACATAAGAAAGCAGCACATGGTGAACGAATACTTTTCAAAGAGAATTAATGAGCACCTAAGCATGTTCAATGCTAGAAAACAAACCTGCACAACAATTACTGTTAGAGGAAGTGGAGGTTGACAAGCAGCTGCTCCATGCGCAAGACACTGGACCATCTTCTGGAATTCATTTTTCATTATTTCTGCATCAACATCAGATGAGCAAACCTGCAGTATCCAATGTAAAGGGAGCATCAACACAGACTTGACAGAGGCACATTGAGTAACAAAAAAAGTATTTAAATGTGTGCATGCTGCAACATTAAGTGACCAAGAAGCACTTCCAAAGAAAGGAACCAATGCATTATACAGCTTAATACTATCCTTAGTTATCCAATATGACGTAAAGTTGACAATCAATTATTTTGTAGGATGCATAAAGAGGTCTATATGCATGCATATGTGTGCATGTAGCCCAAAGCAGAATCAATTTTCCCCCTTAATTCTAAACTTATGCCCTTTTATCTTACAGTACAAACCTGAATGATTAACATAACCTCCACAACAGAATTTTCTGCATTCTCTGTAGAAGATGTTTGGCTGGTTTTCCTTCCTTCTCGAACCTAATTAAGTGTGCTCATTGGTTAAAATCTTCAGTTCTTTTTGGAACTATACACTTCTGGATTCTAGAAAGAGAAAGAGAAAAATATATAATATTGACAAGAGAAGGTTATATACTGTAAACTGACGCCAAAACCCTTTGTTCTCAAGCCTGTTCCATATAGGCAACACTGAGGACTGTAGGAACTCCTGAAAAATTAAAGCATATTCAGAGGATATCCTAGACACATTTGGGCAGTTGATAGGTTCCTCAATTGCTGTTATACCCTCCCTGAGACCTCATAAAAAAGCAACAGTCATAAGCTGTACAGTAAAATATTATACACACAAGCAGGTGCTTACTGACCTGAAATTTCCAACCATAAAGCCAACAGTTGGTTTACCCTTCAAAGAAACACCAACTGAGAACTCGCATTTGTTCCGATACCCATTGGTTAGTGGTGACTCTAATATACCTTCAAGTTTGCAAGGAAGACCACCTACACAATGTAAATTGCAGACGGTATGTTGTCATATGTGAAAAAGGGTACTCAAAGCTTATTTTGAATCTTATGCAAATGCCACATAATAAGGAGCATTAGCAGAATAACATTTGAATTAAATCATTAATTTTTAATACAGGCTTCCAATGACTTTCCATAGTTCAGTGTGCCCATATAAATGGCAATAAGATCCTGTGATGAAAGATTGACCAGTTGAAATTAAATGTAACCATGCATTGCCTCTCTCAAGAAATCAAAATTCAAGTTGCAGTTCGTATCTCATATCATACCCAACTTCAATCGGTCCAAAGTTACCATGGTCTCATCGATGGTAATGGTTAAGGTCTAGTCTGAAACAGATTCATTTAGACCAACCTATGCAACCAAACAAATGTTACAGATCATCATGCCCAACAACTAAAATCCTAACAATAATTGAAGCTCAATGGACTGAGCAAATGATAGGAGTACGTAGAACCTTAATAATTTCGCCTAAGTGTGTATCATACCACTAGGGTAACAGTACCCAGAACTAGGGCATATCCTGGTCTACAATGTAGACATACCACATTGCTATGTGCATAAAAAAATCACCTCCTGACACAACACATCAGAACTAGGCAATGATATGCAAAAGCACAGTGGACCTTCATTTTATACCAGGCCCCAAAATCTTTTGTGTCTTCATTTATTCTTTTCACACCATTTGTCTATTCTCCTTTCCCAAGTCTTTCTCCCCAAAATAAGGCCTCTCCTTCCATTAAACCAAAGTGGAACTGAGATTGAAGGAGCAAAAACTTCTACATAGCTTGGTGACTCGCCTAAAGTTGATATTTTCCTTAAACTCCTCATTCAAAAGCCCAACCATTTTGGGACTTTTGATATTTCACCCAATTTAAAATTCACTAGCATATTAAACATGATCAAATGCAATATTTGGTCATTCAACTTGTTGGCTTTGTTGTTTCACCCAATTTCAAGATTACTAGCATATTGAACAGCTAATTGGCATATTTGGACATACGTCATCCCCAAGGTTAGCTCTAGAGACAAACCATGACTGGACACCCTTTCCCAAGAACTTGTCTGGTGGTACTGGACACAAAGCCACAAACAGAAACACAATTGTCAGTTAACCTCATGGTACCAGACCCAGCTCAGACCAGTATGGGTTGATACTGGTCAGCACAAACATAAAATGATAATACTGCATTAACTAGTGTAACGATCCCAGCTCAGACCAGTATGTCCCAAATGCTGTCCCTGGGTGATAAAAAACTTAGCGTCAACTGCCACCATCATAAATTGGTCATGCCAAAACATGTAAAGATTGTGCATTACAGATATGAAACTTCTACATGGCTGTACTACCGGTGGTACTATCAATACATAAGTTTCCTGCAAAATTGGCAGCTTCTTCCAAATCAGGGTCAGAAAACTAGGCCATTCATTGAAATAAAACACTTAAAAGTCAAACAGTGTGTTCCATGTCATAAGGATTCTCAATCCAAGTATAATGTCCTAAGACATTAGTTTTACATTCCAAGTAATAGAAAGAAAAAGGAACTAGAATACTTCTTTGGTAAAAAGTCAGTTCCCAACAAATGCAATATTTCAAAATGATTAGAATATTCATTTTGTGAAGAGAATCAACGACAGTGAGACGAGAAACTTTACCAATATCCCTAGATTTAGTTATCCATTCTGGCAATGCAACAGATGCAGGACAAGCCTTGCGTGCATTACGAGTCTACAAAGGAAAGTGCCAACAAGTTAACAAGATATTCAAGCAATAATGGATCAAGAAACAACACATGTTATAAATTGTAGAAAGTTTAATGGCAAAGACGATTCAATTACTTTTGACATATTCATCTTACAAGTCTTTTTAGTGTCTGCATAAGTGTCTTCTTCTTCTTCTCCAACTGATCGCCATAGGGCAAATCAGCAAGAGGAGCAACAACATCACGAGCAGTTCTTGTTGTCTTTGAAACAAGCCCTTCAAAAACAGAAGTGTCTTTTTCAACTGCATCATCATCCTCAATTAAGCTTGTTGATGTCGAGGTATTGGGATCATCTGTGCATTGTTCACTATCAACAAGCTGCCCTTTAGTTTGATTAGAAGTTGGAATTTCAGATTTCTTTTCGTGAGACCGACGAATGGCATCTACAACTTTTATTTGTTTCCCACTGGTTGAATTCGCATTTAGTACCTATCAGTTTATATGGCATTAACAAAAAGACAGAAGAGCTCAGAAACTCTAATAGGAAATAATTATATTTCAAAAATTGGATGAACTACCACAATTGCGCTTTGGAGCTGTTGGCTATCCTCAAAGCACACAAAACCTACAGTCATTCCTTTCTTCTTTTTTGCTGTTTTGTACAGAATTCCCTGAAAGACAAATATAATAAGAAGTTACTAAGACTTGCTAAGCAAGCTAATTCAACTAACATTATGAGAACAGAGGAACAGCAATGGCCAACAGATATGAGATGAGGATATGGAAGGAGAAGATTGCAACAGGCATATCGAATTTGAATGATTCAATTAAAGAGACTCATCATACTAACATCAGAAAAAAAAATCAAGGAAAATAAACTTCAGATAATTTTGATGCCTAAACATTACATTCCTTCTGATAGCTAAGTATAATCCTTGAGAAATATATCTCTCGGTATAGAAGAATAAATAGATCACAAACTTAACAAAGACAATCATAGACTGAAAATATCTAAGGTTTCATGCACCAGACAGAATTTCACAGTGTTTAAGACTAAACCTTGCGTCAAAATTGTTGTAACATTGGACCTAACATCAAAGCAACAGAAAGTTGATGGTAAAATTGTCAATCTAGTCCTTTAGGTTCCTGAAGATTGTAAACTAGTAGAATCCATATCTAATGCTTCAACAAGGGCTCAAGTAAAGAAAGCTCAAAAGAGAGGAAGGGAGACAGGTCACCTTGTCCTCTAAATAGTTTTAGCTTCAATGCGCAATGAGTATTGCAACCACTAAAATCGAGAAAATATGTTTGTTATAGGTAAGTAGTGTATTTCTTTAACTTGGGATAAAAACTTGATATTATGTTCTAAAATCATATCCTTTCCTTCTTTTTTGTCACATTATTATTTACACGCAGACTGAAACAAAAGAAATATTCCCAATCCTGAACGAAGTTTTCCAAGTGTCATGTTTGTTCCTGCACTGAAGAATTTACTGATTGCATCAAGAGAGCAACTTTCTTAACGTAGACGGGATTCCTTGAAGTAGATTCTATTTTACCTGACCATCGAGGAAGCTCTTCAGGTTGTCCGATGCCCACTTTCTCGGGAGGCCAATGAGGCATTTATCGAGCGAAGTAACATCGACTGTCGGGTCTTCGGCCTCCAAAGATTCGGCCTTTGCATCATCTCCATTATTAGAGGCCCTAAGGAGCTTCTTGGCCCTCTCGGAGGTGGGATCCCACGTGTTATCGGGACGAATGCGGAGCTCCGCCTCGCCGTGGGCGTAGCGGCAAGCGTCTCCATGGCTACAGCCCGCCTTACCCGGCTGCCGCCGGTAGAACGAGCACAGGCTCGTCTTCCACAACAGGTCCCTTCTCGTGTTCCCATCTCCTGCATCCGAAACCTTTGTTTCTTCCACTCCTTCAACTTCTTTCTCCTCCTCTTCCTCCTCCCTCTTCCGCTTCGCGGAAGAAGAGTCGACGCCATCTCCGACTTCCAAAGCATCATCTCTGGCGGAGACGACGACCGCGGTCGACTCGCGGTTCGCTACTTCGTTCTCTTCGCTGGGCGGCGGCGCCGTCATTTCCATGGCCGCCATCGGGTTGGGGTTTTGAGGGCGCGCACAGAAAACCCAATAGGAACCACCACAAGAGAAGCCTTCCCCTTCCTTTCCGCCTTTACGTGCGCTAATTGGGCCCCCAACATCATTCCGGCTATGCGTAATTGGATTATGTTTTGGGCCGGGCCATAGTTGTAAGGTGGATATGCTACATGCATGTTTTTGCACTCATTTTGTTTTACAAAAAAATACATAAATATTTTTATAAGCATCTTTTGAGAATCTTTAAGAGTACATAAATATTTCTTTATAATTTATCAAAAAATTTAGATATTCCTCTATCTGAGCTCATATCACTAATTAATTTTATTAAATTCGAGTTGTTGACCTAGAGTCAAAGTTGACAAATAGTATACCCATAAACCCTTATAAGTTAATATAAATTCTTAATATTGAATTAAACTGTGTACAAAACATATATATCATGAACATTTTATATTTAATTCTATTATTTCTAGTGTAAAAATTACTTTGGGCCACATCACCTAAAGGCTCATTTCAATATGAATATGTGAATTTTAATGGTCTTCCTTGGGATAGAAAGAAACATAAAAAGTCAATCGAATATTCACTCTCCCGTAAAATATACAAAAATCAAAGTAACTGATGGAAGTTAGACAAGTAACTGATGGAAGCATCAAAATGGTGCCCCAGTGACATTTGGGAATATATTGTTAGTTAATTATTATTTGAAGTTAAATTATCATTTGTCGTCTAGAGAAAAAGAAAAAGACAAAAGTTATCCCTCCCTTCATCCCTTTGCCCACCCCATGTGGTTAAAGTATAATCATAAATTTTCTTCTTATTCTTTATAATTAGAAAGACAATCAAAAGCTTACTTACTATCATCAGAAAGATAATCGTAAACTTCATTCTTATCATTTATGATTAAAAAGATGATCATAAACTTCCTTCTTACATTTTATGACCAAATATAAATGTTTATTTTTAACATTATAAAAGGAGATAAACTTTTTTTTTTTAGAAAAAAAAAACTTTGATATCCACATTTGAAGACGTCAAGTTACTAACTTGAACATTAGATAGACAAAATCGAGAAACCTCTTTCGACCTTAATCTTTATGATGATGATACATCATGAACTCGAAATTTTCATCTCAGAGACATCTTAAACATTTCTACACATACAAGTTCAGAGACCACGTTGATCTGACAAAGACATCAATGATATTTTTTTCTAATAATAAAGAAATTATTTTTCTCCTTTAAAACATTGGAATGTCTACCCAAAATACCACTATCCCGACCCTTTCAATAATGTTAAGGCAAACAATATAAACTCTGGCTCCGATTAAATTGAAAATATATTAAATAATCAGTATATTAAACCAAAGGAGTTTAGAAAAGAAAAAAAAGGAGGTATAGTAATTATGTGTATTCCTTAGTTTCGGGCACATAATCCTCGAAGATATTTACCAGTTAAACTAATTAGGACTTTCCAACTTGATATGTCATATATCGTCGGCATAATTCTCGACATGCTCATTGAATAGGAACACACACACACACACACACACAGTCATCTCGACGAAGTCAAGCCGGTACCAATTTCATATTCCTATGATGGATAACACTGTTAAGATCTTTACCGATTAGATTAATTAAAACCTTCCAACTTGATATGTTTTACCTCAGCATAATTCCCGACATGTGTATGCTCATTAAATAGGAACGCACTATCCCCAACTCCTTTCATGTATCTGCCGTGGCAGCACTCGGAATGCGCCGACATATGAGTTATGCTTAAATGAAGGGGTCAATTTAATTTTATATTGGCCAACCACCTTTCATTTAATTATTTCAGAAAGCTCCTGAATCGACGTGTAAGACTCTGCCACACATTTCCATTTGATCTCGACCACTTGCCAAGTTCCTAACATCACCCATCTAAGCAACAGGGACCTGTCATGAACCCTATATCTCATGGCCATCACCATCACTTCTTTCCTTGCACACTATTTGATTGATTGCGGAGGACGTCTGTGGTACGTACACGAAAGCCAATCATTTATGACTCGGTGCCCAGTTCCTGCCAAGACAAAACCTCAACCAACAATTCGCTGTCATCAACCTAAGATTCAAAGCACAGTTCGCCACCACCTCCAACTCGAGCTCATGAACATTCAAAGCTCCCAGGTACCGTTGGAAAGGGACTCGAATCTTGCAGTCACAGTAATAATTGTGCTTTTATGATCTAAATGGTGAAGGTTCGTCTGAGGTGGAATTCGTGATGGATTCATAGCACAGATTTTAAGGCATGGTGGAGGGCTGTAGAATCCATGCAGAAGGGGAAGGATGACTGTGATTCGTCGGTTCGACGCGTCGGCACGTTGTAACTTCGTGTCGTCGGCGTGTGTGTTTAATCTTTCTCATGTCCTTTCTGCTTTCCCGCTTGGGGACGATGACATGATAAGGAATGAGGAGCACGGACAGGAGATCGCGACCCAGCAACTGTTACTGCGCCATTAAATGCTAGCAGCTACATAAACTCGGGGGAGGAGCAGGAGAAGAGAGACATCCTTAGCTGAGATTAGACGCCAACAGATGTAGGGAGACAGACAGAGAGAGAGAGAGAGAGAGAGAGAGGTTGCCGTATGTTTGTATCCAATGGCAGGATGTTTTGTCTAGAGAGATGGAGAGAGAGAGAGAAGCGGAGGAGACCAAGACATACTCTGAATCCGTCTGCGGTGTGGTAAAAAGAGCAGCGGCTGTGGTATCATCATGATGGAGTCGTCCCTCACTTTCCATCGGAGTTCCGATCTTTCAAGTTCGAGTCGTGTTTGAAGAAAGAGAAAGCAAGAAGTAGTGACAGAGAAGGCAACGGAGATAATTATCAGTCCATTCGATCCGCTAGTAAACTTCCTGTTCGGTTGTCTTTGGAGTCTACCATACCTTTGTACTGAGAAGAAGAAAGAGAGGAGCCTGCCAGAGGCGGAGAGAGGGTGGCGTGTGTGGCGGCGGAGATGCTGGTGCCGTTGCAACTGACTAAGAGGAAGGAGGAGGAGATAGCAATGGCGGTGGCGGCGGAGGAGGAGGAGGAGGAGAAACTCAGCTTCGACACCGACAAGCTAAGCTGCGAAATCTTCTCTATTCTGGAAAGCAAATTCCTTTTTGGCTGCGACGACACCGAACTCTGGGTCCCTGCGGCTCCTCCTTTGGCCCCCTCCTCCGCCGTCTTGCCAGTGGCGGCTGCGGCGGATTCCGTCAAAAGCCAGAGGGGCAAGGTCTGCGTGCTCTGCATTGATGGCGGCGGTGGCTGCGGGATGCGCGGTATCCTCCCCGGTAAGGTCCTCGCCTACCTCGAGCACGCCCTCAAGTCCAAGTCTGGGGACCCCAACGCGCGGATCTCCGACTACTTCGACGTTGCCGCCGGCACCGGCGTCGGGGGCGTCCTGGCCTCCATGCTCTTCGCCACTCGCGACGGCTCCCTCCCTCTCTTCCGCGCCGACGACACCTGGCGCTTCTTCGTGGACCGCGGGGAGCGCCTTTTCCGAAAGGCGTCGCCTTCGCCCTCCTCCTCGGGGTTCCTCCGCTGCCTCTTTCCAGGCGGCGGCAGGTCAACGACGGCAGCAATGGAGAGGGCGATGAAGGAAGTGTTCGGCGAGGGCCTTACTCTGCGGGACACGGTGAAGCCCGTGCTGATCCCGTGCTACGACCTGCGGAGCTCTGCCCCGTTCGTGTTCTCGCGCGCCGACGCCTTGGAGAGCGAGAGCTTCGACTTCCGTCTGTGGGAGGTGTGCCGGGCCACGTGGGCCGAGCTTGGGCGGTTCGAGCCGGCGGAGATAAGCTCGGTGGACGGAGCCACCTCCTGCGTCGCCGTCGACGGCGGGCTGGCGATGAGCAACCCGGCGGCGGCGGCCATCACCCACGTCCTCCACAACAAGCAGGAGTTCCCCTTCGTCCGCGGGGTGGAGGACCTCATGGTTCTCTCCCTCGGCTGCGGGGAGGTGGCGGAGACGGAGCATCTGAAGCTCAGCCGGTGGGGGCCCAAGCAAGGGGCCCGTCCCATCGCGCGGATCGCCGCCGACGGCGCGGCCGACCTCGTGGACCACGCCGTCGCGCTCGCCTTCGGCCAGTGTGGGAGCTCCAACTACGTGCGAGTCCAGGTACGTGCCTCTGGGTTGCAGTCCCCTCCATTGCCCGTCTGCTGTTGTGATGGTCGTCCATGGATTGATCTGTTAAGGTTTCGTGTAATGGCAGGCTGATGGTTGGAACACGGGAATGAGCAGTGTGGATGTGGACCACGACGCGAGCCTAGGGAACGTGAAGGTGCTGTTGGAAGCAGCGGAGGAGATGCTGAGGCAGAAGAATGTTGAGTCGGTGTTATTTGGCGGGAAGAGGGTTACCGAGCAGACGAACATGGAGAAGCTTGATTGGTTTGCAGCAGAGCTCGTGGTGGAGCACCAGAGGAGGAATTGCCGAATAGCTCCCACTGTTGCATTCAAGCAAGCAGTCACCAAGTCTTCCACGACAAGTCTGTCTCAGGCCATTTAGCAAAGCATTGTTCATCTACTCTCCCTCGCCACATTTGCTGGATCTTGCTCTTTATATTGAAGGCATTCATCTTCTACTAATCTTCACAACTCCCATACTAAAGCACTGTTCTGCGAATTGCAAGTTGTGTAATTGTTCATATTATTGGTTCTCAACAACATCAACATTTAATTTTATTAATCCTACTATGTCAAAATAATATTCCTGGGTCAACTATATGGAGGTCTATTCTTGGTTGATACCTGTCAGTATGTGTGTGCTCCTCATTCTTTCATTGTATGTTCAGATGGCAAGCACTTCCTACTCACATTGCTCAGTTTAAGTTTGTACTAAATTGGTCAATAAAGATGCAAACAGATGAATCACAGAAATGTTTGGTTCAGTGTCCCATTACCTCTCACCATGAGGGTATACTTCTTCCTTCACTTGGCAAGCAGAAGAAGAAGAAGAAGACAAAACACATTTGATATACTGCATGATATCATATATGACAACTAAACTAATATTTATGAGGGATGATAAACTAAGACATCATATATGAAAATTAAATTAATAATGGATCACCAAGAATCATATAAATGCCTTGTTTTTTTGGATGCAACAACTGCAATTAAATAGTTTTACCAAAAAAGAACAACCATTTGGAATCAGAAAAATGGAACCTAAATTGTGTGTAGCTAAACAAACAGCAACTGCTGGAAGGCATGTTGAAGGAAGCATCAGTGGATTGACAGAAAACAATCCATTGTTTCCACCATTGAGCAAAAAAGTTAACAAGAAAAAAAGATTTCTACAACAGCTGTGAAAATTTTCCCGATATAATATTAGCACAAGAAAGAAATATTTGGATGATTTCTCACCACATCCATCTTTTTCCTTGCTGCATCCAACTTGTAAACCAGCCTTCAAGAAAACCTAATTTTGTACAAACTCATTTCTTGTTTAAATTTCCAACACATCAACCTTCTGTATTGGCCTTTTTCTGGAAGATCAGACTGCAAAGCATTTAGTCTGTAATATACTGTTTGCAAGGAAATACTTGACTTCCAATAATGAGTAGGCAAGATTGCAGAGATAAAGAAACAAACAGGGGAAGGCAGAAGAATGGAAGCTCCAACAATATAGCATGCTTCCACGCTAAACACTTCAAAACTTGACATCCTCTGGTAGAAACATAAGTCAACAACCAGTCTAATGTTCACATTCTGACATCACATGGAAACACAACATAGAACATAGTGATGGAAATGGAAGGAACTATGCCCAAATGTCTACTCACTGACCTTAGGGAAGGAAGCACATAGTTGCAGATTATCAACTCAGTACAATCCCCAGATATATTTGCACATATAGGTCATAGCAAAAGTCGCAACTTTGATGTATTAGTCCACAATCACTTGCCGAAGAGCAGGTTCATGATGCCTCTATATACCTGGCCGCGCTTGCCGATGGTCTCCCTGACTGCATTCTCCTCGGGCATGAAGCCCTTCTCTCTCATCTCCTCCAGCAGGGCCCTGGCGTCGTCTTCCCTCTGCTCCCGAAGGTAGGCCTCGAAGACCGCAATGTAGGTGCCAGCGTTGGGGCGCATGCCCCTCCCCATCATCTCTAAAAGGTATTTACGAGACTCGGGGAGCCTCCCATCTTTGGCAAGGCCCTTGATGAGGACGGCGAAGGTGTAGGCATTCGGAGACACGCCGGAGGCGAGCATGCGCTCGTAGGTGCGGATGGCCTCCTTCGCGTGGCCGCCGGCGTTGGCGTAGGCCTCGAGGACGGCGGTGTGGGCGACGACGTCGGGCATGGTGCCCTTGTCCTTGATGATGGTGAGGAGCTGCAGGGCCTCGTGAATGAGGCCGTCCTTGGACAGGGCGTCGAACATCTTGATGGCGTGGTTGGTGAGGCCCTCGGTGCGCATCCGGTGGAAGATCTCCGGCAGGTCGGATGGATCGCGGGGCTCCTCCACCACAGGATTCTTGTTGAAAGGGTCGTAGGGAGGGGGCAGCCGGCTCTTGTCGATCTCCTTCGCCTTCGTCTTTATCTGATCGCCGCCGTCCTCCTCGTCGTCGGACCAGTCGAAGGAGGCGGTGCTGTTGGTGTTATTGGAGCCGGAGGACGCCGAGAAACTGCGAACGGAAGCAAAGAGGAGGGGACGCCCTGAGGAGAAGCGGGGGATGACGACGCCGGGAGGAGTGGCCACATTTCGTCGGTACGTGTGCAAGGGAAGGGAGAAAGTGGAGGTGAGCTTGAATCCGGGGGAGTGCAAGCGACTAGAAGCAAGGATGCAGAGAAAACGGCGCTCGAAGGAGAAGGAAGAGGAGAAGAGGAAGGATCGATGGACAGCAGCAGACGCCATTGCCATGGATATGGAGCGGGCATGCGACTGGAAGAGGGCAAAGGGGATGAGGAGGGTTTAATTGGCGGTCTGTGGTCAAATCACATTCGAGCTGGGCCATACAATTAGGCAGATTTGGGCCTGACACGGGCTCGGTGCTCAAACGCTGATTTGGAATCGGAGTATCATGGTCTCGGACGGTATTGAATTCGGATGCCACCTTCGGACCCGGATCCGATCCGATAGTAGGTAGAAAGTTAAGCTCAAATGCAACCCAATCTTTCTTCCGATTGATGACATGGACACGTTTGACCACCTGCTTTTTGGTTCTACGTTGAATAATATCTCAACCACCTTCAATTGCGATAGGTGAGACATTACTGAAATTGCTGAACACGTAAACCTAACATCATCATGTCTTCATCCTAATGTCACTCAACCTTCCCTCGATGTGTTTGGACTTACTTATATATATATATATATATATATATATATATATATATATATATATATATATATATATATATATATATATATATATATATATATATATATATATATATATATATATATATATATATATATATATATATATATATATATATATATAATAGCGTGGATTATTATTTTATAATTTTGAACGATTCGACATATGTTTTTATGATTCAATGATAATGGATTATTATACATAATTATTTTTAAAATTACCACATGATTTTATGATCGAATGATGATCAACTATTTTGTACGATTGTCTCAAGAGTTTATTCCATTGCATCCTTGACCTATATGAGAAAAAAAAATCTTTTATAATTTTTGAATCTTTTATTAATTTAAGCATCAAACGAACATTTTAGGGTATATTTTTTATATAAATATTTATAATATTACTTATCAAATCTTTTATTAAAAAAAAAAAAACTTGCAACAAGCTTAGGAGTTGGATCCGAATCTTTGATGTATCCGACAAATAAGATCTTACATATGATGTAAAAAGTATAATATTTTATATTACTTCAAGACTTAATCAAAATTTGAAAGTAAGATATTTATGCTAAATTTCATCACAATACAAAAATCTTAATACTAATATTGATATGGTTGGACAATATCCATACTCATTTAATAAAATATAATATTAAAATTATTAAGATTGATAAAATTTTAAGATTTTTGGTATCCTAGGAGAACAAAGAATCTTAAAAATTAGAGTTATGTGTATTCTATATCTTATGAATCTCTAGATTTTAATAGGGAGAGAACAATACATGAGCAATACTTTAGATACTATCGAAAATTTTATTTATTTAAGATGAGAGATAGTATTCTCTAAAATTTTCAAAGAAAATATATAAATGTTTTAAGATTTATGTGATAAGACGTATAAGGGGATTATATTTGAGTAAAAATAACTCAGAGTATCTTACATTAAAAAAAAATTCTTTTTTTCATATATATATATAGATAAAATATATTAAATCATATTAATCTTATATTGATTTATTGATATTTAAATTTCTCTCTTCATTTTTTGATTCTCCTCCCTTCCCATAACAAAGAATGTTGCTCTTCATACCCAATTACCATTCCAACTTGCCAAAAAAAATAATCCGACCACATCTACCACGTCATTCAAAAATCTTAATTAAAAATATTATTTTAATAGAAAATAATTTAGAGGATATTTCTTTTAACTATAAGCGTTTAGAAATTCTAAGCTACAAATCCACCGGCCATATTTTTCTATCTCTTCTCTCTGCCTCTTACGTTCCACTTAGAAACGATTTTTCAATATTAGGTGACAGTTGACTTGGAGCGGAATTGTCACATTTCAGTCATTGACTTTTGAACAAGAAAATCCATATCATATATATATATATATAGAAAATATCTTGAAATGGGTATATATGTTATTTTGAACCATGGAGGGGCATATAAAATATTTGACAGTTTTCGAAGGGCATATATGGAATTGTAGTTACAGATCAATTAATTCCTCCGCTGGGTTTGCGTCAGCGGGGGTGGCACGTGCTGACGTAGCTACCGAGCACGCGCACGAAGGCGGCGATCTCCTTCATGTGTCCGAGAGCGGCCTCGACGGCGGGATCCGATGCGCTCCCTACCAAATCCAAGACGAAGACGTAGTCGAGGTACGTCGCCGTCCCCAGCCCGTCCCCGCCCCTCTCCACCACCCGGAGAGGCTTCGCCCGGTTGGGCCGGTGGTCGACGCGCAACACCTTCACGCCTCGGCTCTCGAAGATCCACATCGCTCGGAACAGGTCCGACGCCCCGTTCTCCAGAGTGAAGGCCACGGTGGTCTTCTGCTCCGACCTGCGTCCGCTGGTGGAGGATGACAACGACAGGCCCTGGGCGTGGGACGGTAGTCCGAGCTGGAGGAAGCGGTTGAAATTGCCGCCCAGGTGTTGGTCCTGGAAATCGGGCTCCAGGACCCACAGGCCGAACTCCCGGGCGGCCATCTTGCTCCCGATGACCGCGGTGTCTGCGACCCGGTTCTCCGCCACGAACTGGGCGGCTTCCGCGGCGCTGCAGACCTCGTCGACCTCCAGGTCGAGGGCCTCCAGGCTCCGGCGGCAGTGGGACAAGGCCTGCGGGTGGCTGATGACCCGGCGGAGGCCGGATCTGGGCGCGCCCGGGAGGGAGAGCAAGCAATGGTTCACGGGGAGGACGAGCTCGCCCAGGATGCGTACGCCCGGGTGGCGGAGGAGGAGGTCGAGGTTGCGATCGATGGGCCCGTCGAGGGAGTTCTCGGCGGGCACCACGGCCCGATCCGCCGAGTGGTCCTCGAGGACGGCGAAGGCGTCCTCCATGTGGGCACAGGGGAAGGCCTCGCAGGCCGAGGAGGGGAAGGCCCGGGCGGCGGCCTCCTGGCAGTAGGAACCGCGGGAGCCCTGGTAGGCCACGCGGACCGGGCGGCCGGATGAGCCACCGTCGGCAGGCGGACGATCCCCCCCGGCGGTCTGTTGCCGGAAGAGGCGCTCGAGGTTGGCAACTGCGATGTCGTGGCCCAAGCGCGAGGCCATCTCCTCGGCCGTTCCCAAAGGCGAGGGGCTCTTACGAGGACGAGAGGTGAAGACCTCTCTGCTCCTATCATGCTCTACCTTCTGATTGGCAGCAGCTCTGATATCGATACGCCCAGCAAAGCGTCCTCTGTTCTTGCTGGTAATGTTAGCAGCAGAAGCCGCCGGAGGAGGAAGCCTGAGCGCCATACGCAGAAGAGAGGCTTCAGGACTGCCGCCTTCTCCTTCCTCTGAGGAAGGAGGATGGAGGGAGGTCTACAGAACCGGTGTACCGATCTCCCTGGCTGAACCGAGGGCAGGTGGCCTTCCATTATAACCACGTTGTCCTTGCGGGCGGTGGTAGGTCGAGAAAGAGGGTGAGCCGGAGCGTGCGGGGAGTAGGTAGGTGGCGGAGCACGTGCGACGTGCAGGTCACCCCCTTCCGTCTCGTTCCACCATTGGAATTCCTGTGGAGTGTGGCTGGATTTGGTCCGGTGATAAGAGGAACCGGTGGTAGCTTCGCTGTCCACCCACCCACTGCGGCATTGGCTCGTCCAGTCGTGATCGCAGTCGTGAGTTGAATGGGGGAAAGCGCCACGAACCACGGGAGACCGACCGTGTGAACGAACGCTGCTGCGCCTGCGCGCCTTCTTTTGGGTGCGGCCGTGGTAGAGGTCGTGAGTGGCGTCGTGAGACTTTTTGGACCATCGGCAGGTATCCGTACGCGACTGACATCGGCAGGTATTTAGAGACCTTTTTTTATTGATTTCCACAAATTCGATTTACTTATATTAATACAAAAAAGGAGATTTGCTTAAATCTCTCTTGCTCTTGTGCTTATTGAGGCTTAGGTTGGGATTCTTAAGAAGTTGTGATCCGATATTTAATTCACAGAATTCCTTGTGTGATTGCTTGCCTTTGATCTATTTTTTAAGTATGGAGAACCTAATTTTGTTTCCAAAACTTATTATAAAATATGTTTGTCTACGTTATAGATGTTTAAGGCATATTTCCAACATCAAGCAAGATTCGATGAATGTTTTGTTTAATGTACTTATCATCCACTCCTATTATATAGAAAAGAATAAGGGAATGTATTAAAGATATATTTTTCTTATCAAAATTGAGTTACTCTAATATGGATTTTTATGCCTGTCCTGTTATAAAATTGGATAAGATAAGTTACTAATAAGACTTTGAGATGGATGAGTTTACCATATTTTTTTCTCCGAGTCTCTCACCATATCTCATATTACTATTACACATCGTCCTAATATTAATGGAAGTATATCTATGTAGTCTCTATGAGTCTGTTCAAAATTTTTTTCTACTTTAAATAGGATTAAATTGGGGTATTAAAGTTTTTCCCACTTTTTCTTGTATATCTATATAAGATAATATGGTTTAGATGAAACTTGGAGGACTATAACTTTTCTATATAAGATAATATGGTTTAGATGAAACTTGGAGGACTAATTGATAGTCTCATATTACTATGTATTTAAAAAAATAGGTGACATATATTGGCATGATAGATAATAAATTTAACCTTTTTGGATTGTGATAAGGGTGATAATTATGATAAGACTCACGTGACATCAGCTGACGCCCCACGTCCCTGACAGGCTGACAGAACCTGGCTAGCACGAGCCGAAACGCCAACCAAGGATCATTAACGACCGCTCAGGCTCGATCCCTCACGACACGCCAACAGCGATGTCAGACGTCATCAGAGGTACGATCCTGTTCCCTGCGGACAGGCGCATCGGGCAACACCAAACTTCCTTATAAATACCATCACATTTTAAATGGAGAGGAACAACACAAAACAACACAACACAACACAACACAACACAACAGAACAGACACAAACCCCCTGCAACCTTTTACCGACTTGATCGTCGGAGGGGTCGGGTCGAGCACCCCGACCCGACCTGTGTGCAGGAACGAAGACGAGGCGCCTCTCACCGAACGCACAAGCGAGGAGCCCCTTTCTGGAGGAAACGACGACCCACCTCCACGGCCGAATCGACCCAAGCCGGCGACCTCTGCAGTCCCGAGGAACCCTCCCGGGAGATCCCCCGTCACCCGGACCCGAACCGAGCCGCGTCGACCCCGAGGCCACGGCTTAAAGTTGTTTACATTAACATTTTGGCGCCAGAAGGAGGGCCCACAAATGTCGAGGGATCACCGGACCGACTCGATCGAACCCGCGGCCGAGGGGTCGCACCCGGCCGCAGCTCCGGGAGAACGTTCCCCGCAGGTGGGTCTTCGTAATGAACACCCTACCGCAACTTCGGAGCGTTATTGGCAGATATTCAACGACCCGGGTTTGTCGTTGCCCGACGTCCCCTCTGCCGAACCATCGCCCGTTTCGTCCGAGGCCTTCCTCGACCTCACCCATCAAGTCCAAGCTCTGACTGGTATGGTGCAATCCATCATTCTGCTCGTCGCTCGAACGTTGCACCCGCCAGCCGCCCGACAGGTTCGGCAATAGGAGCCGCCTGTCCAAGCTCACGCCCAGCCCTTGGAGCTTCCCGCTTCGCCTCGGGTCCCGTCGTCTCCGCACGGGGATCGAGTGACGGCGGACCATGGGGGCCACATGGAACCCGAGTTCCTCTCTTCGGCCTCGACGGACTCCTTGCGAGCCCAGCTACTCCTTGTCTGTTAGCGGCTTGACGAGGTGCGGAAGGAGATCCGCAAGTCGAGAGGAGAGCTCGGGGAGGATGCACGCTAAGGATCCCCATTCGTCCCCGAAATACGAGATCAGGCGGTCCCACAGAACTTTCGTCTCCCCCTTTTGGATACATACGATGGCTCCACCGACCCAGCTGACCATGTAGCGGCCTTCCGCGCCCAAATGGCGCTATATGGAACCTCTAACGCTCTGATGTGCAGGGCGTTCCCCACAACCCTGAGAGGACGGGCCCGCACGTGGTACAACGGCCTGAGGACCGGGATGGTTGCCTCGTTCGACCAGCTCGCTAGAGACTTCGAGCTCAACTTCCTGGCCAGCGCGCGGTCGAAACCGTCCGTTGCCCTGCTTCTCAGACTACACCAGAGGGAGGACGAGTCCCTCTCCCACTTTGTAAACCGCTTTGCAACGCAGATCCGGGGGCTACCTGACGCACATCCCTCTCTCTTGATGCAAGCGTTCATGGCGGGATTGCGACCTTCCCGATTCTTCTGGTCCCTCGTGGAGAGGCCCCCCACCGCATTGCCTGAGATGCTTCAGCGGGCGAACCAGTTCATCGCAGCTGAGGCTTGGATGGTCGAAAAACGGGAAGAGCACACGAGGGTCAGGCCAGAATCGGCTCGCGGGCAACAGCCTGCTGCGACTAGGCGCGGCCGAACCATCGCCCGTTTCGTCCGAGGCCTTCCTCGACCTCACCCATCAAGTCCAAGCTCTGACTGGTATGGTGCAATCCATCATTCTGCTCGTCGCTCGAACGTTGCACCCGCCAGCCGCCCGACAGGTTCGGCAATAGGAGCCGCCTGTCCAAGCTCACGCCCAGCCCTTGGAGCTTCCCGCTTCGCCTCGGGTCCCGTCGTCTCCGCACGGGGATCGAGTGACGGCGGACCATGGGGGCCACATGGAACCCGAGTTCCTCTCTTCGGCCTCGACGGACTCCTTGCGAGCCCAGCTACTCCTTGTCTGTTAGCGGCTTGACGAGGTGCGGAAGGAGATCCGCAAGTCGAGAGGAGAGCTCGGGGAGGATGCACGCTAAGGATCCCCATTCGTCCCCGAAATACGAGATCAGGCGGTCCCACAGAACTTTCGTCTCCCCCTTTTGGATACATACGATGGCTCCACCGACCCAGCTGACCATGTAGCGGCCTTCCGCGCCCAAATGGCGCTATATGGAACCTCTAACGCTCTGATGTGCAGGGCGTTCCCCACAACCCTGAGAGGACGGGCCCGCACGTGGTACAACGGCCTGAGGACCGGGATGGTTGCCTCGTTCGACCAGCTCGCTAGAGACTTCGAGCTCAACTTCCTGGCCAGCGCGCGGTCGAAACCGTCCGTTGCCCTGCTTCTCAGACTACACCAGAGGGAGGACGAGTCCCTCTCCCACTTTGTAAACCGCTTTGCAACGCAGATCCGGGGGCTACCTGACGCACATCCCTCTCTCTTGATGCAAGCGTTCATGGCGGGATTGCGACCTTCCCGATTCTTCTGGTCCCTCGTGGAGAGGCCCCCCACCGCATTGCCTGAGATGCTTCAGCGGGCGAACCAGTTCATCGCAGCTGAGGCTTGGATGGTCGAAAAACGGGAAGAGCACACGAGGGTCAGGCCAGAATCGGCTCGCGGGCAACAGCCTGCTGCGACTAGGCGCAGGCCGAACCAATCCGACCTGCCCACTTTGGCGCCTCCTCTGCCCCCTGTGGGCGAGTCCCGGACGGAGATATTTCTCCAGATAAGGGAGAAAGGGTTGCTCAAGGCCCTTGTCCCGATGAGGGACCCGCGAGAGCTCGCCGACTAGTCCAAGTATTGTCGCTTTTATAGGCAAAGCGGACACGACACCGAAGACTGTCGCGAACTCAAACGGCAGATCGAAGAGCTTGTCCACAGGGGTCACCTCAGCCGGTACGTCCGACAGAACAGGGAGCCCTCACCCCGCTCGGAGGGCCCCGTGGAGCTCCACATCGATGTCATCATTGGAGGACCGGTAGCTGGGGGAACTAGCATGTCTGGGAGGAAGGCCTACGCCCGGTCTGCCGTGACCAACGCCACACCCGGAGCCAACGACACCCACTTGTGACATTCCGTTGATGAAGGATCGTCTGGATCGAACGGTCCAGGTCGGATCGGAACTCCCCGAGCGGGAGCGGGAACAACTCGTCGATTTCCTGCAGGAGAACGCCGATGTCTTCGCCTGGTCACCATCCAACATGACGGGCGTCGACCCGAAGACTGCCCAGCATCACTTGAATATATCGCCCGACGCCTGGCCAGTAAAGCAGAAACCATGACGCCAAGCCCCTGATAGGCAACTCGCCGTCCGCGAAGAGGTGGAACGACTCTTAGCGGCTGGCTTCATTGAGGAAGTCAAGTACCCGCGGTGGCTGTCTAATGTAGTGCTGGTAAAGAAACCTAATGGGAGCTGGAGGATGTGCGTTGACTATACCAGCCTCAATCGTGCATGCCCAAAGGATTGCTATCCCCTCCTCAGGATCGATCAGCTGGTCGACACGAGCGCCGGGCACGCCCGTCTGTCGTTCATGGATGCCTTCTCCGGCTACAACCAGATCAGAATGGCTCCCGAGGACCAAGAGTATATGGCTTTCGTCACCGACCTAGGGGTGTATTTCTACAAGGTTATGCCGTTCGGGCTCAAAAACGTGGGCACCACTTATCAGAGGGCCGTGAACAAAATGTTCGCCGCGCAAATCGGGCAAAACGTCGAGGTCTATGTCGACGACATGATCGTGAAAAGTCGCATGGCGGCAGACCACCTGATCGACCTGGCCGAGACATTCTCCACATTCCGGAAGTATGGCCTACGGCTAAACCCGGCGAAGTGCATTTTTAGCGTCGACTCGGGAAGGTTTCTCGGATTCATCGTGCATGAAAGAGGAATTGACGTGAATCCAGAAAAGGTTCGGGCGGTCATCAACATGCAGGCCCCCCAGACAATCAAGGACTTGCAGGGACTAAACGGAAGGCTAGCTGCCCTATCCCGGTTTTTATCCCGGTCTGGCGATCACTGCCTCCCCTTCTTCCGGGCACTGAAGAACCTGAAGGACTTCCAGTGGACAGCGCAGTGTGAAGAGGCTTTCGGGCAGGTCAAGCAGCACTTGGCCCACCTCGCCCGCCTAGCCTCGGTCACTCTCGGGGAAAGGCTCAGCATCTACCTAGTCGCCTCCCAGCACGCGGTCAGCTCCGTCCTAACCAAGGAGGCCTTTGGGGAACAACTATCGGTCTATTACATCAGCCATGTCCTGAGCGGACCCGAGGAGCGGTATCCACCGATCGAGAAGCTCGCTTTGGAGCTCGTGCTGGCATCCCGGAAGCTACGCCCCTACTTCCAGGCCCACCCGATCGAGGTAGTCACTGATCAACCACTCCGACAGATTCTATCTAAGTTTGACGTCGCAGGTCGGCTCCTCAAATGGTTGGTGGAACTCGGAGAATTCGACATACACTACGCACTAAGAACCGCAATCTCGGTCTCGACTATAACTCCTGCCGAGCCGCGCCCCACGTGGGTGCAGGAGATGCTGCTGTTCAAACGCAACGGGGTACTTCCCAAGGACGAGATTGCAGCGCGACGCATCCGCCGAACGCAGGCATGGTATTATGAGGTGAATGGTCTGATCTATAAGCGATCATTCTCACAACCTCTGCTGCGGTGCCTCGAGCTTGATGAAGCATAGGCAGTCCTGGCCGAGGTCCACGAGGGGATCTGCGAGGAGCACATCGCCGGTCGGACTTTAGCCTACAAAATCCTTCGTCAAGGATACTATTGGCCCACCATGTCCCGATACGCGAGATCCTACGTGCAGCGGTGCGTCCCATGCCAGAGGCACGCTCGAATGCCCCAGCAGCCGACGGTCCCTTTGTCCCCCATCGACTGTGCGTGGCCATTCGCGCAATGGGGATTGGACCTCCTCGGCCCTTTCCCGTCGGCCTCGGGCCAATGGCGACACATCATCGTGGGTGTAGATTACTTCACCAAATGGGTAGAAGCCAAGCCACTGGCCATGATCACGGAGCGGCAAGTGGAGAAATTCGTCTGGAAAAACATCGTGACTCGGTTCGGCTTGCCCGAAGCCATCATCACCGACAACGGAGCTCAGTTTACCAGTGCTCGGTTCCAAGAGTTCTGCGCGAACTACGGGATTCAGCTGAAGTTTAGCTCTGTGGCCCAACCCCAAACGAACGGGTTGGCCAAAGTAACTAACTGATCCATTCTGGGCAGACTCAGGAGAAGGGTGTTAGCGGCCCAATCGGCTTAGGTGGAGGAGCTTCCCAGTATCCTGTGGTCCCTGCATACCACCCCCAAGACCGCAACTGGAGAGTCCCCTTACAGCATCTCATTTGGGACCGAGGCTGTCTTGCCCCCCGAGATAGCTCTCCCTACCCCGAGGACGGCAAACTATGACGAAGGGGCATCGACCCGGGGACTGCGAGCCGACCTCGACCTACTCGAGGAGCGGCGTGCTAGCGCGCACCTGAAAGACCTCTCATACAAAAGGGTCGTCGCTAGAATCTACAACCGTAGGGTACGGCCCCGACCCATTAAACTAGGCGACCTAGTCCTACGGAAGGCTGAGGTTAGTGACCCGACCCAAGCGCGTGGTAAACTAGCTCCCAATTGGGAAGGCCCTTATCGGGTGATCGAAGTTGTTAGGGTCGGTACATACCGACTCGCGACGATGTTGGGCCGCCCTTTACCAAGGACTTGGAACATGCAAAATCTCAAAAAGTTCTTTCCGTGAATGAGGACTTAGCAAAAGTTGGAATTGTATTACGACATCAGAAGGTACAAGCAACAAGCTGGGAAGAAGAAAAAGACTATATTTATTCAGGAAGCGCATTACACCCAAACAACAAAACAATAAAGAAAAAGTACAGAAACGACTACATTTATTCCTCAGGAGCGTCGGGACTATCGTCAAATGGGACTTCGTCCAGCATATCGACACTAATGTCCTCAGGGAAGGAATCAAAGGGGTCCTCCGCGACCTCCAGGTCAGGATGGCGTGCCTTGAAGCGGGCAAGGGCAATCCGGTACCCGTATTCGTACGAGACTCGCCTGGTCCAAACAAGGCCAAGCTGAAAGCCCGAGGAATCTTTGTAGTCCTCGAGCAACTTCTTGTCCTTTTCCGGCCTTTGGCGGATCTCGGCGTCAAGGGCCTCGGAAGCTGCCCGCGCCTCGGCGCGCGCCTCTTCCAGACGTCGGACTAGCTCCAACGAATCCCCCCTCGCCGAACGAGCTTCGGCCACAGACACCTTTAGATGCGTTTGGAGCTCCATGTTTCGCTCCTCGGACGACTTGAGCTCGGATCGGAGGCGCGTCACCTCCGCATCCATATCCAAGGCACGCTGCTCGGCTGCCGCGACCGCCTCAGGAGCCCCCCTGGCGCAGACCTCGTCCAACTATCTCCGGAGATCGGCGTTGCGCCCGCCCAGGATAGCAACGACTCGCCCCGTGTCACGGACGCGGTCCATCAGCGCCACGGCATAATGATTGCCCTACGGATGAACAAGTCAAGACAAAAACTATCCGAACACGTGCAAACAAATAGGCGGGATGACACTCACCCACAGTAGTGACTTAGCAGACCTGCTAAGAAGGACCTCGGAGGGCAGAGTGTACAGGTCCCGAGCTATGTCGGGATGAAGCCCTCCGCGGGCAAACCCGGCCGCGGAGTCCCCGTCGGCCCACACTCGGCTGCCTCGGGTAAGGCCTTCCCAGCGGGCAACTAGCGGGTCGGAGGCCTCGCCCCGCGGGAGGTCACCTATCACCTGCGTCTGGTAAGGCTCGTCCTCCCCCCCGGCCGGAAGGCGGTAGAGTTCGCGGATGGAGGGTTGTCGAGGGGCCTCCCCACTAGTGCCAGCTTCGCCTCCCCCGAGGCTCCCCCCGGCACGGTCCGCCAGCACGACGACGGCCCCCGCAGGCTGGGCCGCATCCAGCCCAGAGGCTTTGTTCAAAAGAACCCTCGCCTTCTTTCGAGGGTGACCGGCCTCGACGTCCACCGGCGCCTCCCTCGAACCGGCCCTCGCCACGGCCGGCGAACGGGTCGACGCGGCCAACGAAGTCTTCCCCCCGCGCAGGGCTCGGAGAACCACCATCTATTCATGGAAGCACCAACACTGGTCAGCCGACTAAATAATCCACAAAGGAAACCCTAAAACTACCCCTTAGGGCATATCTCGAGGCACCGGGCTAAGACCCGCCTCGACCAACCACTGCTCGGACATACTCTGGATGGCTCTTGAGGCTGGAAGGATTTCTCTAAGCCTTTGGAGCTCTCGGCGCTCCTCGTCGTCCAAGGCCGGGGCGGTGTTGTCTATCACGCACGCCGCCCACCGGACCCTGAACCCCCAGTCCTCCGAGCGGCTGACGAAAAAGAAGCGCCCCTTCCACCCCTTATTACTGGAAGGGCCCCTGCTCACTCGGAAGCTCGCTCGGGCGGACAGATAGTAGCCCCCTGACCCCTTGGAAAGACGAAAACAAGAAAGGAAGAGAGATCGGGTCGGGGTGATGTTGGCATAGTGACACTCCCCCAGGAACGCCACCAGATAGCGCCAAGAGTTGGGCGCCATCTGAGACGGGGATATGCGCCACCATGAGATGCAGGATGTTATGGTGGGGTGCAGGGGGAGGCGTAGCCTGGCCTCAAAAGCATCAAGGGTAAGGGTGAAACCCTTAGGAATCGGATCGTACGCCCGTTGGCTGGGCTCGGGAGCAAGAAGGACAAACTCCTCCGGGATGCCATAGAGATCCCGGAGGTGACTGAGCGACGACTCGCTCACAGTGGAGTCGAGGTCGTGCGGCCACATCAGGGCCTCAAGGGCCCGAGCCGCCTTTTCGTCGGGTGACGAATTAGGGTTCGACAAAGTCGTCGTTTTCCCGACTTTAGCCAAAGAAGAGGATGAAGAGGAAGAGGAAGAAGACACCATCCTTACTGACCTTTAGTGAGAGAAGAATGAGTGACGCAAACGAAACGAATGGAGTCTGAAGCAGCACAACAAAAACAGGTGGGGAGACCTCTAAGGGGCTAGCCGCACATTACTTATAAACAGAACCCCGTCGAAAGCAGCGACCCTTCCCCTCCTGAGGCGCGTCGCATCGGAATGTCCAAACGTCATTCCACCATAAATGCGACTTGACAAGACAGCCAACAGGCGCACTACACGTGGCAAAAGACAGGCGTGGAGCGCCGGTCTTCTTGAAAACTGGCGATTCACGAAAAGGGCTCGCCCCCTGGACTCCCGGGCTGGCCAAAGGCCACCTGGCCGCTCGTGCCCCCCACATCACAACTCCTTGGCCGCAATCGGTCCAAGACCTCTACGTGGCCTGCCCGCCTAAGTGGCTCCTCGGGCGCAGCCCGCCTGCGTCGTGCTCCTCGGCCCCATGCTGCCCGAGACCACACCTGCGCGGCCTGCTCGCTTGAGTCCAGCTCCTCGGGCGCAGCCCGCCTGCGTCGTGCTCCTCGGCTCTATGTTGCCCGCGGCCACACCTGCGCGGTCTGCTCGCCCGAGTCCAGCTCCTCGGGTGCAGCCCGCCTGCGTCGTGCTCCTCGGCCCCATGCTGCCCGAGACCACACTTGCGCGGCCTGCTCGCTTGAGTCCAACTCCTCGGGCGCAGCCCGCCTGCATCGTGCTTCTCGGCTCCATGTTGCCCGCGGCCACACCTGCGCGGTCTGCTCGCCCGAGTCCAGCTCCTCGGGCGCAGCCCGCCTGCATCGTGCTCCTCGGCCCCATGCTGCCCTAGACCACACCTGCACGGCCTGCTCGCTTGAGTCCAGCTCCTCGGGCGCAGCCCGCCTGCGTCATGCTCCTCGACTCCATGTTGCCCGCGGCCACACCTGCGTGGTCTGCTCGCTCGAGTCCAGCTCCTCGGGCGCAGCCCGCCTATGTCGTGCTCCTTGGCTCCATGTTGCCCGCGGCCACACCTGCGTGGTCTGCTCGCTCGAGTCCAGCTCCTCGGGCGCAGCCCGCCTACGTCGTGCTCCTTGGCTCCATGTTGCCCGCGGCCACACCTGCGCGGCATGCCCGCCTGCATCGTGCTCCTCGGCCTCATGTTGTCCGCAGCCACACCTACGTGGTCTGCTCGCCCGAGTCCAGCTCCTCGGCCGCACCCACCTGCGTCGTGCTCCTCGGCCCCATGCTGCCCGAGACCACACCTGCGCGACTTGCTCGCTTGAGTCCAGCTCCTCGGGCGCAGCCCGCCTGAGTCGTGCTCCTCGACTCCATGTTGCCTGCGGCCACACCTGCGCGGTCTGCTCGCCCGAGTCCAGCTCCTCGGCCGCACCCGCCTGCGTCGTGCTCCTCGGCCTCATGTTGTCCGTAGCCACACTTGCGCGGTCTACTCGCCCGAGTCTAGCTCCTCGGCCGTACCCGCCTGCGTCGTGCTCCTCGGCCTCATGATGCTCGAGGCCACACCCGCGCGGCCTGCCTGCCTGAGGGGTCAGCCATCCCTACGACCGATCCCAACTTAACCTATGAGTCATTTTTCGAGGTTCCTCGACCACTCACCACCCAGGGCCACCGTCACACGTCAAACTCTCATCAAATCGCCAAACTTTACGATTCCTGCGATCCTCGTGGCGAACCAACCCCCCACCCGACCATTATAGTTCCTTAATACCGAGGCGATGCTTCGGACCCCCCTACGACGACCGACGCATAGCCTCCTTTGGGGGGGGAGTATGATAAGGGTGGTAATTATGATAAGACTCGCGTGACATCAACTGACGCCCCACATCCCTGACAGGCTGACAACACCTGGCTAGCATGAGCCGAAACGCCAACCAAGGCTCATTAACGACCGCTCAGGCTCGATCCCTCACGACACGCCAATAGTGATGTCAGACATCATCAGAGGTACGATCCTGTTCCCTGCGGACAGGCGCATCGGGCAACACCAAACTTCCTTATAAATACCATCACATTCTAAATGGAGAGGAACAACACAACACAACACAACACAACAGAACAGAATAGACACAAACCCCCTGCAACCTTTTACTGACTTGATCGTCGGAGGGGTCGGGTCGAGCACCCCGACCCGACCTATGTGCAGGAATGAAGACGAGGCGCCTCTCATCGAACGCACAGGCGAGGAGCCCCTTTCCGGAGGAAACGATGACCCACCTCCACGACCGAACCGACCCAAGCCAACGACCTCTGCAGTCCCGAGGAACCCCCCCGGGAAATCCCCCGTCCCCCGGACCCAAACCGAGCCGCGTCGACCCCGAGGCCACGGCTTGAAGTTGTTTACACTAACAATCGAGGACTAATTGGGTTTAGATGAAACTTGGAGGACTAATTGATAGTCTCATATTACTATGAATTTAAAAAAATAGGTGACATATATTGGCCTGATAGATAATAAATTTAACCTTTTTGGATTGAATTCATGATCAATCTCATATATGTTGACCCTTATTAGTCATCACATCACATCAACCAACAATAGTTAGATCATTGCAAGAGGATGTGTAAAATTGTTAATGACGGATCCATAATACTTAAAAAGCCTAAATTAGAGATAATATAATACATTCATCAAGTTATTATAAAGCAAGTCAAGTCTTTTTCCACATCTAAAATAGGACTAAACTAAGAGTGTTTTTGCTCAATTAAGAAGCAACTCATGTAACTAATGTAATCCCTTTCCAACAAGGAAAAATAAAAAAAATACATATGTACAGAAGCTGAAAAGAAAGGAAAAAATATTAAGGAGACTGTGTAACTTTCTTCTTTTACAACTCCACTGTTGAAGTGTGTCATCTTGTTTGTCAAAGGATCAGGTTAGAGATTGTGTTTGTATTCTTTCATATATTATACATCATTGATCCGCCAAGAATGTACTATTGATCTTTCTTGTGGGAGCTTTGTAAGTTCAACCGAACTGCCATTCCGGTTGATTCCCCCACTGCTGTTGCTTTCTGCCTTTCTAAGATCACTCAAAGCTCGTCTCGCATAAACTGTAAAGGCAATTGTAATAGCGATGGCGACAACGAAGGATACGATATTGTAAATAATCTCCACCGGTGTCATGGTATACTTTCTGTATTTCACATCTGCTAAAGTCCGTATTAATCGCCCACTGCACCAAAATATAAGCAGAAAAAGAAGGTTTAGAATTCATAATATATCTTCCAAGAGGTCATGGATCTTCTTGGAAGGAGAAAAGAAGATTTCCAGGTAAAAGAAAAAAACACAACATCAAGATGGGCTGTAGTACACATCAGCTAGGGCTGACCAAGGGTAAGTATTGGGCATCAGATCCTTTAACTTTTCAATGCAAAACGCAAAACACATTTGAGTTTTAAAACATCAAAAAGTGGACTGAAATTATTTTCTCTTATACATCATAAATATTTGGCATGATTCCTATTTGTATGTTAATTCAACAACATAGTTATATATTTAGAGGCATCATAATGATTGGTCATGGCTCCTAATTGTTGATTCAGCAACATAGTTATATATTTAGAAATGGGTAGATTACTAACCTATAGATGTAGATGAAAGCTTCAGGTATCATTCCAGCGATCGAACCGCTAATATAAGGTCCAAATTTTATACTTGTCACCACTACTGCATAGTTGAAGATTGTGTATGGAAATGGTGAAATCCTAAAGAGTGCAACGACCCGAAATTGATGAAACCAGCTTCCCTCCGCAGCCAGCCTAAGTATAGCAGTCTGCTGAGGCCATCTATTCAACCATCCCTGTGAACATTGATCATAAAAAAAAAACAGAAAAGAGAAAACACAGAAAAATTGAGGTTCAGTGAGGGTTGATCTCCATGAATAAAGTAGACATAAGGAATCGAGAGGTCTTACATGTATCCGCTCACGAAATAGCAAGCCAATAAAATAAGGCAACAACATGCCTATGGTAGTTCCTACCATGATTATAACAAATCCAAGACCATACCCAAAAATCATTCCCGCCAACCACATCGATGGTCCAGAAGGAAGTAAAACAACTGGGAACAAAGCCAAGGATGCAACGAGTACCAGAGCAAGAACAGGCCGACCAAAAGCAGTTGCTTCCCACTCCATAATTGGCAGGAGAACCTACAGAGTAATTCAATGGAATCATTAACATGTCAAAATGAATGATCAGTATAAATATATTTTCCAGCTTCTAAGAAACTGAAGCCATGTACATAATGCAATATATCACATTGGATGTGGGCAATGACATAAGGTCATACGTAAGTCAAAGCTCATCCCCATAATAGTAACCTCTGAATTCTTTTTAGAGGCAAAACTCATGTAGTTTTGTACATGAGTTGAGATAATAAGAGTTTTA
Organism: Musa balbisiana; assembly: GCA_004837865.1. Lineage (NCBI taxonomy): Eukaryota > Viridiplantae > Streptophyta > Magnoliopsida > Zingiberales > Musaceae > Musa > Musa balbisiana. The sequence continues at coordinate 32,782,750 of CM017192.1, read as the reverse complement.
GATCTAACCTAAGAATCTAAATGCATGAATTAGTAGGTCCAGTGGGAAAAGACTGCCAATGCAACAATGCAAGAATATGTTATGAGGTAGAGTTAACAATGTTTGGCTCTAACAAGTTACGAATTTGTGTGGAAGAGATTTAACATCCTCAATAATCTCACATCAGAGAGCTATGATGGGATGGTATACAAAGCTCTATGCACCTCCAAATGGAAATTTTTGGGTACTCTTATTTGTAGGCAAGCTCATGTGATGATATTTTTGGGTTGTAAATTAGCATAAGTAAGATAGTTTGAGCAATAAACATATTTTAGTGCAAGAATATGACCTATGATGCAGCACAACTCATAGGTTTCAGCATGGAGGGTCAACAACCAACCAATTTGTAAATAAAACATGTGGAACCAATCAATTAAATAGTTCAGATATGGAAGATAAAATAATACATTAAGAAATAAAGATCTACCAACCATGTTTGGAATAAACTTTTCAAGACCTAGTCTAAGGTTGGGATACATTCATGTGCAAGGATTGTCATATCATGGCACAGGCATGTATCAATATCTTTTGGACATGATACGAAAGATATCGATACACCTGGAATGTTGTCCTAGCCATATGTTGGCACCTGGCATGATGTATGCCAATACCTTTTTGCCAATGGCAGCTTTGATCCTTGCTGAGACATGCCTGAGTGGCACAACTATTCTTGCTTGTAAATGTGTATCTCTCATTGCAGATTGTGTAACATTTCCTGCTGAAAAATTGTGACATATGTAACCTAAAAAAATATCTAACCATATCTATTGGCAAAATTGAAATAGAATAGAACATAAAGCAGAACAGAGTATTCTAACTGAAGATAATTGAAGAAGGCAAATGATACCTTCTCAAAAGCAAATGGGATTCCCCATTTGACAAAGACGAAAATAAGTAGCAGTAGAAGAAAGCAGCAAAAAAGAAATTTCATCCACCAGATGCAGGAATTTGATTTAGCTTTCTCAACTGCCTGTTGAGAATCAAAATTGGTCATTCTTGTCTCACTTGGTAACATTAGTCTTGCATACTCATCTTCCATTGTTCGTAGCTCAGAGGTCTCAATGTTCTTTACTGACATCTCAGATGCACTGGACATCTTTTGTGAAATTCCACACAACCTGTTAGACAAGGACAAGCATCAGAATAAAGGTCAATGGAAAACAAAAAAATCAAATCAAAACCAGTATTGACCTAAATTAATCTAGACACACACAAGATCATTCAAAGAATGACTTGGATACAGATTACACAACTACAATGACAAATATATGGGCCAAACAGATTACACAACTCAATTACAATATATGGGCCACATATTTACAAGTGTTGGTACTTTTCACATATTTAACATATGTAATTGACCTTTGCGCCAGTGCAGGAAATATGCTATTATTATTTTTAGGGAGCTTCACTAAACAATACACAGATATATATGTTTGTATGGTCACACAATGCAATTAGATCTCAGCTAGTTAAAATAAGATTATGGCAGGTTAATTTTAGCCCACATGTGTTGTCCCATTATGCCAAAAGTTAATTCTAGCAAAACTAAAGGGCCAAGGAAACGGGGACATGACAACCACCAAAACTCAAATTGGCAATAGGCATGAAGAATGTAGTTACTAGACAGAAGGCCCCAATCTATAGAATGAAGAATTTGAGTATGTTCATAGAGAAATGATCATATGCCAAGACAGAATCCCACTGTTCTGCAAACTTAGTGTTATCTTATTTGATCTTTGAGAAGATGATAACTTCTAGCTCGAGCTTTGTATCGATTGGAAAATGGGATCAAAAGCATAATGATAGCTTAAGCATGTTACACTTGATAAATCTACAAGCTATCCATCTTAAGAAGGCATTATAAAGGACTTTTTATTTAAAATGCTCATTAGTCAGCTTTTGATCGGTGTACAATTAGTCTACACATATCTAAAAGCAATCTCAGGATAGAAAGATCAGATATTTTGACAAATCAATTTGTCAGGTTAGTATCAGTAATACCGTGATTTAAAACTGGCAGATTTTCCATGCTTCCGTACTCTTCTTCACTTGCTGTATCACTCTAGTTAGTCTCATACAAAATCCACCATTGTTCCAGGTCATGCTCTTCTTTATTTTGTTTTCTAGTCTAGATCACATCCACAATTATGTTCCAACTTGCATGCAAAGGATCACTGCCTAGGTCATCTCACGATATATAGATGTTTTTTACTTCTAAACTGCAAGAGGTTAAAGGGTTCCAATTTTATTCCTGCATAATCTTTTCTGCACTAAACTGTGCCAACTAGGATCAAAACTCATAAGCGTGAGACATGCAGTGAATGTTGGATATCCAACGGAATCCATTGCCTTGTAAATCAGTATGCACCTCTAACCCAATACTTGGAGTCTGCAATCCTCCAACATCACTCCATAAATAAGTTCAACAAATCTAAAAGCTACAAACTTAAATTTCTGAACTTTGGCTTCACTGGATGTTGTCAATAGCAAGAGCACTTAGGCCTATAGATTAAGAGTCCACATGGTTACGATATCTGTGTTGCTGTCAGAAATCTGTCTTGAAAGCTTCAATGTCTAAGGACCATATACAAAAAAGGAAAAGAAATTCCATGTTACTCGACGACTTGTGCCTGATTGCTTTTCAGATGCATTGGTACACATTCCTATCTAACTCCGACCAGAGTTGCTGCTGTGACGCTTTAATTCTCTCCGACCAAAGATTCTATGTTGAGATATCAAGGTAAGGAAAAATCAAGTATTGCTGGTTCGGAACGAATTTTGGTGCTTGCAACTAAATCTTCCATGTTTAGGTCACACAAGAAGAAAACGATGTTACTCGTACAATCACATCAAGAAGACAGAGATAGCGAAAAGAGTAAATTCTTGATGGAAACATGGAGGAATTCCGCGGCAAAAAGAAGAGGAAGAAAAAGAATGAAAAATCTCTTACCTTGTGAAGACTCTTAAGGTAGGGAAGTGGGGTTGAGACCTCGAGCAGATGAGACGTCGAGAGTAAAGGGGGAAGGAGAAGGCGGAGGGACAGGGAGAGAAAAGGAGCGGCTCGTTCTGGTGTTGTCTCGGTGTTTGTTCTGGGGCAAAGGGTGCCAACAAGAGGAAAGGATTCGATGCAGAGGAAGCTCCTCCCACAAGGCGACGACCAGCCGCTGCCTTTTGCTCGCTCGCTCAAACGCGCGAGGAAAGCCAACACGATCGCCACTCCCGAGCAAGTTTTCAGGGGTGACGTCTGCCTCTCACAGGCGCCATGGGTCCCGTCGCTTGCGGTCTTGTGACGAGAACACGTCATCCCTGGCATTTCTGGTGGCTGGTTCACCCTGCATCGCTTCCGATCGAGTCAAAACGCGCTCGTTGCCTTGTCCGCATGGTTCGTCAGCGGCAGCTGCAGACGCGGATTCAAATTTCTAGAAGACGCCCGCGGAGCCACCAAGCACGAGAAGTCTCTTTCCCAGTGGTCCGCCGGACGGGCCCCACGTGAGAATATGGAAATATAATATTGATTTGATAAAATTTATTTAATCTAATTTATTTATTATATTATTTGATTAAAAATTTATTTCGATAAATATAATAAAAAAATAAAAAATTATTTAAGATGATATCGACATATATCTTGAAGATGATGCGATAATTAGAAGGTGAAATAACTAATATTAATGGACTAAGAAATAAGAAGGTGAAATGACTAATGTTAACGGAATGAGAGATGAAATGACTAATGTTAACAGAATGAGAAATGATTAAATTTTTTAATAAAAATTATAAAAAAGATTTAAATATTTTAAATTTAATTAAATATATAATTTTTTGTTGATCTCAACATAATATCTATGTAGCCAATCGTAAACAATTAGAATTTATGATATTATTATTATTATATTTGACAAAGAAAATAGATTATTGAGTATCTAAAACTTAAAGAGAAATTCTTTTCAAAAGTAAAAAAGTATTTATATTTTATGTCTTTTACCTTATTTTGATTGTTTCGTAAATCCTTTGAACCGTTAAGTTAGTATTGTTTTAGGCATCATAATCCTATAATTATTATTTACAAAGTTTACAATGAAAAAAATATCACTTTATATAATGTTATTCCGATATCCATCAGTATAATAAAGAAATATTTTCCTTGGATGCCTTGCTGATATGATATTTTTGATAGACATTAACTGAAGTTTTGATTGATCGAAAATAATAATAATATCATTTATCTCTTATTATGCTCCAGGATAAAGTTTTTGCCCATCTCATAGCATAGCATAATGTTTGTTTAGGACTTAGATCATTGTTCTATGTACTGAAAAAAGATTAAGTAGAGTTTTATTTGCTTTTATGTTCTGGGTGAACTCATCATATCTAAAAAAAGACACTTTGATCTCATCAAGAAACTTCACACATCAGGAAGACCAAAACCTGGTTGGTCAGTCAAAATTAATCCCACCAAAGTTTATTGGTCAAAATTGGCCCGATCTAACTTTGGTCAAGCAGATGGACTAGACCAAAGTTGGTCAGACAATTTTTCCCAACATGGTTCTACAATATTTTTACTTTAGTATGGTAATATTTTTGCATGTTCGATCTTGGTGTTGAGAGAAGGGTGCAGGCGTTATTGGTATAAACTAGCTATATGTTATAGTGGATATGATTTGGCTAACAACGTTAGCATCACATATAGTTGTCATTCATCATTTTAGTTATCAATATCATGTGCTATTCAATAATAATAATCTTATATTTGAATGCATCATTGACATATGTGGATTTATGTAAATAGCATGACTAATTGATAAATTGTCTAATACATATTATAAGTAGTTAATCATTTTCTCCGACAATTATAACTATTCCGGTAGAAACCTTTTATGCTCTACTTCAATAAATACAAGTTCTAATGGGGATAGTTTAAACCATCGCTTTATATCTTCTCAATATACGTAATTAGTTCATCTGACTCCACCTATGCTTGTGCCCCCTGTTCCTACCCCTGCCCCACCACCTATACCTGAGCCAAATAATCGAGTCATATCCAATACAAACCCAAGCACCCCATAAGTCACCTCTATAATTGGTAGCTTAAACCCAATCCTTTTACAAAAACTAGAATTCATGAATGAGATAGGTTGACCAGTCGAGCAAGCATAAAATGAACTAGCAACTAGTTGACATTCATAGAGAAATAAAGCAAGGAAATTGTCAGAAATATATTTATTTTCTCGATCTTTTTTCATGAAAGATATAAACAAAAAGTTAGTTCCTCATGGCTTTAGGCTTCTAATGTTTGACGTCTACGAAGGAAAGATTGACCCTTCAAAATATATAGTAGCATTCACTTCGTATATGACCCTTTATAGAACTATAAACTCTCTTACATGTTGCACATTTCTAATAACTCTAAGAGGGGTAGCACACGAGTGATTCACCATGTTGCTTTTGGAGTTAATCTCATCCTTCAGACAATTAGCAAGAGAGTTTGAGCTTAGTTTCATCAGCTACAAGCACCCTAAGAAATCCACTACTTCTCTCTTGGCTATACGATAGAAAGAGAAAGAATCTTTAAAAAATTACACTAGGAGGTTTATGTTAGGACTCTAGCTAGGAGAGTCGTAATTGATAGGGGTATTCATGTAAAACCTACCTAAGCTGATCCTTATTAAAGAGGTGAAGAGGTCAGCTAAGGTTTGGAGGTTATTTCTTAGAGAAGAATTAAGAGTTGTAAAGGAATAGGAGTTTTGAGTAGAACTCCTATTAGGAGTCTTGAGTAAAAGTCTTAATTGAGTAGGAGTTTTGAGTAGAAGTCCTATTAGGAGTTAGGGTTTAGAAACCCTATAAATAGTCATGTATTCATCCTCTTTTGATAGGCAATAGATGAATTTTTTCTGCAGCCTTTGTGCAGTATCTTGGAGGAAGAAACCCCTATAGAGTTCCAAGGAGGCCGATCCCCTAAAGAGATTAACCCCAAGCTTAGAATATGTAAGGGTTCTAACACTTGGTATCAGAGCAGCGTTCTTCCTATCTCACTGCCCTTTCACAGTCATCCATCATCTCTCCACAGTCGCCCAAAGCAATTCCCACAATTGCTTAAAAGATCGTCGCCAAATTCCGCCGTCATCTCCACCATTGCGGATCATTCTTTGATCTCCCCGTGAATTGTAATAGGTTCTAGTTTCATACCTTACTATTGCTGCAATTTAGTTATCCTTATTCGAAAATCCCAAAAAAAAATTGTTCCTATATTGCTGCATAAACTTTTCGTCGCAAAGCTTTCATCTCTACGACGAAAGATACATTGCAAAATTCTAACCGCAAAGCACAGTCTGTTTGATCTTGCTACTGTATTTTTTCTATCCAAATCTCTATGAAATTTTTATGACAACTTTGAAACTTCCTAACAGCAGATTTCCCTTTGGTTTTGTCAAAAAATTCTTAATATAAACCATTGATCTTTTACGTCTAATCTGCTATACTTAAAAATATGCACTGTAAAATTCCAACCGCATAGCATAGTTTATTTGATTTTGCTACTATATATTTTTTGTCTAAATCTCTACAAAATTTTTATGATAGTTTTGATACTTCCTAATAGTAGATTTTCCTTTTTTTTAATCAAAAAATTCTTAATATAAACCACTGATCTTTTATATACAATCTACTATAATTGAAAATCTATGTTGCAGAAAATTTCAGCCGCATATTGTTGTCTTAATCGATCTATTTGCAATCATTTTGAACAAAATTTCTTATACACTTTATAGATCATCTTGGCTTCCATCTAAGATTGATCTATTGAAGGATTCATCTTAGAAAACAATTTTGTGTTGCTGCAAATTTTTGTCGCAAACTCCTAAAATTTTTCGATGAGAATTTTGCTATCACAACTTGCACCAATTTCTTTGCTATTATACTGCCGAAATTTTCTTAATTAAATTAGACATCCTTGCTGTCATATAAACTGAGATTTTGCTTTCAATTCTCTCCTTAAATCTCTTAAGTTTTTGGTGGAAATTTCATCGAGAAATCGTTGTTTCTTCGATGACAATTCTACTCTTACAAGACAACACAATTCTGCAGCAAAATTCCACTGATTTCTATCAAACCTTTGCTGCCATCTACCACAGATCTAAAACTTTCATCTACAGCCCTAAATCTCTACTAAACCACACCTTCAAATTGTACCCAAAACAGTCATAAAACAAGCCTAAACCACAGCCTATATTCATCAATCCACCAACCTTTTCGACTATCACTTCTCTCAACCTATACATGTCTTTAACCCGACAACAAAAAAGAGATTTTAATATTACAGATTTGGAAACATATACTATGACATTTAAGAAGGCAATCAATGCTAAATTCGAAGCCTTCGAGGCACGAATGGAGGATAAAATTCAGACTCTCTTTACTGAACTCAGTTTGGGCCGACCACCAAGCCTGAAGAAATCACATCAAGGAGAGAACTCTAACCAATTGCACCAAGCTCGAAGAGATGACTTCCAAGAGAGGGGAGGTTCTATGATCGATCCCAACTATCCACGCATGAGGGTGGACTTCCCTAGATGGGAAGAAGGAGGCCCTATTGGTTGGATCTCACACGCGGAGCGATATTTTCGGTACCACAAAATTACGGATGCATCTATGGTGGAAATTGCAGCTATACATCTTGAAGGGGATGCCATACAGTGGTTTGACTGGTTTAAATATACTTATGGAGTCCTCTCATGGTGACAATTCAAAGAAGGACTATTGATCCGCTTTGGACCAATCGATTACGAGAACATTGACAGACAACTAGCAAAGATCCAACAAACCTCCACCATTCAGGAGTACCAAACAAGGTTTAAAAGGTTATCTAATCAAACTCGTGATTACTCTAAAAAACAGCTATTGGGGACCTTCATTGAGGGCTTGAAGCCGGAGATCCGGGGAGAAGTTAAAGTATGACAACCGTACACGCTTATAGCAGCCATCTCTTTCGCACGACTTCGAGAGGAGCGATTGAACCATGAAGCCCGGAGGACTAGGATCACTTCTTGACTTACAATGCAGAAGCCTTTAACCCCTCCTACTATCAACCGAGTTCCTACACCAAAAATGATGACAAGAGAAGAGCTTCGAGAGCGATCTGCGAAGGAGTTATGTTGGCACTGTAACGAGCCGTGGAGCCACGAGCATCGCTGTAGAAAAAGGAGACTTCTTATGATTGAACTAGTAGAAGAAGAGGTCATTGAATATCTAAAAGAGAGCCTTGATAATAAAGAAGAACATGCAGAAGAAGAGCCACAACCGACCAAAGTTACAGTATATGCACTAGCCGGCTACTCAAACCCGCAAACGATGAAAGATGAAGGCCTTCTCAAACAACAATCGATCACTGTTCTCATCAACATGGGAAGTACTAATAACTTCTTAAACAGTAAGGTTGCTGTCCGGATGGCCTTACCTATCGAGTATTATAGTATGTTTGACGTCAAGTTCATATACGGACGAATTTTGAAGTGTGATCGTAGGCGCCCGCGGGAGAAACTGTTATTGCAGGACCAAGAGATAATTGCATATTTCTTTCTCGTCCCTCTTGATGATCATTAGGCCATGCTTAGAATTAAATGATTGACAATATTAGGTGATGTTTCCTGGAATTTTATGAAACTAATTGTGAAATTTTACAGTAAGGAGAAACAGGTGATACTGCATAGGAAACGTGGGGGCGACGTAACGATGATTTGCAAATAACAAATAGAGAAGGTTTTGCATGAGGCATGCAATAGCTTTTTGGTATAACTTGAGCAGCAAACTAAGGGAGAACCAACAGAATTTGAAGATCTAAATCTACTTCCTTTGCTTGCTGAATTTTCAGATATATTTGACAAACCGCGCAACCTACCTCTTGCCCGTCGGCATGATCATTGTATACCGATTCTTCGGGGCAAACCTCCTGCAAATACTTGGCTATATCAGCATTCATATTTGTAGAAGGATGAAATAAAAAGGATTGTAAAAGAGATGCTCGAAATAGGAGTTATTCAGCCAAGTTGCAGCCCCTACTCTTCACCGGTGCTCTTCATATGAAAGAAGGACGAAACATGGCGAATGTGCATTGAATACCGAGCCCTCAATGGTATAACCATCAAGGACAAATACCCTATTCCAATAGCAGATGAATTGCTAGATGAAAGGAAGCACAAATTTTTACAAAGCTGGACCTTCGATCCGGGTATCATCAAATATGAGTGTGCAAAGAAGACATACTGAAAACCACCTTTCGAACATACAACGGCCACTACGAATTTTTGCTTTCTTCACCAGAAGGTGAAATATCTTGGACATATCATATTAAAGGAAGGTGTGGCAGTGGACCTCTCCAATATTGGAGCAATGTAGAACTGGCCGACCTCGAGGAACATAAAATTGCTACGTGGCTTTCTCGGTTTAATAGGCTATAATTGCAAGTTTATGAAAAACTATGGACAGATCAGTGCACCACTTACTTTCTTGCTAAAAAAAGATACTTTCCAATAGTCAGAAAAAGCCACAACCACCTTCGACGAAATTAAAGCTGTAGTGACGACAATGCTCGACTTCAGCAAGACTTTTGTTATTGAAGCCGATGCCTTCGGAGTTGTAATTGGTGTTGTACTAATGCAAGATGGCTGCCCCCTCGCTTATTCCAATAAGGCATTATCTCCTTCTCATCTCAAAATGACTATTAATGACAAGGAGATGCTTGCGATTGTGTATGCGGTGGCCAAATGGAGATCGTATTGATCAGGCGACGCTTTCAAATCAAAACCGACCATAAAAGCCTAAAATATTTCTTGGAGCAGAATATATCTTCTCTCGAGTAGCAAAAATGGGTAACAAAGCTTCTTGGATATGATTATGAAATAACTTACAAAAAGAGGAAAGAGAATGTTGTTGCAGATGCGCTTTCACGGCTACCCAAGTAAGCTAAATTTTTGGCTATTTCACTTTCGACCTGTGACTTCCTTAAGGATATTAAGAAGGAATGGCAGGAAGATCCGGAGACTAGTAAGATTATACAAAAATTGGAGGAAGCACCAAACTCCGTAGCTCATTATAATTGAGACTCAAAAGAATTATGCTATAAGGGATGCATTGTGCTTGTGCCAAATTCTATTTGCATCTTCACGAGTAGATTTTGGACAGAGTTATTCCAAATGTAGGGTGCTAAATTGAAAAGGAGTACAACGTATCACCCACAAACTGATGGTTAGATGGAAGTGCTAAACAGGTGCTTGGAGACAGCTCAAAACCACCCACCAAATATGATTACCCAAGGAGAACTCCAGACTTAGTCGAGTGCCATTATTGATCGACAGATCGTGACTCGACGACGATGACCCATTACTAAAGTGCTAATATAATGGGCGAATTTACTAGTAGAAGGTGCCACTTGGGAGAACTATGACGACTTGAAGATCAAATTCCCAGAATTTATGGATTGTCAGCCTCGATGACAAGGCTGATTTAAAAATGGCGGGTCTGTTAGGACTCTAGTTAGGAGAGTTCTAATTGATAGGGATATTCATGTAAAACCTACCTAAGCCAATGCTTATTAAAGAGATGAATAGGCCGGCTAGGGTTTGGAGGTTATTTCTTAGAGAAGAATTAAGAGTTGTAAAGGAATAGAAGTTCTATTAGGAGTCTTGAGTAGAAGTCTTAATTGAGTAGGAGTTTTGAGTAGGAGTTCTATTATGAGTTAGGTTTAGAAACCTATAAATAATCATGTATTCATCCTCTTTTGATAGGCAATAGATGAATCTTTTCTATAGCCTTTGTATAGCAACTTGGAGGAAGGAACCCCTATAGAGTTCCAAGGAGGCCGAACCTCTAAAGAGATCAACCGCAAGCTTAGAATCTGTAAAGGTTCTAATAGTTTAACGATATAAGTTGCAAACCCAACCCCTTTTATTCTCATCAATGTATTTATTGATAATCTCCAACCCTTTAGATTTTTTAAAAATTACTTAGCCTCCAATAATTTTTTTAAAATTATTATAAAAAGCCAACCGCTATATTATTGTCAAGTTAGTAATTATTAGCAAAAAAAGGGGCAAAACTAAGAAGATAATAGAAGAAGAGAAATCCCAAATCTAAGTTTGACAAGAAAAATTAAGGAATGACAAACCAAGAGGAGATCAACCCCCTTCTAAAAGGGAGTTCATGATACTCAATACTTCTTATACTAAATGATTTATGTAGATTCGGGAGAAGGGACTTCTGAAAACACATCGACCCTCGAGAGCTCCACTGATAAGAGGGATTTGACTAAATATAATCACTTTCATTAGGACCATAGACATAATGTCAAAAATTGCTATGCTCTTAAGGAATGACAAATCAAGAGGAGATTGACCCCTTTCCCGATGGGAGTTCACACCACTCAATACTTCTCACACTGAAGGATTCATGTAGATTCAGGAGAAGGGACTCTTGAAGACACTTTAACCCTTGAGAGGTCCGTCGATAAGGAGGGATATGACTAGATACTATCACTCTCATTAGGACCATGGATATAACATCAAAAATTGTTATGTTTTGAAGGAGCAAATCAAAGATTTGGTTCGAATGGGACACCTTAATAAATTCCTTCATAGAATTCAAGAATCCTTATCGAGACCCTGAGACCCAGTTAATAGACAAGTGGACATGATCATCAGTGGACCAGTGGTTGGGGGTAGTAGCTCCTTTACTTGAAAGATGTATGTAAGGAGCCACAATTCAAAAAGTTTCACCTGAATGAAGATCAACCCATCGTATTCAAGGACGAAAAGGCCAACCACTTAGACCCGGAGCATGATGATGTGTTGGTGGCGTCCCCTAGGATCACAAATGCATGAGTCAAAAGAATTTTAATCAATATAGAAAGCTCTATATATGTATTATACTATGATGTCTTTTAGAAAATTGACTTGTTGGCAAAGGATCTTCAGTCCATCTCCTCTACTCTAATCGGCTTCATAAGAGAGTCACTTACCCTGATAGCAGTTATTGATATTTATATAACCTTCAAGGCTAATAATTGCATAAAAAGGTAAAAACCAAGTTCCTGATCATCGACATTCCCTCGGCTTATAATTCTATCATCAAGCGACCTACTCTAAATCGAACACGAGGTATAGTGTCAACCTATTACAGGACCCTCAAGTTCCTGACTAGTTTAAGAATAGGGGAGATTAAGAGTGACCCTAAGAAATCTGAATGATGCTACCTAACATCTGTCACCCTTTCGAAGAAGAGAAAGTTATCGATTCAGCAAATGGATCTGCGAAATCCCTCACCATTGACCCTACATGTGGCAACAGAGTTCTTGAAAGAAATTCCCCTAAACCTGAAATAGCCAAATTGCATAGTAAAAGTAGGGTCAACCTTGATCTAAGAAAGAAAGAGGGAACTCATTAACTTCCTCAGAAGTGTTTGTATGGTCAACTAACAATATGCCCAGAATAGACCCTAATGTAGCCTAGCATTTACTTAATATAAACCTAAAATACAAAGTTATCTATCAAAAGTCTCGAAGATTCACTCTTGACTACCAAGAGACCATAAAGGAGGAAGTCAAAAAAACTCTTGTAAGTTGACTTTATTAGCAAAGTCAATAAAGCTTACCTCAAAGATAATTTTTCTCTTCCATGCATTAACCAACTTATCGATCCACCTTGAGACATGAGCTATTACCTTTATAGATGGATTCTCTACGTACAACTAGATTTAAATGGCACTGAAGGATGATGAGCACACGACTTCCATCACTGAAGAAGGTCTATAATGCTACAGGGTCATGCCATTTAGATTTTAAAATATAGGAGTAACATATTAGTGGATGGTTAATAAAATGTTCCAATAATAAGTTGAGAGGAATATAGAGGTTTATGTGAATGACATATTTGTTAGGATCGGAGCGGCACTAAGAGGGGGGGGGGGGGTGAATTAGTGCAGTGGATTAAAACGTCGGTTTTGGAAACTTTTTCGTACGATAAAAACCGAACTCGGAAGTGCTTAACTTGAAAGCGCGTTCGTAAATGTGTGCAGCAAAAGTAATAAGTAAAGCACGAATGAAGGTTTGCAGTAAGGTATAGTGCAATAAATAAATGCAAACCAGTGAACACGCCAATTTTAAAGTGGTTCGGTCAAAATGACCTACATTCACTTGCGAAGCCTTCTTCGATAAGGCTCCCAACTTCCACTAGCAAATCACTTTGAAGGGGAAGGACAAATACCCCTCTTACAACTTTTTACAAGTGGTTCACACTCTTACAAAGTTTCAACGAGAAAGAAGGAGGTGAACACTCAAGCAATTGAAAACTAGACTTGCTAAAGACTTTGCTAAGGCTTTTTTCTCAATCTATTACTTCTCAAAAAGTTGTTTTTTCAGCTGAGAATAGAGGGGTATTTATAGGCCTCAAGAAGATTTAAATTTGGGCTCCAAAATTTGAATTCTCTTCGGTTCCCGAAGCTAGCGGTGCCACCGCCTGTCAGTGGGGGTGCCACCGCCTGTCAGTTGTGACACTGACAGTGTACTGGGCGGTGCCACCGCCTAGCTATTTCAGCTCACTGGTTGGGCTCCAAACTTGGCCCAAACCAGTCCGAACTCGGGCCCAATTGGCCCCTACTTGGGTTATAAGATTAACACCTAATCCTAACCCTAATTAACATGCTAACTACGAATTTAAAGACATTTCCTAAGCTATTACAAAGTCCACAAGTCAAGACTTCTTCCGGCGAACTTCCGACGATCTTCCGAGAAACTCTCGGAAACAATTCTGCGGACTCCCGGCAAGCTCCTAGACTTCACGATTTGATCTTGGCGAGTTTCGATGAGCTTTTTCGGCAAGCTACGATCTTTCTCGATGAGCTCCGCGAACTTCCGACGTACATTCTGGCGAGCTTCCGAAAACCCTTCGGCAAGCTCCCTACTCATTCTCGGCTAGTTTCGGCAGCATTCCCGACGAACCTTCAGACTTCCGTCGAACTCTCGAACTCCCAACGAATCCTTCGCGCTTGACTCCGGCACTTTGTTTTGCTTTATGTCTTCATCATTATCGTAGTTAATCCTGCATACACAAGCTAAAACTCTACTCCGATCTAGACAATTATTACAACGCGAATTGACATTCTGTTGCCCGGCACGTCATTGGTTGGCGCTTCATCCGATTCTTCAATGCATCGTCCACTCTTGCGGGTTGTTGCCCAATCGGCGGTTGACCTCGGTAACCCCGATATCCTTGGTGTAATTCCGCTCTCCTTGGCTCGATGCCCGACGTCCGAAGCGTTCTACCGTCCAATATCCTAACGTGATCTCCTCCGGCGCAACGTCAATTCCTCCTGCGTCAATTGTCTAATCCTGATCGAGTAGACCTGCATCACTCAAAATGCAGTTAAACATCTAAACACAATCAATTAGTTTCATCATCAAAATCCGAGATTCAACAATATTAGTAAAGAGCCACACTATTAACATGCAGTTAGCTAACCTTAGGAAAACATTAACCACCATTAAAAAAATTTAGATGCTGCTAAATTTGACCAAGTGTACATTTGGTGTAAGTTTAGAAAAGTTTCTGAGCTTTGTGATACACCAATAGGGAATATTTGAAAACCTAGAGAAGGTCTAGTGCATCATTAATATAAAGCCTATGAATTTCATTAAGGAATTTTAAATGACAGGCCATATCACCATGCTTAGTCAATTCCTATCTTAGATAAGTGATCGATGTTCATCATTTTTCAAAATCCTAAAACATCCGAGGCACTTCCCATGGATCGAGCAGTGTTAAGAAGTATTTGATACACTTAAGGGATATTTGGTGGTTCCTCCCTAACTTTCCAACCGCTAGTCATAGGTGCCTTGCAAGCTAATCACGTGTGAGTGGTAGCACGTGTGATATGATATGCATTCTTTTTGCTTATTGTATTATTTGATATTTTATCACTTTATATTGCTTGTTATATATATATATATATATATATATATATATATATATATATATATATATATATATATATATATATATATATATATATATATATATATATATATATATATATATGTTTATAAATTTGTGCAATAAGAATCATATCGTGATAAGATCACAATAATGAAACCAATTCGCCTTTAAACATAGACTATAAATAATCTCGATCATAGATAACTGAGAGAGAAATTGAGATAATCAAACAAATTGGTGTACTGTATATCTGTCCATATGATGGAGGTAGCTGGTCTCATAGTTGCTCGTGTGGGGACACTAGGGATATATTATATATGCTCATTAGAGAATGAGTTCACTGATTGATCCACTCACGGAATGTTGGATGGTTGATGATACCTCATTGTCAAACAATGATTCCGTCATCCAAATCATATATCTAGTCCTTAGATTTGAGATACTAAGGAGGTCCTGTATGAGTATTCTACTCTTTGATTCCAGACTTATAGGTCTGGAGGTTCCAGATCTAGCATAGCCGGTCATTGGGAGTAGTAGCCAACCTTACAAGGGCTATTGAGTGTCGATAGAGGATCATCCACTCTCGGTGTAATGAGAGGAATATCACATGTGTACTTACTTAGACAAATCCCTAGCTAGGGTCATTTAGATTAAGAGAAAAAGAGTTCTCCGGGAGAATCCGATTAGAGATAGAAGATCTTTCATTATTGAAACTACGTTTCAATCCAACACTTGATTGCAGGATCAATAATATCTTTGTAAACTCAAGATCCAAATTAATTCTTTACAAACCATCACATAGAATTTCAAAATCAACTTTTATTGAATCATAAAATATATTGAGTTTACCATTACCAAAAGAAAGATAATATCTTAACTCATCAACTATAGATAAGGAAACTAAATTTCTAGAAATAGTAGGAATATAACATGTGTCAACAAGATCCATCATATGACCTGTCTCTAAGCGTAGACGATAAGTTCCCACTAATATCACTTTCGCTTTAAGACGATTTCCCATAATGATGAATCTTTCTTTTTTTTTAGTTTCCGGATTGAAAGAAATCCTTGCATATTATTGGTAACATGAGTTGAAGCACCAGAATCATTCCACCAAGTATTAGAAGAAACTTTTGTAATGTTTGATTCGAAACATACAAAGGTCGAGTTAATACCTTTCTTTTCGAACCAAGTCTTACGTTTAATGTGGTCCTTCTTCATATGTCATTTCTTACCATAAAAGAAACACTTTACTGTAAAATCTTCTTTTCATTAGTCTATTTAATATTTTCAGACCCGACAAATTTCTTTTATAGATGATGCTTCAATTTTTTTTTCTTAATACCAACTCCTTAAGTAGCAGTCATCACATTATATAAACTTTCTTACTTTAATCTCAATTCCTCCTAAATACACACACACACACACACACCAGTTAACTCATTCAAATCTCACTTATCCTTATTTATGTTATAGTGAATCTTGAATCTGCCAAACTTAGAAGGAAGAGAATTGAGAATGAACTGCATGAGGAAAGACTCATCAATATTCATGCCTAATGCTTTAAGTTTTACAGCTTTATCAACCATATTGAGGATGTGATTCTGAATTCTTCGAGTGCCATCATATTGAATCGTAGTCAGTTCTTTCATTAGTTTACCAACCAATAACTTATTAGCATATTTAAATATGTCTTCAATAACCTTTAAATATTCCTATGCGCTAGTTGTAATCGGTAATGAAGTCTTTATATTATTTGCAATCGTCATTTTTATAAACATTAAACTAAGCCTATCAGATCTTTTCCAAGCCTTCATTTCAGTAACTTATTTTACAGTACTTTCATCAGTCAAGTCTACAGGCTTTTCAACAAGCAATGCTAAATCAAGATCTAATACATCCAGTGTAAATTTTACATGCTCTAACCATTCTGAATAATGTGATCCAAAGAGTATAAAGACACTAGAAGCATATAAATGTATGAATGGAAGTATCACTGCAAAAATATAAAATAATATTAATGCTTTGAGTTTGTCAAAAATTTGATGAACTATTGATATTATCGATAATACACCTTTTGATAAAATATTGATATATCTAGTGTTCACTCAAGATCATCTATGGAGGACTAATACCATTCTTGTGGAATAGTATTGTTACCTTTGTGTATACAACCCTAAATTATAATGATATCCAAAACAATATCATCTTACCCTATCATATAATTATTTGAAGTAGATTCTCCTTTAGGATTATCTAAATCTCTTAATTATGTATGTCATTATGAATATTATTTCTTTAATATCATTTAGGACTGATTCCTTAATATTATTTTATAAGTTATTAGTCTAGGTTACATTGATAGCTACAAAACCAATACAATAGTATAAAATATAATTTAAAATGTCATATAAATGATAACTTTTATTATAATTCACATTATAAAAGCCTATCATCCCAGACTACTTTGACAACTATAAGTCAACTAAAACTTAAGGAGATGAATTATAAATAATATTTATCAAATTTTTTCAATTTAATTTATACTAAGCACTTCAATAATATAATAATCATAATAATTATTGAATATTAATCAGCAAAGAAAAACTCATATGATAATCATGATAACATATAAATCATGCCTTCATGTGAAAGATGAACATTATTTCATAATTTCAAATATATACATGTGAATAACTAAATAAATATCTAAAAATAATAATTAGATTTTATTTATCACATGTAAAAATATAATCAATAATTCATATGAGAAAACTATAAAAGTAAACCATAATTTATATTTTTTAAAATTAAAATTAAATCCAATCAAATAATCAAAATATAATCATGATTAAATTCAATCATAATTATAATAAATCATATTTATCAATTTTATAATTGAGAATATAAATAAAAAATTCTTAATTTCATAAGGGTAAAACTATAAATATTTTGATGGGATATAAACTAGAAATATGTAATTTATAAAGGGTAGAACTATAAAAAGAATTAAAAAGATATTAACAAAATACAAAAGGGTAAAGCTATAATTTGACCAAAGGGAAACCCTAGTGCAAAAACTGTAATTTTGCCAAAACCTTACTACGCACCATTGCTTGCGCATGCGTCACTGTCGTTGCTCGTGCGCGGCCGCTGTGGCGGTTCCTACCGATGCGTGTGGCTATTGCAAGTGCGCTGTTGCCTGTGCGACTGCCGAACTTGCGCACAATTGGCTACGGCTGCTGCCAACGCGTGGTCGTCGCTTGGGCGCGGCCACCACTTATGCGCGACCGCCACCTGATGCGGCTATCTGCCCTCATGTGGTCGCTGCATGAACGCGGGTTCTGCCCAAGTGTGGCCATCACATGGGTGTAGTGTTGTTGCTTACTGCGTTGTAGCTCGCATGCTGCCCAGCGCAATAGAATCGTTGGCTGTACGCAAGAATGTCGACGGCGACCATTGTTACTTCGCGATCATTGGAGAATAGGTATCATTCATGCATCGTAAACAAAAATAATAGATCTAATGCATTTGATCTCAAGGACCTAGGCTCTGATACCAATTAGAAGCATAAAATATGTAATATACTGTATTAAATACAGAAATAATCTTTTATGTCAGGATTAAAATCAAATAATTATATTTGGTTTAACGATGCGTACCTTTTGATGTAATCTGAAAAGAGATATATGTTTAATATGCAAAGTCACTGTCTTTAATCTAAGAGCGCTATCAATATGTAAAGAGGAACTATAATTTCTTAATTAAAATAATCTTTCTATTCCTCTCGTTTCTTTTTATTTATAGATGAGAGTAGAGGGTCTAGGATAAATAATTAGGAGAGTTTCTCCTATTAAGATTATCTCATAAGAAATTCTAATTTAAATAAATTTCTTTTTTATTAACTAAAATATTTTATCCGAATCTAATTAATTATATTATATATATTTGATCAACTATAAAGGGTCACAAAGCATCGATGGCACAAGCAACAAGAAGCTCTATTCACCCTAGCTTTCCACCAACTTCTGTTCGCCATGTGTGGTTCCCAGAAAGAATATAAAATGATGACCAAGCACTAACCTGGAAGACGAGGATTTCTCCTACTCCGTCATGATTAAGGTCAATGCCGGGAACACACATCTCCAGAGATATCATGTGGGTTTTGACTTCCTTTTCACTATCATGTTCCTTGTAAAAGACCACTGAGTAAATGGTCAACTACATATAGTTTTTGCCGTCCTCTCAGTGAATTGTTTTTATGCAATGCGATCCAATTTAATGAACGCTGACATGCACAGTCATCTTAAGCTGAATGTGGGGTTGGTTCTGCAAATTTTCTGTGTCATCGGTATCGACGCGGATATGTTATGCTAAATCTGATATAAGGATAAATATATGATCGGAAACCTTAATATCATTGGGGCGATACTTTAACGTCATAGGATGGATATTTCTGATATTATATGATTAACATTTCAATATCATATGATCGATATTATAACATCATATAATTGATAATTCAATATGAGATCAAATCAATAGAAAATCATCATATCTCGGATTCAATATATCATGATCATGATTACGTTTGAGGAGATACAATTAATATCAATCATGAAAATAATAATCTTAAAAACTCACTATAAAAAGTTCCTCAGTTATATTGTAAGAGCATCTCTTTATCTTGCCGAATACAACAAAGCATAAATCAAGTCCTTGGAATATATGAAGTTGAACAGTTTTGTGCAGTTTGATATTATCATAGTTGGACAAGTTGGATGTCAATGAAATCAATCCGGACCAGTGCGAAAGGAGAATAATCTTAGTTTTGAGTGGTTCGATGTTAGTGAAATCAATCTACAACTGTTGCCATTGATAAGAGAGTCTGATACTACTTGTTGTTACATAAGCCTACGATACATTTATTCTTTCCCTACAAAAGTCCTACGCTGCTCACTTGATATCTGAGTTCTACGTAAGGGAATGCATGCCCTGCAAACCCTGCAGACGAGAAGAAAGCACATTGTTCGCTCCCAACTCGTAGGTGAGTCTAATGGCGAGAGAGGTCAGTTGTGGGCGTATCGGGCTCGTCATAGATCTCCGTCCCGGCGACCTCCGGGTCGGGTGGGTCTGCCGTCGGATCGTGCTGCTTGATCACCAACACCGACGTTGTCGTCGAGAACTCGGACGATGCCAGATAGCTTCCCACGGGCCCCAACTCGGGGCTGTCGGTCTTCTCAGAGAGGACCATGATAGGAGGCGCCTGACCCACCAGGAAGAGATTACACCGCCCGATTGACTTGATGGCGGCGATGATCTCTACCCTGCTTCCCATCACCTTGTCGTCGTACCTGATGGATTCGTTGGACGCTAACACCTTGTCCCGGAACTCGGTGATGCAGGCATCGTCGGCGGAGATCTCGTTGGCATCTACGATCATGGTCACGCTTCCTCCTCCGTCGCGGCTCCTCTCGAGAAACCAGTTGCCTGTTTGAGGAGGAATGAACCGTACCACGATGAGCTGGATTCCTGGGTGCTCCGCCATGCGAGCCGAGTAGGCAAGGGCCTCCCGGTCATCCCTTCCGCCGAAGAAGAGGGTCGCCACGGTATAGGACACTTCGCTGGCCACAACCTGCGCCGTGCCACCTAGTCCGCGGTCCACGAGGACGCCGACGGAGCACGGGGCACGGCGGAGGACGCGCCGGTTGATGAGATGATAGGCGTGGCCTGTTGACTCCATGGAGCCATCGATCTGCTGGAGCTTGTGGAAAGGAAGGAGGATGAATGCAGCTCGCTTCTGGTCGGCGCTGGTTATGATGTCCTCGTGCATGGTTTCGAGGTCGGAAATGGCGATCATCGGGCGGACGGAGACGTTGCTGAGCTGCTGGTAGGCCTGGAAGGCGATCACGAGATGGTCTGCGCCGTTATCGGAGTCCCCCTTCCTGTTCCAGAAGGGAAGGCCATTCAGGCGGGCCTTGTGGACCATGAAGATGGCGGAGGACCGCTCCGACAGCTCCATGAGGTGCATGGCGTAGACAGTGATGCCGCGTCGCCGGATGCCACGAGAGGACTCGATCAGGTTGATCATGGTGGGGATGTTCCGGCTGCCGTGGAAGCAGGCCAGCACGCGGAGTTCGCTGTCGGTGTCATTGCGCTGAATGGTGCGGTGCTTGTAGGGCGCGGATCGCCGCGCGGGCTTGTATATGGCCATCACTATGGGCGTAGTGAGGAAGGTGGTGACGAGAGCCATGAGCACCAGGATGGCGAACGTTTCGTCGTTGAGCACCTGTCGATCGTTCATGCAGTGCATTCACGTAAACGCCTCGAAACGACAAGAGTACTGCCACGGTAAGAAAGAGTGCGGAGGAAGAAACCCATTTCGCACCTTGCGGTCCTTGCCGATATTGAGAACAATGAGCTCGACGAGCCCTTTGGTGTTCATGAGGAAGCCCAGCGCGATGGCCTCCCGCGCCGGGACCTTGACAAGAAGCGACACGATGACGGTGCCACAGATCTTGCCGAGGCATGCGGTGCAAATGACGAGGGCAAGGAGAGCCCAGGACTCACCGCCGCTGATGGTGGCCACGTTCGTCTTGAGGCCACTGGAGACGAAGTAGAGCGGGAGGAAGAGCCCCGAGATGAGGTCCTCGATCTTCTCGATGAGGACCCCGGCGAAGGGCCCGTCCTTGGGCACGACGACGCCAACGATGAAAGCGCCGAAAAGTGCGTGGATGCCAATGGTATCGGTGACGAAGCCTGCGGCGAGGACGGTAGCGAGGGTGGCGCAGATGAACATCTCATTGACGGGCTCTCCCTCCGGGGAGCGGCGGGCCATCCAGTCGAGGACGGGGCGGACGAATATGGCAACGAAGGCGACGAAGCCGACGCCGCTGAGGAGGACCCAGAGGGAGACAAGGGGGGAGCCAGAGCCAGAAAGGGCGATGGCAAGGGCGAGGAGGATCCAGGCGGCGATGTCGTTAATTGCGGCGGCAGACATGGCCATCCGGCCGAGGTCGGTGGTGAGGAGCTTAAGCTCCGCGAGGATGCGTGCGAGGACGGGGAAGGCGGTGATGGAGAGGGCGACGCCCATGAAGACGAGGAAGGGGGCCTCGGGGACGCCCTTGGCGACGGTGTGGCGGAGGACAACGGAGGTGCCGATGCCCATGACGAAGGGAAGGGAGATGCCGGCGATGGCGATGGCCAGGGCGCGCTGTCCCGTGCGGCGGATGGCGCGGAGGTCGAGCTCCATCCCCACCAGGAAGAGGAAGAAGATGAGCCCGACGCTGGCGATCGTGTCGAGCACCGTCAAGCTCTGCTCCGGGAACACCGTTTTGAGGAACCGCTCGCTGCGGCCTATCGCCGACGGGCCCAGCAAAACACCTCCCTGCAACAGACAGCAGACGACAAATCTAATCATCAGTACTTCATTAGATTAACACTAGATTAGTGCATGCAGCAGCAGCAGTTGCAGAAGCAGCAGCATAGTAGACGACTGTCGTCTCAAATAAAACCCGGTCAAAGCGTTCCATGACGAAGAAAGAAGGTTCAGGAGGAGGTCTCAACGGTGGCTTGCTTCTGCGGGAGGCCTCGCTCTCGACCACGCGTCTCGGGCCATACAATGGGCTCGCCACGCGTCTAAGTTCTCGGCGGAAGAAGCCGGTCACGGTAAAACGAAGCTCACATACCAAGGTCAAGTTTCAAGGTCGTAAAGCCTACGTAAAGATAGAGCAGCAGTAAAGGAGAAAGGGCATGATAGCAAGAGCAGCAGGGGATTGGTTCGAGCACATACGATGATCTCGGCGACAACACGCGGCTGACGGAGAGGGTGCAGGACGAAGGCCAGGAACCTGGTGAGGGCGATCACCAGGCAGATCTGGAGGATGGCGAGCGGCAGCGCGGAGTCCAGCGGGTTGTCGCCCTGCCACGACCCGTTCGACGTCGCCCCCATCGGCTCCGGACACGTCGTCCCGGCCGCCACCATAGCCATCTCTCCCTCTCCCTCTTTCTCCTTGCCTCTCTCGCGCTACCTGTTGTCAAGTCACAATCAGAAGAACAACAGCGCCATGCAATCAAAGCAGAAGACTCGACGGTGAAACACTTCTCTACATGCCCATCTATTACTCTGTTCTTCACATGAAACATGCGGGGGGAGAGAGAGAGAGAGAGAGAGAGAGAGAGAGAGAGAGAGAGAGAGAGAGAGAGAGAGAGAGAGAGAGGAGTGGTGGAGACTGAACAGAGACGGGGAGAGATCCGAGGAAGGATTTCGTGAATGATAGACTCGTATAACCTCTCTTTCTCTTTCTCTATATATGGCGAGATAGAGAGTGCGGTGGTGAGTATTTGTTGGAGAGAGATCAGAAAGGAAGGGCCGGCACGATGCAGGGCACACCAGGATTAGTATATGCCCAAAACCAAAGGCAAAGCTGAAGTAGAGCGGGGTGGAGAAAAGGGAGTGCGAAGGCGAGGGTGCGGCGTCGAGTCATGATGGGCTTCTCCTCCTGCCTCGCCCTATAAATGCACCACGGACGCCATGGCAGCCACTAAGGTTGCTCTTTTCTTCTCAGCACTAACGACCTGCAACGCAAGATAAGATGTTGACAGTCGAAGCATAAATGTCACCTTACCTTACTCCTCACTTGAGGCGTGCATGCAAGTAGGGCCAAGCCGTGCCAGTTCCAGAGATCAATGATGCAAGAAGCTTGAAGAAGGTGCACCAGAGGTCTTCTCTCCCACTATGTATCAGAGGACACTCTTCGCTTTCTTGGATCCAAGCCACATTTGTTGGATTGGGGTGGGTCATGAGGACACTGTGATAGATACTCGATGTTAGAGAATGCTGCATTCGTACAAGCACTATGTTTACGGAACAACTTCTGGGTTTTCGGTGGAGTAAAGTCAGCAATTTCCGAACATACTAATACACAGTTTACCTAAAAGCCGGGATGATATAAGGTCACAATTTTATAGAAAGTTTTTTTATAAGAATATAAGATCAAAACATGAACAAATAATTTTTTAAAAAAATTATTATATAATTTAGTCAGTAATCAATTCACCCAAAGGATATTTAATAGATTCAATAATTCTTTAAAGATTCACAACATTTCAATCCAAATAATATATCTATAAAATAATCTCAATAAATTGCATAATTCAATCAGTGCTCGTTTCACTACAGGCTTATGATATATGACTGTCAAAAATTAAGAGACAATCATACAAGTAAATCATAACTTAATAAACATTATAATTTTAACAAAATTTATCATAAATAAATATTTTCCTTAAAACACAAATTCTTCATGCTCATACAATTCATAAAAAAAATTAAATTTTATATGCATTTCAAAATCATGATTTATTAATATAAAATGCTTGAATACCAAATTATTCACCATGCTTATAGAGTTTTGTTATGACAAAAGTGACATGGCAGATTTGTTGGCACTACATGCTTACAACCTACGACCAACACCTCATTGCCACATGGTCCACCCACCTAATCAACATATAATAAAAGCTATTTTAGTGACGTTCTGTTACTACCTCAACCTCGTATAATTGTACCCCAAAAATGCTAGTTGCAAAACAAGTACCAACAAACTTAGTGCACCCATTATTACACAAACAACATGGCAAATGAGTGAATAGCATAGGCATAACGACCTAGCACTAATTGATAATGGGTCTAACTAGCATAACAAACAAATGTAATGGCTCAACACGATAAAGGATGGCCAGGGTTGAATTTTATGTTTCTATTACTGTAGTAACAACGTAACGACCCTTCTAGTCACCCACTATAAAAAAGATCAATCGAGTACCCTCAACAGACATAGAATAGAATGATCTAAGTCCGACCTATCTGATTAGATTACTAATTAAGTATCAAAAAAATATTATTAAAAATACCCCTGATATAATTTTGTAGGATTTGACTCGACGAGCTCTACCTTGAGATAGGCTCAAAGAAGATTGGATTTGAGTAAACTTTCAACTCGGATAGTCAAAATCTACTCTAACAACTTGGTATTAGAAGGAGGGTCAACTAGTATATCTCAAAAAAATCTCACGGGTCTATCTTACATAAATCTTGAGAATCCAAATCCTTAAACCTCAATAGATCAAGTTCGATAGCCCCGAATGCTCATTTACTAAATCCCTTGATTTCTATGATCTCGAATCAGGAAGAACTGAAGATGTTTGTAGGTCTGAATTCTCTCCCAATGCCAAACCTAACCTTTTTTTTATGACTTTTCAAGACTCGAATTACTTTCCTCAACCATTGCTTCCTACATTCCTTAACTCGCCCAACTTGCTCATCAAACCCCACTTATATTTGCTCTGCCAATGTTAGCTCCTGCACTACCACTAATTTGTGTTCCTACTCTGTCTGATCGAGTATTGCCCAACTCGAGTCTAAGTACATAAGAAGTACATTCTTCGTCTTGGCCTAAAACCTAATCCCTCCATCAAAATCAAAACTCCTGAATGAGTCAATTGCTCAATTGATTGACCTCCCAACTAAGGTCCAAAGCCACTATAATAAAGTGGATCAACAATTTGGAGGATATTCAAAGAGAAATAAGGTAGGTGAAGCAACCAGAGATGGACTCATACCTATGATCATCTTTTATGAAAGACATCAGTAAAGAACTAATCCCTCAAGCATTCAAACTTCTCATACTAGATGTTTATAATGAAAAATCTAACTCCTTAAAGCATATTACGACGTTCACATGTGACTTGACATACAGTCTTTTTACTTATTATTATTATTTAATATTTTATCACTTTATATTACCTGTTATATGAATATATTATAATATTTATGGATCTGTACAATGAGAATCAAATTGTGATGAGATCAAGATAATGAGACTGATTCGCCTTTAAACACAGATCCTAAATAATCCCAATCATAGGTTACTCAAGAGGGACATCGAGATAACTAGACAAATTAATGTGTTGTATACCCGTCCATATGATAGATGCAGTTGGTCTCATAGCTACTCATGTGGGGACTCTAGGGATACAATACAGGTGCTCATTTGAGAATGAGTTCACTGATTGATCGGCACATGGAATGTTGGATGGTTAATGATGCCTTATTATCATATAACGATTTCGTTGTCCCATTGATGTATCTGGTCCTTAGACTTGAGATACCAAGGATGTTCTGTATAAGTACTCTATAAATTTGGGGATTGGCACCTCGCTCGCGAGGTGGTTGCCCATTGCGGAGCTCTCGGCCAAGGCTGCAAGCAGCCTTTGGCCAACCTATAAGGGCAACAATAATTGCTGTCCTCTCTTGCCTTTTGCGTCAATGATTTTAACATTAAAAGATTTTCTAAAACATAATATACACAGTTCAAAATCAATCTTTTACACGAACAACCTGGCTTTGATACCACTATTGAAAAATCTAGGAGGCGACATCATATGCACAGCGAAAGAACATAAAACAAAATCTCTAAATTTTCCAAAGATGTGTTTGTCGTCATGCGATGATTGGTGCATAAAATTCGCGAAACTTAAAACTACGTATATTAAATATTGTATTACCTAGGGAGATCGTATATCTCTGAATCCCTATAGATCTGTAGGAGAGGGTGAAGTAGGTCAAGCGTCCTCATCTCTAGTGGTGATCCACACAACAGGGCTGCAACGATGCTCCTCGAAACTCCAAGCCTATTATCTGAGGAGGAGAAGGGGAGAAGAATAGGAGATGACAACCTAAAGATGCTCTAGCCTATGAACCATTGATTCCCTCCTATTTATAGAGATCCCCTGTCAACTTAACCATAATGAATCTTGCCTTATTGGATCTTCATCCAACTACCCAAGCCTATTAGATTAATGGATATCCATCCAATAATCTATTATTGGCTCTGATTAGATCTCATCGATATGATCCAATAATTCAAGGGCTTATTGGATATCCAATAAGATAAGGGCTCCAGCGGATATCTCATATCCGAACCTCTACTCATTGCAATGCCTAACATATGTGTGTGACTCTCTAGGCCCAATATTGAGCTGGTCATGAGTCATACATATCAGAACTCCTTCTAGCTCAGTGAATTATTATCTCTATAATAATTCACTCGACTCATTGACTGCGAACATACTAGGCCACTATGCTGTAGTCCCCAAACGATATAGGGGAATCCAATTCATTGGACCTGTATATTCTCAGTTACCATATACCTTAGTCTCTCATTTATCTAATATTTAAGAGACTGTATACCGGGCATGGTGTTGTCAGACCCATACGATTTCTATTTGAGTCTCGCTCTAATCAGATTCTCCCAAAGAACTCTTTCCCTCTCAATCTGAATGACCATGGCCAGAGATTTGTCTGAGCAAGAATACACGGGATATTCCTTTGATGATACTGAGAGCAGATGATCCTCTATCGACACTCAATAGTCTTCGTAAGGTTGGCTACCACTCCCAATGATCGGTTGTGCTAGATCTGAAATCTCTAGACCTATAAGTCTGGTATCAAAGAGTAGAGTACTCATACAAGACATCCTTAGTGTCTCAAGTTTAAGGACCAGATACACCACTATGACTATGGAATCACTCTCTAACAATAAGGCATCATTAACCATCCAACATTCCGTAAACGGATCAATCAATAAACTCATTCTCCAATGAGCACCTATATTATATCCCTAGTATCCCCACATGAGCAGCTATGAGACCAGTTGCATTCATCATATAGATGGGTATACAGCACACTAGTCTATCTGATTATCTCAATGTCCCTCTCGAGTAACTTATGACCGAGATTATTTAGAATCTGTGTTTAAAGATGAATCGGTCTCATTATCGTGATCTCATCACGATCTGATTCTCGTTGCATAAATCCATGGACATCACAATATATTCAACTAACAAGCAATATAAAATGATAAAATGTCAAATAATAATAAGAAATAAAAAGACTATGTATCAAGTCACACATGCTATCACTTATGTGATTGGCTTGTAGGGCACCTATGACTAGCTGAGAGGATGCTTGACCTCTTTCATCTTCTCCTACAGATCTATAGGGATTCAGGGATATATGATCTCCCTAGGTAACACAACTATCTCACGCGTGGTTTTCAGTTTTATGGATTTTGCACACAAATATTTGCACGATGACGAACACATCTTTGGAAAATTTAGGGATTTTGTTTTATATTCTTTCACTATACATGTGATGTCACACCTAGATTTCCCTATAGTGGTATTAGAGCCAAGTTGTTCATGCGATAGATTAGTTTTAAACTATGTGTGTTATATTTTTGATAAGTTTTTAATGTCAAAATCATTGACGCAGTAGCGAGAAAGGGCAACAACTATTGTCGCCCATGCTAACCTCATAGATGGCAACTTGCTACCATCTACGTGTGTGCAGCTGCCTGCAGCGGCAACCGTAAGGGCGACGACCGCAGGCAAGCAGCACAACGCTGGCCCAGTAACTATTGCTGCGCATAGGCACTACGCCTGCAACAGTAAGTCGATTGCCTGCTTACAGTAGGGTTGCGGCCCACTGGGGCTAGCAACCCACGAGTGCCCCACCCGCGGGCGCTACTTGCGAGCACAACACCTGCAATAGCCGCGCCCATAAGTGTAGCCTACGGGCATAGCACTCACAAGGGCGGTGCCACCCATGGAAGAGCTACCCGCAGGGGTGAGCCGCCTACGGGCGGCACAACGCTCGCAAGAGGGGACGCTGCCCATAGGCGCGGCACCTGCGGGCACAGCGCCCACTAGGGTGATCGCTGCCTACGTGGGGTGGCGCCTACGGGCACAATGCCCGCCGACAAGGGCCACCGTCGGCAAGGTGGCAATGACCATAGTAAGTAAAGGCAAGGGAGGGAATTAGGTTTTGGGGCAAAAGATAGTTTTGCCTCTCGAAATTTCAAAAAATTTGAGTTTTGTCCTTTTTGTCTAAATTACGAAAATACCTCTCATAATTCAAAAAATTCCCTATATGTCCCTAATTTCAAAAAATATTAATTAATTATTATTATTATCTAGTTATCTTACGTAATGATATTTACATGTGATGTATAATGTGAACGGATGATCATGAACCATGTGGTGTTTGTGTACTTGTGATTATTATTATTAGGGCTTGCGAGCCTCCATTTTATTGTTAGGAAATAGTCGACACTAAGAGGGAGAGTGAATTAGTGCAATGGTAAAATACATCGGTTCTAAAATCTTTTTCTTCATTGAAAACCGGTCTCGAAAATATGCTTAGATTAAAAGCGTGTTCGTAAACGTATTGAAGGTAGTTTACAGTTAATGTAAATTGCAAGAAGTAAATGTAAACAAGATTTTATAGTGGTTCGGTCGTCGTGACCTACATCCACTCCACCTATTCCTCTTTCGTCGAGGCCACCAGCATCCACTATCGGTCTTCCTTCAATGGGCGAAGACCAACTACCCTTTTACACCCCTCTTCTCCTTTTCATTGGTTTAAGAGACAACCTTTAAAAGTACTCACTCCTCTCTTAAATAGAATTCTAGACTTAGAGTAGAGGAGGGAATTTCTCAAGGGATTGCAACAGCGTTTTCTCACTTTTAAATTCTCTGTGCTTGTGTGTGTTAACTAGGGATAAGAGGGGTATTTATAGGCCTCAAGTTGATTCAAACTTGGAGCCTAAAAATATCTCATCCTGGATTTCCTAGGTACGGGCGATACCACCACCTATGCTGGGCAAACCACTGCCAGTGTTAGTCTGACACTAACACTGCACTGGGCGATACCACCACCTGACACGGAAACTGTGCCACAACGGTGCCACCTCTTAGGTCACTATTTGGGTCTTTCATTGGGCCCAACACAGTCCTTACATGAGCCTAATTCCAATCCCAATTATGTGCTAACTATGAAATTTAAGACATTTTCT
The DNA here is from genome assembly GCA_004837865.1 of Musa balbisiana. NCBI lineage: Eukaryota > Viridiplantae > Streptophyta > Magnoliopsida > Zingiberales > Musaceae > Musa > Musa balbisiana. The sequence continues at coordinate 32,752,812 of CM017192.1, read as the reverse complement.
AAGCTAAACAAGTTTGTAAGTCAAGTTTCTTCCGTCGAGCTTCCGACGAACTTCCATCGATCTCTTGACAATGTTCCAGCGGACTCCCGGCAAGCTCCTAGACTTCACAATGATCTTCTTGGCAAGTTTCGATGAGCTTCTTTGGCAAGCTCCTGGACTTCTCAATCAATTCCGGTAGAACTTCCGACGAATGTCCGGACTTACGACAAACTCTCGAACTCCCAATAAAATCACATTCTTGACTCTGAGACTTCATTTTGTTTTATGTCTTGCTATTGTAGTTAATCCTGCACACATAAAACACACTTCGATCTAGACAATTATTACTAAGCATGAATCATGTTATCTGACATGTCATTGGTCCATCAACGCTTCATCCGATTCTTCGACACATCGTCCTCTCTTGCGGCCTATTGTCCAATCGGCCAATTGACCTTCGCAACTCTGATTTCCTTGGTGTAATATCCGCTCTTCTTGGCCCGATACCTGAATCTATTGCCCGAAGCCTTCTGTCGATATATCGACCGATCCTCCGGCTCGACGTCCAATCTTCTGACATGTTCCACCAGCCCAATATGATTCTTCCTGCTTTAATTGTCTCATCCTGATCGAAGCTTCCTATGTCTCTCAAAATGCATATCAAATCATAAACTCTATCAATTTGTTTCATCATCAAAATCTAAGACTCAACATTTATTTCTCATTTATTATCGGGTCTGCGTGCCTATTAGGATTAAGTTGTAATCACACGAGGCATAGCAGGAGCATGAAAGCGATAGCGAGACCCACGAGGCCGAGACGGACGATAGCGATGCATGGAGATGCGTCAAGATGTCGACGGAACCGGTGAAGACGAGATGGATGATCATAGTATATGGAGATGCACCGCTGCACACATAGATCTTGATGTGAGTGATTGGCTCACTAGCTCTGGCCTGATCACATTAAGCTATGGTCTATGATCATCTAATGTGATTACTTGTACACCTACTATATATATATATATATATTTGCATGTGATGTAGATATATGTTAAATAGGTATGTGTGTGATATGTCATATTAGGAGACTAAATCAAAATCTCCTCTCTTGATAATATTAAGTCGGTAAACATGAGACAATTAGATTGACCCACGTGGCCTTCCATCATTATAGGTAGGGGTCGATTCTCGATGTAAGTTAAGTTGGTTGAGTCCCTAAAGGCTCATTTATATCACGATTCGCTATCTTGCCTACGACATAGAGATATCATCGGTGATCTGAGGACATGAAATTTTTGGTCGAGTCTCTCGAGGGTATATCATTGAATCAGACTCATCTTGTAATGATGGTGTTGACTTAACCGAATATCATGGTTGATCGAGTCCCTCGAGACCATGGTGGTTCGGAGGCCGAATAGGACGGGAATCACAAAGAGTTGGGATCGGCAAGAGTTGTCTACCTTTTGGGCTTAGTATGATAAGTTGTCTACCTTTTGGGCTTAGTATGATTGGTCGAGTCCCTCGAGGTTACACTAAGACACTGATTAGATCTTGATCCCTACTAGAAGTCTACTAGAGACTTCTGTTTCACGTGCTAAGGTTGTCGCATGACTCGCTAGAAAAATAGTGAGAGTAGATTAATAGAAGTCTATATCTTATTTGTTTATTTTTTTGTAAAATCTGCATTGTTGTATCTATACTTTCAGAAAATGTCACTTTTAAATCCCTTACATAGCATACTTGATGTTAACTATCTCACTAGTTCGAATTATACGAATTGGCTTCGCAACTTGAGAATAATTCTCATGACGGAGAAAATCGCATACGTCCTCGATACAGTGATGCCTACGCTCGAGGAAAGGGTAAGCGAGGATGAGACCGCTCGCTATGTGAAGTACATAGATGACTCCACTCTTGCTTAGCGTTACATATTGGTCTCCATGATATTGAGTTACAGAAACAACATGAAAAAATAGATGCCAGATCCATTCTCCTACATGTCCGTAAACTGTTTGAGGAACGGGGAAAGACTTAATGATATGAGATATCCAATAGCCTCTTTCGCGCTAGGATGACTGAGGGGACACTGGTTCAGAATCATGTCCTAAAGATGATTGAGTAGATAGAGAAACTCAAAGGTCTAGGAATGGTCTTAGAGGATAACCTATGTGTGGATCTTGTGTTTTAGTCCCTACCAGATTCCTTTTCATAGTTCATAATGAATTTTAATATGAACAAGCTTGAGGCGACTCTCCTTGAGGTTGAGGGAGGCAGAGAGCACTATCAAGAAAGAGAAGCCACTTCTCTATATTGGTGAGACCAAAAAGACAAGGAAGGCAGAAAAGTCCCTTAAGAAGAGCAAGGGCAACGTTAGACCGGGTAAAGCAAATGTTGCTAAAAAAGACCTGGCAAAGGACAAAAGCTTGGAGAAGCTTCAGGTACATTCATGATCAGTCTCTATTTTGTCAGACTCTTATGATAACACATGGGTATTGGATACCGGTAGTGCTTATCACATTTACAATTCGTTGTAGATTCTGACAAAACCTAGGAGATTGGCAAGAGGTAAAATGGACCTCCAGATGGGTAATGAAGCAAAAGTTGCTACAGTGGCTATTAGCGAGGTCACCCTACATATGTCTGGTGGAGCTATTATTGTATTAGATGTATGCTATTTTGTTCCTTCTATTATCAAAAATATTATTTCCATTTCATATTTGATAGTCAGTGAAAATAAATTAGTTTTTAAAAATAATTATTGTTCAATAATATTAGATGATGAGACTATCACGAGAGAAACATTGCATAATAGTTTATTTATGCTAGACACTGCTTCATATATCATGAACATAAGTGTGTCTAAGAGGAAACAAGATAAGGTGAACAGTGCATATCTGTAATATTATAGGCTAGGTCACATCCATAAGGAAAGGATTCAAAAGTTGCTAAAGGATGGATATTTAGATCCATTCGATTATGAGTCATATGTAACTTGTGAGCCATGCTTTCATGAAAAACTGACCAACTCTCCTTTTAGTAGAACTGGAAAAAGAGCCACTAAGCTGCTGGAACTTATACATAATGATGTATGTGGACCCTTGACAACTCATGCCATAGGTGGTTACTTACACTTTATTACTTTTACTGATGATTTCTTAAGATATGGACATATGTACTTGATGAAGTATAAGTCTGAGACCTTTGAGAAATTTAGAGAGTATAAGAATAAAGTGGAGAATCAGACTGGAAAGAGTATCAAGACTCTTCGATCAGATCGAGGAGGTGAGTACTTGAATACAGAGTTCACCCAGTTCCTTAAGGACCATGGAATTCTATCCTAATAGATACCTCCTTATACACCTCAGCTCAATGGTGTATCTAAAAGGAGGAATAGTTCATTATTAGACATGGTGCGATCCATGATGAGCTTTGCCGACCTACCCATCTTATTCTGGGGATATGCCTTAGAGAACGCATCTTACCTTCTGAATAGAGTTACAACTAAGTCAGTAGTATCTACACCATATAAGATATGAAAAGGAAAGAAACTCGATCTTAAGGTTGTTAAGATTTAGGGCTGCCCTACCCATGTTAACCCCGATAAGTTGGAATCGAGGATGGAGCGGTGCAAGTTCGTGGGATACTCCAAGGAAACTTGTGAGTTTTATTTCTATCATCTTATGGACCAAAAGGTCTTTGTAGCCAAGAGAGCAGTGTTCCTTGAGAAGGAACACATTCTTGGCAGAGATAGTGGAAGCATGACAGAGTTGAGTGAGGTTAGAGAACCTAGCTCAAGCACCACTCCACAGCCTAAGTTTATTCAGGTACCTAGCACACAAGTTCCAACTTTATGTAGGTCTGGTAGAGTATCACATCCTCCCGAGAGATATGTGGGACATATTAAAGGAGAAGATATTGAGGATATTGATTCTCAGACCTACGAGGAGGCTATTATGAGTATAGACTCCAAGAAGTGGCAAGAAGCCATGAATTCTTATATTGATTACATATACTCCAACAAGATTTGGAACCTAGTTGATACACCCGAGGGTATTGTACCCAACGGTTACAAGTGGATCTTCAAGAAGAAAATTAGAGTAGATGGAAAGGTAGATACTTATAAAGCAAGGATAGTGGCTAAGGGATATTGTCAAAGGCAAAGTGTTGACTATGACAAAACCTTCTCACCCGTAGCTATGCTAAAATCCATCTGAATATTATTGACTATTGCAGCACACTTTGATGATGAGATCTGACAGATGGACGTGAAAATCACGTTCCTCAATAGCAACATCGAGGAGGAGGTGTATATGATACAGCCTGAGGGATTCATGTCCAAGGACTACCCATATAAGGTGTGTAGGTTTCTTAGGTCCATTTATGGACTAAAGTAAGATTCCTGAAGTTGAAACATAAGATTTGATGAGGCAATTAGATCTTATGACTTCGTCAAGAACGAAGATGAGCCTTGTGTGTACAGGAAGGTAAGTGGGAGCACTATCACCTTCCTGGTGTTATATATAGATGACATCCTGATCATTGGGAATGATATAGGAATGCTATCCACAGTAAAAGCTTGGTTATCTAGACACTTCTCCATGAAGGACTTTGGGGAAGCATCCTATATCTTGGGGATTCAGATCTATAGAGATATATCTAAGAGGATGTTTGGCTTGTCTTAGTCCAGGTATATAGATACCATTGTCAAAAGGTTTGGCATGAAAAATTCTAAGAGAAATCTCATACCGATGAGACATGAGATATTGCTTTCTAAGAGTATATCCCAAAAAACTCCTAAAGAAAGGACGAAGATGGATAGGATACCATATGCCTCAACGATAGAGTCTACCATGTATATCATGCTATGTACCAGGCCTGATATAGTGTATGTTCTAAGTGTCACGAGCAGGTATCATGTAGATCAAGGCTTGGAGCATTGGAAAGCAGTAAAGTGTATCCTTAAGTACTTGAAAAGGACTAAGGATCTTATACTAGTATATGGAGATAGTAGCCTCAGGGATGAAGGCCACACGGACTTGAGTTTCTAGTCTGATGTCGATGATAGCAAGTCAAATTCGGGGTATGTGTACACCTTGAATGGAGAAGAAGTATGCTAGGAGAGTTCTAAGCAAGATACTACTGTTGACTTGACTATAGAGGCGGAGTACATTACTGTAGTAGAGGCAACAAAGGAGGGACTCTGGATTAAGAAGTTTATCACAGATCTGGGAGTCATGCCGGACAGCGAGGAGCCGATTCTCTTATATTGTGACAACAACAAGGCAATTGCTCAAGCGAAGGAACCTAGGTCTCATCAGAAGTCTAAGCATGTTCTGAGGAGGTTCCACTTGATTAGAGAGATAATGACCCGAGGAGATGTAGTAATGGAAAAAGTTGTTAGGATTAAGAGCAGCACTAAAAGGGGGGGGGGGGGGGGGGGTGAATTAGTGCAGCGGAAAAATTACATCGATTCGAAAGTCTTCGTACGATAAAAATTGGTTTCTACTCAAATCGTTTGTTTCACTTTGAATAAGTAGAGAAGAGATAGTTGGCCAGTTTACAATATAGTAAAGTTGAATGCAGTAAAGAGAATTTGCAGTAAGGAAAGAACACACCAAAATTTATAGTGGTTCGGTCGTTGTGACTTACATCCACTTTTGATTCCTCCTCCGTCGAGGTCACCGGCATCCACTAATGGGCCTCCTTCAATAGGAGAAGACCAACCACCTCATTACAGTGCTTTCTCCTTTTCACGGGTTTAGGAGATAACCCTTACAAGCCTCACTCCTCTTTTTTGGATGATTACAAAGCTAAGAGAGGGAGGAGGAGGACTCTTCTCACTTTTACAATACTTTTAACACTCCAACACTTAAGATTTTTTTACACTTTTGATTGTACTTTGTTACCCTTTCATGCAGAAAAGGGTGGGGTAATTATAGGCCCCAATGACTTTAGAATTGAAGTCAAAAAGTGTCACATCCTCGGATTTTGGGGTACTAGCGGTACCACCACCATTATTGGGTGATACTATCGCCTGCAGACTAACACTAGGCGGTACCACCACTTGACAAAGCTTAGAGATCGAGCTCTAGTGGTACCATAACCTGACAAGCGGTACAACCACTGGCAGATAATAACTGTCGGTGGTACTATCGCCTAGTCTAGGTGGTACCATCGCCTAGTTTGAGTGGTACCACTGCCCAGAGCACCTAGGAGACTAAGTCCCAAGTGGTGCCACCGCCGGTCATGACTTCAAGTGCTGAATGGGCTGTTCAATCCGACCCAATTTAGCCCTGTTAAGGGCCCAATTGACCCCTAACTGAGTTAGTGGGATTATCTCCTAATCCTGTGTTTTTCGATTTTGAATGACGATGCTTGGCTTTGTCATAGGAGATTAGGTCATGCTAGCATGAAACTAATCTCTCAAATTTCATCTAAAGAACTTGTAAGAGGAATTCCTCATATCAAGTTCGTCAAAGATAATATGTGTGATGCATGTCAACTAGGAAAACAATTAAAAAGTAGCTTCAAACCTAAGAACCAAATAAGCACCTCTAGACCTTTGCAATTGATCCATATGGACTTGTTTGGACCAATTGCTACATCAAGCCTAGAAGTTAGCAAATATGCATTTGTCATTATGGATGATTTTAGTAGATACACATGGACTTACTTCTTATCACATAAAAATGATTGCTTTAGGTATTTCTCTAAGTTTTGTAAACTTGTTCAAAATAAAAATGGTTTTATGATTTCATCAATTCGAAGTGATCACAGTGGTGAATTTCAAAACCATGATTTCCAAGAATTTTGTGAATCTAATGGATACAACTACAACTTCTCTACTCCAAGAAATCTTCAATAAAATGGAGTAGTAGAAAGAAAGAATAGAAACTTACAAGAAATGGCTAGAACCATGTTAAATGAACATAGTCTACCCAAATATTTTTGGGCCGAAGTCATAAATACGGTATGCTATGTCATGAATAGGGTTCTAGTAAGACCATTACTTTCCAAAACTCCTTATGAGTTGTAGAACAACAATAAACCCAATGTTTCATATTTTAAAGTTTTTGGATGTAAATGCTTTATATTAAATGAAAAATATACCTTAGGAAAGTTTGATGCAAAATCCGATGAAGGAATTTTTTTTTGTTATTCTTCCATCTCTAAAGCTTTTCGTATATTTAACAAAAGAACTTTGATTATAGAAGAATCAATTCACGTGGTTTTTAATGAAATTTCTAAAGTTAAGAAAAATGATTTTGATGACGATATTAATTTTAATACTTTGAATTTGAATGAATTCCCTTCTCCACCTAGCAACTTGGATGCATCTTCTTCCGAAACTTCCTTACCTAAGGAATGAAAGTATGTAGATGCTCATCCCAAGGAGCTAATCATAGGAGACACATTTAAAGGGGTTCAAACTCATTCCTCTCTTAAGAATTTTTGTGCAAAAACCACTTTTCTCTCCCAAATTGAACTTAAATGCATTGACAAAGCCTTGAAAGATGATTCATGGGTCATCGCAATGCAAGAGGAGTTGAATCAATTTAAGAGAAATGAGGTGTAGAAGCTTGTTCCTAGGCCAAATGATCATTTAGTTATTGGTACTAAATGGGTCTTTAGAAACAAGCAAGATGAATTTGGTATCGTGGTTCGAAACAAAGCTACATTAGTAGCCAAGGGTTTCAACCAAGAAGAATGTATCGATTATGAAGAAACCTTCGTTATTGTGGCACAATTAGAAGCCATAATGATGCTCCTTGCCTATGCTAATAGTAATAATTTTAAATTATTTCAAATGGATGTTAAATATGATTTTCTTAATGGCTTTATTTTCGAAGAAGTTTATGTTGAACAATCTCCTAGATTTAAGAATAATAATCTCTCTAATCATGTGTTTAAATTGACTAAAGCTCTCTATAGATTGAAACAAACCCCAAGGGCTTGGTATTAGAGACTTGGCTCATTTCTTATTGAAAATAATTTCTCTAAAGGCAAGGTCGATACTACGTTGTTTATCAAAAAATTTAAAAATAATTTTCTTATTGTTCAAATTTATATTTATGATATTATTTTTGGTTCCACGAATGAATCTCTATATGAGTCATTTACTAAAAGTATGAGTCTTGCATTTAAAATGAGCTTGATAGGGGAATTAACTTTCTTTTTGGGCTTACAAATCAAACAACTAAGTAATGATATTTTTCTTAGTCAAACAAAATATGCTTTAGATTTGCTAAAAAGGATTAATATGGATAGCTCAAAGGCTATCAATACTCCCATGAGTACCTCCACTAAGTTAGACATTGATAAAAGTGGAGAAAACTTTGATCAAAAAGCTTATAGGGGTATGATAGGAAGTTTACTATACCTCACCGCAACTAAACCAGATATCATGTATAGTATAGGTCTTTGTGCTAGATTTCAATCTAATCCTAAGATATCTCATCTTAAAGCAGTTAAGAGAATTCTTAGATATCTTAAAGGTACCACTAATATAGGATTATGGTATCCAAAATTTGAGAACTTTGAGCTAATTACTTATGCTGATGCAGATTTTGCCGGATGTAGATTAGATAGAAAAAGCACATCCAGAACATGTCAATTTTTAGGACACGCACTTGTTTCTTGGTCTTCCGAAACAAAATTCGGTTGCACTATCTACAACCGAAGCCGAGTACATTGCAGCTAGTGCATGCTGTACACAAGTTGTGTGGACGAAAAACACTTTAGAGGATTATAAGATTCATCTTAAAAATATTCTCATAAAATGTGATAACACAAGTGCAATATGTTTAACAAAAAAATCTCATTCAACATTCTAAAACTAAACATATTGATATTAGACATCACTGTATACGAGATCATGTTAATAATCATGATGTAATCTTAGAGTTTATTGATATGAAACATCAATTAGTCGATATTTTTATAAAGCTTAAGCGAAGAACAATTTGATTTTATTAGAAAAGAATTAGGAATGTTAATTTGTCTGAATGCATGAATTTGTTAAATTTCATTTTCAGACTTTCTTGATTCTTTGAATCACTCACTTAAATCTTCTCCTACAAAGCTAAAAATTGTTTACCTTGATGTTGTAAACTTAAAATATTGTTTACTTGGATGTTGGAATTTTGTGTTTTGATGATAATTATGATCTCTATTGAATATTAAGAAGTTTTAATCATACATGATGCAATATCGAATTTTTAATTTTTGAGTGCCACAAGCACTAATGAATTACCTCATGCAAGTAGTGATGAAAAGCTATGATGAAACATTTTATAAATGCATGAAGTGTTTATGTATATCTTGATTCATGGAAGTCATTTCTCACGGATTTCACTCTCATAAATTTTTAAAATGAGAAATGGATTTGATGTAATACTCTTCTCACTATCAAGTTTTATTCGTAAATTTCTCCTTCATGTGATACTACCCTCCCATGAATAATTAAAGGAATTCCAATGGATATATTAATTCTTGTAAGATGAATTTTCGTGTGTGATAATGAAAGCATGTGTGTGATAATTTTTGTAAAGATGAATCCCTTCTCTTTGTCAAAATGAAAGCATGTTTTAACGAAAACTTATTTATCATTTTTGACTTGATTCAAATTACTTCACAAATTTAATTCTTAATGGATTCCCTCCTTACCTTCTTTCCTCTTTTTCATGCAAAACGTGATGACAAAGGGGGAGAAGTTGTTGGAATCTATCGTTTTAATGTTCATAACATTTAATGATGAGAACTTTTGAGTGTGAAACTTGCTTGATTTTTTTTTACCACACTTGCATTGTTGAATTGTTCTCCTTTTTGTTGATGATAAAGGAAGAGAAATAATACCAAAATATGATAAATTGATGACAAATGTACACGATGTATTTCATCGTATATACTTGAAATGTTGCTTGATAAATTTCTTTCATTATAATAAGATATCTAAAGTTTAACTTGCTATTTTGTAATTGATATCTTGCCATAGAATGTGAATTACTATCTTTGTCATCTTTCACATTTGAAATATCATACTTACAAATGGATGTCATGACTTGACATCAAACTTGGTATCGTATTTTGAGAATGATAGATCATGATAGAAATCATGATGTGCATGTTGATAAGTTTAATTAACTTATCTCAGCAATTTGTTTCTTGAATTCAAAGGTCTTGAATTCAATTCAAAATGTCTTTTCTCAAGTATGACATATAGATAGAGGGAGTTAAGGTTAACTTCGTCATCAATTGATTGTCATCATCAAAAAGGGGAAGATTGTTTAATATCGGATTTTGATGATAAAGTAAATTATAATTTGTTTGATCTAATCTATATGTTGAGAAAAGTGTGCAGGATTAACTACGATAGCAGTAAGACATAAAACAGGTGTTATGCCGGAGTCAAGATCGAGATCTCATTGGGAGTTTGAGAGTTCGATAGAAGTCCGGATGCTCGTCGGAAGTTCTGTCGAGAAGTCTAGGAGCTTGCCAAAAAAGCTCATCGAAACTCGCCAAGAAGATCGTCGTAAAGTCCAGGAGCTTGCTGGGAGTTCGCCGGAACATTACCAAGAGTTCGTCGGATGTTCACCGGAAGTACGCCGGAAGCTCACCGGAAGAGCAATTGACGCATTGGAACAAGATGCATTGTAATTATGTCTTAATTATCGTAGTTAGAGAATAAATTAAGTTAGGATTGAGAGATAATCCCACTAACTTAATTAGGGGCCAACTAGGCCCTTAACAGGACTGAATTAGGTCGAATTGAGCACTCAATTCAGCCCTTGAAATCATGGCCGGCGGTGGCACCACCTAGAAAGCAGTGCCCCAGGATATCTGGGTGGTGTTACCGCCTAGTGTCAGATCAGCGATTGTAGTACCGTCCAGTAATGGCGGTGGTACCGCTAATACCCCGAATTATGGGGATATGACACTTTTTTGCTCCAATTTTAAAGTCATTGGGGCCTATAAAAACCCAACCCTTTTCTGCATGAAAGGGCACGAAAAGTATTGAGATAATCTTGAGTTATTGGGGTATAAAAGTGTTGTAAACAAGTGCTAGAGTTCTCATTCTCTCTTTCTAAGTTTTGAGATCATTCAAGAGAGGTGTGAGACTTGTAAAGGTTCTCTCCTAAACCCGTGAAAAGGAGAAAGCACTATAAAAGAGGTGGTTAGTCTTCACCTATTGAAGAAAAATCTTTAGTGGATGCTGGAGACCTCGTCGGAGGAGGAATCTGAAAGTGGATATAGGTCACGTTGACTGAACCACTCTAAATTCTAGTTTGCTTTTCGTTTGTGCAAATTTACTTTACCGCAAACCTCCTTAATCTTCTCTTGCACTTTTACGAAAGCTTTCGAGTTCAACTTCTCTTTGAAATAGATCGAATCGAAACCATTTTCGTTAGAATCAGTTTTAAACAAAACGAATAATTTTCTAAAATCGAGAAAGTTTTCTTCTGCACTAATTCACCCCCCCTCTTAGTGCCGCTCTTAATCCTAATAGGTGGCATTGCCCCCGCGGGCAACGCCCCCACCTGCGGGCTCTCCTACGGGTGGCGCTGCCCCACGCAGCACCCGCAGGCACCAACTAGCCAGCGCCGCCTGTTAGGGCTCGCTACCACCGTTGCTGGCAGTTCACGCACGGGCCCAGTGTCGACGGGCGTTACCTATGCCCGTGAGTCCAGCACCTGCTGGCACCACACTTGCGTGCGGGCACAGTGCTCGCATGCAAGTGGTTGTCATGCCTGTGGCCCTGCTTGCGGGCGCCGCTATAGGGGGCCGGCCTTGCGGCTATCGCTGTATGCGACCTGCCTACACATATATGGTAGCATGGGCAGCAACAATTGTTGCCCTTTCTCGCTATTGCGTCAATGATTTTGGCATCAAAAACTTCTCCAAAACATAACACACGCAATTCAAAACCAATCTATTGCATAAACAACCTCGCTCTGATACCACCGTTGGAAAATCTTTGGGGCGACATCACATGCGCAGTGGAAGAATAGAAAACAAAATCTTCAATTTCCCAAAAAGATGTTCATCGTCGTATGAAGATTGATGCGTAAAAATTTGCGAAACTTAAAACTGCGTATAAGATAAATTATATTACCTAGGGAGATCGTATATTCTTGAATCCTTGCAGATCTCTAGGAGAGGGTGAAGGAGGTCAAGCGCCCTCCTCTCTAGTAGTGATCCACATGGTAGAGTTACGATGACGCTCCTTAAAACTCCAAGCGTGGTCTAAGGTAGAGAGGGGGAGGAGAATAGGAGAGGCAAGTAAAAGGCTCCAGCCTATGAACTATCGATTCCCTCCTATTTATAGAGGCCCTATGTCAACTTAACCCTAATGGATCCTACCGTATTGAGTATTGGATCTCCATCCAACTACCTAAGCCTCTTAGATTAGTGGATCTCTATCTAATAATCTCTCATAGGTGCTTATTGGATCTCATCCATAGGATCCAATAATTCAATGGCTTATTGGATATCCAATAAGATAGCTCATACCTGAACCTCTACTCATAGCAATGTCTATCGTATGTGTGTGACCCTCTAGGCCCAATATCGAACTGGCCATGAGTCATACATGTCAGAACTCCTTCTGACACAATGAATTATTATCTCCATAATAATTCACTCGACTCATCGATTGTAGATGTATTATGCCACTACGCCACAGCCCCTAGACGATACAGGAGAATCCAATCCATTGGATATGTCTGTCCTCAGTTATCATGTACCTATTAGTCCCTCATCCATCTAATATTTCAAACACCGTATACCTGAACCTCTACTCATAGCAATGTCTACTGTATGTGTGTGACCCTCTAGGCCCAATATCGAGCTGGTCGTGAGTCATACATGTCAGAACTCCTTCTGGCACAATGAATTATTATCTCCATAATAATTCACTCGACTCATCGACTGTAGATGTATTATGCCACTACACCACATCCCCTAAACGATACAGGGGAATCCAATCCATTTGATATGTCTGTCCTCAGTTACCGTGTACCTATAGTCCCTCATCCATCTAATATTCTAGACACCGTATACCGGGCATGGTGCTGTCAGAACCATACAGTTTCTACTTGAGTCATAATCAGATTCTCCCGAAGAACTCTTTCTCTCTCAATCCGAATGACCCTGGCCAGGGATTTTTCTAAACAAGAACACATAGGATATTCCTCTCATAACACCAAGAGTAGATGATCCTCTATCGACACTCAATAGCCCTCATAAGGTTGACTGCCACTCCTGATGACCGGCTGTATTAGATTTGGGACATCCAAACTTATAAGTCCGATATCAAATAATAGAGTACTCATACAGGATATCCTTAGTGTCTCAAGTTTAAGAACCAAATATACTATTGGGACTACGAAATTACTGTCTGACAATAAGGCATTATCAACCATCCAACATTCCGTAAGCAGATCAATTAATGAACACATGGGATATCCCTAGTGTCCCTACACGAGCAGCTATGAGACCAGCTGCATCCATCATATGGACGGGTATACAGTACACTAATCTCTTCGGTTATCTCGATGTCCCTCCCGAGTAACATATAACCGGGATTATTTAGGATCTGTGTTTAAAGGTAAATCAATCTCATTATCGTGATCTATAAAAAAGACCAGCCCTTCTTGCTATCCACACACCCTAAACTATGGCTGCTGGCTGAGAAGGAGAGAGAGAAAGAGGAGTATAGGAGGTAGCAACTAAAAGTGTATAGCATATGCCCCCTTTGATTCCCTCCTATTTATAAAGGTTCATGTTAACTTAACCATAATGAATCTTGCCTTATTGAGTACTAGATCTCCATACAACTACCCAAGCCTTTTAGATTAGTAGATCTCTACCTAATAATCTTTCATCGGCTCTTATTAGATCTTATCCACAAAATCCAATAATTGATAAGCTTACTGGATATCCGATAAGATAGGGGCTCCAATAGATATTTCATATTTGAACCTCTGTTTGTCGCAATACCTACCATATATGTGTGACTCTCTAGGCCCAATATCGAGCTGGCCATGAGTCACACCTATCAAAACTCATTTTAGGTCAATGAATTATCATATTTATAATAATTCACTTGACTCATTGACTATGAACATACTATGCCACTATATCATAATCCTCAAATAAGGGAATCAAATCTATTAGACTTGTCTGTCCTCAGTTACCATATATATATATATATATATATATATATATATATATATATATATATATATATATATATATATATATATATATATATATATATATATATATATATATATATATATATATATATATATATATATTCTCATCCATCTAATCCATCTAATATCACTTATCCATCAAATTATCATCATCTAAATTATTTTGTAATACTTTAAATAATAAAAATTTATAAAAATTCAAAAATCATATGCATTTATTAATTTCAAATACATGCAATAATACTTTCAAAAATAAATTAAATAAAGATACATGCATTAACACTTATTCTAATCGATATATCCTCCATACATGTTTCCTTTTCTTTCCTTATTTTTTTCAATATAATTATTTTTCTCCCTTATTTCTTCCCAACATAAATATCTAATGATATAAGAATATCAAAATCAATTAATTTATGATCATATACACTAATATAATTAACAGAGAACAAGAAAACTCAAAATCATACCTAACATGTTTTTTTTTTGGCTTGATTTGGATTCACCATGTATCAAACCGAGTCATCTGTAAATTTTCTCTTTTTTTGTTCTTTCCTCGGGTGCAGATCACTTGCACTAGCCCTTCTTTTTTTTTTTGTCCCCATGAGGTAAAATAAGGATTGAAGTGCCACTGAAGTTGATCTAAGAAACATGCTAATGCATTCCCGGCTATGCTTGAAAAGCTTGGCTTTGTCCACGATAATCACATCAAACTATTTCTTCTGTGCAAAAAGCAGCCAGCAGCTTGTAGCTCAATATGATCACAGAGGAAACTTCGTATGGAGACTCTGAATGAGATGGATCATCACCCTCTATGGCATACCTTATTGATTGAAAGCATAGGATGTGAAAGCGGATACACCAGCAATATATAAGCATCTTAAAGAATAGTCGACACAGTGATAGCAAACGAACGAGATGGAATTCCAAGTAGTTGCACAAACACACAGCTCAAAGTCGGAAAGAAAAGACAGCAAAGGCAGCTCACGTTAACCATCAAAGGTTAAAACATGGACTTTATCTTCCAGGCATCAATCACTCATCACCCATGGCAAGCTCCAATGCATAATCATCTCTTTCCTGTCATTCATGCAATAACAGAGCATCAAGTAGTAAGACTAAACCTCAAAATGAGAAAAATGAAGTTACACTTGTCATGCAATACAAAAAAGAATACCACCACACAAACATTTATTCCATAGGCTACTAATTCATGCCTAGTAATGCAAGGTTGATGGGTTTCAGGAATCAAATCAACATGCAGTTGGTTGGATTAATTCCTAAAATGAACTCTTAACGATAACTCTAGTCCTTCATTCTGTGAATACTAAGACAAGACAATTGAGTTTTCCTATTTATTTTACTGTCTTCTGAGGCTAAAGAACTTACAATTGGTCCTCGTGCAAAATACCGTCCAAATTGGAGCCAGTAAACCTGAAAAGTAGACTACTAGTCAATAGATGCGATTTGTACCATTATCTTCTCAAAAGAAAGGAGGCAAAAATACACAATCTAATAGTGTTCCAGGTATCAACTGAAATGTAATAATACCTCATCCTCATCTTGAGTTTCAACTTCAATGTCAGAAGATGGAAAACCCACACATAATAATGCATAACCCTGAAAAGATTCAGTGGTCTTCAAAACATCCTCAAGATATTTGATTGCGACAAATATGCTTTAAATTATCGAACTATGGCATCTACCACTACAATAAGAACTTGTCATAGTCTTAAATGACAATGCACATGAAGCTTTAATCTCCAACCTGTAATTTAACCGATCAGGATTATATTAGTTTGGAAACTAATCTTGTAGAAGGACAATTTCAAGTACCAAACTGGTAGCACATTTTCACTATCTCAATACTGGAGTCGATGAAACAGCTAGCAACATCTATAACTCAATTTAAACAGTACTCTATTATCACATGCAACAGGGAATTACCACTCGTATGATATAGCCATAATACAAACATAAGGCAACCAACCTTAGCTTTCAACTCCGCAGATATTCCAAGAGCCTCTGGTTGTCTAATTTGACCAGATCTCACTCGAACTGCACAGCTGGTGCAGCAACCTGAACAGTAAATTCCACTTGGGATCATTTGCTTCTGCTTAATTTGGAAGAAATCCTAGCTGATGACACTACATGTATGGATTCTGCAATCCCCATCAACATCCTATAGTGTATTTGTGATAGCTGAACCTTTTGTAAAATTATAGCAACTTATGCAGAACTCAACCAGCCAAAAAGGTTGCCAATCATTTTCTCAAACGGGTTGAAGGTGAGAAAAAAGGCATGAAGATGCCGACATCCTCCCATGCTATTTGTTAGAAAAAGGATAGAAAAAGAAATTACAGAAGAAGCTGATTTGCATTAACATGTCCCTCTCCTATCTATACAGGTTAGATTAGAGGATTCCTAGAGAGATTTCCTCGTAAATCTTATCTGCTATCACTATTCACACAATAAAGCACTAAATTTGAGGAAAGCGAAGGCCATAAGATGGCATACCGTGCCTGCAAGCAAAGGGCAGGGATATGTCCTGGGACTCTGCAGTGTGTAGGATGTATTGGTCCTGCATCAAATGAAGTAAAGTAACAGCTAATTGACATGGGGAAAAGGAAGCCGAGGGTCTTTGCAGAAGCTCAAGCAGGTGCTTCGACGATGGGGTTAAGGAAATGCCGACTACCTCCGGAACGACGAACTCGTGGACGATACCCCGCTGCCGGTCATGAACAGTGACCCGGTGAGTCGCGATAGAAGAAGAGGACGAAGTGACCGTCGCGGACGACGTAGGATTCGTGGTCTGCAGCTCCGCTCGGACCGTCATCGATGACCGCTTGCTGCTCGAATAGCGACGGCGTTGTAGAGGTCGTACTTGCTCCGGGAGGATGATCGTGGAGGAAGAGGATGTGAGGAAGGAGGGACGGCAGTAGTTGTTCGAAGGGATCGGAAGATGCATCACGACCGCTGCTTGCATCATAAGAGCATAGTGTTTGGTTTGTTTCGCTACTTCTCCTCCTCTGCCTCCTATCTCTCTCTCGTCTCGCGCGTTTTCAGCCGCTCACTCCCGGCTAACAACCAGCACGGATAAGACAGCTTGTGAAACAATTCGACGAGGTTAATCGTTCCATCACCCACACTCTCCACTAGTCATGGGCCACATAGGCACGCCTAGTAGAGCCCTCTATACACGTGGACTCTTTGAGTCCGTTGAATCGTGCAAAGATCGCTGATGTGGAGCTCTTACGGCCTTTACATAAAAGCTACAGCATCTTGAAGCATTTTGATTTGTTCGAGTCACCTCAGCTTGGTTTCAATTTGCTATTACCTTCTGCAACCATGTCTTCTATATCTATTGCTTCTGATGGAATTATTTCTGCAACCATGTCTATCATGTCTATTGCTTCTGATAGAATTATTTCAACAAGAGAGTAGGAAAGGGCATTGAATTATTAGGCTTTGATTGGGAGGTATTGTTGCAGTCTTTATTACACTCTCTCAAATCTCATTAAGAATTAGAAGTAGCAACTTCATACAAACCATGAATCATAGTGGCCGAGTCCAAGAAATGAGAACTCTCACTTCTTGGGCTGGAGGCGGCTCTTGATCTTCTCGACTTCCTTGGTCCCGATCTGGAAGGCCTTGGTGAGGACGTGGTCGGGCACCGAAGGGGTGGCGGCGAAGAGGGTAGCGGCCAGGGACTGTGTGCCTGGGAGCTGGCTGTTGAAGGCGGCGAGGGCGGCGGCGGGGACGTCGGCGTTGTTCTTCTGGAAGTGGACGAGTCCGCGAGGGAAGACGAAGACGTCGCCCTTGGTGATGGTCTTGGCGATCAGCTTGTTGGCGGTGGTGATGAAGCCCACGTCGAGGGTGCCCTCGAGCACGAAGACGATCTCGGTGGCGCGGGGGTGGGTGTGTGGCGGGTTCAGCCCGCCGGGGGCGTAGTCGACGCGGGACATGGACACGCCCAGGGTGTTGAGCCCGGGGATCTTCTCCACGTTGGCGGCGGTGACCAGGGAGCCCATGGTGGTGTTGGTGGCTGCGCCCGGCTTCGCCAGCCCCTGGAAGAAGAAGTCCGCCTCCGTCACGTTCGCTGCCGGCTTGCACGCAAAGCCATTCACCCTCACGCCTGCGGAGGACAATCGTGAACATGACCAAGAGAAACTTCAGATCAAAGTAACGAAACCAAGTAGAGCTCAAGAAGGCGCGTTACCAGCGTTGAGATCCGCGACGCAGATATCCTGCAGCATGTCAGGATCCGCAGCAAGGTTGGAAGAAACGAGGAAGAGGAATGAGAAGATGGTGACGAGGGAAGACGTGGCCATGGCTTTTGCTGGTTGCTGCTGAACTACCTTGGTATGAAAGAGAGATTGATGGACTTGCAGGACAAGGAGAAAGAGGTGATGCTATTTGTAAAGGATAACTTGGAGTAGGGTTTGGGCAATGCAGGGGTGAATGACCTTCCAAACCAAGAAAATTTGAGGAAGGCACAGATGAAGCAGTATGTCTCAGTTGATGGATATAGCAATAGCTTAGTAGAACTATCTGAACTTAATATAATCGAAGAGATTAAATCAATATATTATCGTTCCAACTAAACTATGAAGCTAAAAGATCTCAAACTGGAATCTTATGGACTGAGAAAACATGGAAGAATACATGGAGAAGAAGAACCAGTCTTGAGGGGAAGAGAAGTATGAACCTTACGGTCAATGGTCCCCCTTCGAATGGCGTAATAATGCAGCGGCCAACCAACAGCAGGTTTTGCTGACCAAGTTGGGACGCATTTAATGTAGTCTCTGTTAATTCATTAATTAACAACCAGCATATGAAATTATGTAAGATTCTGAAGAGATCAGAGTTCATAATAGAACAAAGATGAAGATGAGACTGGTAAAGCTGCAGTTTAGTGCAGTCTAATGAGATTATACCGTGCTCAGTGCTGATTGATCAAAGCATGAACTGCGCTAAGCTCCGGATGCTGTCATGGGCTCCTCCAACTTGCAGCAAACTGGGACCGATGAGACATGGAGTCTATACTTAACTACAGCTTTAACTTTCAGTGCAAGCCTGAAAGGTGATATTGACACCAAAGCATTGCTGGCAAGCAAAGTGGGCGGGAGAAGACTTCATCAGCTGGGAAAAGATCATCCAGATTCTTCGGTCATGACAGGTTCCTTGAACCTTCTTTCGTCACAACTTGTGCTTTTATAGTGGGCTGACTCTTGTGCTTTTATAGTGGGCTGACTCAAGTTTGAAAAATATCTCTTCTCAAAGGCAGGAGCATCAGCCAAAGTTATTATCAAATATACACCCTATTATGAAAGTTCTTAAAACACGTTTAGCTAGAAAGAATTTTTCATAAGAGCTCTCAATGGTCTCTGTTACAAAGATTGGTTGGAAGCCAATGCTAACCTTGTACCTTCTGCTGATTAGCTTTAGGAGATGCACCTTGAATGATAGCAGGTAGCAGCTTTTTGCATTACATCTGCAATATCAAACATTCAGCATAAGTTGACGATGGCCACCGCATGCTCCATCCCACATAAAATGAAAAAGATCATTACATGCTTAAAAGGGAGCTGCAGTCCGGCTGCCTGTGCAGCAGATAACAAGAGAGCCTCCCAACAAAGTGACCTACTTTATTCCTGGCCATTCCTATAACAGGGTCTCCTACAAATAACCAGGTCCATGTCATCTTCCTTGTTCCAGCTAGAATATAAACCATTAAAAGGCTTCATGTTTAATTTGAGGCAATAAAAAAGAAAGGATAAACGCAAAGAACATACACAGAAAGAAGATTTGAGGCAAAGAGTTATAAAAGAAAAATTGAGGCAAGGAGTAATTTCCAGCAATCAGCAATGACCATAGACCTATTCTGATAAAAAAACAGATAAACACAAAGAAGTTCCTTGCCTTCAATTAAAATAAAAGTCACAATTACTTAAAACTTGTTAAACAGTTCTTTGAAAGATGATATGCCATTTTTGTTTATTGAATTTCATATCCAATCACAGTATCACACCTTTTTGCAAATTAAGAGATCTCTTTAGAAAAAATCTATCACATTTCGACCTGATAAGAGGCAGTCTGTGGCTTTGGAGCAAGTACAAGCAATTCATTTTCTTTATGCAGCAACCAGTTACAGTCATAGGAAAACATCAAGTTGGCTGTTTAAACAAGATATGCATAGTTTCATGGCCCCCAAATAATGGTTAGATGATGGTATGATACATGACATCTGGCATGGGATACATGTCAACAAATATCGACTCTATGCCAGCCTAGTGCTCTGTCAGCATACAGTTAGCATGACAAAATTGCCAGTAGTATTCCACTTGGCATGTGAAACAACTGAGCAGAAAAGGCCAGTATATATAGAAACAATAACCACAATAAATATGCAATAACTAAAACATATAAAAGATTGTAATATGATTTGGGAAATGGATCTGCATCAACCCCAAAGTGTAACTTACTTTTCTTTCTTGGCACAAGGTTCTTGTGATTTGTGACAATATGACATCATAACAATAACCATAGTGGTGGGTGGCTCAATTTGAGATCTATGGTATATCTTGGTGACCTTCAATTTATGAAAAAAAAAAAAAAAACAAAGCAACAACTACCTGGGAGATATTTTCGATAGATTATACCAAATCTGCAAGCGTATTATTGCAGGAAAAGTCAAACATCATTGCAAGTCCACAATGTAAAAGTTTAATAAATTAGGTTACAAGTCAATGCTATTTTTATTACTTCCACTTTGCTGTTTTCTTATCAATACTGGAATAACAATTCACATGCACCATCAACCATCACCCTGTCAAATGAAAGACATTACTGCAATGTATGTCTGCCCATTTTATAAGGAGATAGTGCAATTCTCATTTATTTATCCATGAACATTGTGCTATCGACAGAACCATGCATCCTCTAAAATTTGATCATTCTTTACTGTTTACATGGCAGAGTACCACATACTAACCAATCAGCACAAGTTAACCACTTGTTTCAAGTGTCGAAAGATCTGCAGCCCTGCATCTATTTACAAATATTTAAGGGGATGGAACAAAGGATTAAGGATGGTGCAACAATGTGACAGGGCTGTCATGTCTTAGGTAGATAGTTCATGAATTATTAATGATATAGAAAAGTTAACAAAAATGTCAAAGGATTTAACTGTGGGAATTGTGCTATCCTAATAATTTATGAGATGATGCAGCACGAATTCCATCCCCTAAGAGCAATTTTCATGCATTATTTTGGTGAAAATGTCCATGTAACTTTGTTTTTTGGACTATAATAGGAACCATAATGATGTCAACAGATGGATGAATCATATATTAGCAACCATGAAAGAACACCTGAAAATACTCGATATGTCCATAGGTGCATACATGCCAGATTCTTCAACATTTATACAAAACAAGTGTTGTCTACACCTTTTTCTGAAACTAAACACAAAATATGTAAGACATTTCAAGACATGTCATTGCTAATCAAGGTTCGTAATTTCATATCGTACCGGAGTATCGAGCTCAGCTCGGTACAGTACAAGTATACTGAGTGGTACGCTCTAGCGTACTGCTCGATGTGCATATATATATATATATATATATATATATATATATATATAATAAAATAAAAAAAGGGCGACATCACCTCGTTTCTTCTCCCTGCGAAGCCTCGGCTACATTGCCGAGGCTTCTTCTCCTCGCGCAGATGAGAAGAAGTAGCCAAGGCCTCGTCACCTCAGACGAGGAGGAGGTGACATCTCATTTGCGGCATCCAACGAGGGACGGCAGTGATGATTGAAATCGACCGTCATCGATCGATTTCAGATGGTAAGAGGGCGAAAACAGCCCCAATCGACGATACCACCGAGTAGCGGATGATCCGTGTACCGGTTTGCTGACGGACCAATACGTACTGCCCGATACGAGCGATATCATTCGAAATTAAAAACCTTGTTCCTAATAATATATACAATGTACATTTTAATTCACTATGTATGTGAAAGTCTCCTTATACATTTGTAAATGTATTTTAATAACTACAACATGTTAATCATTTAAACAGCTAGTATGCTTGTAATTTTATGGATACAACTTGCACAAAATGCATCTTTGTTAGCAAAGTTATACCAATAAATAGAAGATAAATATTAACTCTTGTGTCAATTCCATCCCACAATCTACTTTTCTTTTTATAATTTTACCAATAAATATCTGTACCTCATCATGTTTGTGTTCCAAGTTCACTGAGCTTTAAAATCTGCAGAACAAAAACATATCAATGTAAAATAGGACTTGACTAACAGAATAACAAATAAGATAAGGGCTTCCACAGAATGCAAGATGATTCTTGAATTTGTAACACATTTTTTCTTGTCTTTGTTGCTTTTGTAGCAAATTAACAAAGAGATGCAACTAGCTAATATTTTCAACAAAATGCCACAAAGATATTTTGACAAACCTTTAGATTTGGTTCCTATTCATACTCAGCTTAACAAATATCTCCTAGTTTGCAAATCAAGTTTTCCTGAACTTGAAATCTTAAAATATCATTACATGCATGAGAACAATGGTGGATTACCAGATGTCAAGCATTTCGCCTTTCAGTCTTTGGATTCTTTGAGCTTCTTCTCGAACACATAAAAGATTAGTTTTGACTTCCCTGCAAAGCCTCCCTTCAATGAGGCGGACAGGTAACCAAAGCTTTGGCACCAACTCCACGACATAGGACAGTGTTGTCTGGAATTCTTTCCCAACCAGAATCTTCTCATCTTCGTCAACATCATATTCAATCTAGATAGAAGACTGAAATTAGGGTTTCAGTTCACCAACTTAGATTAAACTTATAGATGTCATCACACATTGAGTGCAACTAATCAGAGACACATGAATGCAACGTGACAAGTTCTATATTGTGAAGCGGAATCCCATTCCAATCTTCCAGTTTCTATGGAAAGTCAAAGGTCATGCTTTTCTAACTTTGGTTAAAAAACATAACTATAAATCCCAAGGGCTAGATTTAGATATCCCATGGAGGGTGTATAATTCAATTACAGATGACTTGCCCTAAATTCACATAAAGAAGCATTATTTGGAAAGGCTGACTTCACAAAAAAAGACGCAAACAAGAGCAAGGAGACCTCCACCTGTTCAATCGACCACTTCCCTTCAAATATATGGAAATCACCTTCGACCATCATGAAATCGATATCCCTCCTCCGACCACGAGACGTTACCTGGAGATCTCTCTCGTAACAATCTAGGACACCCTTTGCATCAAACTTGAGACCGAGCGCCAGGTTTTGCTGACCGACCTGTTTAAGAAGACAAACCCTTTATGATACTCATTTTAACGTTCGCCTCGGTGACTAGAATTTACGATTGCTCAAACTCAAATATAATGTCTTCCCCAAATCGAATAAAAATCGGAACTTTAAAATATAATGTGGCAGCACGGAGAGGATCCATCACCTGATAAAGCCGCGCAAACTTGTCCTTCTTGTCGAGCAGCTGGCTGATGGCCAAGCTGGGGATGAAGTCGGCGAGGCCTTCGTAGTCCGTTAAGACCCTCCACACCGACTCCAAGTCGGCGTTCACACAGACCCGGGACTGTATCCTCCGCCTATTCTTCTGCTCCCCGACCTTCTCGACCTCGATTTCGAACCTGTCCTCCCCTTCGCTGTTTCTGGAGGCCGAATCGAGCCCCGCAAGCACCTCGTCGGGATCATCGCGGGGAAAATTGGAGGCGGAATTGGCGAGGAGAGGGTGCCTCATGGGGCGATTAAGAGAGATGGATTTGCCGTGAGACAAGGAGGAGAAATATAGAGGAGGACTAGAGGAGAAGGGTGAGAACAAAGAATGGGGATGGGGGCGAACGAGAAGAGGAGAATAGCCCGCGAGGTGAACTGCCACTACCCCCAACATCCCGTCTTTTGCTCTGACCTTTTCATTTCTCTCTTTATAGCTTTTATTTTTATTATTATTATTATTATTATTATTATTATTATTATTATTATTATTATGTTTCGCAGATTTTAATGAAAAATTGTAGTTTGCAAATTATTTTTCTCTCTTTATATCTTTTTCTCATTATCTTTTTCATATATCCTTCTAAATTAAATAATTTTGTAGTCGTCTCTCTAAATTTTAGTTTAGCATAATATATATATATATATATATATATATATATATATATTGTAGTTTTATTTAACTTTAGGTATTTTAAATTTATATTTTTAACTTAATTAATTAGTGTTGTCAATGAGGAAAAGTGATTAATTCCAGTATCTTGGATATATGAAGACTCTTAATTTTTGAACAAAAATATATATAATATTTGTAGGGAAAATAGATTATTCCAAAATTGTAAGAGTAGATAAGTGAAAATGCTTTTCCTAAAAGAGATTATACGTGTATAATATATTAATATCCATGTATTTAGATTATTAGACATCTGGGAAATGAGGGTATAAGGGCAATAATTATGATAAGACCCCCGTGACATCAGCTGACGCCCCGCGCCTCTGACGGGCTGGCATCGCCTGGCCAGCATGGGCTGGAACACCAACCGAGGCCCATCAATGACCGCTCAGACTCGCCTCCTCACGACACGCCAACAGCAATGTCAGACGTCATCAGGGGTACGATCCTGCTCCCAGTGGGCAGGTACATCCGGTAACACTCAAACTCCTTATAAATACCCTCGCGTTCTAAGATACGAGGGAGGAAGAAAGGAGGAGCACTCTCCCCCACATCACTAACTTGATCGTCGGAGGGGTCGGGCCGAGCTTCCGACCCGACCTGTGTGTAGGGACGAAGACGAGGCGTGTCTCGCCGGACGTACAGGCGGGGAGCCCTTTTCCGGAGGAAACGACGACCCTTCTCCCCGGCCAAATCGACTAGCGGGTCGACGACCTCTACTGTCCCGAGGAATCTCCCGAGGGATTCCCGCCATTCGGACCCAGAACAAGCTGCGTCGGCCCCGAGGCCACGGCATAAAGTTGTTTACCCCAACATTTTAGCGCTAGAGGAAGGGCCCGAATGTCGAGGAATCACCAAACCGACTCAGTCGAACCCGCAGCCAAAACATCGTTGTCCGGGAGGACATTCCCCGCAGACCGGCCTTCGTGACGAACCCCCTGTCGCGACCTCGGAGCATTACTGACGGATATTCAATGACCCGGGTCTGGCGCCCCCTGACGCCCCTTACATTAGCCCAATCATGCGAGATAGAGGAACCGTTCATGCTGTTATATCAATATCAATATAATTAGGGTCATGATTCATCAACCTGCTAGTTCTTTTTATGAATCACGAACAGGGGAATTTGTCCTGGAAATGGAAGAACTACTGAAACTTCGTGAAACCCTCACAAAGGTTTATGTACAAAGAACAGGCAAGCCTTTATGGGTTGTATCCGAAGACATGGAAAGGGATGTTTTTATGTCAGCAACAGAAGCCCAAGCTCATGGCATTGTTGATCTCGTAGCGGTCGAAAATGAAAATACCGGGGATTTCGTGTAAATCCATTTCAAACCATAATTCGAATTTTCTGTGATTTGGTATTGAATAGAAAAAATTCATAATCATCAATCCAATCATCAGGTTAAGATCGATCTAAACCAACCCATTCCATTCTAATTCTATCTCTGCCGAACCATCGCAAGTTTCGTCTGAGGCCTTCCTCGACCTCACCCATCAGGTTCAAGCTCTGGTCGGTATGGTACAAGCTATCATTCCGCTCGTCACTCGGACGCTGCATTCGCCGACCGCCCAACCGGCTCAACAACAGGAGCCACATGTCCGAGCTCACGCTCAGCCCATGGAGCCTCTCGCTTCCCCTCGAGCCCCGACGTCTCCTCTCGGGGATCGAGTGACGGCGAACCAAGGAGGCCACGCGGAACCCGAGGTCCTCTCTTCGGCCTCGACCGACTCTTTGTGAGCCCAGCTGCTCCTCGTCTGTCAGCGGTTAGACGAGGTACAGAAGGAGATCCGCAGGTCGAGGGGAGAGCTCGGGGTAGACGCGCGACAGGGATCCCCATTCGTCCCCGAAATTTGGGACCAAGCGGTCCCACAGAACTTCCGTCTTCCCTCTTTGGACACATACGATGGCTCTTCCGACCCGGCGGATCATGTAGCAGCCTTCCGCACCCAAATGGCGCTATATGGAACCTCTGACACTCTGATGTGTAGGGCATTCCCCACGACCTTGAGAGGATCCGCTCGCATGTGGTACAACGGCCTGAGGACCGGGATGGTGGCCTCGTTCAACCAACTCGCCAGGGACTTCGAGCTCAACTTCCTGGCCAGCGCGCGGCCGAAGCCGTCCATTGCCCTGCTCCTCGGACTACATCAGAGGGAGAACGAGCCCCTCTCCCACTTCGTAAACCGCTTCGTGACACAGATCCGGGGATTATCTGACGCTCATCCCTCTCTCTTAATGCAGGCATTCATGGCAGGATTGCGACCTTCCCGATTCTTCTGGTCCCTCGTAGAGAGACCCCCCACCGCGTTACCCGAAATGCTTCAGCGGGCGAATCAGTTCGTCGCCACCGAGGCATGGATGGTTGAGAAGCAGGAAGAACGCACGAGGGTCAGACCAGAACCGGCCCGCGGGCAACAGCCCGCTGCGACCAGGCGTCGGCCGAACCAATCCGACCCGCCCACTCTAGCGCCTCCCCTGCCTCCTTTGGGCGCGTCTCGGACGAAGATATTCCTCCAGATAAGGGAGAAAGGGTTGCTCAAGCCCCCCGTCCCGATGAGAAACCCACGAGAACTCGTCGATCAGTCCAAATATTGTCGCTTTCACAGGCAGAACGGACACGACACCGAAGACTGTCGCGAACTAAAGCGGTAGATTGAAGAGCTTGTCAGCAGGGGTCACCTTAGCCGTTACGTCCGCCAGAGCAGGGAGCCCTCGCCACACCCGGAGGGTCCGGTGGAGCGCCACATCGATGTCATCACCGGAGGATCGACGGCCGAGGGAACTAGCATGTCAGGAAGGAAGGCCTACGTTCGTTCCGCCGCATCCGACGCCCCCCGACGCGGCCCCGACCCCGAGGTTGTCTTCCCTTCCGAAGACTCCAGGCGGCTGGAACACGATGACGCGTTGGTAATAATGGCTCGGATCGCCAACGCCCAGGTAAGGAGAATCATGGTCGATACAGGGAGCTCGGCCGACGTGCTCTACCTGAACGCCTTCCGAAGGATGGGGCTAACCGAAGAATCCCTGAAGCCCATCTGCTCAACGCTCACAGGATTCACCGGCGATTCAATTTCACCAGTAGGAACTGTTACTTTGCCCCTAACTTTGGGGACGCCGCCCAGAACCAAGACGGTGATGTCCACCTTCTTGGTAGTAGACCTCCCCACCGCCTACAACGCCATTCTTGGTCGCCCCACCCTCAACAAAGTCAGAGCAGTAGTCTCTACTTACCATCAGACGGTGAAGTTCCCTACCGATACCGGGACAGGGGAGGTTCGGGACAGCCCCCAGGAGTCCAGACGGTGCTACCTGGTAGCAGTTTCGATGTGCAAAAGGGCTAACACCGGCCAACCTCTAGAAGACCCGAGGGAAAGAAAGCGGCCGACCTCGCGCCCGGAGCCAACGACGCCCACTTGTGATATTCCGTTGACGAAGGATCGACCGGATCGGACGGTCCAGGTCGGATCAGAGCTCCCCGAGCGGGAGCGAGAGCGACTTGTCGGTTTCCTTCAGGAGAATGCCGACGTCTTCGCCTGGTCACCATTCGACCTGACGGGCGTCAACCCAAACACCGCCCAGCACCACTTGAATATTTCGCCCGACGCCCGACTGATAAAGCAGAAACCACGATGCCAAGCCCCTGATAGGCAACTCACCGTCCGCGAAGAGGTGGAATGACTCTTAGCAGCTGGCTTCATTGAGGAAGCCCAGTATTCGCAGTGGCTGTCTAACGTAGTGCTGGTGAAGAAATCTAATGGGAGCTGGAGGATGTGCGTTGACTATATCAGCCTCAATCGCGCATGCCCAAAATACTGTTATCCCCTCCCAAGGATCGATCAGCTGGTTGACGCAACCGTCGGGCACGCCCGTCTGTCATTCATGGACACCTTCTCCGGCTACAACCAGATCAGAATGGCGCCCGAGGACCAAGAGCACACAACTTTCATTACCGACCTGGGGACGTATTTTTATAAGGTCATGTCGTTCGGACTCAAAAACGCAAGTGCCACTTATCAAAGGGCCGTAAACAAAATGTTCGCCGCACAAATCGGGCGAAACGTCGAGGTCTATGTCGACGACATGATCGTGAAAAGTCGCATGACGGCTGACCATCTGGCCGACCTGGCTGAGACATTCTCCACACTCCGGAAGCACGGCCTACGCCTGAACCCAGCAAAGTGCATTTTTGGCGTGGACTCGGGGAGGTTCCTCGGATTCATCGTGCACGAAAGAGGAATTGACGTGAATCCAAAGAAGGTGCAGGCGGTCATCGATATGCAGGCCCCCCGGACAATCAAGGACTTACAACGACTGAACGGAAGGCTTGTTGTCCTATCCCGATTCCTATCCCGGTCGGGTGATCACTGTCTTCCCTTCTTCCGGGCGTTGAAGAACCCGAAGGACTTCCGATGGATGGCACAATGCGAGGAGGCCTTCGGGCAGGTCAAGCAGCATTTAGCCCGCCTCCCCCGCCTAGCCTCGGTCCTTCCCGGTGAAAGACTTAGCATCTACCTAGCCGCCTCTAAACACACGGTCAGCTCCGTCCTTATCAAAGAGGCCTATGGGAAACAACTACCGGTCTATTACGTCAGCCATGTCCTAAACGGACCCGAGGAGCATTATCCGCCCATTGAGAAGCTCGCTCTGGCGCTCATACTGGCGTCTCGGAAACTGCGCCCTTACTTCCAGGCTCACCCAATCGAGGTAGTCACTGATCAACCACTCCGACAGATTCTATCTAAGTTTGACGTTGTAGGTCAGCTCCTCAAATGATCGGTGGAACTCGGAGAATTCGACATACACTACGCACTAAGAACAGCAATCAAAGCCCAATCCGTGGCGGACTTCATTGCCGAGTTGGTCTAAGACGGAAACGAAAGCTCCGACCGGCCAGACGAGGCCTGAGATCTACACATAGACGGCTCGACAACCTCGGATGGTGCGGGCGCATGGTTGGTACTCTCGACCCCCGATGGGTGCTTGTTCGAACGTTCCCTCCGCCTCGGGTTCCGAGCAACCAACAACGAAGCCGAGTATGAGGCGCTCCTGGCAGGGCTCGAGCTGGCCCTGGAAATGCAGGTGGCGCCATCCGCGTCTTCACCGACTCGCAGCTCGTGGCCGAGCAACTCGGCAGCGGATACGAAGCCAGGGAGACAACCATGATCAAATACCTAGCGGAGGTAAAAAACTTAACCTCAAAATTCTCCCACTTTACGATAACCAGGGTGCCGAGGAGCCAAAATCAGAGAGCCGACGAGTTGGCAAAACTGGCCTCGGGACCTGACCATGGGAACCACCCCGAGTTCAAGGAGCTCCCGTCCTGCGCCATCTCGATCTCGGCCATAACCTCCACCCAGGCGAGCCCCACGTGGGTGCAGGAGATGCTGCTTTTCAAACGCAGCGGCATTCTGCCCGAGGACGAGGCCACGGCCCGACGCATCCGCCGAACCCAGGCATGGTACTCCGAGATGAACGGACTGCTCTACAAGCGATCCTTCTCCCGACCTCTGCTGCGATGCCTCGAGCCAGAGGAAGCGCGAGCAGTCCTGGCCGAGGTCCATGAGGGGATCTGCGGGGAGCACATCGCTGGTTGGACTTTAGCCTACAAAATCCTGCGTCAAGGGTACTACTAGCCCACCATGTCCCGAGACGCAAGATCCTATGTGCAGCGGTGCGACCCATGCCAGAGGCACGCCCGAATACCACAGCAGCCGGCGGTCCCTCTGTCCCCCATCGACAGTGCATGGCAGTTTGCGCAGTGGGGGTTGGACCTCCTCGACCCCTTCCCGCCGACCTCCGGTCAACGGCGATACATCATCGTGGGCGTAGACTATTTCACCAAATGGGTAGAAGCCGAGCCGCTGGCCACGATCACGGAGCGGCAAGTGGAGAAATTCGTCTGGAAAAGCATCGTAACGCGGTTCGGCTTACCCAAGGCCATCGTCATCGACAATGGAGCTCAGTTTACCAGTACTTGGTTCCGCGAGTTCTGTGCGAGCCACGGGATTCAACTAAGGTTCAGCTCAGTGGCCCACCCCCAAACGAACGGCTTGGCCGAGTTAACTAACCGGTCTATCCTGAGCGGACTTAGGAGACGGGTGTCGGCGGCCCAAACGGCCTGGGTGGAGGAGCTTCCCAGTATCCTGTGGTCCTTACGGACCACCCCCAAGACTGCAACTGGGGAGTCCCCCTACAGCCTCTCGTTCGGGACTGAGGCCGTCCTGCCCCCCGAGATAGCTCTGCCAACCCCGAGGACGGCAAACTACGACGAAAGGGTATCGACCCAAGGGTTGCGAGCAGGTCTCAACCTGCTCGAGGAGCAACGTGCCAACGCGCACTTGAAGGACCTCTCGTACAAAAGGGCTGTCTCTAGAATTCACAACCGAATGGTGCGGCCCCGACCCATTAAACTAGGCGACCTAGTCCTGTGCAAGGCCGAAGTTAGCGATCCCACCGGGGCACGGGGCAAGTTGGCCCCCAATTAGGAAGGCCCTTATCGGGTAACCAAAGTCGTTAGGATCGGTACCTACCGACTCACAACAATGACGGGTCGCCCTCTGCCGAGGACTTGGAACGTACAAAACCTCAAAAAATTCTTTCCATGAACAGGGACTTGGCCAAAACTGTATTAAGACATCAGGAGGCGCAAACAACAAACTGATAAGAAGGAAAAGATTATATTTATTCGGGAAGCACGTTACATCAGCAGACAAAACAAAGCAAAAAAAGTACAATAGCTCTTATTCCTCGGGGGCATCCGGGGTGTCATCAAAAGGAACCTCGGCCGGCATATCGACCCCCATGTCCTCGGGAAAAGAGTCGAAGGGGTCCTCTACGACCTCAGAGTCAGGATTGCGCGCCTTAAAACGTGCAAGGGCGATCCGATACCCGTACTCGTACGAGACCCGCCCGGTCCGAACAAGACCCAGCTGAAAGCCCGAGGAACCCTTGTAGTCCTCGATCAGCTTCTTGTCCTTCTCCGGTCTTTGACGGATCTCGGCTTCAAGAGCCTCGGAGGCCCCCCGCACCTCAGCGCGCGACTCTTCCAGGCAGCGGATCAGCTCCAAGGAATCCGCCTCAGGACCCGCCCCGGCATGGACCTCATCCACCTGCCTCCGGAGCTCAGCGTTGCGGGCGCCCAGGGCAGCAATGACTCGCCCCGCGTCACGAACGTGGTCCATCAGCACCGCGGCATAGTGATGGCGTTACAAACAAAGCGGGCAGAATGTACAGATCCCAAGCTATGTCAGGATGGAGCCCTCCGCGGATAAACCCCACCGCGCAGTCCCTGTCGGCCCACACCCGGCTGCCCCGGGTGAGGCCCTCCCAGCGGCCCACCAGCGGGTCGGCGGCCTCGCCGCGCGGGATTGCACCTATCGCCCGCGCCAGGTAGGGCTCGTCTCTCCCCCGGCCGGAAGGCGGCAGAGCTCGTGGATGGTAGGCTGTCGAGGACCCTCTGCCGCCGCCCCCTCGCTCGGGCCCGCCTCGCCTTCCCTCTGGCTCCCCGTGGCGCGATCCGTCGGAGCACTCGCGGCTTCCGCCGCCTCGGCCGCGACCACCTCAGGGTCCTTGCTTGGAAGCCCCCGCGCCCTCTTCCGAGGACGATCGACCTCGACGTCCACCGGGGCCTCCCTCGAACCGGCCCTCTCCGCGGGTGGTGAACTGGCCGACGAGGCAGACGAAACCTTCCCCCCGCGTAGGGCTTGAAGGACCACATTCGCATACAAACAAAAGACAAAACGTCACTTACCCACAGCAGCGACTTAGCAGATTTGCTAAGCAGGGCCTCGGAGGGCAGAATGTACAGATCCCAAGCTATGTCAGGATGGAGCCCTCCGCGGATAAACCCCACCGCGCAGTCCCTGTCGGCCCACACCCGGCTGCCCCGGGTGAGGCCCTCCCAGCGGCCCACCAGCGGGTCGGCGGCCTCGCCGCGCGGGATTGCACCTATCGCCCGCGCCAGGTAGGGCTCGTCTCTCCCCCGGCCGGAAGGCGGCAGAGCTCGTGGATGGTAGGCTGTCGAGGACCCTCTGCCGCCGCCCCCTCGCTCGGGCCCGCCTCGCCTTCCCTCTGGCTCCCCGTGGCGCGATCCGTCGGAGCACTCGCGGCTTCCGCCGCCTCGGCCGCGACCACCTCAGGGTCCTTGCTTGGAAGCCCCCGCGCCCTCTTCCGAGGACGATCGACCTCGACGTCCACCGGGGCCTCCCTCGAACGGCGAACCGGCCCTCTCCGCGGGTGGTGAACTGGCCGACGAGGCAGACGAAACCTTCCCCCCGCGTAGGGCTTGAAGGACCACCATCTCTGTGTAGAAAAGCCGGGCAACGGTCAGCTAGTTGAGTAAGTCCACAAAAAGAAACCCGAAAACTACACCTCAGAGCATACCTCGAGGCACCAGGCTTAAACCCGCCTCGACCAACCACTGCTCGGACATGCTCCGGATGGCTCTGGAGGCTGGAAGGATCTCTCTAAGCCTCCAGAGCCCTCGGCGCCCCTCGTCGTCCAAGACCGGAGCGATGTTGTCTATCACGCGCGCCCCCCAACGGACCCCGAACCCCCAGTCCTCCGAGCGGCTGACAAAAAAGAAACGCCCCTTCCACCCCTTATTACTGGAAGGGGCCCCGCTCACTCGGAAGCCCGCTCGGGCGGACAGATAATAGCCTCCCGACCCCTTAGAAAGGCGAAAGCAGGAAAGGAAGAGGGGCCGGGTCGGGGTTATGTTGGCGTAATTGCACTCCCCCAAGAACGCCACCAGATAGCGCCATGAGTTCGGCGCCATCTAGGACGGGGAGATACGCCACCAGGAAAGGCAGGAAGTTATGACGGGGTGCAGGGGAAGGTGTAGCCCAGCCTCGAAGGCATCAACAGTGAGGGCAAAGCCTCTGGGAATCGGGTCATACGCCTGCTGGCCGGGCTCAGGGGCTAGAAGGACAAACTCCTTCGGGATGCCATAGAGATCCCGGAGACGACTCAGCGATGACTCGCTCACGGTAGAGTCGAGGTCATGCGGCCACATTAGGGCCTCAAGGGCCTGGGCCGCCTTTTCGTCGGGGGATGAATTGGGATTCGACGCAGTCGCCGCGTCCCCGACTTTCGCCAAAGGAGAAGACGAAGGGGAAGGGGAAGAGGACGCCATTCTTACTGACCTTTAGTAAGAAAAGAAGAAACGATCGACGCAAGCGAAACGATGGAGTCCGAAGCAGCGCAACAAAAGCAGGTGAAGAGACCTCCCAAGGGCTAGCCATACGATATTTATATCCCGCCAAAAGCGTCGACTCTTCCCCTCCCGAGATGCGTCGCATTGGGACGACCAAACGTCATTCAACCATAAATACGACTCACAGGGACGCTCAATCAACGCGTTACGCGTGACAAAAAACAGGTCCAAAGCGCCGGACTTTTTGAAAACCGATGATTCACGAAAAGCGGCCCGCCCGCCTGCGTCGTGCCCCTCAGCTTCATGTCGTCCGAGGCCACACCAGCGCGGCCTACCCGCCTGCGTCATGCCCCTCGGCCTCATGTCGCCCAAGGCCACACCAATGCGGCTTGCCCCCCGCCTGCGTCGTGCCTCTCGGCTTCATGTCGCCCGAGGCCACACCAGCGCGGCCCACCCGCCTGCGTCGTGCCCCTCGGCTTCATGTCGTCCGAGGCCACACCAGCGCGGCCTGCCCGCCTGCGTCGTGCCCCTCGACTTCATGTCGCCCGAGGCCACACCAGCGCGGCCCGCTCGCCTGCGTCATGCCCTTCGGCTTCATATCGCCCGAGGTCACACCTGCGCGCCCATCGCGTTCTCACCAAATCGTTCCAGATTCGCAATTTCCGCAATCCTCGCGGCGAACCAGCTCCGCCCAGCTATCATAGTCCCTTAAACCCGAGGCCATGCTTCGGGCCTCCCTACGGCGACCACCGCATAGTCTCCTTTGGGGGGGGGAGTATGATAAGGGCAATAATTATGATAAGACCCCCGTGACATCAACTGACGCCCCGCGCCTCTGACGGGCTGACATCGCCTGGCCAGCATGGGCTGGAACGCCAACCGAGGCCCATCAATGACCGCTCAGACTCGCCTCCTCACGACACGCCAACAACAATGTCAGATGTCATCAGGGGTACGATCCTGCTCCCAGTGGGCAGGTGCATCCGGTAACACTCAAACTCCTTATAAATACCCTCGCGTTCTAAGATACGAGGGAGGAAGAAAGGAGGAGCACTCTCCCCCATATCACTAACTTGATCGTCGAAGGGGTCGGGCCGAGCTTCCGACCCGACCTGTGTGCAGGGACGAAGACAAGGCGTGTCTCGCTGGACGTACAGGCGGGGAGCCCTTTCCCGGAGGAAACGACGACCCCTCTCCCCGACCAAATCGACTAGCGGGTCGGCGACTTCTACTGTCCCGAGGAATCTCCCGGGGGATTCCCGCCATTCGGATCCACAACAAGCCGCGTCGGCCCCGAGGCCACGACATAAAGTTGTTTACCCCAACAGGTACTATTCGAAAAAAATAAAACTTAGTTTTTTTTTCCGAAAAATTACCTATAGATATAATATTGTAATCAACGAAACTGGCAGAATTGGTAAAGGGGATAAATCACTGATTTAAAACCTATCTCATACAACTTTTAATGTTATTTGAATCCCATCTTATAATATGAATTCAATTTACTTGTTCATGAATGACTCAATAGTTTGTGACCCACCTTTTGTCGTTCCAATTCCTCATACGTTGAATCGTGAGATAGGGTGCCACCTGTTGGCTTCCCCGTCATGTGGCCCTGCGACATCAATCACGCCATGTGTCTAGGAATAAAGACGGCTTGGAATGCCAGACCCACCACAGTTTGGTCCGCCCAAGCCACAAACATGGACCCCGAATCGACTCTTGTCCCTGACAAGAGTCAACCAAACATGAGAGAGTTCCTCTTTCCATGTGCATGCATCTGCCTTCAAGATTATTCATTGATCATCGTTCTTGGAAGAGAGAGAGAGAGAGAGAGAGAGAGACACACACACACACACACACACAATAATTTACTCCCAACAAGAGGTCATGGATCCTGCAGAAACATGCATGAAATGCGCGCTCATCGGTGAATCCACACCACATCACTGTCAGTGTGTGCAGCCAACCCATATGATGTGATCTCTGTAGCCTTCTGGCCTCCATCATCGCTGTACTTGGGAGCATCAATCTGCTTCCTTATCCTGGCAAAGGCGTCGCTTTATGTGCTGTTCCCTGTAACTATCAGTCTCTCAAATGGCTGTGATTCAGGAGTCGAGAGATGGGAGGGAGCTAAAGATGAACACATAATGCCTTTTGCCTTTTAGAGCTCCATCTTCCGACCATGGTTATGAGAAGAGCAGCAGCATTGCAGAGAGCTGTTCACTGTGCAGAATTGAATGCACCAGAGACTAGTGACTGCAAAGAGGTTCACGTTACTCACGCTGGTTTCATGATACACCACTGGAATCCATCTTTTCCTGCTCTACTAATACCCAGTCAGCTAATTTCTAGTCATGTGGTCGTCTTTGATTCTTGTTGTTAGTAAATTCGAAGAGTACAGATTCTCTCGAACGAGCATCGTCTCACAGATCATGGCAGCTGCTTTTTTAGCTTTTCATGGTGCGTTGGGTTGACTTGGTCAGTCCTTACAGCAGATCTCACATCCTTGCGGAATGGTAAATGGAAACAGTTCAATGATATCGCAAGAAAACCGCAGTTCTTTCTCTCTTTGAACCCAATCAAACTGAGTCAGAAGCTAAAGGTGAGAGGAGCCGAGAGTGGAAGGAATCCTATAAAGCATTTGCATTTGCATTTGCATTTGCTTGGCAGCACAGAAGCGGAAGGCGAAGTTTCCTTTTGCTTACTGCAGAGAAGGAACAAAAGCCTCCAACTCAGCTCGTTAAACCAAAGCACTTGTCGTTAAGCTCTCGTCTCAGTGCGGAATCACTCGGATTACTCCGCTGGTAATTAAGCCCACAGCTATCTTTCTTGTTTGCACATGAAACTTTCTCCTCTATATATGCCTTTTGGCCGCAGCAGGAGACTTCACTGTGCTGCTGTTCCAGATCTGCTGCGGCAATCTGTCTCCCCTCTCTCTTCTTCTGCGAGGAAAGGGCAGGAGGTAGAGGAGGAGGAGGGAGCCTATGAGGGTTTTCTGGTTTGCTGGGTTGCTTTTCCTGGCAAGATGGGCTCATGGGAGCGAGTACTGGAATGCGACCGAGTTGGAGGCTGCCTACTATGGGGCTGGGGGCGGCAGTCCCCCTCTGCTTGTGGGTCTGACCCTCATCCAATCTGCAGCAGCTAAGGGTGCTGGTAATACCCATCTCCTCTCCGCATTCCTCCTCCTGTTTCTTACATTGTCTGATCTCTGCACACTGTTTGGGTTTCCGTGGTTATCTTCTCATCTCATAGCTGGAAACCAGTGCGATGCAATCTGTGGTATTGTTTATGGGATGATCACCCATCTCCTTCATCATTGTTTGTTGTATGTTTGATTGGACTTACTGTCCATGTTGAATCTCTAAAAAAG
This sequence comes from Musa balbisiana, assembly GCA_004837865.1. Classification (NCBI taxonomy): domain Eukaryota; kingdom Viridiplantae; phylum Streptophyta; class Magnoliopsida; order Zingiberales; family Musaceae; genus Musa; species Musa balbisiana. The sequence goes on along the minus strand of CM017192.1, from coordinate 32,715,861 downwards.
CCATTTTGGTTGTCTGCTTTCCTCTGCAACTCATTTCATTTTCTTTTATGAGTCAATATAATGATTGCACATTACAGCTTTGCATATCTTTTTGTCCCTCTTTTTCTTTTTTATGCTTTCCTAAATGAAAGATAGCGGGGTGAGATTAGTGGAGGAAGAATCTTCCATCTATTTGGACACTTTCAATAACATGATTTCTCTTTTCAGATCTAAATAGAAAGAGAGCCTGGTGAATGGTGATGTGCAGCAAGAAAACTTTTAGTTTGTATCCAAGAGATCCATATTTGTGGATCCATTTGAATGCCCTTAATGTTCTGGGGATCATTATGTTTGTCATCCATTAAAAACTGTAATTTCTCATAATACCGGTCATTTATTGCAGCATCCCTGTTTCTACTATGTTGTTTGTCCTTCCATTATTCTGACAATAGGAATTGGTTCATCATAATGGATCAAACTCATAATTATATAAAGAAACTCATCTGATTTATGTCGACCATTTTGCATCTAAAGTAACTTTATAACATGCCTTTTCCAGTTGAATGAGGACCATAAGTAACTCTTCTTACCTTAACAAATACATTGTCTTGGCAGCTGATACTCTATCTTCAGTTTTGTTGAATCACCTCTCTTAGAGAGTCATAACTTGACTCATCAATTTTAGTTTCACAATATTTTTGCAACTCGAATCCCCTTATCACCTTGTAAATGGAAGGCATATTTTTTCTCCACTTATTTATTACTTAGGTCTTAAGTTGTTGTTAAATAAACTTATCGACCAAAACAACCATTATCATCCTACAACAATATCTTTTTTTATGGTTTTGGTTAAGAGAACAATCCAAAAACATATGAATTGCTTTAAACATCTATGCATTTTATAATGAGATCTATTAATACCATCAAGTTATTTGAAGGGAAACTGATTAGTCATTTTGATCTTCATGAATCCAGTATGTTTGGATGGGAGCTTACCTGCTTACCACTTGCATCGTGGCTATGGATCTGGAGCGAATAGTTGGGTTGTCAATTTAGAGGTGAGTAGCCAAATCTACAAATTGGAAATTATTAATTCTGAATTTGCTTCAGAAAATCTGGTCTTGTAACATATTATTGGGAATTATTGATACATAAAATAATTCAGAACTTAACATATTAATTGTGGTCTATGCAACATCACACTTCTGTCCAATATTGTTACTGATGTGATTCAAACTTGATACAACTCAGGGAGGAGGCTGGTGCAATGACATCAAATCATGTGTTTACCGAAAGAGAAGTCACCATGGTTCATCCTACTTCATGGAGAAGCAGTTACAATTTACTGGAATACTCAGTGACAAACCTGATGAAAATCCTGGTTTTCCTCAAACCAGCACTTATATTTTCGTAAATAGACAGTTTAGCATTTTGGTATATTCATCTTTACAGAACGAGCATGTTCCATAATTTACTCAACATATAAAATTCCCCCTCTTGCAGATTTCTATAACTGGAACAGAGTCAAGATTCGTTATTGTGATGGTGCATCATTTCTAGGTGAAGGATATAACAAGGTTGGTTTTAATGCCTCTTCCACTAGGTTATTGACAAAAAAATAGTGATCTGATTGCCTTGAGTCATCATGGCTACAATTGTTATCTCAGGCATAGGATACATGCGTTATCAGTTTGCAGATTCTCTCATTATGTAGATAAGAACCAGAGCAGATGTCCATCCCGATGGATTTGTAACCTAAGGATTTTAGTGTGTATACAATAATATTATGCTCAAAAGTTTTGGGAGCAAAAGAAAATACCAGAAAGATAAATTACACATCTAAATAATGCTTACAAGGTGGGCCTCAGTTCCTTTTCCCTTCCGTTTCCTTTTGAGGAGTTCTGTTTCTTGGTATTTAGAATATGATGGACTCAAATTACCCTTGACTCTGTTGTACATAGAGTTTCTTAGTTGTCTTTCTCGTGGGACATCATAATGCAACGATCTATTTAAGATCAAGAAGGTAGACCCCATCTTATGCAGGATCTGGTGTCATGTTTTTGAAGTGCATCTAATTTTGCAACAAATATGAAAATTATAGCTAAGCTCTAGGTAAAGGTTTTGGCTGTTGCTGTGGTGTTTAAAATATGTCTATTTGATATTTTAGGCTGCAGGCCTTTATTTTCGAGGGCAGCGTATTTGGTTGGCTGCTATGGAAGAACTGATGTCGAATGGAATGCATTATGCCAACCAGGTTTCTTTTGCACTAATCTAACATAGCTTTGCACATGTTTATAATTTTAATGCTTACTATATTTCCAGGCTCTCCTTTCTGGATGTTCTGCTGGTGGTCTGGCGACCATACAACACTGTGATGGATTTCGAGCATTATTTCCAAGAAATACAAAAGTCAAGTGCCTTGCTGATGCTGGCATGTTTCTTGATGTGTAAGACTCAATGTTTGTCAACTTAATAATGATATTTACTATATCTGAATAAGCTTGATATTTCTTTTGTAAACATAATTTTTTGCTAAATCTATCATAGTGTGTTTACATATGATTTATGTAAACAATGTAGTGTTGATGTAGCTGGTGGTCACACCATGAGATCCTTCTTCGGAGGTGTAGTAAGCTTGCAGGTAAATGATCACTTCCTCTGCATTTCTGGGACCATCTCATGTTAAATAAATCTAGTTATTTAAATTTATTGGTGCAACTATGATGCATGAGGATTGCATTTAAAAGATGATTGTTTCCCTTGTAATTTTTTGCTTGTTTTAATCATGGATATGTTACCATTCTTATCATAAGAATCTGTCAATTCAAGGGTGCCTGGAGGAACTTGCCAAGGACATGTACTTCCCGCATGGATGCGACATCGGTAATGTTTCTTGTGACACAGAGGTATATGACAAAGATAATGGGTACCAATTTCCTATGCTCAAGCTTTCTTGACCTTCCTCTGCAGTGCTTCTTCCCACAGAATGTGATTGATAATATCCGGACTCCGCTTTTTTTGGTTAACACAGCATATGATGTATGGCAGGTATATACTACATCTTGAGGATGTTTAAGTTGTTTCACTTGTTTTTGAACATGAAAAACCTTGGATTGTGTTCATAGATCTATGCCAATCTCCACATCAAGCTACCAGTTTTGTTTGTGACAAAAGCTGTTTACTGGATTTTCAGTTGCAACAAAGCTTAGCTCCCAAAACAGCTGATCCTCATGATTACTGGGGAGGATGCAAAATGAACCATGCAAATTGCAATGGATATCAACTCCAGTTTTTGCTAGGTTTTCCTTACTGTCTTCTTACTTTTCTCTTGATAACAGATGCATGAGATTCTGCAAATTATAATTCATGCATATGGATCTTCCAAACATGCAGGGTTTAGAAACCAAATGCTTAGTGCAGTCAGAGGCTTCTCCCTGTCCAGGAAAAATGGGTTGTTTATAAATTCATGTTTTGCTCATTGTCAAAGTGAGAGGCAGGACACATGGTTCGCGAATAATTCTCCACAACTCGGGTATAAGGTATGGTTCATCAAACTGCTCTTGTTCAGTGCAAGTAACTCACATGCAAATATATTTGAGAAAGTTACTAATAACTCCAGTTATGTATATTAAATTTTGTATGACAAGATATGCCACCTCATGGATATAGATTCATGCTCAATAAGATGACATACCGAAGAAAATATTCGATGAATAACAACAAAGGCCTGAAGCCTTTTCACTTTTCCAGTAAGACCAATTGTTAAGACAGATGAACTAAAGCTAGCATTTCTTTGTTTCATTTGATTCATCTCCTGCAGTTGGTCCACTATGCAATAAAAGTTTGGTGACAGCTAAAGTCATAAATCTTAGCCTCCTATGTTAAACATATTTAATCAGACTCCTCCCAAAAATTGCTCAAGGTTTTACTCCACACAACCCGTAATCTTCACCAATCTTTCTTTTTTCTTTTCAATCAATCAATTGCTTTAGATACTAAGATGTGTTCCATATAAAATTCTCATTTGGACTTTGTATATACATGTCTTCAAAATTTCACTTGTTCATGTAGATGGCTTCAAAAATTCTTCCTGTCTTAATAGTCCATCTAACTCAAACAGTCAAGAAACAAATGAAATATGTTCGGAAGCTAAGAGCCAAAACCAATCGGATTATATTGTTTAGGGTACGAAAAGAAGAAAAAAAGAATGTTTGTCTTCTTGCCACAAGAACAAAATCTGGAAAAGCTTGTTTGACTGTGGAATATGGGACACAACTTCTTGTTGGCCATGTTCCTGTGGGATCAGGATGGTACAATATGTTTCCCTGGACTAATTATTTTGGGATGTGCTTCCAGTTAATCTTTATTAGTTTGCCATTCTCTTCTGCTTTCTCTCTGTAATCAAAGTCGGTAAACTCTCTGTTTTTTTTCTAGTGTACATTAATGAGAATCTAAAATAGCAAAGTGTTGGCAATGCAGAGAATAGCAACGGATGTTGGCGACTGGTTCTTCGATCGGAGCAAAGTAAATGCAGTAGACTGCGCATACCCCTGCGATAACACCTGCCATCACATCGTCTTCAGGGGAAGACAATGAATTATTTCTTCTATTTCTTTTCCTATTCATCCACCAATTCTCACACAATGTCATCGCCAGCCAGCATAGAAGAAGAAGAAGAATAACAAGGACTACACCACCAAGTGATATAAATATGCGTTAGATTTGGCTCTTAGAACACACACCAATTTCCCTGTCAAATTTTGCATGCATTCCTCCGGAGAACAATTACATTGATTTAAACGATCGCTATTGTTAAGATCTACAATCATTGTTTCCTACAGATTTGTTATCTTGAGAAGAAGATATCTTACTTGCTCTCGCGTGCAAGAGAAGAAGCTATTTGCTGCGATGATGGCAGGCATAGGAGAGCGCCACCGCTTGAACCCATACTTTGATCCTCTCCTTCATCTTCTCGGGGTCTTCCTCTGTTCCACGTTGTGCACACGGTTACTATCAGATCAATTGTGTTCTTCTTCGATCCATGCGAGTAGGGATCATACCTGGGCTGTTGATCTTCCAGTCGACGAGGGGGAAGTCGCCGGCCACAGTGTTCACCTGCATGTCCGAGAACCCTGGTGGAAGCGCCACCGTCAGATCGTCGAGCGGCGACTCGAACCTGAGTTCGTGACACGCCCTCAACTCATCCAAGTTCAAGCTGATCGGCCTAGACCTGCCCGGCTGCCGAACCAGGACCCGACACTCCGCCGCCCGGCTACTCTTTGCATTCTTCTCTTGCTTCGCCATGTCTCTCTTATCGTCGTCTCCGCCTTCAGACTCCATGGAACGGTGCGATATGTCGGTTTTCGCCACCTATGTCTTCTCCTCCAACTCTGCACAGCCGTCGTCGCCTTCAGACTCCACGCTAAGGAGCGACGTCGCAGTGGCGGATATGGTGAGATTGATCTGTCTTTAGAGTCGACGATTGATTTGGCGGCGTTGAGAATATTGACGTACATACATAGGAAACGGCAAGTCTCATATTAAGTTTGATATTGATTGAAACGGATTAGAAGAGAAGATTTATATTAGGAAAATTCTCTTTCATATTTATGATCCCACTTTTGAAACTGGAGTTTCCTATTTATAACTCCTCTTTTACTATTTATAATCTTTTTATTTTTAAATTATTTTAAATATTTTTAAATTATTCCTTTCAAATGAACTAAAATATTTTTTTTTTCTCCTTTCTATGGCTCTCTAGTTATCTTTTCCTTCGATAATAAGACTCCACACATTCATGCTATTTCCACAATCAAGTTCTCTTTCTATCGTCCCCTCCTTATCTTTTTCATTGGTAATAAGACTCCCTTATGTGGTTCATCATTAACTTTTCCTTTTTTATCGAGCTATCAAGTTATGAGAATGATATCTCTGACCTCTTATCCTATGATAGTCGTTTTCTATGATTCTAAATATATCAATTAGAATTTGGCATCTCACTGTTGATATCACTAAGTGTGATAAAAAATATAGATTAAGAGTCATAATCGACAACTATGGATACTGGTAGTGACAAGGTGTATAGACGATGATCATAAAGGCTACGGAAAAAAAAAAGAAAAAAAATTAAAATTAAAGGAGTTATAAATAATAAAATATTATTATATTAATTTTTAGAGATTATAAGTAATAAAAAGGGCTCTAAATAGTAAACTTCTTTTTAGAACTTTTAATATTCCTAATACACCATATATAAATATAAATGGGTATAAATATCCTTAACTTATCACTTAATTCCAAAAAATTTTTAACACCTTCCCTACCACCTTTTTCTTCTCTTTTTTCCCCTCTATTATTCTTCTTTTTTTACTCCTAATCGCTAGAGAAGATAATTAAATGATTATATGAAAACAGGATAATTAAAGAGTTGTAACTTACTAAAACTATTATTATTTAATTATTTTATTAGATGATTACGTATAGTAAGGAGAATGTCCATAGTAAAAATATGATTGTTAATAACAATCATATGATAATGAATCAAATTAGATTTCGAATGGTAATCAAACAGAATCCGGAAACACACGGAAGAACTTGGATATTAATCATTTTTTATGCACGCTACGTGTTCGATCGATTGTTGGATTCGGAATCGGAATCGGACATGAAATCGGACTACACCGCAATTAAAATCCAAGTCGGGTCAAGCCCAATGTCTCAAATCGCGCTACGGATCAAACCAACGACCCGCCGCCACGTAGAATTAAGCTCGTGTGGGCCTGTTCTTGGGCCGCCTACGTCACAACCCTTAATCTATGCAAGAGCATCACTAACGTGTTGCTGATTTGCTAAAGCAATGAGGCCCCACGTGGGGCCCGGGAAGTAGACGGCGCATTTACCGAACGCAGGAAGCGTTCGAAGTATGTGATGGAAATGGCAGACACTCAAGCCGCTCCTCCGCTCCGTCCATCCCTTCATTTTTCCTTCTGCAGCAGCTCCTGTGACAGCTCAACAAGACTGATGGAAGTGTGCAGAAGCGTCAAACTGATGCATCGAATGGGTTTCCAGCGAGCCCACACGAATCTGTAGCGGATAAGGAGATGAAAAGATAGACGTGGGACATTGCCATCCATGCTACAGGAATTGTCTGCTCGCTCGACGGTGAGTCATCCTCATCCTCACACAATCATGCTGTGTTTGCGCCAGTGACCAGTCATTCTTACGTGACTGTCGTATGTGAACGGCTAACGCCATTATTGAATCCTTTTGTCTGCTAATGATCGGAATCGATGCACAGGTTTCTTCTCCTCCATGTAGCATTATACTCAAAAGTGAGATACGACAGGGGAACCTTCTTATACGTGCTCTACTATCCACATCATGGTACCATGTAAGGGATTGACGATGGAATTCTGGTCCTAAGAAAAGGAAAGGAAAGGAATAGTAGATCAATCATTCCTCTTTCTTATATTCAGTCTCTTCCTCGTGTAACTAGAGAGAGAGAGAGAGAGAGAGAGAGAGAGAGAGAGAGAAAGAGTGCATACATGACAAAAAAAGTGAGAGAGAAAAAGAAAGGTATCCATGCTTTTTCCCATCCCTACAACGAAGTGATCAGCATTGGGGATGAGTCGCGCTAAAGCTAGTCCCACTCACAGATAAGTGCCAGATGATGGCCCCCTACCAACATAGGAAAAGGTCGAGCAATATTCGAGGTTTTCAACCCTCGACGATGAGTCCAAGTCACCATCCCTACCAAATTCTCCGTGCCATCACATAGCACCACCATATGTGTTTCATGGCATCCCTCGATTCGCAGATCTTCGGTTTTGCTGACCTTTCGAGATGGTGCCGCGAGGTAAAGATGGCTGGGTGACATGCCTTACGGTCAAGATCATCTCCTTCCTCGGGTCGGATTTAACTGTGTTGATATCCTTATTGTTGTTTTGGATGATTTGCTTTGCTTACTCACATCAGTTTCATCACCTCCTCCGGAATATAAAAGGTGTGGTAGCTATCATATGAATAATCAAAGAATTGACAGCAAAAAATCGTGTCTTCAGGGGCATATGCAGTATGCGGAAGCTTTCGTGGATGTCCATGTTGACTTGCATCTCTGAGAGCTGCTGGCTTCATTTCATGACTGCGTTAATTTGAGGCAAAAACTTGAAAGCAAATATATAGCAGAATAAGGTGAAAAGGCAAAGCTCAAACTAGTACAGTTTTTGGTCGACACTTGGCGTGACACTCTGCACAAGATATACAAGGATGAACAGCTGACAAATAATTCCCTATATCATCAGTCCTACATATATCACTGAGAAAAATGTATACGGCCCCGCACACCTGTATGAGTTTGGAGAATTTATTGCTCAAGCTTTACAGATTGAGATTTCTGTCGAAGAGCGTAATTCTTGTGTTTCTTCTTGTCTGCGATCTATATTTGCTCGAACCCCATGGACACAGAATGGAAATCCTTGGCATATATATCTGAGGCATGTGACTGCTGCTGTAATTGCGGGCTCTGGTGCCAAGTGCTCAAACCATTCATAGCGAATTGGCCGCCTCTCTTGACGTCGAGATACAGAGGTTGGCACTGGGCTTGCGTGGCTGCTGTCGCCGGGAATGCGCCGTGAAGGTACTCTGACCATTTGAGGTCCTGGTTATCTTCCCCGAGATGGACTTGCACATCTTTGTCCGGTGTCAGGTCCGACCAGGCGGAGATGCCGCTGTCAAAGGAGCAGCTGCTCTGTAGCGCCATGCTGGCGCCGTCGTTTACCATGCTCCGACGACTGCTGTCACAGTTACCAGCATACCAGTTGGAGATGGTGTCGTCTCCGGCGCAGCTGGGTGGGAGAACCATTGAAGTCGAGAGAATTGTGGTTGAGAGTGATGGCGCGTCGGTGGATATCGCGATATTGCAGTTCAGCTCAGGATTCACGTCGTACTGCGTTGCAGTCTGATTGAGCCAGAGGAGTGGATTCGAGCTGATCGGTAGAGCGGCCAGAGTTGTGGAATTGCCGCAGAAGTCAGGAGCACGGCTTAATTGCGGAAGGGGGAAACAGCCCATGGAGATGGAGGAGCGGCACGACAATGTGCTCTCATGGTTCGCGAGAAGCTGGTCCAGTAACATTTCTTTGGTTGGCGTCGACGAACCCTTTGGGGTTGTGCTCTCGTCCGAGGGCTTATCCACCGCCGACGTCGAAGGAGTCAGCTCTTTTGCGGCGAGCTTAGCATTCGCCGGACTGGCAGGGAATCGGAGGTCGCTGGAGCTGGAATTCTTTTCACCGTTGCTGGGGACCTTATCGTCGCCGCCTTCCACCTCGGCAAGCGGCTTGTGGGTGTTGGGGTCAATGCCTCTCTGTCTCAGCTTCTTCTTGATGCAGGAGTTCCAGAGGTTCTTGATCTCGTTGTCTGTCCTTCCGGGCAAGTGCGCTGCGATCTTCGACCACCTGATGGTGTCAATCGGCAACCAGAAAAGAGGCATCAGAGGAGCTCAGACCGGGAGAAGGCGAAGGGGCTTCTACCTGTTCCCGAGGACGGCATGGAGTTCGATTATGAGGTCTTCTTCCTGCTGTGAGAATGTGCCTCTCTTGAGGTCAGGCCTGAGGTAGTTGATCCACCTCAACCTGCAACTCTTTCCACACCTTTGAAGACCTGAAATTTGATGCGAGTGAGAGGTGATGATCACCATCATTTCAGCACTCGGGGAGGCCGAATTGACCGGTACCGTACCTGCTTGTTTAGGGACAGAGCTCCAACACCCATGACCATACTTGGCAATGTGCTTTATGAGCTTCTCATCTTCCTCAGGAGACCAGAGGCCTTTCCTTAGCTTCTGCTTGTAGCAGCAGGAGTGGCCTCCCATTTCTCAGGAGAGCCGAAGGTGACGCACCCAGGAACTCCTCAGAGACAAACTCTCCCAATTGCCGCGAGTATACAGTCGTCTATTGAATCAGGAAATGGCTGAGAAATCTTAGTTGCAGTGGAGGAGTTGGAAACAAGAGGGTTGCTGAGCTTAAAAATGTGTGAGAGAGAGGAAGGTCACAATCAAGTGGTTGGGACTCATTTGAGGTCCCTTCCCCACCTTTTTTCCTCTTCTTTATCAAGTGGGAAGAAGAAGAAGAGAGGTTTCATTATCCGAGTTGCTTGTAGCTCATCACATTCTTAGTATTGAAGTCTACTGTTACCATGGTGGGGGTAGTGACTCTGATGTCAACATGAGAGGCACCGAGAGCTTTGGAACCTAATTACTCCACACCCAAACCAGTGCAAGAAACAAGCCAACAGACGTGAGGTCAAGAGAGAGAAATTGCCATGAATTCTCTGCCCTTAGATTGGGTGCGAAGCAAGCCATGCTCACTGCAACAGGTAAAAACCATGCTCACTGCAAACAGGTAACACAGAGACACCCCCCCCCCCACATCTATGGGAAGGGAGACAGTTCTGTTGAATATTTTGTTTGAATTCCCCTCATGATTCCCACAAGATCCATGATGATCACCATGGAAAGCTCCATCATTGGACACAAAAGAACAAAGTCCTGTATGCTCATCATGCAAGTATCAGTCTTTTATTTGTTGTAGAGAATCAGTGACTACATGTTAGAGAAGAGAAATGAAGCAACATCTAGTGGTGAACTTGTCATGAATCTTTAGACACTGATACTGAAAACTCCCAAAAGCTTTCTTCAAAAAGAAGAAAGAAAGGATATCTACCAAAGTCATGAATGGGGGGGGGGGTTATGGTGGGCACCAAGAAAAATAAAGCACTGTGTGTTGGCATTTTAATTTAGTTTGTGTCAATGATTAGAAGGGTACACATTGCATGATCCATGCCATGTGATTGTGCCTGATTCTTCACTAAACAATGATTAATCTGTGATTAATCTTGTTTAGGTCCATAAAAAAAAGGGCAAATTGTTTCTACAGCTCTAATCCTTTCTGTTTCCAGCAGGTTTAGATTAATGTAACTTGCAAGCATAGCCAATTGACCGCAGAATTAAACAATGCATGAAACCATTTCATCAACAAAATACAGCCTATTTGATACATTCTTCAGGTGTATAATCACATGTGGTAGTGCAAAAGCATGTTTGATTTGTGATAAGATGATTAAAGAAAAAGAATAAGATGGTGTATAAATATAAAAAATTTAGAAGTCGATGTTACTTATTGATTCGTATGAGTTCATATGTCGGAGGACATATATATCGTACCAGACCGATGAGATGTCGATATGGATGTAGGACAAAGATTTTAAATCCTCGTTGAGGCTATTGAGTTGGTGTTTGGAAAGATTTTAAATGATTATTGAGTTGGTGTTTGGAAAAGTTGAAAAACCTGTGAAATTATTTTTCAACGACTGTGATTTGATCTGATTTGTTGTTGTCATGGAGCCCAACAAAAGGACTATCAATTAGACGGCCCTGATGGCAATGATGGTGGTCCTCCAAACATGTAAAAGACGCTTGGAACCGAGGAAAACCAATGATTTAGTGGACCAAATTGTGGCCCCCTCTAAACCGCTGAATAGAATGATAGAAGTGCCCCCAGAAATAAGCAGAATCTCCACAAAGGGGTATAAAATTATGCTTATTATGATTTCATAACCAAATTATGAGGACTTATCTTCGTCGGAAAAATAAGAATTTATATACCGGTTTGATATTCATTTTGATAGATGTTAAAAGCATAAACTGTTTGTCCAACCATGAGACTAATTTGGAGCCAATTGAGATGTCCGATCGAGAGGTTCCGAGACATTATTCCTATTGGAGTTGTGCCAAACCATGCAAAACTACATCGAGAATGTGCTTCACAAAGTCTCTCGAAACTTATGTTCGCTTTTAAATTAGTGGTTTTTGCCGGATATCGAGTCTACAAGAGCAAAATATACTAAAAAGAGTCTTTTTTATAATAATATTTATGATCATTACACTTAAGATCGTGATTTAATACTAGGAATGGTTGTGTGTCTCTTTCGACATTTGGTGCGGTTGTATTACACTAAATTTGGAAAATATGATATAATTATAAACGAGATCATAGTATTTATTCAAAGGGTGACATTGTCAATCATACGACGAAACAATATTGGTCATACGATGATGAGGTATTGATCGTACGGTAATGAGGTGTTATCATATGATAGTGAGGTATCAATCACATGGTAATAAGTCTCCACAAGGTAGTGAGAAGTAGCCCATATGTATGACGATGGCGATGAGATGTCGACATCCTTTCTAGCATCATTAGATCATATCAATATTTTTTTTGATTGACTCTACAGTGTTAAATGGATATGTGATATCGATATCATTTAATAAACCAAAAAAAAAATATATTTAGTAGAGAGAGCTGCAACTATTCATGAAAGCAAAGACAAGCCATGAAATGAAACATCACCTGTTATATCAGCCCCAGCAAGTGTGTCGAAAGCAATACTTAGCCATCACTAATTCATTGTCCTTGAAGAAAAATCTCACTTGTGCCTCCAAGGTGGTCACCGAAGACGACTAGATACCCAGGATCCCTTCGGGTAGGTTGCATCAAGCTTTCTCAATCCTAGTTTTCTGCTACAGAAATCCGTCTCATATGTTCCATCAATATCATTTCCGACATGTTGTTACACATGCATCTTGACCTTCCATACTCAACCATGTATCGACATGAACTATCATTTTTTACTTTTTGTTACCCGTAACTTCGGTTGTCCGATGCGTCGACATTGGGTTGCTCGGAACTGATTGCACCATGAGTTGGACATCATGTCGGGCAGTGAGTGAGTTGGAATGGATGTTCTACAAAATTAGGTCTCGAAATGCTAGGAAAACTAAAGCCCTTAGTTGTAGTGATCGCCGAACTTAGTGAGAATTTACTCGAACGATTTTACGCAATTATCGAGCATTCCTCGAACGTGAGAGGTGTTCGAAATGTCGAACATTGTGGTTAGCATCATCTTTATCACTCTTGTATCTAATGGATTAGGAGGAAGCATAGAAATCACATAAAGGGTGCAGGAGGCATCTTCATGTCTCCCCTGTTAATGAAAAGAATGCATGTTCGTAATTGTTTTCTCTTATATTTTCTGATAGTACTCTTTCTAGAACACGTACGGAGACTGATTGGAGAAAGCAAGAGGGAGTCATCTTCGGCACCGGTGAAGCGCTGAAGAAAATGACTGGCTTAAAAGGAATAGCAATGCATGCATGCAGTTGCCCATATTGAAGAGAGTTAATGGATCCGAGTAAACTTGTGGCACGGGAGCTCGTTGGGGTTTCTTTACTTTGCACGTACGTGTCTACCGACAAGAAACAAAGAGAAAAAGACTCCACCCGTACTAAATGCAAATTGGCCCACGTCCATGTGTTGTAGTTCTCCCTTAACCTTTCACTCTACTGTAGTTAAGGTGACGTTATTAAGCTCGGAAAGCTACTTGTTCCAAGAATCGGATGCTTAATCTGCGTGCCAATAAATTCCTCTCACACTTGATGTCGAAGACTACTGGAGTAGAGATCATTTTTTTTGACTTTTAGGTTGCATGCATGTATTGGAGTTGTGGCTGTGAATATAAATCTTAGAGAGAGAGAGAGAGAGAGAGAGAGAGAGAGTGTGTGTGTGTGTGTGTGTTAGAATCATGTTTCAATGAGGTCGTGAATTAGGTGATTCGTATGCATTGCAATCAATTTGTTTATACAAATTCTGGTTATCCGACATGATGTCGATTTGGAATCAACTGAAGTCTTATTCTACGTCTATTTCCTGTTAATATCATGAAATGTTGAATCGCCTTGGATGCTTTCAAAATTCGAACTATATAAAATTACATCGAGAGTACTCTCTGTAAGATCCCTTGGATGCTTTCTAGTGTTTAGTCTTATACAATCAAATGCACAAAGAACTTATGAATATTTTAGTGTATTGAGGAAGGCTTTTTATAATATAGTTTTAGGATTGTTATACTCAGACATATATATTAATGTTAAGGATAATTATGTGCTTCTCTCGACCCTAATAGAAATATATTGCATTGACCTCAAGGAACATGTAATAATCTAACGTTATTGGTAGAGTTTGAGAGATAGTACCATATCAACCATGTGACATTGATTGAAATAATAAGGATGTGGTGTCGAAAAGTTCTCGATGTGAAAAGGAGTTAGAAAGTCATGTAGCGTAAAGATGTCGATCACATAATGTCAGAGTATCGTAATGATAAAATATTAATTATATAATAACAGAGTGTCAATTACATAATATCATAGTGTCATCCAGTCAAAAAGTGTTTGATCTCATGTCAAGAAGGTGTCTATCATTTTTCTATCGCAATTCAAAGAAATTTAGGCGAGATGTAGTTCCACCAATTCTGCACACCTTGCATGGGATCTTCGTGTCTCCCATTGGAAACTTTCACCGGTGCTAAAAGTCCCTGATTCCAAGAAACCCACCTGCATGACCTGTAACGTGCCTTTGAGGTGCATGCATGTCTTGCTACCAAGTCAGTAGCGGATAATGATGTACGTACTGCCCTGCCCGCAGGCTGTAGTTTCTTGCAAGCTGACAGTTAATTATCTGTGTGCCCTGTAAGAAGTATATACCCAAGTGTAACAAAATCAATCAATCAATCATGGAACAGATTATGGGTCATTAGCAGCAGAATCGTTTGGTCACCATCGGCTTGTCGTCTGCGAAATGATGACGACGTTGACCCACAAGTGGTCCTTTCCTTCAGGCCATCACGCAAGAAAGATTCAGCTTTGAGGGACCTTCGTCGTCTAGGTTCAGTGCCTGATGCGCGCCCCTCCACGGCAAGCATCATCACCAAGCTTTGTCTCGCAACTGCACGAGGCATTCGCTGACACGGGCCCTCCCGGAATGTCCAGGGTATCCAGGCGGTCTGAAGCCACCGAACGCCGTCACATGAGCGACATAGTCCTCTCATCAAACCTGCTGCACATGCACTGCAGAGAAGCAGATTAACGGAGGATAAGGATCTCGGTAGGGACCTGTTGACTCTGTAGCAGGGCACTGTGCCCTACACGGGGACCCTCTGATTTAACGGAAGTGAAAGCTTGCATGGGTTGCGAGAAGGAGATGACTGAAGCAAGTGAGCGCGGTAGCAGCTGTCAGGGCCACTGTCCCATTGTGAAGGTTAGGTTGCATGGACGTCCCATCTTTTAAGGTAATGTTCTGTTGTGAAGGAAGTATGATGCCCACAGAAGCAGCCGTCTGAACAAGGTGGAAAGTGCCTCAATAATGGCGCAATTTGGGCAAAAGGCGAAGCCGAGAGGCTCCACCCCATGCATGCATATATTGCTTTGTCCTCCATTTCACTTCACCTTACCTTATATATAGCATTGCAGTGAACATTCTCCACTGCCCTCCTTTTGCCACAAGGTTCCTAAAAGACTCCTCCCGTTGACTCAAAGTAGACTTAAGTCACCGAATGTCCGGGCCTTGGCCTGACGCTTGAGAGATGCATATAATTCATCTGAAGTGGGGGCTTACACCCCTTCCGACTATTAATAATGGGCCAACCTCAAACAGTTGTTGCCAGTGAATTATTGGTAATGAGGTTGCCTTCAAGCTAAATCAATCCTTATTAGGAATTTCTCGCCTATGAACATCATATTGTAAGAAATCTCTTATTTATCTTCAGTGTCTTTACATCAGACAATTTTGCTGTCAATATTGAATGAGGAAGATATCTACTAAAAGAAGAAAAAAAATTATCTGCACATGGAGAACAATTACGGTTTGCCTTCATTATCAGGCAATGCATTTGTTTGTACAGTATATGTTCACCTCCATGGTCATTTGGACCTTGATAGATTTGAAAGGACAATTGGCTTGTTCTTGTATTACGGCACGAGAAAGTTTCCATGCTGAAGGCAATGATGTGAAGTGTCAATTTCACCTCATTAATAAGAAGTTAATTAAGCGCAGAAATGATCGAAAAAGAAGGTAGCCACCTCTACTGGTTGATATGTGAAAGGAACACTAAATTGGTCTCTACTTCACTATATACTATAAGCTTTTTGATGAATGGCTCAAAAGCCATGAACTTATGATCATTCCTTTTCACTACCTTCTCTCCATATATCTTGATCTCAGTGACCACTCTGTTTAAAGGTGAGAAACCTACTGGGCATCAAAAGTTGATATCTTGAGCAAGTTGAAAGGAGATGCAGTTAATAGGAGCATCAGTTCTATCACCATCCAAGGCAGAAGGATAGAGATCACCGAGACGGGAACCCACCGCTTAAAGAGTGGTGGGGGATCACTCGCACATGCACCTCATCAATTGACCAACACCGTACCATTTAAACCGTCCTCATCCTCGTGAAGTGCTTCGTTAGATAAGTAGGGACTGAGAAGACCAAAGTTTACGAGCTTGTATTACCGCACAGTCATAGAAGCCAGGTAAAAAAGAGGGGAGGGTCGTCTTCTTCCTTCTTCCTATTGTTGTTGGGTGAAGAGGACGAGGTGGCTTTCAATCAATTCGGGAGTCCCTCTTTCGCAGGGCGCTCGGACATTACGGGCGACAGCCGAGTCGTCGTCCGAGGGCGATGTCCCCCACGCGGTCCGGACACGAAACACGTGCGGGCGGCTCGCGACCGACGCGCTTCGCGGTCCTCAACGTCGTACGCTCGACCCACGTAGTCCGAGCCCACCTGGCCGTGGGGGCCCAGCAGTTACCCGTCGCGTCCAAGGGCCCACCGACCCACCTAACCAGAGAAGGTCGCCGTCCTGGGCTCCGCTCCCGCGCCGCCGCGTGGCGGCCCGCGGGTACCACGACGAATCTGCCTTGCCCGCGGTGGCGTGTTCCCGACGGCGAGTTCTCATCGTTACCGGGAGAGGACGGCGCACGTGCCGAGGCGATCTGGGACATCTAGTAGCCCTGCACGAATCTCCAAGCGACTGTTTCTTTCCTTACTCCTCTCCTTTGAGATGACTTTTAGGAGTCGCAAATGACTTTTAGGAGTCGCAAACGTCGCTTTTCCTCTCTTTGCGTTTTCCCCTCTCTCTTCGGCGGAATTAGTGAACGGCTCATAACGGAGAGATCATTAGTAATAGCATATGAGCTTCTTTCTTTGGGTAAGGAAACAAGGCGTTTAATGCAATGCCCGCCGAAGCATTGCTGTGCAACACAAAGCCTCACCTGTTTGTGCTATGGCTTACGCTGTAACCTCGGCCTTCTCCGAGCAGTTTGTTGCTGTAGGGTTTGGTTTCCTTCTCTAGTTTTCGCTCTTCGGATTCCACTTCTGATGATCTCGACCTCCTCTTTCATCAGGAGGAGTCGCATTGAAGTCCCTGTGGCCGCTGCTCACACAAGCAAAGGTGGGAGGGTTAATTATGACCAGAATCAATAATTCCTCGAGCTCGATACTATGACGACAAGGGAAACCTCGAACGGGAGGTGACTGTACACTGCACTGTCCCAAAGAATTCATTGCGTGAGCTCCACATGTGTACCCAACTTCAAGGTGGACAGCTCCTTGACGATAAAGGGCAACTGTCGCATGCATGACGATGATGCCTTTGTCCGGCTGTTAGTGCGCTCTGCATTAAAGTATATGACAAGCACACCGCGCCAGCAGGAGGCTGAGCAGACTTGGTCGCAATGATTTTTATTCTATAACGCACATGATGATCACGCAGCAGCATTTCACGTAAACTTAGGAACATCCATCGTTTGACTGCCTACAGATACAGAGTACCACATCCACTAGTAGAGGGAGGGTACAAATCGCATTCAGGGAGAAACAAACACTCGTCAGACAGCACCACAGAGATCTTCTAACCAGGACAAGTCTGCGTGTGAACGTTTCTCTTTCGTCTCTCTGTAGAGCCGAACATGTCGTTTTCACCTTTGAACTGTGTGGTTAACTGGTGAATCTACCGATTCAAATACACTTGTGGTGGTCGCAGTAGGGAAGCGTCATCTGGTACTCGGTCTTTAAACAGGGTGCTCCTACGGAACCCTAGGAAAAGCTGAGGTTCTTTATCCTCCTCTCACTTGGACGTCTTACTGGGGACATAGAATGGTGCTCTGCTCTTCTTTTCTTTTAAAGTCTTTTGAAAGAATGACATGAAAATAAAGAAAAGACCCACAAAAAGGTGTTCAACCTTTGATTCGAGAAAGGCACTCTAAGTCTCCAAGTGTTATATATACAAATATGCAGTGATACTGATCTCCTTTTGAGAGGTGGAAAGTGACATCATTATCTCATCACATCTTACATCATGGGGAAGAACTCGACGGATAAACTCATAGCTCTAGAACTATTATCTCCTTCTCAGATGTTGCTCACTCATCATCACTGATCATGTTGACAGTCCTGACAAAGACAAACTGAAACCTCAAGATACACGTTAAAAGGCACTGATACTTCTTGGAAGTGTGAGCTACAGGAGTGGATGTTGGCACAGGTGCAACTTCAGAGATGGGTAAGTCAGTCAATAGATAGGACATGAGTGGCCTTGGCGATAAACTATTAGTCTGCAGTTTGTGCCATCAAATCTGTCGTCTCATGCCGACGAAAACTTTGTGTCGATCTCACTATATACAATCTCAACTAAACTTCAACGGCTGCAGCAATTCAAGTAATTCTTCCCGGATTGAGGGTGGGAATCCGATTGACCTCTTCGAAATGAACCATTGACTCACTAACTGGTTGAGATACTTCGGATTCGAATCGAGCATATGAATTCTTGATCGTTCCATGTTATATGAATGCTTTGCCCCCGTCCTGAGGGATTATGATCCGTCTTATCCAGCCTAATTTACAATGAAATGTTGATCTGACACAACAACCATGCATGTCTTGCTTTAAACACAGGATTTGTGGTGGGCCTTGTTTCGTTAGGACTGGTCTGTCAAAGAACTCCATCTGCAGTTGTGGCGTTTCTTTTCTTGATTTTGAAGTGTTTGATCGTTACCTGAAATCAGGACAAGATAGGTGGTGCTGACACTGTAGTCAAAATGATGCCATCTTTTTACTGAGTTGTATTAAGTCTTTTAAGGGATTTGACATTTCAAAATTTGAAGTTTTAAATGTGTTAACATTAAGATAGTATAGACCATAAGAAAAGAACTAAAGGAGGACAAATGCAACCTGCGATCAGTGAAAGACAAAATCGAATAGAGGAAAACACACTCAGGAAAGACTCAACTACTCACTGACATTTCATAAATCCTTCAACCAAAACCATTTAATGTCTGCATGCATCTACCCAGTGCAATTATGGACTTCGGTTTAGTGGTTCTAAGGGCAACACGCAGGAGGGTATTGGCTGTTTGGATTGGTAAGTAATTTTAGAAATTTTAATTATATTTAAATTAATTAATTAGTCATAATTAAATTAATTTTTTTAGTAAATTAAGGTTTGTTCCTATAAATACACATCGAGTTTTAGGATTTTAACGAGAAGAGAGAATAAGACACTTTGGGTGCTCCTAAGGGTGATTTATAGAGTTTCTAAAAAAAAATTAAAAGAGAAATTCTTTATATTTATGTGAGAGTCATACCGGGGATAATCTAAGAGCTTTGAAATTGATCTTATATAGTTCTTTAGGATCGTATGTTACTAGGAAAAAGGATAACTCTGAAAATATGGGTAGTGTGGTATTACCTACTCAAGGTGGAGATCGATAAAGAGGATTTTCTGATAGAAGTATATCTTAGCATGATAGGTCGAGTTCAAGAGTCAGATTTTTAGATAATGTTCGATGTTATATATATAAAGACTAAGAACATATCAAGCAAATTTATCTTGGGAAAAGAAAACATAAAGAAGAAACTAGCGAGTGCTCTTTATTATGGACAGTGATGAAGATGTTCTCAGAATCTCCAAAGGTAATAATGTATCTTTCCAAAAGAATTAATTTTTAAATTTTATTTATATTACTCATATTTGCTGAATGATAAGATGACTAGTAAGTTGAGAGGATGACTCTATCTGGAGGTCATGAGTGTTAGTATAGTAAAGATCAAAATATAATTTGTTAGATTGGTGCATATTTTGAAGGATGTAACCTATATTTTAAAGATACAAAAGAATATAATTTTTTAAAGTCTTTTAAATTCTTAAAATTATAACTACAATGTGAATATCTTAAAATTACTCAAGGTTTGTATGATCATGATGAAAGGAAGATTGCATCAAGGGTTGTACCGTTTGTAAAAAAGTATAATAAAGACCTCAAAGTACTGAAAATAGATTTCACGATAGAGGATGGTAAGTGCCTATGATAGTGAGTTTCGTTGGTGGTAGAGAAAACAAAATATGATATTCGTAGTTTCTATTATGTAGACAATTGTAAGAAAAAATCCAACTAGTGATAAGACAAGAAAATAAAATAGAAGTCTTTTTTTAAAATCAAGTTGCATCATTGATCCGATTCCAACTATACATGATGCATCAGTGAGATTATTGGAATTAGGTGATGGATTATGAACTAATTATGTTTATGTAGTTATAGTGAATTTTTTAAACCAATAATTCAATTTCTATAGGAGGTATAAAGTGATAAAATACTCACCAATGTGGAGATTATTAAGGTTGGTAACTATTTTTAAAGTACTAGTTATATTCAAATTAGTTGGTAGAGTCAAAAATAAATTAAAACATAGTAAAGTAAGGTTTATTCCTGTAAATATATCTTGAGTCTTGGTGAGAAAGAGACAAGACACTTTTGGGTGCTCTTAAGGTTGATCTCTAGGATTTCTAGAGAGTGTTAAAAGAGAAGTTCTTCCTATTTTATATAAGAGGTATACAAGAAAAGTTATACTTAAATGGGGATAATTGAAGAGGCTTCCCAATTTACAAGTTATCTCTACTTGTTTCTCTTTCTCTTCATTCTCTTATCTAACACTAAATCTTATAACTAATCTTTTAAATTTAGAACTCCTTCAACAATCTAACTTCTCTCAATGAGAAGTGAATCTTAAATCTAATATTTTCTCTTTGAAAATTATCCACCCTCCATTACGCATTAAAGAAGGTCACTAGTCAATGAAATACTTCAACATTTAATTTTCTTTTGATAGACTCCTGGATTACTGAACTATTATTAGACAAAGCCATCAATTGCATATAAAGATGATAAAAAACTTATTTTCCTAAGTAGATAAAATAGTCCTTATAAAATCAATCATCAGTTTCTAAAATTGTTTTAGAAACTTCGAACTCGATAAGAAAAAAATGAATCTTATAAACAGGAACACCATCTCTAACCCTAAGAAAATATTAAGGGTTTGAGTCTTAGAGATCTCTACAATATGTGCCATGAGAGTATTACCTCTCTATTAGGACCCTTTTTCTGAGCTTTTGAATAATGTTTATTGAGTCTGTTTAGTCCAGTTATTTATTGAGTCTATTTAGTTCAGTTAGAGTCGGGTAGAGGTTTATTTAATATTTATTTATTATTAAGAGTCCAAGTCTTGGTGGACTCTAAGTGGAACTCTATAAATAGTGATGTAACCCTTTCTTTGAATCAATTAATCAATGAAATGTTATTTCACTCTGTGGACAAACCCTAGGAGGCCGATCCCCTCGAAGTGATAAAGGAGGGTCGATCCCCTCGAATTGATCAAGAAGGGCCGATCCCCTCGAAGTGATCATTATCATTCCCTTTTCTTCCCTTTCTTCCACGATAAAATTTTATGGTCTTATCATTTGGTGACAGAGCCTTACCATTTCATCTCCTTTTCTATCATTTCTTTTATTACTTTTACGATAAGACTTTAGGGTCTTATCACTCTCCTTGACAGTGATAACTTGCTTTGGGTTAAACGCCTCAAAGCTATTATATATGGGTCGATTAAACCATGAGAATATCTTTGACCTTCTGTAGTATTTTCACTCTCATCTCTAACATCAAAGGGGGCTTAGCAAATCTATAGAAAATGGTGAGTCAATCAATGTCTTTGGAGATCTATGGATCTCTAACATTCCTCTCCTACACTAGCCTACTTTCTTCAACCAGTATGAGTTTGATAATCTCATTTCAAGTCTGATACATGAAGGCAAGTGGAACCAACCTCACTTCTTTTAACAAGATCTTCCACCCACTCCTTATTGATAAGATCACACAAATTCACTTAACCTTTGCCCCCTAAGCTCGCTTGGTTTAGTCACTTTTAGCGGTGTTTACCATTTCATCAAGCATGACCCTGAAACAGAGATCAAGATTAGTCGAGCTGGAAAATCCTATAGTGCACCAATATTGAGCCACAAGTCCAAATTTTTCTTTGGAAACTAAAAGTTAGAATAGGCTTCCCCCTTGTGATCTACTGTCCAACATCCTTCACTACCAAAAAGAGTCTTACCTTGTCAGCAAGATGGACGTTGACTCCCCTAAGCACATCTTCCTCACCTGTCGCATAGCCCAGACATCCAGATCAAAGCCAAAGTCTCATTTCAGTTATTTGACACTTGAGAGTGTTGAGATTTGATTCATAGTTATCTATCTAGATAGTTATCATGATTTAGTAGTTACAGGATGATTTCAATAATCACCTTAATTATGATCTAGTAGTTATAGGGTGATTTCAATAACTATCTTAATCTAGTAGTTATAGGGTGGTTGTCTTAGATCCTATAAATAGGATCGTAGTTCATGAAGCAAGGATATAGAGAGTGTGTGCACTTGAAAATATCTTGTAAGTGTTCTTGTGAATCCTCCTGTTTTTTAATACTACATCGTTTTTCTTGAATCGAAAGGATTCTTTTACTTGCATCGTAGTATTCTGTTTTTTTTTTTGCTCCTTCATCCCCAACATTTGTGGTATCAGAGCCTAGTTTCAATCTGAACGGGGCATTATGGCTTTTAATGGCAATTCTATGTCTCAACCCCTTATTCCCATCTTCTCGGGCAAATGCTATGAATTTTAGAGTATCAAGATGAAGACTCTATTCAAGTCTCAAGATCTTTGGGACTTAATAGAGAATGGATATATAGATCCAGATGATGAAATCAGGCTAAGGGAGAACAGAAAGAAGGACTCAAAGGCATTGTTCTTCATTCAACAAGCTGTACATAAGACGTTCTTCTCAAGAATTACAGCAGCGACAACCTCAAAGCAAGCTTGGTTGATACTTCAAAATAAATTTCAAGACTTATCAAGGGTGATTACGGCAAAACTTCAAACCCTCCGTCGTGAGTTTGAAATTTTGTTCATGAAAAGCAATGAATCGTTACAAGATTTCCTTTCTCGGGTGACTGAAATTGTTAGTCAAATGAAATCTTATGGTGAACATCTTCCTGATCATATAATTGTTACAAAATTTTGAGAAGTTTAACTCAGAAATTTGATCATGTTGTTGCCGCAATTGAGGAATCAAAATATTTATCTACATATTCATTTGATGAACTAATTGGTTCCTTGCAAGCACATGAAGTAAGGTTGAACAGGTCACTTGAAAAAAGTGAAGAAAAAGCATTTCAGGTTAAGAGGGAGCCTTCTACTTCAAAAAAAGATAAAAAATTAACAGAAAGAAGACATGGCAGAGGAGGATTTCATGGTAGAGGAAATGGAAGAGGAAGAGGAAAAGGACACTTTGATGGGCATGATGAACAAAGGCAATCAAATTATGATAAAAAAAAATTATAAGAGTGGAATTCAATGTTACTATTGTAAAAAGTTTGGTCACATGAAAACAGACTGTTGGAAAAGAGAAAAGCAAGCAAGTTATGTGGAGCAAAATAAAAAAAAATAGTAAGTTATTTATGACTCATTCACAAGTTCATGATATCTCAAATGATATTTGGTTTCTGGATAGTGGATGTTCTAATCATATGTCAGTCATAAAATCAATATTTAGAGATATTGATAAAACTCACAAGTTGAAAGTTAGACTTGGAGATAGCAAGCAAATCCAAGTGGAAGGGAAAGGAACAATTGAGGTGAAGACAAATCAGTGGAAGGTAAAATACCTTGATAATATTTTTTTTGTTCCTACTTTATCACATAACTTGTTGAGTGTTGGACAATTGATAGATGATGGATATTCAGTAATATTTGATGATGGTTCATGCACTATTAAAGATAAAAAATCTGGTTTGATTATAGTAAATGTTTGCATGACACAAAATAAGATGTTTCCACTTGATGTGTCAAATATTGAAAGACATACATTTATCACAACTCAAAAGAATGAGTCTAGTTTATGACATTTAAGATATGGACACCTTAACATTAAGGGTTTAAGGTTGTTAAGTCAAAAAGAAATGGTTTTCAGATTGCCCAAGATTAATACACTTGATGTATGTGAATGATGCATTTATGACAAATAAAATAAAAAATCATTTCCTATTGGAAAAGTATGGAGAGCATTTAATTGTCTTGAATTAATTCATGCTGACTTATGTGGACCTATGAATACAAAATCATTTAGTGGAAGTCAATATTTTCTATTGTTTATGGATGATTATAGTCGCATGAGTTGGGTATATTTTTTTAAATTGAAATCTGAAACATTTGATAATTTTTGAAAATTCAAGGCACTTGTAGAAAGGCAAAGTGATAGATATATAAAGACACTTCGGACAGATAGAGGTGATGAATTTTTATCTAATGAGTTTAAATTTTTTTGTGAAGAAAATTGTATTCACAGAGAATTGACAGCACCATATACACCAGAGCAAAATGGTGTAGCTAAGCGTAAGAATCAAACTGTCGTTTAAATGGCAAGAAGTTTGCTTAAAGGAAAATATTTACTAAATCAGTTTTGGGCGGAAGTAGTTGCAACAACAGTTTATTTGTTGAATATTTCACCAACAAAGGCTATTTTGAATCAAATCCTTTTGAGGCTTGGTCTGGTATAAAACCAAGTGTTAGACATCTAAGAATTTTTTGTTGTATTGCTTATGCTTTGGTAAATTCATAAAATCATCACAAGTTTGATGAAAAATCTGAAAAATACATTTTAATTGGTTATTCTTTACTATCGAAAGCATATCGATTATATAACCCTGTTAGTAGCAAAGTTATTATTAACATAAATGTTATGTTTGATGAAAGTACAAGTTGGAATTGGGAGACCAATAAAGGTGGAACACAAATGCAGATTCCAACAGAACTAGACACCCCGCAGAATCAAATGACAGATCCTGCTCCAACAAGTTCAACGTCAACCTCACCCAATAGCAGTTCAAATTCTAATTCTTCAGATGAAACCCCTCCAAGAAATTTCAGATCACTAACAGAAATTTATAACTCAACATTTGCTTTGTTTATTTCAGATCCAACAACTTTTGAGGAAGCAGTTAAAAAAGAGGAATGAAGAAAAGCAATGAAGGAGGAAATCAAGTCAATTGAGAAGAATGAAACTTGGGAGCTAATGGATCTACCGAAAGAAAAGAAAGTGATTGGGTTAAAATGGGTGTTCAAAACAAAATTTAATACAGATGGAAGTATCCAAAAGCATAAGGCTCGGCTTGTAACAAAAAGATATTCACAGCAACAAGGTATTAATTTTGATGAAACTTTTTCTCTAGTTGCTAGATTCGAAACCGTGAGAACTTTCTTGGTTTTAGCTGCTCACTTAAGTTGGCCTGTTTATCAATTTGATGTGAAATCTACGTTTTTAAATGGAGATTTACACGAAGATGTTTTTGTTGATCAACCTGAAGGTTTTTTGGTTAAAGGACATGAAGAAAAGGTGTACAAGTTAAGAAAAAATCTTTATGGGCTTAAACAAGCTCCAAGGGTATGGTATAGTAAAATTGATTCTTATTTTCATCAAAATGGATTTAAGAGGAGCAATAATGAACCTACTCTTTATATAAAGAAGGAAGGTGAACATAATATCCTAATGGTTTGCCTCTATGTTGATGATATTATATATATGAGTTCATCTAACTCTTTTGTGACAGAATTTAAAAAATGCATGATGAATAAGTTTGAAATGTCAGATCTAGGTCTACTGCACTATTTTCTTGGGTTGGAAGTGAAGCAAGGATCAGATGGAATTTTTATTTCACAAAGAAAGTATGTAATGAATCTACTCAAAAAGTCTAACATGATTAATTGCAAAGCTATAGCAACACCCATGAATGTAAATGAGAAATTGAAACTTGAAGATGGTACAAGTCTGACAAACGCAAGATACTACAGAAGTTTGGTTGGAGGTTTGATTTATCTAACTTATACTCGACCAGATATTGCATTCTCTGTTGATGTAGTATCCAGGTTTATGCATAACCCAAGCAAACATCATCTCGGAGCTGTTAAAAGAATTCTGCGTTATATTGCTGGAACTACAGATTATGGTATTTGGTATTCTCATAATTTTAATTGTAATTATCTGGTTTCACTAATAGTGATTGGGCAGGAGCTTTAGATGATCGAAAGAGTACTTCAGGCAATGTTTTTAGCCTCGGATCGGGAGCTATATCTTGGAGTTCTAAAAAGCAAGCAACAACTGCGTTGTCGACATCGGAAGCAGAATATGTAGCTGCAACATCAGCAGCTTGTCAAGTAATATGACTTAGAAGACTTCTTGAAGATCTTCATCAAGAACAAAAAGAAGCAACAGAAATATTTTGTGACAATAAAGCCACAATTACAATGACGAAGAATCCAACGTTTCATGGAAGAACGAAGCATATAGAGATACGCTATCATTTCATCTGAGATCTTATAGCAAGTGGAGCCATAACAATAAAGTATTGTGGAACAGATGAACAAGTTGCGGATATCCTCACCAAATTGTATGTTTATTTTATATCGCAAATCGGTATATGCAACTATGAATCAAGGGGGAGTGTTGAGATTTAATTCATAATTATCTATCTAGATAGTTATCATGATTTAGTGGTTACAGGATGATTTCAATAACCACCTCAATTATGATATAGTAGTTATGGGGTGATTGTCACTAGGTCCTATAAATAGGATCATAGTTCATGAAGCAAGGATATAGAAAGTGTGTGCACTTGAAAATATCTTGTAAGTGTTCCTGTAAATCTTTTTGTTTTTTAATACTATATCGTTTTTCTTGAATCGAAAGGATTCTTTTAGTTGTATCGTAGTAGTGAGTTGAGCAACAAAGATGCTGAACAAATCTCAAGACCCTTGCTATGATTGCCATCAGCTCAACAGAAATGATGCAAAGTTTCATACGCCCTTGACCAGTCAAATCTTGTTTACAGGACCATTGCCTCCTCTCAAGAAGGCTATATTGATCACCCGGGGATCAGGGAATCCATAATTCTTAGTGAGATTATGTCTTCCCCTCCGACCCTGGAAAATGACTATTGTTGAGTGCAATGGCTCTCACAGCTATCCTCTCGACTCTGCAGGAATCGGAGTCAATGGAGAGGTGGCTGCAGCAGGCTGTGCAACTGTAAAACTCACAATGCCATCACAGCAAAAGGGGCAACAGTCCTGGAAGCCCTTAGTTTTGCCGAGACCCTCAGGGATACTGCAACCTTTTTCGACTCAGCTAACATCGTTAACTATGTAAACAGCACCACAGGTATTGCTAACCTGTGTATGTGACTGAAGGTGGTGACCATGTTCTGTCATATACCAAGGCAACACAATTCACAATCTTGCTGTTTCGGGGAGAACCAATGTGTTCTCTGCTTTTTGGAAGATTGAATCATCATCTTATCCCTAGCAAATTACTATAGCTAGCTGGGACCTGCGGCTCTTCCTCTTTCCATGTAAACCTCCTCGTATCATCTCCTCTTGCGGTTTGATAGATTCCGCCAGAACAAATTTAATTTGGAGAGACTAATGGCAATGGCTACTGAAAGCCTTACAGAGATGATATATCACATGTACAAAGATCAAAATCGTCGAGAGAAATTTTCTGAGTCGATCACTCGGACACTCAAGTTATTCTTGAAATCAACAATGTGAAATCTCGATTTTAACACATTTATTTAGAATTGATGGTGCATTTCTATATGTAATCTTAGAGATGGAGAATGTTCTATAAAGATTTCACAGGAAAGATAATTTGTAATTGACTTGAGCTATCTTTTGAATTTTTACAAAATATTTCTATAAATATTTCTCGTGAATAAATTATTCTATAAGAAAGACGATTTATAATCAATGTATCATTTAAGACTCCTATTCATGCCAACAAACGAATGACAGATAATCTGAACCTTTTTCCCATAATACTTACATGATCGATAATGACTAATTAATTATATATTTCCTATCTCTCGTGGGGAGGATCATCAGCTACTTAAAGCTTTCCTTGTTGAAGGTCATAGGTCTTTGTTTGAGGTCTGTCCTCATGCATGTAGTCGTTCAAAGGCTGCAGGTATTCTAATTGACCATTCAGACACGTGGAGTCTACGTTGGGCCCCCATGGGCTAACACGTGGAATCCTCAATAGCTCACGTGGGTTTCAGGCCTGTCGTGGGATAAGTCGCCATTTAAACCAAGGACGCGTGCTTCATGCATGCACGTAGAACCATAGCAACGACAACTCGGTCCTCGAAGGCTTTGTCGATCGCACGAGCATTCGCGTTCCATCGGAAGATGATCAGCGAAGACTCGGATGCTGACGATTTCACGTCCCTGGTCGTCGTTGAAGCATGCTGCTCGACAGCCTCGATAGTAAGTGCGGCTGCCATGCGAAGTGTTCGAGAATATGCCGAGGAGGAGACTTGATCTCGCACCACGCAAGGTGTTGATCTACTTGGAAGAACTGCATCTGTTGAGGAAGAAGACGACGGAAGGTTTGGCCTCAATAATGTGTTCGTGGCGGCTGTTATTCCAATGCACAGGGACATGTGATATTTCTGAGTTATGGTAATCAGCAAACAAATGTTAAACGAAAGGAAAATTGTTATGTAGATTCATGAACCTCATCCTTTCACAAACAAAAGGATGTCTCTTTCTACTAGCTTTGAACTCCCAAAACTTCCTGCAATGGAGTTAGTTATATGGCTACTCCAGTGCTCTCATAGGGTTCTGCATCCATCCAGAAACATTGACCTATCTCGATCAGTCACCATCTGAAATTTATCATCCATGCCCTGCACCATAGGAAACCATAAAGACGATATATTTTCCTTTTCATGTTCCGTTCACTAGTTCTGCTGGTTCATCATCACTAATGCTCGGCGTACTCAGACATTGTTGGGACGATACTTTTGTTCCCTTGCAATAAAAGCAAACTCAGTTTGAAGGAGCATCGGATCTAAGCATCCAAAGCAAGATTGTCATCTAGAACCAAGTGTTCATTACTTGAACAAAAGCAATTATACCTGTGAATCACTAGCGCTAGCCTTTTGATCTTTAAAGCTTGATGAGGTTGTTTCTGCATCTGGAGCTCGTGAAGGATTGCTTGTTGTGGTCGTCGAAGCTTCAGGCACTGAGTTCAAATTTGCAGGGAGGCCTGACATGGATTTGAATGGTGGTGGCACACGAGGCACTGGCACAGGAAGTGCTTGTCCTTGTGCAAACATGGGAAGATTCGTAGTCCGAGGCATCCCATATAAACCCTGAGGTGCTTGAAGGGGAGAACAAGGGAACTGTGTGCCAGTCATGGGAGGAGGAGCTGCAACTAGAGGGCAGCCCGGAGAACCATTCATGTTGAGCATCCCCATCCCATAACCAAACCTCATGTTCATTCCCATCTGCGCGAAATGAGCGATGGGGGGAACACGCAGATGCTGCATCCCACCTGGTAGCATCACCGGAGACATGCACAGCCCACTACCCATAGACATCATCTGCGGTATGTAGAGGATCATGCTTAGAACACAACGAAGAGAGCTCAGAGGATGCTGCAAGGGTTTTACCTGAACTTGAAGCTGAAGGGTCTTGAGATACTCGATGGCCTCATCAAGCATTGACGCTTTGTCCACCTTCAAAGTACACAGCTTTAGTTCATCAAAGTTCTTCCATCTCTTAGAACGAAATAGAGTTTTGAGGTACCTTACTACAATTGGGTATAAGCTCTTGCAGCGCACGCATTTTCTCATTGATCCTATCCCTTCTCCTCTAAGCATAATTGGATGAGCAGAAAAGTCAGCGTTCGAGTTACTGCAAATCAAAGAGATCGGTTGAGCTTTGACTCACTCTTTCTGACAAATTATGCACCTCTGCTGCACGGCTTCTCTTTGCATTTCTTCCCTTGGCAGCATCAGCATCGGGCTTTCGTGATGGCGTGGATGCATCTTCAAGCTCCTATTGGAAGGACAGTACATTCGAATCACGGTTTGATAGCAGAAAAGCTCGTTATCTTTGTCGATGTGTTTTTACTTACTTCTTTGTGGTTACCACACTCTTCTCCTTGATTCTTCCTCTTTGCACCTTGTGCAGGATCGCCGGATGCTGTTCCTGCTGTGTTGCCTGAACCAACAGAAGAAGATGCAGCAATGGCTTCGTGATCTTTTTCGATTACCGACTTGAGATTCTTCCTTGGCATGTCCTGTTCACAGACATCCTCCAGTGGCTCAACAGATGCAATCTCTCGGGGAGTTTCTGCGGATGATCCCATCTCCAACATGGATGAGACAGAATTCAATTCTCCTTGAATACCTGAAGTACTTTGCAAACCACTACAAGACTGGATTACTGTCGATCCGATCCGGTTGCTGCTTGCAGTGGCAGTGGCAGAATTCTCAACACTCTGGAGATTAGCTTTTCCTTTCATGCCCGGTCTCGAGAAATGGGAGTAGTTCATCAAATCCGTACTGCTTACATCTTTTTTCGGCGAATTCTCAATTCTTGACATGATGCTTGGAAGTGAACTCTGATACGATCCAGCTTCGAGTGCTTTAGAAACAATTCCATGCTCCACATATGGTGTACTATGACCAAAACTATTGTTCTCATTAGCAGGCATAGAAATCCCTGAGATTTCAGAGAAGAACTCTGAGCAATAATTGCTAGAGGCAGGATCCTCTTCAATCGGATAATTGATCCAGGGAACCATATTGTCGAATTGAGTACTGATGGTTCCGGCATTGCCAGAAGGATCAGAGGGAGAGAAGTTGCTGACGAATGGGTCCATGGCCTCAAGCACACCCAGCTTGGGCATGTTGGCGATAGCTGTGCTGTCCTTCCCTTCAGCTCTGTCTGCAGGCAAAGAGAAGTTGGTGGTGGCAATGGAGGTCTTCCGAGGCCTGTTGGACTTGCCCTGAATCACAACCGGACCGTTCTCCCAGAGTAGTTCGACGAACTCGTTATCAGGCCTTGATCACACATCCATGAACCTCGACTTAGAGGATAATAACTTGGATCGTAGCATCGAGACTAAAAGATGAACAAGGATGAAGGTGAAGGAAATGGGTTAAGCACAGGGGAAGAGCGCTTACATGGAAGAAGAGCGATTAGACGAGCGGCTGGCCATCTTGTTGGACTGGGCAGAGTCAAACTCCTTCCTTGCTGATGCTTGATAGAACTCGGAAAGAGGCATGATAGAGATCAGGGGAGAAGAAGATGCTTACGGAGTCCCTGAAGATACTGTGTGCGAAGAACTACGGATGCCTGAATCACCGACACATTCCATTGATGGCTCGATTAGACCAAACCCATGGCAGTACAAAGTGGAACCGAAGGTCAAGATCTTCTCAGAACACAAGGTAAAGTTCCATCTTTTTGGTTGACAAGATCGTTCCTTTTCTTCGATCCGAGAGTTTCTGCATCGCAAATCCAGTCAAAACTCGCATCTTCTTCAACGATTGCTCTCTAGGATTGCCATCCGACCTGAGAATCAAAGATTAACACACTGCAAGCAAGAGATCAACTCAAAAAGCATACCGAACCAGGACACCACGAAACCATTGCAGAAAGATTCAAAGAGGTGAAAGGGGGAGAAAGAAGGAGCAAAAATCCAATCTTTTCAGAAACCAGATGGAAAACACAACAAACCAACCTTTCCTTTTGCTCGCAACCAAACCAAAGTCGCCTCTTTTCTCCAAAATCTCCACATACACAAGACATACGCATGCATAAGCTTAGAGAAAGGTTGGAACAAACAAAGACCTTGGTTTCAGCGAAGCCAACCCACGGAGGAGGAGTAGGAGGAGGAAGAAAAAGGAGCGTCGGATCCAAAGCCTCTCGAGGTTGGAGACGGGCGCAGGCTAGTGCGTTAAGCCGACATATATAGCTTAGGAGGTGAGAACTGAAATGGCAGCTCCTATTGCGCTCTCCTCCTCCCCCACCGTTCTATCATCGGACTTCCCTCGTGGTTACCGGGTTCCATCAATAATTGGGTGGCGCGGCCCGCCCCGGAGTTGCCATCCAATGGCCACGATCGGTTCCTTGTGCCTGCGGCCAAGTGGAACAAGGGATAAGGTCCGGTGGACCCGTTTCCGTAGGGTAGGATGAATTATATTCTGAGGAGATTACGTTTCCCATACTCCCCATCCCCTGTTTTGACCTGCCCTTCCGAGATCTCTTCTCCACTGCTCCGTTCTCACCCTTTTCCACACCACAATTCATCTTCCTCCAAAAAGCATATCTATGGTAACTCCTCCTGCACATGGTGTTTTCCACTCGAGATTCCTAAGAAGGATTCTAAAACCAGAGATTTGACTTTTAATTTAAATATCATTGTTAGCGTAGGGATTCTAAAGAATGAGATGGGAGTGTCATGTACACCCAACCGTTGTAAGACTAAAAAGAGTTAGATTGAGTGGTATTAGTAAGTACTATGTTAATTCCTAAGATAAGCAAGCCAGAATGTTGGAAGACTGATGCATGTCAGAGCTGTTTACTTGTTTCCTTGATGGTGATACTATATACTACTGTGTAGAGACAGCAACACGTGAACCACTCCAACCTTATGTGGGATCCGAGTGAGCTTAAGACAAGCATTCGAGACTGTTCTTCTTGCAGAACAAACTGGCATGAGAATTCCCAAGAAGAAACCTTTAAGAATGCCTGTACTGGCATTAGAGAAAGGAGGGAGGAAATAGGGGATGAACCAGTGGCACAGGGATTTGACAGTCATACAATTCATCACATCAATCTACAGTATTGATGTGATGCATGTAAAGGGAGGGAGTGACACAACCTGTCAAAGTTGCCGGAAGCCGCATAAGAAAATATCTAATACCAAACTAATAATAAATTTTTGGATGCTTTTCCTACATTTTGCTGAGAAATCCTTTTCAACCTTTAAAATCTGATTTGATCAAGCAAGCAAAGTTTGAACTTGATTTAGAGCCTTTATGTTTGCTTCCCTATTCATTGTTTTATGATGTGTGTACTATTCTTTTATTGATAATAAAGATGGTTTTTGACTTTATGAAGTCTTACCATGTTACTTATATTGTGTATTTTGCACCCTTCATCTGCTAGATTAGAAGCACAATTTGCTTTTATATGCATCATAATATTCTGTGTGAGACTATATTCATAGTGTTCTTTAGTAGAACTCAATTTAAAAAGAATTCATTCATGAATTTATTGTCGAGATTAAGAGTTTGAAACATCAAAAAATGAAGGCAAATTTTCAGTTTTCCAAAGGAAAAGTAAGAAAGAGTGCAATTAAAAAATGGTATAAGATACTATCATTAAATTAAAGAAAGAAAGAAAGAAGAAAAAAAAAGAGTGTTAGAACAGTGAGTTCTTTCTCCCAGTTTTTGTTAAGAACACAGAATGTCACTGACATATATCCTGAGATATGAAGTGGGGAAAAGCTAAACGTGAGGAAGAAATGGAATGGGTCTGAATAGATGTTGTGAATGGTATGTCACAATTCCAAGAAAACAGGGAGGCTTTTTTTATAGCAAAGACAATTGGTGATTGCAATGCCAATATGTGGACAGGTTGATCATCCCCACCATATATTATATGTGATGCCCTCCCTTTGTTACTATTTGAATCTGAGCCATGTCTTCTATTATTGTACTGTGATGCCTGAACCATCTCACAGTGGATGACGTATGATGCCCTGTGAAGTACTTCATGAAAGAGGATGAGGAACTGTGGAGGTTTCTATTTTCTTCTGTATCAGAAGAAGCAGGTTGTCCCCCACCCCCTTCTCAAGAAATATAATTGCCTGCCATGGCATGGGCTCCATTGGCAATCATTTGCCACAACCAATGCTTGCATCCAATGGAGATATGTGCAGCAGACAGTAGTAGAGTTAATGTGAATCCTCCACAGTTTTGCAGGTAGCAGTTGCAGTGTAGAAAAGAAAACATCATCTTCATGTATGTTTTTGTAGATAAGGAAAGAAGAGAAAAAGGAGATCTGATTGGTGCAACTGAGATTTAGTGACACTGATGGGTGGGTCCTGCAGTCTGTGCCAGTTGAGTTGGCAAAGTCCACACTTTACTGTTGACCATGGAAACTACAGAAAAATGGCTGTCAGATCTTTCCTCTTCTGTGAACTTCTTCAATGCAAGCCTCTGCAAATGGCTTTCATCAATTCCTCTTCATGGCTGATATGATGAGAACATGACCTGATGATTACTTTGAAGAGTTGGATGGTGGCATAGTTATAGATTTCTGCATTTCTGCAAATTTTGTGTGATAAGGGTGCATCAGAGAACAATTAAGTGGGGTTAGGCATGAGAATAAGGCATCATATCCCAGCATCCATGGCTCTCCTTATCTAAAATCCCACAGCTAGTTGGCATGGAATTGAAACCACAGATGCTTCGTATGCTCATCGCAGGGAATATTATGTTTCAGATTCTTGGTGGTAAAAGAAAATGATGTTCATAGTATAATCCAATCCAATATACAAGAATAGTGTAGATGAAAGAGGACGAACAATAAAAGGAGTTTGTGGCTTATAAATTAAGGATTTGTTGTTCCTCAATAAAACTTTTTGTTTAAGAATAACATCATGCAGCTCCTGAATCAAAATGAATAGTAAGTGACGTGGAACAAACAACATGATGCATGTCCTTAATCCACATCTGTGATGAGGCTACGTTTCGGGCCTTGACGTCTCTGTGGTGGGCCGTGCTTCGTGTTGGGCGTGGTTGCAGATATGACGTGCACACTGCAGAAGAACGTGGTGGACACGTTCCATCAAATGGATGGAGACCGACACGTGACGCGCGCTGCAGGCGTTGCTTTCACGTGGTGTTGACCACATGGCCATCGTTACCGTGCGTGGTTCGTACGGTTGACCTCTCAGCCTTATGTATCACCGGGGACGCAGACGTGGCCCTCTACCAAGTCAACACGAAACTGACGTGTGTGGGCTCCACCCTGTAGGGCTGGTCCCGTTATCAAGTGGGTCCGGTTCGTGTTGAGGCACTCTAAAAGATTGATTAATGCGAAGCAAGTTAAAAGATTGATTCGTAAAAGGGTCCGACTTCTAAGTGGTTCAAATTGTATTTTTAATTACTCTCTGGGTATGGGTACAGGTGAATGTATGTTAAGTCAAATTTTAATTATTCAATGGAGGCTCATTTCAAATTTATCTAAAGTTTAACTTATAATTTTTTTAGCAAATCAAACATATAAGATTGTGTTGGGGTATTCCACTCTTCTGATAATCTAAGTCAATTTCTGAAGTTAGAAAGTTGAAGATTGTTGTTAGACTAATTAGTGAAATGTAAGTAGGTGAATAATGTCTAGAATGCATACCTTAGGGTCTTTTTATAGGCGATTTGAGAATGATTACATCTAAGATCACCGAGCATTAAGATGAGACGTGTGATATTTTAAGAAAGAGCATGGCGTAATGTTTGTCAGTCGATCGTTTGACCATGTGTGACCGATTGAAGCCGTGTGTCCTTAGATCTAATCACCACTTATCTATAGGACATGGTTGATAGGTCATTAGGATGGTCGACCTGTCAGCCATATTTAGATTTATGTGTTTGTCATGTCAACTTCTCCCTATCATTACAATCCCCCCCCCCCACTCTAGAGTTGATGGTCGTGGAGCCATTAATCTACAAAGTGTATCAATCTTGGTTCTTTACTTAACATCTTGGTTCTTTACTTAACATTAGGTTGTCGATTTCGGGGATACCCAATTGGGTAATGGTGCATAGTAGAATTTGGGAGATGCAAAGTCGAGTGTTGTCATAACATATCGTTAGTCCATAGGTTGTGCATCGTCGAAGTGCACACTTGGCCCATGGGATGTGCATCATTGAAATACATGTTTGGTCCATAGGCTATATATCATCAAAATATGCATTTGGCCCATGAACTACGCATCATTGTTTGATCGATCAACAAAAAGGCCAAGCAATCGGGTACTCAATTGGTTAGTGCGATGGTCAAGCGATTAGGCATAAGGGTCAAGTGGTTAGGTGCTTAGTTGGTCGACACAAAGGCCCTTATCCAGAGATGGGCATTTGGAAATTTACGAGTATACTACTTGTTGAATCTTCAATTTTGATGATAAAATTAATTAATGAAGTTATGAACTAACATGCATTTAAGATAAGTGACGTAGGAAAAACTTTAATCGTGAACTTGAATCATGGAAGCAGAATCTAACATTGGGCTGGAGAGCATCATATCGGATGATTGGTCGACATACCAAAAGA
The DNA here is from genome assembly GCA_004837865.1 of Musa balbisiana. NCBI lineage: Eukaryota > Viridiplantae > Streptophyta > Magnoliopsida > Zingiberales > Musaceae > Musa > Musa balbisiana. The sequence goes on along the minus strand of CM017192.1, from coordinate 32,679,426 downwards.
TAGATTTCATGCCATGAGTTCGAGTATCGAGCCAGAAGAATTGAGCATTGCACTAAGATGATCGGGTGTTACAGGAAGTCAACATGCCGATTAGATAATACGTCGAATAAGAGGACGATGTGCCGAATGATCGGACGAAGTGTCGGATATACCAATGACATGTTAGATAACGTAGGCTTTATGATTGTAATCAAGTCTTGGTCGAAGTTTAGAGTCTAATTGAGTCGATTTTGGGGTGTAATCATGCCAACTCAATTAGGGACCCATTGGACTTGAGTTGGGGCTTGTAAGGAGAGGGGTGAGTGGCTTGTAAAGGTTATCTTCTAAATCTATAAAAAGGAGAAAAGGGTTGTAAGAGGATAGTTGATCTTCGCCCGTTGAAATAAGATCGATAGTGGAAGCCGGTGGCCTCAACGGAGGAGAAATCGGGAGTGGACATAGGTACTATAAATTTGTTGTGCACTCTCTTTTTGCTCTTCATTACTATTGTTCTCTATTTTAATTACTTATTACACTTCACTTACTATTGTTCTCGATATTATTTCCGATATGGGTTTTATTGAAATGAGATTTTTGAATCGATATAATTTTTTTGATAGCACTAATTTATCCCCCCTTTTACGAAGATAATTTCAAAAAATATCATTCACAAGGCTCTAGGAGATGAAGGGAGTATTGGTGAGACCAAAAGGCATTACAAAAAATTAGTAGTGGTTGTTGTGTGTTCGAAAGGCAGTTTTCGGTATGTCTTCTTCGCACACTTGTATTTGATGATACTCGGATTGAATGTCTAGCTTTGTGAAGACTTGTATACTCTTTAATTCATTAAGCAATTCATCTACTACTAGAATAGGGTATTTTTCCTTGATAGTTATGCCGTTGAGAGCTTGGTTATAAATGCACATTCACTATGTTCCGTCCTTTTTTCGTACGAGAAGCACTAGTGAAGAGTAGGGGCTATAACTTGACCGAATAACTCATAATTCGATCATCTTTTTTATAATCCTTTCTATTTCATCCTTCTGGAGATGTGGATACTGATATGATTGAGTATTTGCTGGAGGTTTGCCTGGAAGAATCGATATACAATGATCATGCCGACGAGTAGGAGGTAGGTTGCGTAGTTCATCAAATATATTTGAAATTTCAGCAAGCAAAGAAAGTAGATTTGAATCTTCAAATTTTGTTATCTCTCTCTTAGTTTGCTGCTCAAGTTGTACCAAAAAGCCGCTGCATGCTTTGTGCAAAACATTCTCTATTCGTTGTGTGTAAATCGTCGTTATGTCGTCCCCACGTTTCCCGTGTAGTGTCACATGTTTCCCCCTACTATAAAATTTCATAATTCGTTTCACAAAGTCCCAGGAAATATCATCTAATGTCATCAGCCATTCGATGTCGAGCACGGCCTCATAATCATCAAGAGGGAGGAGGAAGAAATATGCAATTATCTCTTGGTTCTGCAATAATAGTTTCACCCACGGGCACTTATGATCACACTTCAAAATTTGTTCATCGGCGACCTTAATGTCAAACCTACTACAATTCTTGATAGGTAAGACCATCCGGATAGTAACCTTATTGTTCATAAAATTATTAGTACTCTTGGTGTCAATAAGAATGGTGATAGGTTGTTGCTTCAGAAGTCTTCCTACTTTCATCATTTTTGGGTTCGCTTAACTGACAAGGGCATGCATCATAATATCAATCGGCTACTATTCTTCATCTGCGATCTCTTCCTCATGCTCTTGGACCTCCTCCTCCATATCTTCAAGAGGTTCAATTAGTAGGAGGCAGCCCTTTTTGCAGCGATGATCGCGGTTCCATGGTTCGTCGTAATGCCAACAAAGACCATTTGCTGATCGGTCACGTAGTTCTTCTCTTGTCATTTTTTTTAGCAACAAAGGATGACTGGGAGCAGAAGGAAGTTTATATGCTGTGGGCCTAGGAGAGGTTCTTATCCTCCAAGCATCTTTGTTGAGTCATTTTTTTTGTATTCGGGCGAAAGAAATCACAACTGTCACGGTACGGGACTACTATGCCTTAACCTCCCCTTTTATCTCTGGTTTGAGTCCTTCAATGAATGTTCCTAACAATTAACGGTCAGTCCATTCACGAGCAAGGTAGGATAGCTTCTTAAACTTGGTTTGGTACTCTTGAATCATAGAGGTTTATCGAATCTTTACGAGTTGGCTATCGATATTTTCATGCTCCGTAGGTCTGAAACGATTCAGCAGTGCGTTCTTAAATTGATTCCATGTTGGAGCCCCATTATTATCTTCCAGCCAATTGTACCATTGAATAGCATCTCCTTCAAGGTAGATGATAGCAATTTCCATCATAGCATCATCCGATATTCGGTAGTAGCGAAAGTAACGTTCGACACGCGAAATCCACCTCGTCGGGTCTCCTTCCCATCGCGGGAAGTCCACCCTCATGCATGGCTGAAGTATGTCCGAGGGTTGTTCCTCCTTCTCTAGAGGTCTCTCTGAACTCTCTCTTCACTGAAATTTGGTTGGACTCGACGGTTATACAATTCTGAATTCTGCAAACAAAGCGTGTAATTTGTCCTCCAAGCCTGATTCAAGCCGCGATTCAATCTGAGATTCCAATGCTTCAAATTTGGCATCAATTGGATCTTGAGAAGTCATAGCATATGCCTATAGATATGAGATATCCCTATCTTTTTTTTGTTGACGGGTTAATGGTATGGGGTGGTGGAAGGTTCAGAAAAATTGAGGATCACAGAAAGGTATTGCAGTAGGTTTTTACATTTAAAGTATAGCAGTTTAGACATAAAAGATTAGTGGTTTATATTAAAATTTTTTTAACAAAACCAAAGGAAAATCCGCTATTAGGAAGTGTTAAAGCTGTTGTAAAAAATTTATAAAGATTTGAATAGAAAAAACATAATAGAAAGATCAAACAAACAATGCTATGCGGTTGGAATTCTACAGTGCATCTTTCATCGTAGAGGTGAAAACTGTGATGAAAAATTTATGCAGCAATATATGAACAACTTTTTTTAGATTTTTTAATAAGGATAACTAAATTATAGTAGTAGTAAGGTAGGAAACCAAAACCTATTGCAATTCACGGGGAGATCAAAAGATGATCCATAGTGGTGGAGATGACGACGGAATTCAGCGATGATCTTTTAAGCAATTGTGGGAATTGCTTTGGGTGACTTTGGAGGGCTGATGGATGGCTGTGGAAGGGTAGCGAGATGCCAAGAATGCTGCTCCGATACCAAGTGTTAGAACCCTTGCAGATTCTAAGCTTGAGGTTGATCTCTTTAGGGGATCAGCCTCCTTGGAACTCTATAGGGGTTTATTCCTCCATGTTGTTGCTCAAATGCTGCTAAAAAGATTCATCTATTCCTTTTCAAAAGAGGATAAATACATGACTATTTATATTGCTTCTAAACCCCAAGTCTTAATAGGACTCCTACTCAAGACTCATATTTCTAACCAACTCCTAATAGGACTCATACTCAAGACTCTTATTTCTAACCAACTCCCAATACTTCTCTAAGAAGCAACTTTCAAACTAATTCTAACCTTAGCCGGCCTCTTCACCTATTTAATAGGAGTCAGCTAGGTAGGTTTTACATGAATACCCCTTTCAATGAAATTCAATTAGGACTCTCTTAGCTAGAGTCCTAACAGACTTGAACCATTTTCCGATTAAAAAGCTTATCGGGTCTTTGATGACTTATGAAATGACTTGTATTGAACATGAGAATTATCTTCCAAAAAACATGAAGGATTTGACACTTCGAACAATAGAATACCACTTGAGTAATGACTTATAATGACCTTGAACTCCTCATAATAAAACTTAAAAAAATTTTAAAACAAGAACCAAAGAATAAAATAAACCTAAAAAAAAGAATCTACAAAAAAAGAAAAAAATACTCAAGGTAGCTTGGGACAAATCAAGTTTATCCAAAGATGAAGAACAAACCAATAAATGTGAGGTGGCAAACTATGTCTTAATGGCTTTCGACAACGAGGTAACCAAAAACCGTTTTCTTTATTTTGAAATTACTTGATGCATTTTATGAGTTATTTTTAAATTAGTTTAGAAAAATTATATGTAAATTGTTAATAAAAAAAATTGTGATCATAATTGCATATTTTATGAAAATACAACAAAATGTTAGATATAAATATAATGCTTGTACACATGATAAGATTAATCTTATGTATGTTCTTAAGAAGAAATAATGTGTATTTGATGATTTTCAGTAGCTGATTTATGATGACTTATTGCTTGGATTTTGAATTCAAGAGTTCTATCAATATGACATATTGATAGGGGGAGTTTAGTTTAAACTCCATCATCAATTGGTTGTCATCATCAAAATGTGGAGATTGTTGAATCTCGAATTTTGATGATGAAATCAATTGATAAGTTTATATTCTAAGAGAGAGGCAAATTGGTTGTCATCATCAAAATGTGGAGATTGTTGAATCTCGAATTTTGATGATTTTCATATAGCTTTTCAATTTTGATTAAAGATGCCTTATATTCAATGAAACTATGCTTGATGATCTAACAATAATGAGTTTATATTTTGAAATTATGCATGATTTTATGATGACTTATTGCTTGGATTTTGAATTCAAGAGTTCTATCAATATGACATATTGATAGGGGGAGTTTAGTTTAAACTCCATCATCAATTGGTTGTCATCATCAAAATGTGGAGATTGTTGAATCTCGAATTTTGATGATTTTCATATAGCTTTTCAATTTTGATTAAAGATGCCTTATATTCAATGAAACTATGCTTGATGATCTAACAATAATGAGTTTATATTTTGAAATTATGCATGATTTTATGATGACTTATTGCTTGGATTTTGAATTCAAGAGTTCTATCAATATGACATATTGATAGGGGGAGTTTAGTTTAAACTCCATCATCAATTGGTTGTCATCATCAAAATGTGGAGATTGTTGAATCTCGAATTTTGATGATGAAATCAATTGATAAGTTTATATTCTAAGAGAGAGGCAAATTGGTTGTCATCATCAAAATGTGGAGATTGTTGAATCTCGAATTTTGATGATGAAATCAATTGATAAGTTTATATTCTAAGAGAGAGGCAAATTGGTTGTCATCATCAAAATGTGGAGATTGTTGAATCTCGAATTTTGATGATTTTCATATAGCTTTTCAATTTTGATTAAAGATGCCTTATATTCAATGAAACTATGCTTGATGATCTAACAATAATGAGTTTATATTTTGAAATTATGCATGATTTTATGATGACTTATTGCTTGGATTTTGAATTCAAGAGTTCTATCAATATGACATATTGATAGGGGGAGTTTAGTTTAAACTCCATCATCAATTGGTTGTCATCATCAAAATGTGGAGATTGTTGAATCTCGAATTTTGATGATGAAATCAATTGATAAGTTTATATTCTAAGAGAGAGGCAAATTGGTTGTCATCATCAAAATGTGGAGATTGTTGAATCTCGAATTTTGATGATGAAATCAATTGATAAGTTTATATTCTAAGAGAGAGGCAAATTGGTTGTCATCATCAAAATGTGGAGATTGTTGAATCTCGAATTTTGATGATGAAATCAATTGATAAGTTTATATTCTAAGAGAGAGGCAAATTGGTTGTCATCATCAAAATGTGGAGATTGTTGAATCTCGAATTTTGATGATGAAATCAATTGATAAGTTTATATTCTAAGAGAGAGGCAAATTGGTTGTCATCATCAAAATGTGGAGATTGTTGAATCTCGAATTTTGATGATGAAATCAATTGATAAGTTTATATTCTAAGAGAGAGGCAAATTGGTTGTCATCATCAAAATGTGGAGATTGTTGAATCTCGAATTTTGATGATTTTCATATAGCTTTTCAATTTTGATTAAAGATGCCTTATATTCAATGAAACTATGCTTGATGATCTAACAATAATGAGTTTATATTTTGAAATTATGCATGATTTTATGATGACTTATTGCTTGGATTTTGAATTCAAGAGTTCTATCAATATGACATATTGATAGGGGGAGTTTAGTTTAAACTCCATCATCAATTGGTTGTCATCATCAAAATGTGGAGATTGTTGAATCTCGAATTTTGATGATGAAATCAATTGATAAGTTTATATTCTAAGAGAGAGGCAAATTGGTTGTCATCATCAAAATGTGGAGATTGTTGAATCTCGAATTTTGATGATGAAATCAATTGATAAGTTTATATTCTAAGAGAGAGGCAAATGTCATCATCAAAATGTGGAGATTGTTGAATCTCGAATTTTGATGATGAAATCAATTGATAAGTTTATATTCTAAGAGAGAGGCAAATTGGTTGTCATCATCAATATGACTAGTTTCGATCAAAAAGAGGCAAATCGATTAAAGCAGGAGGAATCGGATATTGGGTCGGAGTGAACATGTTAGAAGATTGTACGTCGGGCTAGAGGATTGGTCGACGTGTTGGTAGAAGGCTCATGCCGTGAATTTGAGCATCAAGCTAAAGGATTAGACAATGCGTCAAGGAGATCAGAAGTTGCAGGAGTTAACATGTCAATTGGGAAATATGCCAAAGGAGATGACGATGCGGCAAAGGATCGAACGAGCGCCAGATGAACCAATGACATGCCGGACAAAGGATTCATGCTTTGTAATCATTTTTCTAAGATCGAAGTAGTTTAGGGGGCTAATTAAATTAGCTTTTGGTGTAATTATACTAACTCAATTAGGGGCCAATTAGGCCTTAATTTGGACTAATTTGGCCTCATTAGGAGGCTCATTCAGTGACTCAAAAGTTAGGTCAAGCGGTGGTACCACCAAAACAAATGATGGAACTGCCAGAACAGGCGGTGGAACTACCAGAACAAGTGGTGGAACCGCTTGTGAGTTGAAAAACTCAAAAAACCCGATCTCTAAGACTGTCAGGCGGTAGTACCGCCTAGTGATAGTGTGTCAGGCGATGGTACCACCTAGTGTTAAGCTATAGGCAGTGGTACCGCCCGTACTCGGAAGACATGAAAATTCAAATTTTTGGCTCTATTTTTTAAACTATTTGGGGCCAATAAATACCCCACTTGGGCAGCAAAAATTCTTGAGGAAAAAACTGAGTAAACTCTACAAAAACTTTAAGTTCCCTCCTCTTAGTGCTTAGAGTTAGTCCTAAGGGAGGTGTGTGACGGAATACTTGTAAAAGAGTGACTTGTAAGAGTTATCTCCTGAACCCGTGAAAAGAAGAAAGTACTATAAAGAGGTGATTGGTCTTCATCTATTAAAGGAAAATCTTTAGTGGACATCGGTGACCTCAACAGAGGAGGAATTAGAAGTGGATGTAGGTCACTACGACTAAACCACTATAAATTCTGATGTGTTCTTTCCTTACTACTTATTCTCTTTACTGCATTCTACTTTACTTCATTGCAATCTATCCAATCCCCTCTTCTCTATTCACTTGTAAACTTATACGAGTCAAACGAACGATTTTCATCGAAATCGATTTTTATTGTATGAAGATTTTCAAACCGACGTAATTTTTTCGCTACACTAATTCACCCTCCCTCTTAGTGTTGTTCTTGATCCTAACAGTAGGAACCTCTATAAATAGGAGGGGCCAAAAGGTGGCATAGGCTAGCCTCCTCTTGGCCACCCCTCGTATTCTCCTCCCACTCCTCTCCCCCCTCAAACGATAGCCCCAACTTGGGGCATGTGGACAGCAAAAAGAGTTAACTTTTTCTTGATCATAGTATAACATTCGTATTGTGCGTGGAGAGAAAGATCATGTTATGATTTGAAGAGTATCGTCATTGTATATATCGTGTAGATCATCACTAGAGAGAAGGACATTTAACTTCTTTCATCCTCTCCTACAGATCTATGATTTTTTAGGGGTATATGATCTCCCTAGGTAATACACACACACACACACACATATATATATATATATGCAGTTTTCATTGCATGACGATAAGATATTTTTTGAGAAATATGGTTTTTTTTTGTTCTTTTGCTGTGCATGTGATACTCTATCCAAATTTCCTAACAGGATCAACTCTTGGAGAACTGAAATGGGGGATTTGGCATAAGTGCATCCGACATTGTCAGGCTTGGTCCTCCTAGATTATTCGGTGCATTTGATCGGTTGGCATCATTAAGGTTCGATCTTGATGGTCTCTCAAAGTTTTCTTAAGATATGCTTGGCAGCTCTCCTTCTAGTCCTAATATGTTAAGTCATATTTTGGTAGTTCAAGCTAGGAAGGAGAATCAGATCACATTGAGGCCCAATTTTAAGTCTGTTTAAAGTTTAACTTACAATTTCTCGACGAACCAAACCTGTAAGACTGAGTCAAGGGTGTTCTCGATAACAACGCCTCCAATGATTATATTAGTTCCTAAAGTTGGAAAGTTCAAGACCAATCAAATCGATTGGATTGGTCAACCTAATCTATGAGATCAAGTAGGTGAAAAATATTTAGGATGCAAACCTTGGAATTCTTTTTATAAGTGGTTTGAGAATGATTATATCCGAGATCATCATGCATTAAGAGGGGATATAGGATGTTTTGGGCAATGGCACGATATAACGGTTATTATTCCTGTAGCCCATGTCGTCTGAGTGCGTCTTTCATAGGGTCAGATGGTTGGGCGTTCGATCATGTGTGATCGATTGAAGCCATATATCCTTAGATTTGACTACAAATTATCAAACGGACATGGTTGATAGGTTACTAGGATGACCAAATATATTGGCTATGTTTAAGCTTATGTGTTAGTGATGTTAGCTTCTTCCAATGGTTCGAGTTTCAAAACCATCAACTTAGTTCGGATTCCAATTTGATCTATTGATTTTAATTAATAAAAAAATAAAACTAAAATACTTTACCACGATTTAAACGCAGGTGAATAAGTTTTTAAATCTAAAATATTAACTATAATATAACTTATTTAAATTTTATTTTATTTTTTTATATACTTGATTTGAAATTGATGATTCTAATCGAAATTATTGAATCGTTGACCCGATTCTATTTCGATTTGAACATACGATCACGCTTAGCTCGGCCGAGGAGCTCCAATCACAAATCGATGTAGCAAAGCAAACAGAACACAATCTCGGCCACATGAATAATCACAAAGTAATGAGAATCTCGCCATGGATCTCTCTCTCTCTCTCTCTCTCGACTTCATGGGGATTCAATCTACTCGGCCAAGATACAAAGATTCCACGTATATAACATCATCATCTTCCTACCTCACGAGCCTGCTATGCCTTCTCTGGGCCTCGATTTGTCGAGGATCGACCACATCACTCGCACATCCTCGTACGTGCACGCCATCACCTCCCCCTGTAGCTTCGATCCTCTTTGATCATCCCCTGAAACAAATCACCAAACACATGGCTTCAGCTCTGCACCTATAGCTGCAGAGAAAGCATGATGGAACAGAGCAAGATGAAGCTGATGGCACAAACCAGCTTGGGGCTTCTTGTCTCTGGGAGCGTTGAAGATGGTGTATGCTTTCCTGAAGGGGGAGGTGATGGTGCGAACCCAAGAGCCCTTCATCCCACGAAACCAACAAGTCTCTGCAACTCAAATCCCTCCTCTGCTTATATATACATATAGAGAGAGCAGAAGGGTGAGGATGAGCTCTGGGGAACACCTGGGAGGCAAGATCCGAAACATGAGGTGTCTCCAAGTCGAAGCTTGCACAGCACATGCATCTCACCCAAAGTGGTCTCCAACTCACACAAATGCTCCTTGTCTACTCTGCCAACCTTCTAAAAGGACATGGATCATCATCTACCTTTCTTTTAGCTCTCCCTTTCAAGCCTTCTCTGGGTGATATTATGCACACTTGTTTCTGTCTCATGCTCTTCAATCATCAATGGGATGATTAGAAAGAGACTAACCCATTTTACTTCTGTAGGCATGGATGAATTGTTTGAGTTTCTCTTACATCTCCAGAGGTAATTAATGCCGTATTCCAATGATTGCCATTAGTTTAAGCTGAGCAAAAGCAAAGACTTTGCCTTCATCCACGTGATATGTTTTTGTCACCCCATAAGATTCCCGGCAAATCGTACTTTGATCACTGCCTACACTCTGTACAGAGTGAGTGATGATTACCAAAAAATCAATGAACAAAGTTGTTGTCTTTGAGGAACAATGCTCAGTTGAGGGAGGTACAACTTGGTGTACTTACAGGATTGGAGTCTAGTTATATTCCTTAGTCTATTCCATTACACTACAGCAAGAGAGAGCGATCATGCAATGGTTACTGCATTATGATGATGTTTAGTCTTGATAGGTAACAAGTTGAGGATACCTCTCTGGAGTTTTATCCATCTTACATGGATAAGATTGCAATCATGAAATGTGGAAGATTAAGTAACTGAGAAAACATGAGATTATGCTCATTACAAGCCTTATTAATATTACCCACCATCACCTCTACACTGTTGATCTAATGCCAGCAACGTGGCTTGTCAGAAGCATGTGCTCTCCTCAAGCATCTTTGCCTGTCATCATGCTCTCGAGTTGATTCCTCCATAGATCTCAAAGGAATACCTTACACAGCCAAAAGACACGGAGCTTTATTCTAATAATGATCATAGATCTCAAAGGAATACCTTACACAGCCAAAAGACATGGAGCTTTATTCTAATAATGATCACCTACATCATATGATGAAGCATATGCTTGAATGTCTATTTACATAACGTACGTATATCTATGTAGTTTCACAACGGGGTCTATTCAACGAGAAAGAAGACGAAGCATGGTGGGACTGAAGACTGCGCCGCATGCATCGCCAGCTTCATGCCATCAGGGTGCACCTGCTTGGCTCCCCAACTTCATCTTCCGGTGGACCTTGTCGATGAACTCTTTGGCCTCCCTGTCTTGCCTGTCCATGGCCATGTTCCGGTGGACTTTGTCGATGTATTCCTTAGCCTTCACGTCTACGTCGTGCTCGCCGTACCAATGCAGTCCATCTCCGTCCCCAGGTCGAACCATTCTTGAATGCCTGGGCTCAGCCTCTTCCTCTCCTTGGTTGTGCATCCTCTTGAGGCCAAACAGAGCAAGCAATGTGTTCGTCCCTCTTCCCATCTCTCTCTCTCTTTCTTTATCTATCTCACAATGGCTGTGTGAGGATGCATTTATAGCACACAGCAGAAACATTGGCTGGCTGAGGAAATTAACTTGGCATCCATATGAATGGTCAAGCCGGAGAACCTTTTTGATGTTTGGTTGGATGACCAAAGACCGAAGATTTTAAGCATTGAACTTTATTGACTCTGACCAATATGGTTCTTTCGAGAACCAAACCAACCTAACGAGAGAGTCTTAGAGCTAGCCCCAGAATATTTACCTAGAAAGGTAATTTGGCAACCCAACAAGACAATAAAGCGGAAAACAAATAAAAGGAGAGACAAGAACACCAGAACACCAAATTTACGTGGTTCGGTCAATTGACCTACATCCACGGACGAAGGAGGAGCAAATCACTACTATAAAAGAGGGACAATTACAAATGCCTTAGGAAGATGTTCCTAGGCCATAAAACACCGGAAAATACTAAACAAGAAAAAACCCAAATCTATAAGCCCAAACTATTTAACTGAGTGTGGACTTAAACCCAAAGTAAACACTTAGGTTTTTCTTGTGGTGCAACTTATGGTACCTTTTGTGGTGCATCTGACTTCAAAGCTCAGACCCTTATTTATAGTTCCAAGACGAGACAACAAGTCTGATTTTCCTGATGTGGGACTATGGGACTTGCCAAACTAACAAATCTCCACCTTGGCATGTCCCAACAAAACTTGCTCCACCTTCTTCATAAAAGCCCCAACGGGCAATCACCAACAATGAACACCAACCAAGTCCAAGCACTGCTTGAACTTGTAAACCGGAAGAGGCTTCGTAAACATATCAACTGGATTGTCCTTCGTATGAATTTTCTGAACAAGGACCTTTCTATCAGCAATGGTATCCCATTTGCATCCAACAATTTTCTTACCCGAAGGCGGCTTTACAAGATCCCAAGTTCTATTCTGATGGAGAGATTCAATTTCTTCATTCATCGCAATCAACCACTTAGCGGAATTTTCACAAGAAACAGCATCTGAGTAGGAAGTAGGTTCACCAACTTCACTTGTTTCTTCTGCAACAGACAAAGCATATGCAACCAAATTTGCATATCTTTGTGGTAGTCGAATATCTCTCCGTGGTCTATCCTTGGCTATGGAATATTGCTCTTCCTCTGGAACAACTGCGTTAGTAGACTCGGGACCATCTACTGGCATTCTTTGAGTAGAAGAGTTCGATTGAAAAGAATCTGAACTACCAATCTCAAGCTCCACCTGCTTCTGTGCACTATCATTTGTACAAATAGTAGATTCCTTTTTGGAAGATAATATAGACAATTCATCAAAAGTAACATCTCTACTGATTATAAATTTTGGGGATTTGGGATCAGAATACCATAATCTATATCCTTTTACCCCAGAAGCATACCCAAGGAAAATGCACTTTTTAGCCCGAGGCTCTAATTTTCCTTCATTTACATGCATGTATGCTGGACACCCAAAAATTTTAAAATCAGAATAATCAGCAGGAGTACCTGACCAAACTTCCTCCGGAGTTTTAAAGTCAAGTGCTGCAGAAGGAGCGCGGTTGACAACGTAACAGGCCATATTAATCGCCTCTGCCCAAAAGTCCTTTGTCAACCCTGCATTTGAGATCATACACCTTGCTCTCTCCAAGAGTGTTCTGTTCATACGTTCGGCCACACCATTTTGTTGAGGCGTCATCCTAACAGTGCGATGCCGAGCAATTCCTTCATTTTTGCAAAATTCTTCAAAGTCACCTTCACAAAATTCCATGCCATTATCTGTTCGAAGCCGCTTAATCTGTCTACCTGTTTGCTTCTCAATCAAAGCCTTCCATTGTTTAAAGGTTAGAAAAACATCATTTTTATGCTTCAGAAAATAAACCCAAACTTTCCTGGAATAATCGTCAATGAAAGTCAACATATACCTGGCACCACCCTTAGACTGAACACGAGCTGGACCCCAAAGGTCTGAATGAATATAGTCAAGAGTACCTTTCGTTTTGTGAACTGCCGGAGAAGTGAAGCTGACTCTTTTCTGCTTTCCAAAAATGCAGTGTTCACAAAAATCAAGTGGCCCAGTACTCTGTCCGCAAAGTAGACCCCTTTTGCTCAATATGCTCAAACCTTTTTCGCTCATATGACCCAAACGCATATGCCATAATTTGGTGATGTCAGAATCAGACAATGATGATGACGAGACTGCAACCGAGCCTGTGACAGTAGTTCCCTGCAGAATATATAAACTACCAGACCTACAAGCTTTCATAACAACAAGGGCATTTCTAGAAACTTTCATAACTCCACCTTCAGCTGTGTATTTACACCCAAGAGCCTCTAGGGTGCCTAAAGAGATGAGATTCTTTTTCAAATCAGGAACATGTCTAACATTAGTGAGCGTCCTCACAATACCATCATGCATTTTAATTCGGATTGTGCCTTTACCAACAACATCACATGCGGCATTATTGCCCATCAAAACAATTCCACCATTACAAGATTCATATGTGGAAAACAAATCCCTATTGGGACACATGTGATAAGAACAACCTGAATCTAAAATCCATTCATTTTTAGACCTTGTCCTATCATCAGTAGCAAAGAAAATATTTCCAGTATTCTCATCAGCTGCTACACTAGCTTCAGCGGACTCAGTAGTTTTCTCAACACTTTTTCCCTTTTGCTTTAATTTATGTTTCAATTTAAAGCAATCAGATTTAATATGCCCCATTTTATGACAATATCTGCATTCCAAATTTCTATGTCTGGATTTAGATCTAGATTTAGATCTACTACTGTCAAATTCTCTTTTATCCATTCTACCCCTGACCACCAGACCCTCAGCCTGATTCTCTCTACTTTCCCCAGTGATATTCCTGTCTATCTGCTCCTTAGATTTCAATGCAGATTTAATTTCTTGATACAAAACTGTTTCTTTTCCATAAATCAAAGTATCACGGAAATGCTTAAAAGATTGGGGAAGAGAACACAAGAGTAACAAAGCCTTATCCTCATCATCAATTTTTGCATCTATATTCTCCAAATCCATAACCAAAGAATCAAACTTATCAAGATGTGAGAGTATAGATGTACCTTCAGTCATCCGAAGCATATATAGACTCTGCTTCAAGTAGAGACGATTCTCCACTGTCCTCTTCATGTACAAGGCTTTAAGTTTGTCCCACATGCTCTTAGCCGTAGTCTCCATAGCTACCTCCCGTAAAACCTCATCAGAGAGATTTAGGATGATGCTTGATCGGGCCTTCTTATCCATACCCGCAAGATCTTCCTTTGTCATACCATCTGGAATGTTCTCTGCTCCCTGTAGTGCCAAATCAACTCCGTCTTGAACCAGAATGGCTTCCATCTTAAGTTGCCACATGCCGAAGTTGACATTTCTGTCGAATTTCTCGACGACGATCTTTGTTATTGTCATTGTTGCCAAAAGATCCCGAAACTAGGCTCTGATACCAGTTTCTTAGAGCTAGCCCCAGAATATTTACCTAGAAAGGTAATTTGGCAACCCAACAAGACAATAAAGCGGAAAACAAATAAAAGGAGAGACAAGAACACCAGAACACCAAATTTACGTGGTTCGGTCAATTGACCTACATCCACGGACGAAGGAGGAGCAAATCACTACTATAAAAGAGGGACAATTACAAATGCCTTAGGAAGATGTTCCTAGGCCATAAAACACCGGAAAATACTAAACAAGAAAAAACCCAAATCTATAAGCCCAAACTATTTAACTGAGTGTGGACTTAAACCCAAAGTAAACACTTAGGTTTTTCTTGTGGTGCAACTTATGGTACCTTTTGTGGTGCATCTGACTTCAAAGCTCAGACCCTTATTTATAGTTCCAAGACGAGACAACAAGTCTGATTTTCCTGATGTGGGACTATGGGACTTGCCAAACTAACAGAGAGGACATATCCTTGAAGATTAAGATTACCATGTTACTGTACAGTGTAATGCTTATTACAGCATCGCCAAAGCTTTTTCTCATCACCAGAGCAACAATTCTTGACCTGTTGATGTAAAGATCAATTTGCTATCTATAGCGTGGAGAATCCCTCTGTAAAGTCTTCATTGTTAGGCAGAGTCTACCCGTAGCGGATTGAGGTTGGCCGGTGTTCGAGGTGTTCATCTTTGAATGGACAAGACGCTGTCCCTTCAAAACGCAAATGTCCTCAATTGAGTTCCACCTAAATGGAACTCAATCATCGAAGCAATTGTTTCAGCCACAAAAACAACGTGACTAAAATGTATTGCTTCTTCGATCCAATCTCGTCAATCTGAAAAGATGCATCGTTATCATCAAGCGTGCCAACCAAAGATGAGCACACAGATGAAGAGAAGGGAAAAGAAGAAGAGTAACCATGAGTTGAACAGAGGAGGAGGAGAAGAAAATTGTTGCCAAATCTAAAAAAAATGTCATTCCGAAGTGCTCCATTTTCAGAATTTTCTAATAGTATTTTTTTTAATATAACATTTGAAATACCCCCAGTCATCTATCATTTTTTTTCTTCGCCTTTTCTTATTTTTATTCTAGATCAATCTAGATATGATGTCTTTACATTATGTTATAATATTTTCAGTAATATCCAAAAAATATTATAACGTAGTAAAAAATATATATATTATAGTATTTTTATAACATTATAATACTTTTCTAGCTTACTAAAAAATATAATAATACAATATAAAAACACTATAAATATAGTGTTTTAACAAAAAATGATATACTATAATGTTATTTACTATATAATAGTATATTTTGATATTACTAAAAAAAGTATAACTAGGGTGAATCGATCCATTGAAAAAGAAAGAGAAAAAATATTATTAAAAAATCTAAAACTATTGATACTCAGGAGAAAATAAAAAAAAAATATATATATATATTTCAAGAATTTGTCCAAACTTCTTTTGGTCAAATTATAAAAAGGGGTCAGTGCAAACAGTGGAGCTGAATACTTTTGACTCCACTTTTTTTAAAACAATTACAAGCCATGCTTTTCCAAGGAAATGTTTCAAGTTTTAATGGCCAAAATACAAGAAAAAACCAAAATAATGTAAACAATCTCACACGCCAACTGCCTGCTGCAAAATTCTGCCACAGTCAACAATGACGAACTGAAAGTGTTGGCAAGAAGGTCAACGAGGATACTTCAAAATATATGTAGAAGCGAAGGGCAAGACGCTGCTGTCAGAAACGAATTTTCGTAAGCAATGATGCTGCAGGTGAGAATATACGGAGAGCGAGCGAAGTCGTCGAGGAAATGTGTCTCAGCGGAGAGAAGAGAGAGATTCCGGTTCTGCTCACTCTTCCAATCCGTGGAAGCACTTCACGTCCTTCATCGCCAGTCGTGACTCAAGTCGCGGCGTTCAGGCGAGGATATTAGAGGCTCTCGTCACGTGAAGTCAAAGGGGCGGCCCGTGGGCGCGGTAGTTCGCCCTAACCAAGAAGCCATGACCGAAGCAGAGGACTCCTCGTCGCCGCTGCCGCCGATGGCGAGCATCGACCGCACCCTCCACGCCCTCGGTTTCCAGTACACGCTAATCTCGCCCGGGAAACTCACCGGCCGCCTCAAGGTCACCGAAACGTGTTGCCAGGTAGAAGAACTCTGCCCCCTCTGGCCAAACTCTGCGCCCTCTCTGATCGTTGTGTTTACTGTGTCAGCCCTTTGACGTCCTAAACGGAGGAGTCTCGGCTCTGGTGGCGGAATCGGTGGCCAGTTTGGGAGCCTATGTGGCCTCCGGGTTCCGACGAGTGGCGGGCGTCCAACTCTGCACCAACCACGTCAAGGCTGCTCTGCTCGGCGAAGAAGTAGAGGCGGAAGCGAAGCCCATTCAAGTTGGCGGAGCCATCCAAGTAAGCAATCTCATCTTCTGCACACACTACACTAAACTCATCCATAGAAATATCATGTTCCAAAGTTCTAATAGTATATTACCATAAATCTTAGTCGACGAGATATTAGTTGAAGGTGGAGAAGATTAGGTGGGAGAGTTTAATGGACAACAAGAAATCCCAGTTGTGATTGTCCTCTTCCTCTTCTCTTCAAAAAGACACAGGTTATATCTGATAAATACATAATATGCTAAATTAAGGTCTTTTACAGTCACCTCATTCATTCCAATGATCAACATCAACAACCTTAGGCATCTGTTGAAATCATTTCTGTTCCCAATGTTCGAAATCAACCTTTGTTTTTGCTTCCATACAATGATGAGTTTATACATCGGGATTATGAGTTAAACGTATGCATTCTTATTTTTCTGCACAAAAACTAAGAGTCAAGTTAACAACATCAGAATTCGAAATCAATTATGCAATTCATATGGCATCACTATGTTCTACGATGATATTATGTACCTCTAAAGTCATGGTTTCCTATACAACAGTGTCGGGGAAAATATCGTTGACGTCCTTGTCAGTTTGACTGTGGCCTTGATCTATATGCATAGGATTGTTCGAGGTGGTGACCAAGGTGGCTCCAAGGTGTTGTTACTTGTACAAAGATCGAAATCGAGAGAGACTTCCCGAGTTGATCCCTCCGATGCTCAAGTTAGTCCCAAAGTCAACTTTTGTGGATTTATGTTTTCGATTTCAATGCCCCTATACCTGGAGTTGAGGGTGTGTTTTTATCTTTGACCATAGAGGGATGAAATATTCTCATGAATATTCTACAGGGGAGGCGATTTGTAATTGCCCCAAGCTACCCCTTAGATTCCTACAAAATATTTCTATGAATATTTCATAGGGAAGACGATTTGTAATTGCCCCGAGTTGCCCCTTGGACTCCAGTCCATGCGAGCAAGTGGGTAGCAAGCCGTTTGGGCCTTTTCCTCCCATGAGCCTTATGTGGTGCTTATGTGGCGGACGATGACTAGTTGATTGCATATTTGCTATCATTTGCCTCTCCCCCCTCGAAGGCGTGCTTCGGGGCTTTTACGAGAGGGGTTCGAATCGTGTCGTTTATTTCGTCCGACATAGGAGCATTCAGGATCGCGTCTTACTGGTTGGGTTTTTTTAATTCATATGTTTTGGGCATGTTGGGCTTGTGTTTTTGTCAGAGCATATTTCCCTTAGCACGGGTCGGGTTTTCCCAATTTACGCTTTTCGGGCATATTTGGCTCTGTGCCTTTGCCATAGCAGATCTTTCTTGGTGGGGATTAGGTTTTCCCGACTCATGCATCAGGTGTATTTGACTTTGTGCTTTCGTCGTAGCGGATTTATCTTTACACGGGTCGAGTTTTCCTAACTTACATGACTCTAGCGTATTTGGCCTTGCGCTTCCGTCGTAGCGGATTTGTCTTCATGCAGATCGAGTTTTTTCGACTTATGCAACTCAAGCACCATTCGCCTTGATTGAGGAAACTATCAAATTTTAGCTATTAGGTGATCTTATCTATTAGCTATTCGTTTAATATTTACTATGAACTACTTGTAGATGAAACTTCGACAGCAGCTATGTCTAAAGGGAAGTTGTGAGCATTACGTTCCTCTATCGTAGCAGGTCTTCTAACACGGTCAAGTTTTCCTTACGTGTCTCAATCACATTTGGCTTTACGCCTCCATCGTAGTGGATTTATCTTTACATGGGTTAGGTCTCCCTCGGGACAAGGGGGGCAAAGAATGAGGTCGATGGTCGACCTATGCAGGGGGAAGTCTTAGGCTTTCGCGGCTTTAACAATAGCCAATCTATGCGACCCAACCTCGAGTGCACCACTTCAGCCAAGATGGGAGGGCTTGTAGGAGGGGCATAAGGTGTAGAGCGACGGTGAAGCCTCAGAGTGGTACTACCGTGGATCCCTATGTTTGGAGGTGGCGAAACAGATCTACTGCTCCCCCTCGGAGGTGTTGCTCGACCATGGCTATCACAATGAAGTACTAATAAGTCGGGTCGTGGTTAGCTTTTCTCGGTTTTCTACACTGCTTAACCACTCGTCTTTGCTTTTGCAACACTATCATTATATGACGACCTCGCTCAATTGTGTACGAGATGCTGGCATTGTTATTGACCAACAGGCTTGGGAAAATGGCGACCTTCAAGCGGAGGTCGAGAAGTTAGAGAAGGCGGGAGCAGACCCCTCGATCGTTGCTAATGCAAAGGCTCGGGGGATCGAGTTGGCATGGTAGCTAGAGAAAGCCGAGTGAGGGCATGCCACTTTTGTAAATAGCTGAAGGAGGTCTGGGCTTGTAACTGGGTCATGGAGGATGAGCTGTTGCAGCTTGTTCGAGAATTGGACTCGCTGAAGGTGCATAGCTCGAAACTCGAAAAAAAAGGTTTTCGCGATGGAGAGTAAGCTTGGAAGCAGAATAAGGTGCTAAGGCATCGAGAAGAGGCGATTGCCGATTACAAGGTGTCTATCGGGTTTAGAAAAGGGCTAAAGAGGTCGGGGGTTGCCTCGTACCAGTTCAAGTGCCTAATCGTCTTAGTTCGCTTCAAGGCGAGGTATCCCGAGATGGAGCTTGAGGAGAACTCGTTCATCGATTATCTCGAGGACCAAAATGTCCAAATAGAGAGCAAGATGCATTTCGACTATAACCCCGACTCGTCGCCTCGTCCAAATGCTTGATTTGCTACCTGATTGCTTTTGGAGTTATGGAGTCGGTTTATCCAACCTATGCAGGAGGTTCATGGCTCTTTTTTTTTTTGAAGATTGCTATCTTATTTTGGTTGTAGAGCACTTCTTGTATCTTTTTATAGGTTGGTGCCTCATTTTGGTTGTATAGGCGCAATCTGTTTGATGTAATACCTCTTGGAGCAATGAAATTACACCATTCCTTTGTTAAAGATGTATTTTGCAAGTTTGAAGTATGCCTTGGCCGAACCCGAAGGAGGCCTTAAGGATAAAACTTCAAGTTTGAAATGTGCCATGTTCTCGGCAACACCAGATGATATGTCTCATCTCAGACGACTTCGACGACTTGATATAGTCCTTCCTAGTTAGGCGCCAACTTCCCTCAGGATCAGGTTGGGTCACTTATCTCGGCCTTGCGGAGCACCAGGTCTCTTAGTTGAATTCCTTCAAGTCGGACATCTCAATCGTAGGTCTTGGCCATTGCTTTTTTGTACATCAGCATTCGTAGGTGTGCAGTTGCTCGGGTCTTGCTGACTTGGTCAAGCTCGGCTCGAAGTTCTACCTGAAAGGCTTCCTCATCAAAGTTTTTGACACGAGGTGTCGAGAAGACTATCTCGGGTGGCAGAACAGCCTCAGTATTAAAAACTAAGCTGAATAATGATTCTCTCAACCCGATCTTAGGTGTCATCCAAGAGGCTCATAAGATTCTCGATAACTCGTCCACCCAGTTACCGTTTGATCCGATGACTTGCTTCTTGGGACCTTCAAAGATGGCTTGGTTGGTAACCTCGGCAAAATCGTTGGTTTAAGGATGAGCCACCAAGCTGAATCTTAGATGAATCCCGTAAGACTAACAAAACTCCCTGAATTTTGGGTTGTTGAATTGAATCCTATTATCGGTGATGATCTTGATTATTGATGCCAATGGCTTAGCTTTTACCCACTTTACGAAGTGATCTACTCCCACGATAAAGAACCTTCGTTGGCTCCAGGCCAACGAGAAGGACCCATGGAGGTCTATACCCCACTGGGCGAATAACCACATGCAATCGATCGGGCTCAAGGGGATTGCAGGTCGACGTGGTATCAAAGCAAACTCTGAGCACCTATGGTACTTGTAGGCATAAGAAATTGCATCTTTACATAATGTGGGCTAATAGAACCCCTACCACATCACCTTAAAGGTGAGAGTCTGTTTGTTGATGTGCTCTCCACGGATACTCTCATGCACCTTGGCAAACACCGTCTCGACTTCTTGGGGAGTTAAGCATATGAGGAGCAATTAGCTGAAGGACTTGCGAAACAGGTGATCATTGATTAGGCAATACCATACTTGGTAGTGCTTGACTCTTCGGGTTGCTACGAGGTCAATTGGGAGCGTCCTATCTTTTTTGTAGTGTAGGATCTTGTTCATCCAGCTCGGTTCCTCCTCGACCATAGCTACGTCGAGCTTCTTAATGGTTCAGGTGGATAGCGTCTCAACCAGCGGCCAGCTTTGTTCCGGAGTCTGGGTGGATGCCAATCAGATGAGCACATCAACCTAAATATTTTCTTTATGGGGAACCTAAAACACATTAAATTGGGAGAAGTTGTGAGTTAATCTTTGCATCTTGGCGAGGTACTTTGCTATAATTGCATCTTGGGCCTCGTAGCTCCTCTCTACTTGGCTCACAACTAATTGTAAGTCACTAAACACTGTTAGGTCTTGGACTTGGAGTTCCCGGGTGAGTCAGAGCCTCGAGAGGAGTGCCTCGTACTCAGCTTCGTTGTTTGAAATTTTGAACTCAAATCGAAGGACTTGCTCATGCACTTGTTGGTTCGGGCCCTTCAAGAGGAGGCTGGCATCGCCCCTCTCCAAAGTGGCTGAGCCATTGACAAATAGTGTCCATGCCATGGGGGTATAGCTACCTTCTTCAGGTGGGGGAGTTTGCTCCGAGATAAGATTTGCCAACTATGCTTTTATGGAAATCCTCGGCACATATCGTATGTCGAACTTGCTCAGCTCTATGGACCATTTTAGTAGTTGCTCTGAGATGACAAAATGAGATAGAACCTATCGGAGTGACTGGCTAGTGATGACCTATGTGACATGCACTTGAAAGTATAGGCGAAGCTTTCTCGCTGCAAGCACTAGGGCAAATACTAGTCACTCTATAGGCGAGTACCACTCCTCGAGTCTGTTAGGACGTGGCTGACATAGTAAATAGACTTTTGAACTCTCGCATCCTCTTGAACTAGCACGGAGCTAACAGCCAAGATGGTGGTATCAAGGTAGAGACTGAGGGTCTCTCCCGAGGTGGAGAAGAGTTACGGTAGTTGGGCGAGTGGTACTTTAGTCTTTTGAAAGCCTCCTAGCATTCCTTGGTGCACAAGAAACCCTTCAGGTTAATAAGGGATTAGAAAAAGGGTAGGCACTTATCACTAAATTGGGATAGGAACCAATTGAGTGCCACCATTCGCCATGTTAGATGTTGAATTTCTTTGGCCGAACGGGGTGGATGCATCTTCAATATTGCTTGTACCCTTTTGAGGTTTGCATCTATCCTCTTCTAGTACACGATGAACCCAAGGAACTTTCCCGAGTTGACTCTGAAAGCGCACTTAGTCGGATTAAGACGCATGTTGCACCTCATTAAGATTTGGAATCTCTCAGCCAAGTCTGCCAAATATGAGTTAGTCCTTTTGCTCTTTAACTATCATGTTGTCTATATATACTTCGACGTTCCTCTCGATCTAGTGCTTGAACATTTTATTCATCATCCTTTAATATGTTGCCCTTGTGTTTTTCAATCCAAATGACATGACTCGGTGGTAGTACGTGCCTCGGTCGATGATGAAGGATGTGTGTTCCCAATCTTCTAGTGTCATCCTTGTCTGGTTATACCCCGAGAATGCATCCATAAAGGTGAGGAGCTCGTGACTTAACGTGGCATCAATCAATTGATCAACCCAAGGGAGCGGATAGCTATCCTTTGGACACGCCTTGTTAAGATCAATAATACACATTCTCCAGTTTCCATTTGACTTCTTGACAAGTACAACATTGGCAAGCCACTACAAGTACTGCACCTCGGTAATAAACCCTGCTCCTAACGACTTGTCTACTTTGTTGCTAATTGTTTGTTGGTGGTTGAGAGCAAACTTGCGAGGCTTTTGTTTGATTGGTCGTGCCTCTAAAGAGATGTTCAAGCGATGTTGGGTCACACCCGCATCAATTCTTGACATATCTCTTGGCGACTATGCAAACACCTCGATGTTCTCCCTAAGGAAGTTGATAAGTTGTACTCGTTTCTTGTTGGGTAACCTTGCCTCGTCCTTAACGACCAGATTTGTATGGGCCTTGTCTCGGGGTGTTTTAATCAACGACTCCATCGTTTTCAAGTGTGGATAGGATTTTTAGCGGAATCTCGGGGGTCTGTAGGTGGTACCTCAAGTCGGACTTTCTTTGGTAAGGAGATCGTTGTGAGGTGGCACCGACGGGACTTCCTCGGGTTGCTCCTCAGTTTTTCAATGCCGGTGCTGGTCGAGAACTTCATCATCATGTGATCGGTCGACACCACTGCCGACAACCTGTTCAACATAGGTCGACCTATGATGGTGTTGTATGTTGAGGGGATGTTGACCACTATGAACTTGGTCATAATTGTTTTAGAGCATAGTTCGTCTCCAAAAGTGACGTATAGACTCATGGTCTCGAGAGGGGAGATTGAGTCACCCGTGAATCCCGTCAATGAAGAAGCCATAAGAGTGAGGTTATTAGTCGAGAACCCAAGTTTATGAAAAGCATCGAAATAGAGGATATCAACAGAGCTACTTGTATCAATCACGAACCTTTTTACCTAAGCATTGACCATTCTCATGGAGACCACTAAGGCTTCGTCGTGGTTCGGGTCGAGGCACTTTTTCTCTCCCTCTCTAAACGTTATTTCTTGGTTGTCCTAGTCCTCAGGTGCTTCCCAATTGTGGCTCAAGCATAAGCTTTGCAACTCGAAGTGCTATCTCCTCCTGAGGTTGGTTCGCCGATAGTGACATCGATCTACCTTTCAATTGGCCTATGAGGCTAGGGTGATGGCTCCCAATGTCTTCGGACGAACCACCTAAGGTGCCCTTGACAAATGAGATATTCAATTTGTTCCTTTAAATCGTGACAGTCCTCCATGCCATGGTTATAATCCAAGTGGATACGATAGCATTTGGATCTATCTCTTTTCTCTAGTAGAGTCCTCATCGGTCGAGGGTCTTTTAGTAGGCCTTTTTTATATGTAAAAAAAATTCAGTCCTAGTCAGGTTCAGGGGGGTCAGTTTGGACCTCGGGCGAGGCAGGTTGGGTTGTTCACTTCTCCGTTGTGGTGACCTCGGGATGAGTGCAGATTGTGGTCGCTTCTGCCTAGGTCTCTTGTGAGGCTCTCCACGCTTACCCGAGACCATTGCATCGATGGCAATATATTGATTAGCCCTTTGAAGTGCCTCGGGGACTATCGTCGTTGTCCTCTCCACCAGTGACCAAAAGAGGTGAGAGGGCCTCAGTCCCATCATAAAGGACTGGATCATGAGCAATGAGTGAGCATTATCCACACCTCGGATCTCGTTGGTGAATCGGGTGATGAAGTCCGAGAGTGTCCCCTCCTTGCCGTGTTTGAGCTCGAGAAGCATCGTTGCCGATGGCCATTAGGGCATCGTTAGCACACATTCCTGAGGAATTGGAGCTCGAACTCTTTTGTAAATTGAGCAAAGTAGCTATTGGAGAGCGGTTTTTAGACGAGCGTACCACTCTCTTGCCAGGTCTCTTAAGGTGGTCGAGAAGTTACGACTCATTAGGCCATTCGAAGTGTCATATAATGACATTTGTGCCTAGAAGGCAATGATGTGCTCCACTGGGTCAGTAACGTCATCAAACGCCTCCAATGATGGGAGGCAAGAGTTCGTTGGGATCGGCTCCTCCTAGATAAATGGTGAACGACTCGAGGTTGGGTCGACTTGCCCCTCACTCTTGGATAAATGGTGACCAACGCATATCTTCCAAACGCTAGTCCATTTGCTACAATTGGATCCTCAAAGAGTTGTCCATTGAATCGATTGAGTGGGTCTCGATTTCGAGCGGAGTAGGGCAGTGGTGGGGCGGTCTACTGAATTCCATCGTCGGGGAGCAAGGTGCTCCCTTGGCCGGTGGTTCGGTGGGCCTCGAATGCCCCTAGGATGTTGGCAACTCGTTGGGTGGGGGAGCCCAACGAATGTTGATGGCGATGGTTGTTGAGTTGCTGACCACAATTGAGGTGGTGGCATCGCTTGTTGGGCTAGCTGGCGCAAAAGTGAGGCAACAACATGCATCATGTCGACTAGTGCTTGCACTTGCCAAGTGAGGTTCAAGAATGCTAAGGGACGAGTAGATAGCCCCATGGCACTCACAAGGGCAAGAGTCCCGGGTCACTGAATGGGTGCCAGTATTGCATCAGTTGCATCGGTATTTGCATCAAAGTGGATGCATCCATGTGGGGGAAGGGGTGGTTGTTGCCCTTTTGAACAAAAGTGCTGTGAGTCGGGGGCGAAGCCTCCTCACCTGAGCGTTCATTGAAAGGGTCGACTCGCAGACGCTCCTATGATATTGGGCCCTTCCTCTAATGCCAAAATATTTAGGGAAAATGTTGTTGACGTCCTTGTCAACCCGACGTGGCCCTAATTCTTATGTGTAGGATTGTTCGATGTGTTACTTGCACTAGAATTGAAGTTAGGAGAGGCTTCTCGAGCTAGCCCCTCTGACACTCAAGTTAGTTCTGAGGTCATTTTTTGTGGATCTATATTCTCGATTTCAACACCCCTCTACTTGGAGTTGAGGGTGTTTTTATACTTGACCTTGGAGAGATAAAATATTTTCATAAATATTTCATAGGAGAGGCAATTTGTAGCTGCCCAAGCTACCCATGGACCCATGAAGAATATTCTCGTGAAAATTCCCGTTGAGAGGTGGTTTGTAATCATCTCGAGTTGTCTCTTGGACTCCTGTCCATTCGGACAAGCAGGTGGCTGGCCATCTAGGCCTTTTCCTTCTATGGGCCTTATGTGACGCTTGTGTGGTGATCGTTGATTGACTGATTGTGTGATGGGCCTTGATTGACTTTTGTATATTCCCTTTGAGACAACAATTCATGTGGCATTACCCAATGACAGCAATGAGACCAATGCACATCACATTGTTTCCTATAAGCTAAAGAAACAAAGATGCATCATATCGTCATATTTCCAAAAATGAAAATGATTGTTCAATCCACCATTTTTTTCATGCCAATTGTAACAATGATCGTCCTTTCTGACCTTACTCCTCTCCTTTCTCCCATGCCCAACAAACAAAAAGGAACTCTTATGTGACAAGAAATAACTTCTTAAGAGATCAAATAAGTTCAAGGAATTGCAGGACATAAAACAAAACATGCATTGTGTGTGAAGCATCAACCGGTGTCTTGCGAAGCCCTGGTAATCAGATTCTCTACCATAGTGACATCAAGCTGCTACAAACTATGCTAGAAAAAGGACCAAATCTAAAGTTTTCAGCCCAGAGATACCTAAAGGCAGACTGTAAAGCAATTAAGGTTTTCTTGGCAGTAATATTTTCATCAGTGCATGCTAATCGTTTGTGATGATTTGTTGACATGATAATTGATCCACTAAGCGTTGCTAACATGGTTGTTGATGTTAAGAAGGTTTGGGAGGTGCAGATAAGGAAGATTGACCCTTCTCCCTCGGGAATCAAAGCATTGTTATCGACATCGAAGGTCACTCTGTTATGCTATCGACAAGCGCCTCATTCCGTCGAGGACTATGCAGAGACTATCAAGAAGTATGCGAAGCTGTAATCCATGTCACTAATTCTAACTATGCCGTGCTCCTGTCAGCAAACGTGTGTACCCTTTGTATGAAAACATTATATTTTTAGAGAGAATATGTCAGATGATCATCACAAGCTGCTTTCAATATTTTCTGTTTCCTGCTTACATTTTCACTGAAGCTTTATGCCAACATCGAGGTACTCTTATAGTGATACCTTAATCAGCAAAAGAAATATTCAGTAAAACACCAAAGAACTCTTCCAGTGATGGTATTCCGCCCAAAAGACGACATGTTGATCTGTTCCTCTGGAGTCACCGAACAGAGAAGAGAACATTTCCATTGGTCCACATCCTTGGGGTCCACAATTCACGATCGCTAATCGAAAATACGTTTCCAGATTGGTGGCGTGAACCGAGGCACAGGATCCCGAGCGGGTACCACGAGGCAGTCCCGGGATTGAGTCGGTACTCCGCCTTCCCCAAAGGTGTCTACGTGTCGCTTGGTTAGCGGAGGGTGTGGTTTACCTGGAGTCTGTGGTGTGCAGCTGATCCGGTCCCCCGGTCCAGCGTCCATGGAAATCTACTGGTGGTGCGTGGAGTTCATCACCTCACCACCTTATCCACCTCTCTCTCCTCTCTCTCTCGCTCTCTCTCTCTCTCTCTCTCTCTCTTCCACTGAAGCATAGAGCATATGCTTGCAATGGATTCCCCTGTCCCTTCGAGAATTCTCTCCTCAATCCTTTGATCAAACAAATTCAGACAGAGAAGAGACGAGAGACAAAGAAGAAGAAATGGCTTCAGCAACAGCAAGACTGGCCTTCCCTTTCCACCACCTCCACAGCCTCCACTCCTCCAAGCCCACCAAAACCAGCGTTCCTTTTCCCTGTCTCACTTCCAAGGCTTCCGCCTACCCCATTAAACCTTCGCCACACCTACACTTTGCCGTGTCCTCCGTCGATGTCTCGAAGGAGGACAAGCCGCTCTCCTCCCAACCAGACGACACCAGCAGCTCCCCTGAGCCATCACCCCCAGAAGACGAGAAGAAGCTCGACCCTCGCCGCCTCGAGGAGCGCTTCGCGGTCCTCAACACCGGCATCTACGAGTGCCGCTCTTGCGGGTACCGCTACAACGAGGCCGCCGGCGATCCGTCGTACCCGATCCCGCCGGGGTTCCAGTTCGAGAAGCTCCCCGACGACTGGCGCTGCCCCACCTGCGGAGCCGCCAAGTCCTTCTTCGAGAGCAAGAGCGTGGAGATCGCCGGGTTCGCGCAGAACCAGCAGTTCGGGCTAGGAGGCAACTCCCTTACCTCGGGGCAGAAGGCGTTGCTGATATATGGCGGCCTCTTACTGGGCTTTCTCTTCTTCATTTCGGGTTACTTCCTGCAGTGACTAAGTTATCCGATACATTTGCCTTCATGTAATCTATTCTTTAGCTTCCCTTAATGCTGAGTGAAAATTAATGCATGTGGATGATAATTATGCCTTGTTTTATATATTGGCAAAACGTACTCAATAAGACGACGAAGAAAATTAAGTGTTATATTTAGAAGATCAAACTTTTATTTGGCAATTAATGAATACCTCATTCCATCAAAATTAAGGTTTGTTATTTAATTGATTTTTTAATGTATAATGTTTCTTCTTCTTTTTCTTGTTATATATTTTTAATTGATTTTTGAATCAATCAATGAATCAATTGATTTTTTTAAATTGATTCAGTGATATTCTCAGTTAATATATTTTATTGGCAGCTTCATCCGTCAAATATATATGTGTTTGAAAACTAATTCAAGAACATTCGCCTAAGTTTCTTGCCGCTTTTGTTTACCCCGGGCTTTGCCCTCGCTCTCGTCCTCCCCCTTCGCCCGCCTCTCCGATCCAAACCTTAGGACTCCGATCGCACTTCCCATGCCGGAGTATTCGGAGGCACACCGCCCCTTGCCGCCTCCGACACCTCATCCGTGCACTCCAGAGGGACCTCCGACCGGAGGGACGTCGATGTTCTGGTGAGTCCTTCCGTTGTTTGGCCTGCTCCCGATGTCCCTCGGTTTCGAATCGGGCTCAGGAGACCCAGTTGCTTTCTAGAGGAGCGAGGAGTACCGCGTTCTTTTTCGTCTTCCACCGCCCCCGCCCCCCCTCTTCTCGCGGGTGAAATGAGGGATTCGAGGTTTAATCTGGCCGGTGCTTTGTGATCCTTGTGGCAGTTAAGGAATTTGGTCTATAGTTTGTGGGTCTTTTAGTGCCCAGTTGCGTCCTTGCGCTCTTATTTGTGTGGATTTCTTTGTTAGGGTTACGTCTTCCCTTTCATTGCTAAAGATAGTGGAGTAGATGAAGAACGGGCATTTGGTATGACTGGTTGCATTTTCTCTTGGCAAATCAAGATTCTATATTAGTGTTTGGTGGGCAAATTTATTTGATCCTTCAATACTTCTGCGTATTGCCCTGTTTATTTGCAATAGTTTATTTTTGAATCCCCACGTGGTGCAGATTACACGATTGCGATGGTCATTAGGAATGTGCAGATTGAAATTATACTACAGAAGTTCAAGGTTCTCCATAAGGTTCTAAGCAGACTTTGGATAAACGATTTGTTGGATCTTATTATATTTCTTGATTGAAGCTTCCTATGATTTTGTTGTTATCTCAAGGAAATGTCAACGAGGATGATCTTGTTACAACTTTATCTGCAGGTGAATAATAAAGTTATGGTAATCTGACTTATTTTGTTCTATGGGTTTGGACATCTCACTTGGAATCAGTGAATCGTACATGCAAAGGATGTGCCCTTTTTTTTCCGAGGCCAGTTAACATTTTTCTCGAAGGTGGAAATGCTATATCAACAGTCTTTTATATTTGTTTTTCTTCCATATAAATATAAAAATGGCTATGGTATCAATTTAATATTTAAAATCAAGCAGCATTGCTACACAGATTGGCAGAAAAGTTGATTTCAGAGGTACCTTCTTTGTATTTTGTTATACAGGACAAAGTTATAGTTGCTCTTCGTCACCTTCTCTTGACAATGTGACAACCTTTGTCACCCATTTCTGATGTGCAATTTTATGATCTTTCTAGCTCTTCTCTATGCAAAGTTGCCATTTATGAACATTATATGTGTAGGTTCTTTAAAATTTGAATTGTCTCTTTCAAGAAAATATTTGTCTCAGGCACTTCTGCTATCAGTTTGTTTATCTGTCTTCTTTGGATTACCTGGTCACTGAATGACTTAAATCTTTTCCATTTTCATTCCTTGTTTTGCTTAAGGTGGATAAGTATACTTGCCACCATTTTGATCATGGTGGTAACAGATGATTTAAATTATAGTAATTTGTTTTTTAGGTTGTTCTTTCAGGTTCATATGCATTTTCTTGTCCATTATATCTGCTTTTGTTCCAAAATTTTCTGGATTCTAGACAAAGTTAAGAACAAAAGGTAAATTGAGCTTTTGCTTGGCTGGTATTGCTACCACAATTTTGGGCATTTCCTGTTGATATTCATTTGAAGTCCACAATGTGTCCCCTTTTTTGGTACTTGACCAGATATTATAAATGTTGAATTCTTCTTTGAAAATGCTATTCTCATGTTACGGTGCACATATATATGCTTGAGCTCCTGTTGTTGCATTATAATAATGCTAGCTGGCGGTTATTACATAGAGCGACAATCACAAACAACGCTTTTGTTATCTGGTTCACTATTTTGTAAACATGAAAACCTTATTTGTTGCTAGATTTTTTTTTCTGTACACTGGTCTTTATTAGAGATATTTCATGTTTTTGCACAAACACTTAACATTTTGTATATATTTTCCATCTGAATTGATCGATTAGTACCTCCAAGTTGAAGTCCTCAGGCTTTTCTTATTGTACCAACCTTTATCTGCTGAACATTCTGGTCCCACGACTATAATCCTAGGTTGGCTTTGATACTGTCTTTCATGTTCTAGTCAGAAATCACTTAAGCTTTGCCTCTAGAAAGGAGCAGTTGGGTGTCACATTTTGGGCCAGGTGATAATAACTTATGTGCCATCTGGTATCACTGTACCATAGGCCAAATCTGATATAGGATTACAAGAATTATCATAATTGATGTATCTTCATTTGGTACGCCATGCTTATTAATTATAACTGAAGTGACATATAATTGCATGACAGTAAAAGCAGAAATTTGAGTGCCTTTTAGACCTTAACTCCATTTACTAACAGGCTTGACATGGTGTTGAAGTCAACATTGAATCTGCGGTGAGTTACACCATGGTATATCTCAAAGCTTACTATCCGGATTATATACAAGTATTGCTAGGACCTTTGGATCTGGTTACTACTTGGATATTCGAAATTGTTTACATTGCTGAAAGTTAACTGATTCTGTATGTTTGTTTTTATCCATTCCTTACTCAGCAGTTTCCAAGTATCCGATAGCATTGCCTTCTAATTCCAGCTGTCATGTTTTATACCTTTGCTATTTTAATGGCAAGAACTGAACCTTTGCTATTCTAATGGCAGGAATCAAATTGCTTTCTTATTTTCCTTGGTAAAATCACTAAAAAAAATTATACTCATATAGTGCAGTAACTTGCTTGGTGTTTATGACCTTTGACTTTACAAGGAAAAGTAAACAATTAAGAAGTCTAGAGAAGTTTCATTGTTTGGATAGGCATTGTATATGTCTGATGGTGAAAATTACCTGTCTTATGTGTTTCATGGCTTATGGAATATTGATTTTTTGAAATATTGTATCACAGTTATTCTTTTATTTGGATATTTTAGTTCATCATTTGCAAAGGAAAAGAGTACATAACAACTACACAAACAATAAAAGAAACAATCACACAAGCATTTTGATAGGACCCCTAGGGTTTTATCATAAAAGAAGAGGAAAAAAAAGTGATGACCACTTTGAAGGGATCGACCTCGTTGATCACTTCGTGAGGATCGGCCTCCTAGGGTTTGCCAAAGACTGGAATACTATTTCATAGATGATGAAAACAAATAGATACATTTATATTTTCAGAGTTCCATCTTGGAGTCCATCAGGACTTGGACTCTTAATAAAATAAATTAATCTTAAATAAACCTCTATCCAACTCTTATTGGATTAGAAAAACTTAAAAAATAAAGGGGATCTTAATAATTCATCCCCCTTCAAATCAGCCTTGTCCTTAAGACTAAGCAGTATCAAACTCTGGGAGCTTCTCTTTTAGCACTTTAGTCATAGGATATTTGCATTGCATCACAATCTGTTGATCAAGTAGGGTCTCCACTTCGTGATAGTGTAAGCAATGAGTCGGCCTTTCGGTATAGTAGTCATTGCAGTCTTCTGAAGAACCCTATCCATCTGATGGCTAGTGGCAGTTGTGACCTTACTTCCATGTCTTCCCTTTAGGATCACCTGTTTTACATTAATAAAAAAACTTCATGATTAGTTTAGAAAAATTCCAAGAAACATCACCCAGGGTTGATAGTCATTCAATTCTAAGCATCACTTCGAAGTCTTCCAAGGGTAGCAAAAAGAAATCTACAAGCAATTCTTGGCCCTGTATAATTAGTTTTTTCTTTGAACACTTGCTATCACAAGTTAAAATTTGTCCATCAGCGACTTTTACTTCGAATTTGTTACAACCTTCAATGTGGTAGGCCAATCAGTCAATAACCTTACTATTAATAAAATTATTAGTGCTACCAGTATCAATCAAAATCGTAACAGGCTGATGTTTCAAAGTTCCTCCAACTTTTATAGTTTGCGGGTTAGAGTAGTTAGCTAATGCATGCACTGTATGTGTGATAGGTCGAACATCTTCATCAGAATTCATACCTTCATGGTCGGAGTTCACATTGTCAACTTTCGGTTCCTCCGCAATTGGTTCAATCATCAGAAGTTGCCCTTGGTTACATCGATGCTCCTTACTCCACTTTTTATCACAGTGCCAGCACAAACCCTTCGTTGATCTTTCCTTGAGTTCTTCTCGTGTTAGTCTTCGGGTCTTAGGGTTTCGACTGGGAATAGATGAAGCGAGTGGCTTGCTGTCATCTGTTTGTTGTCACTTTTGTTTTGACGATTCTCCCTATTGATTTTTTCCTCGTGCAAACGTACAAATGAGATCGTAGCTATCATAGTATGGGGTTGGCGAGCTTTGACTTCACACCGGATATCTAGATTAAGTCATTCGATAAATGTTTCCACCAGTTGTCATTCGGACCAGTCTTTGGCTTGATTTGATAGTCGTTCAAATTTGCTATAATATTCTTGCACTGTAGAAGTCTGACAAATTTTGGCCAGTTGCCCATCAACATTCTTGTATTCAGATGGTTCAAAGCGAACAAGAAGTCCTCTCTTGAATTGCTCCCACGAGAGGACTCTGTGACAGGTTTCGTATCAATCATACAATTGGATTGCATCTCCATCTAGTTGAATTGAAGCTATTTCCACCTTGGATTCTTCTGGAGTTCTGTGAAAACGGAAGAATTTTTCTGTCATAAAGATCCAACTGGTTGGATCTCCATCTTCCCATCTTGGGAATTTCACCTTCATGTGTGGGTAGTTTGTGTCCTGTTCTTGGTTCCTTTTTCCTATGTCTCTAGATTCGTTCAATATAAGACTTGAACTTTCATCTTGTTGAAACTTGTTGAAGCTCTCTAGTATATTTT
Organism: Musa balbisiana; assembly: GCA_004837865.1. Taxonomy (NCBI): domain Eukaryota; kingdom Viridiplantae; phylum Streptophyta; class Magnoliopsida; order Zingiberales; family Musaceae; genus Musa; species Musa balbisiana. The sequence goes on along the minus strand of CM017192.1, from coordinate 32,646,253 downwards.
TTTTGAAATTGTTAAGGGTTTCTTGCAATCGGTTTCCAATTTCGGTTTCTAAGGTTTCTAGTTGGGCTTTCACTGAGTTGTCGGTAGCCATTACGTAGGACTGCAGATCTGTAATCCCCAATTCTTGTTTCTGGTGTCTGGTCTAGGGCATTAGCATTGCCCTATTCGGTGCGGTTGCTATGACGTCGGCTTAAGGCAGCATTGAGGGCGTGAGGAGTTGCCTTGTTTCTGTCGCTGCGAGGAGGAAATGCTGCTGTCAAGGCTAGGAGGCAGCGATGGTGGCGAGGTTGGGAGCAGGGACGGTGGCGTGAGGAGTTGCTATGGATATGCCAAGGATCGCGGTTGGTTGTTAGGATGGTGGCACGGCTGGGAGGCAACGACAATCGGTGTGGGGAGTTGCTATGTTTCTATTGTTGTGATGAGGAAATGCTGAGCGATTGAGGACTGAGACTGCAGTTGCGGCGGCTATTGTCGATGCTGATAGTGAAGGAGGGAAACAGCGGTGATCGACGGCTATGGCAGAAGGTGTGATGAGGCAATGGGGGTTTGCCCTATTTCTATCGTTGCGTTGGGGTGGTACGTTGGCAGCGCCGAAGGATCACAAGCAACCAAGGGCTGAGGCTACTGTCACAGACTTAGCTGAAATTACCTAAGTTGTGAGGCACCATTGCAGTAAAGTCACGAACTTAATTGGAGTTGCCTAAGTCGTGAAGCCCCCTTCTGCTAACTCCTCGGACTTAGCTAGGATTGCCTAAGTCATGAGGCTCCCTTACAATATATGCATCCATAAAGGGTCAGCCTAGTTACAACCTCGTACAGGTCCCGAAGGACTTGCGAAACAGAAAGCTGATTAGTTTGAAAACTAGCGATGGACAAATCCCGACGTCTCGCGAAGAGGGAAGCTTTACAAGCAATTCAACGAGCACCTTGAGTGCAAGAGAAAAAAGAGAGGAAGGAGAAAACAATGACTTTAGAAGGTTGAACGAATAGTTGCAAGTCCGCAAACAACTACTCACTGGGTGTCGGGCGCAAAGACAAGTTCCTATCAAGTTAACGTGTGAACTTGTGAAGATTGTTCAACGCCCGACACTACCCCGAAGCCCCATCTCCCCTGGTGCCACCCGGGGAGTTCCAGGGTGCTGAGATGGCTGACGTTTTGCGTGAGCCTGCGATCTGCAGAAAATAGGTCATGGCATGCGAAAACATAGCCATTTTGGCGTAGTTTGGCCCGGTGCGACGAGCGGTCGCACTACATCGTTATGAACTATTGTTGCTTACATTTTTCAAGCAAAAGTTATGGGTACGTGACGACCGTTCATGACACTGCGGGATGAGGCAATTGAGCGATCGAGTTGCCCCGTTTCGATCGCTTCATGGAGGAAAGGTTGCTGCCGAGGCTGAGAGGAAGTGGTGGTGCTACTGCTGGGAGCAGCGTCATCGAGGGCAAGGAGCAACGAGAGGGTGGTCTGTTGGCTGGGAAACATCGGCGATTGACGTGGGGGTGGTTAGCGACGGTGGCCCTTTCTCACGCGAGCGGGATGGGGCGTTGCTGCTAGTAGTTGGTTTGAGGAAAAGGTTGATGATGGCTATGGCGAAGTGATGTGAGGAATTACAACGGGAATGTCAAGGATCGTTGTTCTGCACTGATACCAGATGATAAGACCTCTAGGGTTTTATCATAGAAGAATAAATCTCAAATAAGTCTCTATTCGACTCTTATTGGATTAGAAAAACTTAGAAAATAAAAGGGATCCTAACACATTTTTCTAGAAACTTCAATTTCTATGAATATAATTAAATGCTAGCATTAAAACTTGGTATTATAAACTTTGGTTATTACTGAACATTCATGATTATGTGATTTTGATATATTCTGTTGCCAAGAACGATTATTTATTTGTGTGTGTTTAATAAAGTCATCCTTTGGTTGCTTGGAGTTGAGCATCATTGTTCTTCTAATAGAATTCCTGAAGTGCATCTGGTCACTCATGCAAACTATATAAACGATGTGGATACCTATATTCTGGAGGACACAGAACGGTTAGAAATGTGCTTTAATTAGCTAAAGAAATGCTTATGCTAGACTTTTAGTTAGAGAGAATTCATCATGAATATGCCTTGTCCAAGTCTTGTTTAGGAATTCTTGAGTAACTGAGGGCTTCATGGAGCGAAACCTCAAAGTATCCTTTAACTTGTTTGTTCATTCTAAGTGCTATCGTACATTAAGACGCTATGATGAGTGGCTTAAGCCAAGTTGGTGCTGATGTTAGAGATTTTCGTAAATTAGATGCTCTTCCATAAGGGAATTTATTTTATATATTGAGTTTTTTTTACCATGGTATAACAGTAGGATTATCTGAGTGCAAGGTTTGAAAAAAATATTTAAAGATAAGATTGTGTAGGTTGATTCTCCCCAAATCTATTATTGGTGGGAGCATTAGTGTACGTCTTTTTTTAGTGTTTCTTTATCATACATTAGAGTTTGATATCACAGTTTCAGATGTCTTATTACAATTATTTCTGACCATGGACCACGTCTTGGCCTCAGGTTCATCCAGTAGCACAAGGGGATACTGAATTCTAATATTTTTTTATTTTCTCTTTCAGGTCAAAAAAAGAAGTAAATAAAGAGACTTGCTTTTTGTAAGATAATTTTACTCGTGAACTTACTCTCTTTTACTGAATTAGCACGCTTGTTTGTCTAAATACTTCTATAGACACCTACCTCTTAACAGGCTCTGGATGTAAGGTCTGATGGTTGCTGAGAAGGCAGTGTTACTTTTCTGGTCGTACTCGAAGTATTAACGAAGGTCTAATGGTTCTTAATACCACCACTTTTAAAGGTACTCGGAAGTATTGATATCTGCTTTTAATTTTTCTTTTGAATGGCAGTTGCATTCAATCTTCTGCAATTGATATTATCTGTTTATGACATGTTTGATGCGATGTCTTTGTCATGATAGCGAACGTCTTAAAACTTTATTTAGCTTTTACGGTCTAGTCTTAGAATAAATAATATAAGCATTGCTCCAAGGAAATATAGACTGCAGTCCACGAGTACTCTTGTTGCCTAACTAGTAACGGTCTCAAGGTGCCGTTATGTAAATGGTATCCCTAATGTGGACATGCAGGGTATCTGGTACACGAGCCATCTCGCTCAAGGATTCTCCTTCCTTGTCAAAGATGTGTAGGCCTTTGCAGCTCTGGTGCAAGATGGCCATAGTCGGAATGCGGTGCAAGTCCAAGCAGGACATCTGGTTGGGAGCCGTCGGAGTAGCCGTCCACGGCCGTCACCTGCATGCCTTCCTCGAGTTTGTCCTTCATACCGCTGGACCCAAACCCAGACTCTCCAGTACGGCATCCATCAATAGCAGTGCTATTTTCCTGACTTCTGTTGCATACTTCCCCATTCTTTTCCTGCTCATAACACCAAAAGTTTTTTCAGTCCTATAAGCTATTTATAGCACCACTTCATTTTAAGACCCTGTAAACGGCATGCTCTTTACCTATACCCTCGTGGTGCTGCAGGCCAGAAAGGGATCCGGTCACCGAGTGCTTAAACTGAGGGGACCTGGGAACAGCCGAGCGTCTGACACGCGTTACTAAACATTGGCACGCGTTACAGAATTATGATATTAAGATTTGCGTTGAGATTTCCAGGGGAAGAAGCGCAATGCTTTGATAAAATTCGTTTAAAAATTGCAGTTGTCGGAATGACACAGAATTATGATATTAAGACCCGTCCATGTTATCCCCTTTTGAAGCGTATTATGGCATCAAAGACCCGTCCATGTTACAAGCACCATACTATTTCAAAAGGAAAGAATATTAAAATAACTTATATGACTTGCAGGCGTCACCGCGACAGACGATTGGCAACAGGAAACAATTTGGCCAAGCTCAGAAATCTACAAGTTGCAATCTAGATAAGAGTCTAGGCTCGTACGTGTCTCTATCATCAACAGCAGCAGCTGCGCAGCGAAGCGCAGCGCAGCTAAAAAAATAAAAGATGGTAGGCGTTATTGCCCACTGTAATAAAAGAATCAACAGCTAAAAAGTAAGAATAACATGTAATAAATGCCTCAAATTGAATTTATTACAAATGTTAATTAGGGGTATGAATTTGTACTGTTTTATTTACCAAGGTACCTTGGTTTTCGCTTCTCAGCGAATGCAGCAAGTCCCTCAAGGCGGTCTTGTGTGTCAAGAAGTTGCTCGTAACATTCTTCTTCCGCATCCAGCGCTGAGGGCATATCTACCTCCAAACCTTTGTTGATAGCTTGCTTAGCCATCCTTATAGCCAAAGGACCCTTTGAGAGATAATGTCAGTAACAGATAGGTAAAAATACATACTAAGTTGTGTGGCACGCTAAAACCTTGACAACCGTAAAGTTTGTTCAAGCAAAAAAAATTTCGTGGAAAAAAAAAAGAGAGAATTGAAACATTTTACTCTGTACCTTCTGGTTAATGTCTCGGGCAATCTCAAGTGCTTTGTGATGTGCCTCTCCACCAGGAACACAGTAATTGACAAGTCCTGCCACAGATAAACCTAATATGTTGATAAAGTGATGTCAAAATATTAAAAAAAAAAAACAAATGTGGTCAAGTAGTAATATATCGTACCCATAGACACAGCTTCTTTGCCACTAATCCTTCGACCGGTGAATATTAGCTCCTTTGCTGCTGATCTTCCCACTATTCTAGGAAGACGTTGGGTCCCGCCAGCTCTGTTAGCATCAAGATTTGGCAAAAAAAAAAATTAGGACTGCCGATCAAGAGCAAGCTGATTGTTCCAAGGAGAATTTACAATTCAATAAGTTCCAAAAATACAATCAAGAGCAAGCTGATTGTCCACTATTCAACAAGGCAGCCACACACACTAATTCCTGATGTACATAACAATGATCATGCAGCATGCCTAGTGAAACATTATAAGTAGGCAGAACCCTTCATATGAAACATGAACAAGTAAAACTGAAAATTTTGTCATATTAATGTTTGCCATTTTTTTTCTTTTTTCATATAACCTATTTAGCGTACTTAGAACTAAACAAATCATATATTATCCGTAATTGGCCAAATATTTCTCGGTGAAGCATTCAATATCTTTGACTACATAAGTATCAACGAAGAGATCATAGCCATCTCAGACATATATTAGAGAGAGAAAACCCTCCTTCAAGATCCAGTTTCATGATCTTAGTTTCATACCAATCTTCAATTACCATTGCAGACATAAACTAAAGAGTTTTTTATTCATAAATTATATTATGCAAATATTCAAAGAGCCTCTATTTTAATATTTTGACCTGCAATGCAATATAAGAATTATCATTACCCTTCTTAAGGGTTCAATGTATCATTCTTTATATAATTACCAGCTAGAACACATACCCAGGAATAATTGCAAGTCCAGTCTCTGGCAAGCTAAATGTTGATTCTTCTCCTACAAGATACACATTGAAACAACTTCCAAGTCGGTTCCTAAATGAGTAACTATATAACAAAACTGTGGCATGTTTTGTATGGATTTTGACTATAGGCATACCACACACGCGGAGATCACATGAAAGAGCCATTTCTAGCCCGCCACCTAATGCTGCTCCTTCAATAACAGCAACCGTAGGAACAGAGAGTGCCTGTGGAGATTGATTAATGCATTATATCAAATTATTTTTGCACTAGAGACATGCTAAACACAAATCTAAACAAATAATTAATAGAAAAGGTAGCAAATAGTTAAAGGAAAAGAAAGAATACGTTATATTGCACTTACTCAGCATTATATGTCTATTAAGTTGCTCTTCGTTGGCATTGATATTAAATACATCAACACTAGCTTTATGTGTTTTCAAATTCATTAGTCAGCATAAGTGAAAGCACTTTGATTGCTACAATTGTTCCATGTCTATAAAGTAGCAACCAGCAAGCATTTATTAATAGGATTGACTAGCTAAACATTAAAATACCAATTCTCTAACAATGTCAAAAGTGTCAGAAGACTGCAAAATAGTTGGGTAAACATGAACCTCCAAGGATGAGAATGTTGATCGTAAAGAGTTAACAAATTGCTGGACTTCAGAAGCACTCATCAGCTTTCTTTCCTGTCAAAAGATATTAAAATTACCAATGTAAGTAGAAGAGAGATTGCTGGAGTGTAATTTAGGACAGATGAAATTTAAAGAACAAAAGAAAAACCAAGCTTATATCATGAACGTAAGCTTTTAGGTGCCTTTTCCTATAAAAAACAAGGCACATATCTTGAACAAAAAAAGAACATTTCAAAAGTATCATAATGTGAATCGATAAATTCATTCCATTACAATTCATTATATATCTTCTATGTTCTTATATACAAGTAGCAAAATACTTTTCTCAATAATGGAGCCCTTTCTTAATTCTAAACATCCATACCACAAAAAGGACAGCTTGGGGATCACCAATATACACAAGTTCATCTTCAAGCTATTGTTTCCTTGACCAAGTTTCTTTTAATTAAGCACATGCTTTTCAGCCGTGTCTGTGTTTTTTCTGATTTGCTCCAAAGCTAGATCTGGATTTTACATTGTGACAGTAGATAGCCAAATTGCTATATCCGTTTTATGTTTTATTAAACACAAGATGTTTCCTTCCATGTTTAGCACCCAACTTGCTGTAGGAATCTCCATGCACATAGTTGTATCAACTTCTCTAGATTCATTACATATATTTCAGCTTTCTTGATATTTATCTTTGCATGGATATATACACATTATATGCTTTTCTTTAATTGATTGGATGTGTGACTATGGCTTTGATTCTAGGGTTGAAACGAGCCCCTTCATTGGTGGCTCCATAAACCATTTGTTACTTTGGTAGCCCAAAACCTAGAAGACGACTATTTTGTTACTATGTTTGCAGATCTGTGATCGTTTTGAGAGATAAAGAAGATAGTATGAATAGGAACAACCGAACAAAGAGATGTTTCAGTGCTATTACGAAAGCAATCTTAATGTTGAGACAGGAACAAGGCTGTTAGTTGTACGGTCTCCAAATGGTTGCATTCTAGATGAAGATGAGGTGGATGATTATAACACTAGTGGCCCAAGAAAAATTCAGAAATTGTTGTGTCAACTCAAACACTTGATAATCAAGTAATAGATCAAGATTCAAGTAAATTTGACATCTTCGAATTATGATTGAATTTATTGGTCTGTTGCATTTATGTATATGACCAACTTTCTCAGGAACTAGAAAATAGCTTATTGATGCCGAGATGGAGAGGAAATGAATGAAAAATGAAATAAAACAGAAAATAACAGGTTGGATACACTAGATAGAATCAGATAAAGAGATACAAAGTTGTAGGAGAATGTAGGAGAAGGACAGTATTTCTCAACAAACATGACTTGGATCCAAAACCTCCAAGGATGAGAATGTTGATCGTAAAGAGTTAACAAATTGCTGGACTTCAGAAGCACTCATCAGCTTTCTTTCCTGTCAAAAGATATTAAAATTACCAATGTAAGTAGAAGAGAGATTGCTGGAGTGTAATTTAGGACAGATGAAATTTAAAGAACAAAAGAAAAACCAAGCTTATATCATGAACGTAAGCTTTTAGGTGCCTTTTCCTATAAAAAACAAGGCACATATCTTGAACAAAAAAAGAACATTTCAAAAGTATCATAATGTGAATCGATAAATTCATTCCATTACAATTCATTATATATCTTCTATGTTCTTATATACAAGTAGCAAAATACTTTTCTCAATAATGGAGCCCTTTCTTAATTCTAAACATCCATACCACAAAAAGGACAGCTTGGGGATCACCAATATACACAAGTTCATCTTCAAGCTATTGTTTCCTTGACCAAGTTTCTTTTAATTAAGCACATGCTTTTCAGCCGTGTCTGTGTTTTTTCTGATTTGCTCCAAAGCTAGATCTGGATTTTACATTGTGACAGTAGATAGCCAAATTGCTATATCCGTTTTATGTTTTATTAAACACAAGATGTTTCCTTCCATGTTTAGCACCCAACTTGCTGTAGGAATCTCCATGCACATAGTTGTATCAACTTCTCTAGATTCATTACATATATTTCAGCTTTCTTGATATTTATCTTTGCATGGATATATACACATTATATGCTTTTCTTTAATTGATTGGATGTGTGACTATGGCTTTGATTCTAGGGTTGAAACGAGCCCCTTCATTGGTGGCTCCATAAACCATTTGTTACTTTGGTAGCCCAAAACCTAGAAGACGACTATTTTGTTACTATGTTTGCAGATCTGTGATCGTTTTGAGAGATAAAGAAGATAGTATGAATAGGAACAACCGAACAAAGAGATGTTTCAGTGCTATTACGAAAGCAATCTTAATGTTGAGACAGGAACAAGGCTGTTAGTTGTACGGTCTCCAAATGGTTGCATTCTAGATGAAGATGAGGTGGATGATTATAACACTAGTGGCCCAAGAAAAATTCAGAAATTGTTGTGTCAACTCAAACACTTGATAATCAAGTAATAGATCAAGATTCAAGTAAATTTGACATCTTCGAATTATGATTGAATTTATTGGTCTGTTGCATTTATGTATATGACCAACTTTCTCAGGAACTAGAAAATAGCTTATTGATGCCGAGATGGAGAGGAAATGAATGAAAAATGAAATAAAACAGAAAATAACAGGTTGGATACACTAGATAGAATCAGATAAAGAGATACAAAGTTGTAGGAGAATGTAGGAGAAGGACAGTATTTCTCAACAAACATGACTTGGATCCAAAACCTCCAAGGCTTTTAAGACATGGTATGGTGATAGGTTTGAAACAACCCTCCAAGCATGGATAATTAATTCTACACCATTTTTCAGATCAAAGTAGTGAAAACTTAATTAACCTCTCATACAATAACTAAAAGTCATCTAGGAACTCTAAAAGCAGAACTTTTTCCAATCTTGATAGAGCAATCACCATGACTTTCAAGAGGACTAACTTTCCATAGAAAATCTAAAATTGAATTCTGTAAAATGCTTTAGATTCCTAACTAAATAAGCTTTCTAATGGCGTATGATTAATCAAACAAATAACTCAGAATTCATCTTGGAATTAATGTAATATAAGTATTAAAAGTTTGATTTATTGAAAAACTTAAAGAGCACTATCTTGACTCCTCTTGATTGAATATATGATTGGCATCTAAGCCTGTTCTATGCCCTCCAAAAGTGGCAAACTCCTACATCGGGACATTTCAGGGCTAAACGGATACTAACAGCAAGATATCAATAATAAGACATCTAGGAAAATTGGTCCTACGCAAGGCCTAATGTCACCAAGTTACACATGACTATGTGGAAATTGTATACACAGTAAATAAATGTAAGAGTGCGATCTTCACGACAGAACAGTGCAGACTACTTCCAACAAGAGTTCATCATGACTCAGTATTCAAGACCAACACGAATTCTTACTTTGAGGTGAAAAATCGAGCCAAAGAAGATCATAATAACTGTCAAACATGAGGGAGGGAAAAACTTACCTTAAGATCCGCTCCGGCGCAGAAAACTTTTGGAACCGAACTTGACACCACGACCACATTGGCCGACGAGTCATTGCCGATCGTTTCGATAGCGTTCTGCAGTCCTCGCAGCATCTCCTTCCCGATCGCGTTCTTCGCCTCCGGCCTGTCCAACTTCAGCTCGATAATCCCTGGCCAGCACCGCCGATAAAGATTAGTGAAAGATCGTAAAAGGTAGTAGCGAGCGAACAAGATTCAAGCACAAAATTCAAGATCACCGGAATCGGAGTCGGAGAGCCGCTCTATCCTCACCGGCCCAGAAAGAGTTTGGATGATTAGGGCCCGTCGGGATCCGATGCGGTCGAGTAGCGGTGGCGCCGCCGCCACGACGGCGGTTAGGTGGGTGGATCGAAGCGCATGGGAATAGGAGCGGCAGATGGAACGGCCGACGAGGGCAGGAAAACTGGGCATCGCCGCGTCTGGCTACAGGTCGGAAGATGGGTTGGGATGTTCGAAAGGGTTCCAAAAGGATGTCCGGTAAGACAGGTTCTGGGCACCGAGCCGGGCTGATCCAACTCTGAAAACTGCCAGGGTGTGATGTCACTTTTCACAGATTTAGTGAGCTTTTGAGAAGCCACATCACCCCTGAGACATTTCATATCACAACATGGCAGCGTGTGAACAGATTACCCCGGCGTCATGCTGCTCTAAGATGACCCTTATCCGATGAAGGGCATTCTTCGCATTCGTAATCAGGAGCCAAACTCACGACCAGTCCTTCGAATTTGCCTTCGCCTATGTACCACCACCACCGTCCATCAAGTCAGAGCCGCAAAATGGAAGAGGATCAGATGCTCCAAGATCGTGCTTCGAAGCAGCTGCCCATATCTACAAACCAAATGCAGATAGAGAAAGCTAATTAAAAGAAGAGTAACAATGGGTGTGTGCTCTGATAAAGAAAATAGCATCAGATGATATATTTCAATATTAGATTAGAAAAATAATCAATACTATGTGAAGCAAAAAATGAAGATTCACAGCCTAAAAGATAGAAACTAAAATCAAACGAGGCACAAGCGAGAAAGATAAAGCAATACTAAAATTGAAGAAGAATACACATTAAACTCCTCGATTCTAGGCGACAGAGACTAACTGCATGCTGGCACTGAAGCATACTTTAAGCAACATCCATCGGTGATCAACAAGAGAAGCTCAAGTTCACTACAGGGAGGCCTTATTGATGGCAACAACCAATTCATCCGCAAGAGAAAATGGAAGACTTATTGTATGAACTTACAACAAATTCCACTCGACAATCTTGTATAGTCCATGAACCAAAAAACCCAATAATCTTCGAATTCTAGCAACAAAGAAATTGTTATTTCACGTAGAAATTCCAGATTCAGTTTGAAACATTCATCAAATTGGGTTATCATTTCGTTACGTAACGTAAAGAAGAGTTCTTAAAATCAAAGCGAATGCATCAAAATTGAACCTAAGAACGCGAAATCGATCGAGCCCCCTACACAGAGGATCTTGGCGTATCACGATAACCAGAACTCGGGCAACTGCGCTAGATCTGATACATACAATTGTTCGGCATCACCGATCCAGAATTCAAACTCGTGATCAAGAACCAAACCCTGTTGCTAGACAACCAATGGATCTTGATCTATCGGAAACTCGTTACCCCACCCCACCCGGTGAGATCATACCATAAGCCCCAGGCGCTGGATCCAAGAGATTGAGGCATTTGAAATTAAGAGATTGGGGCTTACAACTCCGGAGAGGAAGAAGGCGCTAAGACGGCGGGTACGCTCTTTCCGAAGGTTTCTTGAAGAGAATTCACCGGCAAATGGAAGAAAACTCAGGATCGAAGGCGACGGATCTCTCCTTCTTCCCACTGGGGTCTCCGAAACCCTAGACGAACGAGCAAAAGGATCGAATCGAGAGAGAGAACCAAAAACGAGGGACGGAGTTGAGGCGTATAAAAGGGAGACGAGGAAGGGCGCGAAAGCCGACACTACGGTGTGACTAGCGCCTGAGATCGTGTCCAGTTCCTCAATCGCTCCCGCATCTCAACCGTCGAACAGTGTGAATGTCATCACAAGCTCGCGATGGACGATTAGGATACGAGGAAATCACCAAAGAAGATGTCTGAGGCTCGATTTTTTTTTCTTTTTTTTATAATTGAAAATTTGGAAGGATTCTAAATTTAAATGCTTATTCTTCAACAGAGAAGCTTATTTTATGATAGTTATTTTTATTATTATTTTTAGAGGGGTTTTTTTTTTTATGGTGATGAAATATAAATACTCTATCTCATATAGGATCATGAAATATAAATACTCTTTGAGGGTTGATAAGAGTCATAAATTCTATAAATGTTATCAGGTCATTATTAAGAAATTTGTACTTCAAACATTTTGAGCATGTTATAAACTTAAGGGTACTACTCACTTAGACCTTACTACATATAACATACAAATGAAATCATCAAAATCTTCTTAGATGATTCAAATTTGATGGTATATTCAATCATTAATATATATATATATATATATATATATATATATATATATATATATATATATATATTATTATTATTATTATTATTATTATTATTATAAATATCCTATGCTGTAGATTATAAGGAGGTATATGCTCTCTCGATCCCTGGAATATCGACTCACGAACTCAATGCGTCATCCTAAAAATTAATGTGACTGATCGTATTCAAATAAATAAATAAATGAGTCACCTTCAAACAATCATTTAAATTAAAATCTTTACTCATCACTGGTGGTTTCCGAGAAATAATTGAAGAATATAAGCTCTGTTGTGGTCATGTTGAAAGGGATTGGTGTCCATCTTCCTATTATCTCTAGATTCAAATTCCAAGTTGTCAACCATTTCCTTGTGATCAATTAGCCAAAGATTGTTATATAATATTTTGCGCTAATAAATAAGTGACACCGATTGTTTTCAATACAAAAAAGATTGTTGAATTATTGTACTTTTTCAGTCTTTTTCCTAATCATAAATCTTAAAATTGGAGACATTCAAAAATATGTTTATGATTAAACATAGGTGAATTTTTGAAAAAAAAAAATTTACAACACATCTAAATTTTAAAAAATTCTTACAGTATAACCCTAACGATATAAAAATATCGTTTTGTCTTTGTTTTTGTCAAATTTATCATCGCTTCCACCTTATATCATTGCTTGAAGCTCTTACATAAGGGTCATTGTTGTCTCCGCTTGTAGTTAGCTCTACCCCCATACGTCTCACTCACGATTCTCTTACAAGAAAGAAAGCGGCATAACAATTGTCATTATCACTCGCAATCTTTATTATTACTGTTCGCAACCCCTCATATGAAGTAGGAGAGAGTACGAGACCCATTATCACCTTCAAGAACCCTGTTAATCTCAATTACACCTATCATCGCCTTCACACATGTATTAACAATAACTCTCGCACCTCCTTCTTCTTTGTGCTAGAGTCATCAAAGAACAAAACAAAGCTGGTGAAAAAATTACTAAAAAATAAAACAAATATTACAAGAGTATATAATAATTTGAATTATAAAACAAAAGAGAGTGCTATATTTCTAAAATCGAAGGCATTAAAGTAGGGATTTGAAGAAATAATTTGTAAAGCTAAAACATAAAAATGGATGTTATTAATAGGGTGATCTTTCTGGAAAATATTCATATTGTAGGTATTCTTTAATCGATATTCTTCATTTTTATTTTTTAAAATAGTACCCATAATTTAAAAAATATCCAAATTATTCCTTAATTTTACTCTTTATCTCAACTAAATTAATTATAAACATAAAAATATTATATTATAATAATCTATGAGCAATGACAACCAATAAGGTACGCTATGATATCATTTTTAGTGTTTTTAATAAAGTTTACAATATTTTCGATACATCAATAAAACACTATAAATACTATCAAAAAATACTATAGACAAACTAAAGGAAAACACTGTAATAATTAAAAATGTAACTAAAAATATTTGAGAACTATTTGAGATATTTTTTTTAAAATTAAGAGTTATATTTAAAAAAAATAAAAGAGGAAGTAATTAAAAAAATAAAAATATTGAGTATTTTATAACAAAATCGTCCTTATTAATATGGGTAGAAATAATAATTTGAGGGTTGGTATATAATTAAATCAACGTCGCCCCGTCCTAGTCGGCCTGTAGTGAACCACAAGCCTTTCCAATCTTCCCCCTTTCTCTCTCTCTCTCTCTCGCCAATCCAACCGAAGGTTTCCCTCAAAGCTCCTCTGTGTTCCTTGTACCTTCCCTTGTCGTGCCCAAACGAAAAAGCTCCGCCTTTGGTTCCTTCTTGGGCTTTGGTTGGATCTCTTCCTCTCGGGTTTCAGCTTCCATTACAGCCATGAGTGCCGGCGGCCAGATGATCTCCGTTCACCCGGAAGAGCTCACATTCGAACGTAAGCCGATGCTAACTCCATCTCCTCTTTCTTATTTCCTCCCTTAAAGATGAAAACTTGTGTTGTGCAATGATGGAAAGTTGCCTTCTTGAGGAACAATAGTTGAGTTGGAGAAGCCGTCTTACTGCAATATCAAGGTCGTCAACAACACCGAACACCATGTCGCCTTCAAGGTATCGGAAACAATAGGTTCATTGTTCGTCTTCCCCCCCTGATTTCCCTGCCATAGGGATTTGTTTGTGTTGTCTCTTTGACGGGAGGGGCGTGATTTGTGGTGTGGGGTTCTGTTCGGTTCAGTATCTCAGCTGGGTCGTCATAAAAATTGGAATTTTTGGTAACTGGATAGGTGAAGACGACGTCTCCCACAAAGTATTTTGTTCGGCCCAACGCGAGCGTGGTGCAGCCATGGGATTCATGTACTGTAACAGGTATCTCTGTGGATAATTTTGGTTTGATCGACAACCTTTGATGTTACACATCATGTGGAAAACTTGGTAATTCTTTTCAGTCAGCCATCAAGCCCAAAAGGAGTACCCTCCTGACATGCAATGCAAGGATAAATTCCTCATTCAGAGTGCCAAGGTGCCCCCTAGCAGTGATATGGATGAGATCCCTTCCGACACGGTGAGCTATTGGTGATGTCATCTTGCTCATTGCTTATCAAGAATGTTACATGGTTAATTCTTGGATGTGTCTACTGACTCTGGTCCATGCAGTTCAATAAAGACAGTGCTAAGGTGATAGAAGAACTCAAACTCAGGGTTGTTTACACTTTTCCATCACAATCTGGCCATGCAAATTCAGAAGAGGAGTCTGGTCTTGCTTCTTCAGCTTCCGGGAGACGAGGATCTGATGTAAGATATCATACTTCTTCTGCATCATGAGCCAATTGGTTTTTCTATTTAGCTGTTTGTCATTTGTGAATCTTTTGGTTGTGTTTGTCAATGCCTTTTTAATGGTTGTAATGGATAATTCATTTTCTTTGAGTTGTAGATGTTCAAGAACTCAAGCATCGAGGAGGTCAGCTACAATTTGACCAAGTTCTTTCCCCTCTTCATTTACTCTAGAAGATCTCTTAACAAAATTACCTTTTGTTTTCGGCATTCACTCAGTTCTTTCTAAAAGCACTTTCCCCTTCATTAATGTAAATGAAAATAATCTTATATCCTTACCTGATTTAGACTTTTTCTAGCTATGCATATAATTGAAATGATGAATTTGAGACCTATAGGTTGGTCTAGGATAACAAAACACATGAAATAATGTCTCTGCATGTTATGTTGTCAGCACATGCCCTGTATCTGGTGGTCTTCATGGTGTTTAAGATTGTGTAGCATGTTTAATTTTCTGTTCTTTAGCACAAGGAACACAGACAACTGATAAAGTTGTAAGTCTCTACCACCGAGGACCATTATATCCGTTGTGGTGAGGGTTCTTGTCTTTTTTTTTTTCTTTACTTCTGATTTATTTTTCTCTTCTTTAGATCCAGACGTTACAACGTTTGAAGGAAGAAAGGGATGCCATTCTTCAACAAAATCATCAGTTTCAAAGGGAGTTGGTTTGTATTTAACCTCCAATCATTTCTTTTTAAATTCTTTTAGAAGCTCAAGTAATATTTTGCTGCCTTCCCTTTGTGAAGTCTATTCCATGCATGTGCAATGTTCATGTATATCTTGGTAAATGATTTGACAATTTAGTTAGTGTAGATGGCTACTTACTGTGCAAGCAAGATCATTCGATCTGTGGTATCGATATAACCTATCGGTTGATACTGTCGATTTGCTTGCCAGTATCATACTGTATGTGCATAGTGATCACGGAGGAAGGATTAATCACTGAACGCCCAAATGTAATGACATTAAGAAGGCTTCGTCTTTGTTAAGCATGTGATGTTAAAGCTTTTTGTGTTGCTATATGTTCATCGATGATGAAGCATTCTTCTATAGAAGAAGCTATCAGCATTTGTTCTTTAATGTAGTTCGCTAGACGGTTAATTCCCCTGTGCATCAATCCGGTTTTATTTGGAAACTTATATGAATATCATTTCAGGACATTCTGAAGAGGCGAAGAAACCGCAAAAGTGATACTGGGTTTTCATTAACGTTCGCCGCATTTGCTGGTCTAGTGGGTATAATGGTTGGGTTCATCTTAAACCTTATATTATCGACACCACCAGCCACCGCCTAAACTACATTTGCAAACTTCAGTTGATGTGGATCTTCAACTCTTGCAAAGCATGTTATTTTTCTCATCATTTGTTTCCGAAAGTTGTTTGGGTTGGAAGTGTCTTCAGCCTCAAATGGTGCTGTCAACGATGTTTCTCAGCATTTTCTTGTTTAGTTCAGCGGCTTGTCTGGTGTGTATTCTTTTGTTGTTTGAGGGTGTAAACTGCTTCTTTCCAGATTGTTTTGATTGTACTTTTCCTCTTCATGTATCAGATAATGGATTTGCTTAAGAATTAATTGTCACAGTGATAACTTAAGAGTGGAAAGTTCATCCTCAGAAGGTTTACCCTCTTATATATCACTGTTTATATTTTAAATTTTCTTTTAACAATAAAAAAATATTATTCATAATCTGAACTAAAATTTGCAAGTTATATGGAGTCGTGCAGTAAACAAATGGGATATAATGACACATCCATACAAACTTTTCTTGGGGGAAAATGTAGGTTTGTGATATGAATTATCCTCCAAATATTTATTTTCCTCTTACATATTTTTATTTTCCTTATGAAACAAAATTATCCAACATTGCGGAAAATAGATATCTAATAAAAAATTATGAGGTAAATACTCGTTCATAATGATAAAGAATTCATCATCATATCATCATCAAGGATACAAGAATCCTACGTGGCAGAGATTCATATGGCGATCCGGTGTGTTTGCTGTTTTATTCGGCGCGCAGTGACATCCGAAGCATGATGCCATCTTGGCTTGCACGTGACACGTGGCCCGTTTTGAGGCCATTTTTGAGCAAACTCCGAACCAGCCTCCCACCTGGAACATCCACGCGTCTCTCGGCAATTGGATACACGCATCCGATCGCCTTGCTTTGCTTGTCCGTTTCCGGTTAACTGCTATCGGCTTACCAAGGTGGAACATTGCTTGTTAATCACGTCACCGTCACCACGATGCCCTTCCTTATCTTTAACCCCTCTGTCGCCGCTGCGCCCCTCGTAGTGCTCGCCTCCCACCGTCTCCCTAAATTTCCCATAAAGCCCCTCCTGTTTTCCCCTTGTTTCGAACCCTCGTCCTTCCCCTCCTCCCCGCCCTCCTGCATCAACCTCATGAGCTGGCTCGGCAAGTTAGGGTTCGTTCTCGGCGGCCGGGGTGCAGCGCCGGTGGCATCGTCGGCGATCGCGCAGGGGCGTGATGACGACGTGCCTGCGACCGGTCAGGAGTTCGCGCAGTTCGGCGCTGGCTGCTTCTGGGGCGTCGAGCTCGCCTTCCAGCGCGTGCCCGGGGTGACCAGGACCGAGGTCGGATACAGCCAGGGCAATCTCCACGAGCCGACCTACGAGGACGTCTGCTCCGGGACGACCAACCACTCCGAGATCGTCCGAGTGCAGTACGACCCTCGGGGGTGCAGCTATGGCAACCTGCTCGACGTCTTCTGGGCTCGGCATGACCCCACCACCGTCAATCGCCAGGTAAAACCTTTGACGCCTTGAAGAACTTTGATCTGATCGATATTTCTCTTATTACATGTTGGTACTTGATATTATTCTAGTTCTTTTGTGTTCGATTGGTACTTGATCGAACTGATAGCTTATCGGTACAACTTTTCTGGTGCTTCTCTCTATCAAGCACCTTTTGTTTTCAGTTATGACTTGACTTCTTTGCCAAGTCTTCTCGATCACTAGCAATTCCTTGTTAGATCGATCTGAAATGCGATAATAGTTATGTTGGATGTGTAAGAAGTATTGATTTGATACAACCACATACGATAGTATGTCATAGCGATAGGTTGGATATTGTTGGTGAATCTGAAAATTGAATTTTGATCGACATCGTATATGGGATTGCTTGATAGATGATCAAAGAAATAAGGAAACAGGGATGAGTTTCTGGATTTCTAAAAAAATCCTTCTTCGAATACATGAAAGTTCTATAGAGTTTATGGTTGAGTTATAGAGCTTTGGATGAGCTTATTACTATAGAGAGTTTGGCATGTGTTTTTGTGGTGTATCTGTATCTTGCAGAAGCGCTGGTGAAGATTGTGTAGTCTTAAAGTGTTATTTATCTTTTGAACTCAAAACCTTGGCTTCTCGATTAGAACACAAGCACAGTGAGGGAGCATTTGGCTTTCTATGAAATTTATAAAACCCTGTGAGAGAGAGAGAGAGAGAGAGAGGGCAGTCAGGTTCAAGATAAAGGAAGTGCATTTGGCTCCTTTAGGGTCTGATTTATGATCAAAGAAGCTTCAAAAAGCTTCATCAGCCTGGTCTATCTGTGTAGTACCAAGAAACCCTGTTCTGGTTTGAAAATTTTAGCCTATATGGCAAAACATCATTGATAGTTGACTTGTTTGGCTGGTATCACCATGAAGAGAATGCACAGAATGAAGAATATAACATGGCAATCAAGAATGGGCTGAAGTTTATGAAACAAAGCATGTTGAGAATGAAGTAGATACATATAGAAGGAGATATTCTATGAATAATCTTGATAAGGATTCCATTGTATCTTTGGTATTAAGAGGCAAATGAAAGCCACCATAAGTTGTAAAGGCATCGAACTAAATTTAAGAATTTAGGATCAAGTTTGATGCAGGAACTTGGAACCGGGCTAGATCACCAAGAGTTGATTATTATATTGAACTAGTTAGGTTCCAATTAGTTTGAATCAATTAAAACAGCATAAACTTGTGCAATTAATTTGAACTCGCCACAACAAGCCTGGGATTGGTCAAAATCAAATGGAAGTGGCTGGACTAGTTGAAACTTGTCCTGTTGGGATGTGTCCCTCTGTGTTTGTTGCAATCAATTGATTTCAGTTTATTCAGATGATTATGGTTGATTTTCTATTGAATTTGGCCCAATTTCACTTTCCTGAGTCCTTTGTGATTGGCTAAGACCAGTGACATTTTTTGGATTGTAATTCTTTAGGCATCAGTTAGTTTCATTCCAATCCTTTCCGTGGCAAGTGTCCATTTCCCTTGTGGTTGTGAATGATTCTCTCTCTCTCTCTCCTTCCATGGTTTTTGCAGGAAGTAACCCAGATCTTTTTCCCTGGATTTACCAAATTATACACTGAAAGAAGGTGAATTTTATCATTCAGTAAAGAACCAAAGTCAATATGATCCCATGATTTGTTTGGCATTCTTATTGAGGTTATGCATTAAGATATGTAAATTAAGGGCAAGTTGATGGGCCTATTTATTGTTTTGTTTACATATAACATTATATGGTCAGGTTATGAATGGTTTCATTGTTCTCATTTGTGCATTGCTACCTAGTGCATGAGGCTCCTGCTAATTCGGGGTCTGAGAAAAGTATGTATGTAGTCTTATCTAAAAGTATGTATGTAGTCTTATCTTTAAATAATTAAAGAGGTTGGTTCCATGACTCGAACCCATTGTAGGAGGCTCCCACTAATGTTGGGTTTGGAAATGGTCATGGTATATTGTTCTCATTTGTGCATTGTCGAATTGGTTATTTTGGGAATCAAATAGATTTACTGATGAAACCCAATAATACATGACTAATGTGTATTCCTGTTGCAGTTTCTTCAATGATTGCTTAGAGATGTAGCAAATTTGAGAATTAATGATCACATGGACCATATGTCTCAGGCCTTGTTTCCAGAGTTACAAATCCAAGAACTTGTGACTATGATGATGTATCATCATGCAAAAACATTAAGAAGTCAATTAGTTTAGATGCGTGATACTGTATAACCTTGAAAAAAAAAGAAAAGAGAAAAGGATGAACTCAGGATATGATGTTTCAGCTAATAGCAGTCTGAGGAGAATCAACATATGCAACATTACCCTTGCAAAAAGGAAAGACTATTTCCTAACTCAAACCAAACCATAGTTGTTCATACCGAAGCTTGCCGTCTACCATACAATTGGCATTCAAGTATCAACAACCTTAAAGAATGTATACCTAGAGATTGGCATTCAAGTTGTTAAAAGTCTGGTGGTGTTTACATTTGCATGCAGGGAAATGATGTTGGGACCCAGTATCGCTCTGGAATATATTTCTACACAGCAGAACAAGAAAAAGCTGCCCGAGAATCTATGGAGAGGCACCAGAAGACCTTGAGCAGGAAGATTGTGACGGAAATCCTTCGTGCAAAGAAATTCTACAAGGCAGAGGAGTATCATCAGCAGTATCTCGAGAAAGGCGGGCGCTTTGGGCACAAACAGTCTGCATCCAAAGGTTGCTCTGACCCTATCCGCTGCTACGGATAGAAAAAAAAAAAGGCTAGTGATAATAACAATCCCAAAACTGCAGCATAGTTTGTTCTTCCATAAAGATATGATATGATATATATATAGATAGTGTTGTGATATGAGCTCCATATATTCTGATTTGAGATCATGAAACTGTCGATATGATATATTTAAGCTTAAAGGAAACTATTATATGTCTTGTTAGGTAGAGCCAGCAGTCAGCATATTTTTCTGGCACTTATAGCTTGCATTGTGGTGGTGCACACAGGTCGTCTATTTCTTTTTTGATATGGTATGATGCTGGATTGCTTTGTGATTGTCCAAGTTTTCTTCAGATTCATACCTGGAAACTCTCGGACCATGTTGGAAACCAAGCTGACAGGATATAACCCGGTGGTTGTGTGTTGTAGTCCGTTGTTTAGGAAGTCATTTTGCCTCCTTGCTTTTTATTTTTGAAGCTCGAGTTTTCATCTCCGCGTTTCCTCGGTTTGTGACATCTGAGTCAAGAATAACAATCAGACGGCCCTAAAGCTAAGAAAAACAAACGTCCGGCAGATTAGACATTGGCCTCGAGAAACATTATCGCAAATACTCTGGAAAAACAAGGATAGATGCCACCAAATAGCCAGTAAGTTTTGGTGGGGAATACACGACCAACATGACATAACTTTCAAATTGTCCCAGACGCTTGGGTTAACCAAGCAAATGTCGGAGCTTAAGGAAATATATAGGAGGACGCTTGGGGTTAACCAAGCAAATATCGGAGCTGAAGGAAATAAATAGGACCACTGGTCAACCATGACAATTTAAGGCAGCAAATAGTTCATCCCTACTCGTAGATCCAGGGGTGGAGGTTGCTCTGCCACTCGGCAACGCCTTCAGGAAACCACAAAGCAATCTCTTTGCTCGCGCCCTCGATCGAGTCGCTTCCATGAATGACATTCCTGCACAGAAGCAGCATATCTCTATGTCAGGTGACTTTGCATATCGAATTTGAAGGTAAAACCAATAAGTTGTTTCTAGAAAGCATTAATTCAAAATAGATACTGCATTATGTCCGCTGAAAAGAAGCATTAATTCAAAGTTGTTTCTTGCTTCCTTGTTTTACCCTAAATCCAAAAGCACTAGCATTCATGAACAAGTCGTAGCATGACTGCAATCTTAATGTGCATGAACACCAGTAGTTGAAGATGGACATAATATATCTTTGAATCCAAGGTAAAAGAACTTTGTTCATTTACCTGTCTTAGCAAAGTAGGCTAACTTTCAAGTCTATCTGACATGTACCCCTTTAATTTTGTGTCATGCAACCTGCAATGTACCCCTTTTCAAGTCTATCATCCTGACATTTGTATTGCTCTTCCCTTTCACTTAGCTCAAGATAGGAAGAGCATATACCGTTTGGATCAGCCACAAAGTTCTTACCCAATCAAAACGCGTTGAACTCCTCAGTGGCATGAGATAAATGAAATTGTTCTAAATTAATCGAAATGCAAAATCATGTCATATAGATAACTTGTGAAGACCGTAAAACCAAAATTAACCAACTGTAATCCACTCAAATACACTACTCAAAAAGTATTCCTGCTATCTGTAACGGATCAAATTAAGATAGTAGGGAAAAAGGAAATCACCTGCCGATTTCGATCGCTAAGTCCCCGCGGATGGTTCCGGGGGCGGAGTCAGCCGGGTTGGTGGCGCCGATGATCTTGCGACCAGTGACGACCACGTTCTTCCCCGCCCACACCATCGCGACCACGGGACCCGAGATGATGTACTCCACCAGTCCCGCAAAGAAAGGCTTCGCAGAGAGGTCGGCGTAGTGCTTCTCGGCGAAGGAGCGCTCCACGCTCACCATCTTCAACCCTGATCCATGGCACCAAAACCAGATTCGATCCTCCTCTATCTTCACAAGGAACAAAACGAGCCGCGGCAGGTAACAATCTTACCTTTCAAGTAGAAACCCTTCTTCTCGAATCGGTTAATGATTTCCCCAACCTGATGCACGAATCAAAGAACTTCACTAAATCAAAAGGAAAAAAAATTCCTCGAATAGAAAAAGAAATCTACCAGTCCTCGTTGGACGCCGTCAGGCTTAATCATGATAAAGGTCTGCTCCATCTCTGAGCTGCGACTTCCCTTTCCCTCCTCTCGCCGACGCAACCTAAAACCCTAGTTTGAGACGAGAGAACCGAAGGCAGTAGCCTATATATATAGGCGAAGCGAGAAAGAGCCAAAGGCGGCCTACAAAACGCCAACAATAGCTTCATCCATAGAAAATTCTGGAAGCACTGTCGTAATGTTGGCTCAGCTCAATACTCGTTCATGGGCTCTAGGCCCATTTGACAGCCCAATTATGTTCTTGATGGGCTTTCCTTTGTATAGACACATATATAACTTTTGCTTCTTAAGTAATTGAAGGTTTTGGTAACGCGTTAAATATGCTAAATTGGACGGAATGCCCGTAAAAATTTATACGGAAATGCGATTTATATCATGTATGTGATGTGATAACACCAAAATCATCTTTTATAAGTAACTATTATATATTGTTCATGAAAAATCTAGGAAATGTACTTGAAATATTTCTAAGTAATAATATCTGATGTCAATATATATATGTATATATATACATACATATAGAAATATATACATACACATACATATATACATATATATATATATGTATGTATGTATGTATGTGTGTGTGTGTGTGCATCTCCTCTTTTTAAGAAATGGTGTACCACACGAAAGATATCTTTTAAGAAAGGGATTAAGTGCTTGGCATTTGGTCATTTAGTAGTAAGAACACAAACCCCACCCCATTCCATATTCCTTCAACCATGGAGGAGATGGTGGAGAGAAGGCAAGGCTTCCCCACCTATTCACCTCCTCTCCTTTTTGCCCCACCATTTGATTTGATTGCACAGTGGACTCATCCCTTCCATTGGATTGCTTAGACTCCAAATCACACCGCCCCAATCTGACCCTCTATTTTTCTATTGTTCTCTTTCTTCTCCCTTCTTCCAGTCTCTCTCTATCCTTCTCTCTCCCACCTCTTTCCTCTTTCCTTCCCCCTTCCCTACACTCCCTGGTCTTCTTGGGCTGGGAAGAAGAATTGTAGAGTTTGGTGTTGGTGTTTATTCAAGAGCAGCCAGTGCTTGCTTTTACTATTGGCGAGTCTTTCAGGACCCAGTGGTTTGGTTTGGGGAGGACTGCAAGAAGATCTTGTAGAAATCCTTCTAATTTTAGCGGAAATTCTCACATAAAAACACGATTTTTTTTAAAGCTTCCCTGTGTTTTGGGTCGATTTGTATTGGGATTAAAAGGGGAGGAGGAAAGGAGTGGTACGTATGGGAAAGCAAGGACCTTGCTGCCATTGTGGAGTTACAAGTGAGTTCTTGTCCATGTTTGTGAGCGATTTTGGATCTCTTTCTTGACTCTCTGATTTGTTTCTTTCTCTTTTTTTCTTCTTTTTCGGGTTTTATTCTTTATGGTTTAATTTCTTATTATTAATTTTCTTTCTTCTTGTTCTTCTTCCAATTAATTCTGCTCCCCCGGGTGGTTGCTTGCCTTCAGATTTAATCACCAATACTTACTGAAGGCATTTTGTGATGCAAAGGTTTCATGTTATGGTCCTAAGAATCATAGGGTTTTTGGCTGTTTCCTTCTATTTGTTGCCCCGCTTCCTGTTCTTCTAAGCCTGCATATTACCAATTAAATCTAATTGAAGTCTGTTATTCGTTTTGTTAAGTTTTACCTCTATTTTTATCATTTTAAAGCCCCAGGTGAGGTTTTTGTACCTTTTGCAGTTTCACGACTCCAAATTGCTTCTTTGAAGCATCTTAATATCTATGCCAAACAACCATCCTCAAAATAAAGGACTTTTAGCAGTGACAGCAAAAATTATTTTAGGGAGATTCCAGTGACCTGCAATGGGGATTGCAAATTGGAGGCTGTGTTTCCTTCTTCCTGCTTTGGTAGTCAGCAGAAGACTAGGCCACCACTTGTTTAGAGTGATTTCCCTTGGTAGTTTGTCCACTGGCAGAAAAAATTAGTTTACCACAATGGAATTTGTACATTGTATTTAACTGGATGGAATTAGATGGAATTTCATAATGAAGACATTACTCACTGACTATTGTTGGGACACCCAATATCATGCCATTGGATTGGCTGCATTTGTAGGTTCTAGTTCGGTAGATATTCCAAATTCGGATGCATCCTAAAATGAAATTTGTTTTACATGTTTCCAATTATACTTAACTGGAAGAGAATGCAACAATTAAGACAAAAGTTCACAATAAATCTTATGGGAGAGCTGATGTCTCTCTAGGTTTGTGTTCCTACTTCACATTGATCTTCAAAGAGTTTATCATGTTGTACCATACTTTGGAAATACCAATTTCTTGTTCACGAAGCACATTTACTTAGAAAATAGGGCTAACTGCTATTCCGACCATTCTGTGATGCTGAAAGCTAAACTCTTCTTTTATTGATTACTTGCTATGAGCTTCATAGATGATAATAAGCATTTGATTATTTCAAGTAGCAAATGACATTCGGTGTCTGATTTTCCCTTAGTGTCCGATAAATTTTATTTTGGTCACCTGGTTTTAGGATGTGTTTTTAGAACTCAAATTGGAAGTTATATGAATATCCATTGGTAGCATCCATGTGATTGTCTGTTTTTTTTGTTTGTTAATAAGACTTCTTACTTGTCAGATAATCACACCATGCTGTGTATGTTGGTACAGATTATAAAAGATATTTATTGATTAACAAACTTGTTATTCTCTTTTATTGTTCAAACATTATCCAAAGAATAGACAATCAAATTTGGGCATTAGGAACTTAGGATTCTAATAGCAATTCAAAGTAGTTGGCCTAAGACAGGAAAAACAAATTAGGCTCAGGTAATAGTAATCTAAAGGGGTTTATCATGCTGGTTATGGTTCATGGTGTGCTGATTTTTATTGGATTGCTTAGGCCAATATTACATACTGTTTGCTTGCATGAGTATGGTTTCTGGAAGGATATGATCGATGCAATTCTCATGTTCTACTTCAGTTACCTTTGAACTAGCATATCTTTTCATGGGTATTGAACACTGGGTTCTTTTTGTTCATTTGTTAACATAATTCAGTCATCTTTGTCTTCTTATTTTCACTTGTGCTTGTTCAAAAGGCAAGAAAACTTGTTTTAGTTAAGAATTTACATTTCCATGTCACTATTCTCTTTGACTTATATAGGCTTAAGGTTTGTGTTTCTGAGCAATCATATGCTGAAGCTTAATATTGAATAGGTACCCCTCTTTGGCGGAATGGCCCACCTGAAAAACCAGTTTTATGCAATGCATGTGGTTCGAGGTGGAGGACCAAGGGTTCATTGACAAACTATATACCACTACATGCTCGTGAAGCCTTTGATTCAGATGAGCTAAAAGTTCCAAAAGTAAAAAATATATCCTTTAAGCCTAAAGAGCATAAGTTGCAAAAGAAAAAGCAAAGCAATAGTATATTGGAAAGTGAATGTGAAATACAGTATTGTGATCAAAACTTTCATAAGATTGCCGAGGGAGACACAAGCAATCGATCTAGTTCTGGCTCAGCCATATCAGGTTCAGACAGCTGTGTACAATTTGGCACCACTGATGCAAGTGACATAACAGGTTATTATTATTTTTGTTATTTGTTAGCCTTGGGCAATATTCTTTCTTGATCAATAACTCGACTTCCTTGTTTGAGAACCTAAAAGATGTATAATGCACTGACTTTCTTGTACTAGCTGGTTTGCTTGCATATTTCCTCTTCCTGAAGTGAAGGTTCTTATATTGCAAATTAAACAATACAGTTTTGGATTTGGCTATCAGATTTTAGTAAGTTAGATATGCATCCATTTCAAGCTAAATGAGTAAGACAAGCTTTTTTTGGTTTATTAGATTTTCTGCTATACTTTTTATTACCATGTGATGAGATATAGACATGGTACTTTCATATAAGAGTTCTGGTACATAAGGGTTAGTTGCAACTTTCAGCATCCAGTATCTGGAGTTTCTTATTGATGTCATGTTAGGCTCTTGCCTGTCACCATAATTTATGTATTGTCATTCAAAAGCTTTTTAGTTTGCTTTTCAGGTTCAGTGCAATCAAACGTATGGGATTCACTTGTGCCATCAAAGAGGAGGACCTTTGTGACTCGCCCAAAGCCTTCTCCTGTTGAAAAGCTTACAAAGGACCTATGTTCCATATTGCATGAAGAACAAGCTTCTAATTTGTCAATAACCTCAGAAGATGATTTGCTTTATGAAAGTTTAACGCCATTTGACTCTTCAGAGATCGGGTATGGAGGTGTACTGATTAAACATCCAAACTCGAAATCTGTCGAGGAGGAATCAGAAGCCAGTTCACTTCCAGTGGATAAATCATACCTTCGTAATGAAGGTTATATAGGTTCATCCTTTCCTGTAAATATTGAAGGCAAAGGGACAAGTTTTCTGAATTCTGGTACTGGCACAAAGAAGTCTACAACACAATTGGCTCAAGAGAATGTGAAAAGGTACTTTCTTGCATACACAAAGGAACAAGAGAGAAGCTTATCCATTGATGATGCTCTTCAGGATCAGACTTACTGAAAACAGAATATTACTTCTCGCTAAACTCATATTAGTTGTAAAATTAGCTTAATTGAATCTTAAACATGCTTTGTCTCTGTCCCTTGCAGGGGTAAAATTTCACAGGAAAAGTTAAAAATCCTGCGAGACAGAGACTCTCCCCTGACTTCTGCAGATTTAAATGTAAGAATGGAGTTCTTTTATGTTTGTAGTTTCTACATCAGTGCCTTATAGTCTGTTTTAATGGGATCTGATTTGACCACTTTACCTTGGTAGATTATTGTCAAGTATGATGTTTTCATGAAATACCTGACATACGAGGAACGGCAACAATTGATGAAATATCTGCCATCTATAGACACTGTGAAACCTCCTGAAAGGTTTGTTGCATTTGTATAACTTTATTCTTCTAATTAGATGAAGTTGCTCTCCTGTTCTCATACTTATTCTTGATTTGGCAGCCTCAAAAGCATGTTTTCCAGTCCCCAATTCCTGGAGACATTGTCTTACTTCCAGCAACTGCTTCAGGAAGGAGTTTTTGATCTCTCCTTGTCAGGAGCAAATGCTGAGGAGTGTAGGACCCTGAAAAGGCTTGTACTACTAAATTGTTCAAATCTTCAATGGTTGGAGTGCTATAAAAAAATAAAGGTAAAAGAATTGGTCTTTACAAACTAAGCGTAAGGTGCAAATCTGATGAGAATTTTGTATACTCAGCTCTTTGAATTTTAAATGGTTATTTGGTGTTCTGATTGATAATGAAAACCTCATTTGTTTTAGGATGCACCCTCTAAGAAGACAAGAGGAGGAAATGGAACATCTCCTAGACGGAAGCTTACTGGTCTTTCCAATTTCTCATCCCTGAAAAGGCATCATGATAAGCAAAACCGGAACTATCCAGGTTTGCTTCTTCGATGTTTCTGTTAAACAAATAAAATATGTGAATGACCTTCACAGCACTAGTTACAAAATTTGTGTATGTGAAATGGTTTGTTTTCATATGGTAATATTATTTCCACAGTTGGTGAAAGTTATAAAGTTACTTTTTCTGCACAACCATGCATGAGTTTGATGGTAATATCGACCAGAAAGAGAGATTAAATGTACATTTTTTAGAAGAGACATACATATTTATCTCGATTGTCATACATGTCGTATTGGGATAACTAGGACTTAATTTTTTTGCTTTGTTGTTTTAGTCATCAACAGCAATGCATGTCCTGAATGCAACTAGCAGCCTCCCCAGACCCCATATGACCCTACATGTACATGTTGTTTTAGACAATACATGTCGTATTATCATACATGTCATAGCTAGCATGACCCTCCCCAGACCCCGCGTTTGTGGGAGCCTCATGTACTGGGTATGTCTTTTTTGTTTTAGTTTTCAAGGGAGACAAAGTCATGCTAGCTAGAGCTTTGATCCTTTTGGACCAATTAGATTGCCTAATTAAAGTTTCTCAACAATGTAGGATCATGTTTATATTAGGGCATCACATTTATCTTAAGGACTGACGGAGCACGATTATGATGGTTCTGTTTTCTATAGATTCTAGAACTTCAATGAATACCTCGATGCTGTAACCAAGGAATCGCATATTTATCATCGTGATCTCCACTTTGAGTTGTTAAATTTCTTTTTCTTTCTATACAAGTTTTTTCCATAGAGAACAAACAATTTGTATAGTTTGTAAAGCTTTGGGATGTGACACTTAAAAAAGCGAATGCTTTTCATCTTAGATGGAAATTGTGTCAATCATAACCATTATAAAGAAATTTATAGTTTTCCATATTTAAGTATCTACTTCTTTTGAAATGTGTTTTTGCATATCAGATAGTTGACTTGTCTCTCCTAACATAATTGGTAAATGAATTTCAGAGCTAAGCACCATGAGAAGCTCAAAAAGAGTATGCAAATCGGGACGCATGAGCCCTCCAAGAAGTTCAACTCAGCTGGAATCTAGTATAGTTTCCAAAGTAACCGATGACACGGTGGACATTGCAGATCTCGAAGGTGGTTGCTCAAGTCCAAGAAGAATTTTTGCATCTCCTGATGATAGGAGCTCCATGCTAGCCTCGGTGCAGTTCATCGCCGACAGTCCCGAATGCGACTTGCTTCTGGATGTGCCTTCCGGTGCATCATTTGCCGAAGCGGAACTTCTGTACCATCCATGGAAACAGAAAACGAACCGGAATGGTTCCTGGACGGAGAGTGGAGTTGAAGCTTCCGACCACCCATCTTCAAGTTTCACCAACAAATAGTCAAGGCGTTGGTGGCAGACACAGTAGTATAATCGAATCGATCGTTTCCCTTTGAACATAACCGAAGGACGAGTGCCTGAAATATGGTGTTAAACAGTCTTCTTCTCTCACTTCTGATAATTCAGTCTACTTTTTCCAAGGACGCTGAAAACTGAGCGTTGCCTTTCTTTTATTCCCTGGCAAGACGGTTGTAATGTAACTCTGAGGAGTAAAGGAGGAGTTTGTATAAACTGTAAAGAATTGGAGTTGCGGAGTTTATATATGTTGCTCGTCACCATTCACTGTGCTTTGAAGCTGTTATACAGACACAGTCGGAAGTGTTGCAGAGTGATTGATTTGGTCATAGTGTTGCTCTGTTCCCCTGCCTTTCCCGTCCTGATTGCGGCCGTGTCTGCGGCTGTAGAGAAAGGCTCCCAAGGCAGAGATCTCTTTCGAGTGCAATTGGAATTCAAGGCTTCTTCTCCGGGGATCTCTTTCCGGAGAATGGACCAATCGGAAAACGCCATGACGAGCTTAATCGACAGTGTCGGATGGCTGCTGTTATCTACTGCTGCCTCGTAGACTTCCTCTGCGTGTTTGGTGAGACAACTCCGGCGTTGATGGCTGGAGAACAAAGAACGCATGCTGCCCTCGAGATCCGAACAACGTGCCTTCACATGCGAGTTATGGAATTATCATAGGATGATGATGATAATGATGTTGGTGGCTGCAGTTGTGGGTCCCACGTGTTCAACCATGAGTGTGATGGAGCCACGCGGGATGAGGAGTGTTTGGGGATGGATCTTTGGGAAACGCGTGACTGCGACTCCCAGCTTTTAGGGGGCTTTAATGGGGAGAAATAAAAAGGACCAAAAACGAAAGGTACGTGGCATCATCGCCCCGTTTCCCCACCTCGTCCATCGACCTCACGTTTTCTTCTTTCTCTCCAGCGAACAGGGGAACGGAGAGCCCACAGTCTGCCCCACCACCAAGGCGGAGTACAATGGCGACCTACGGCGGCGTCCTCCGGCGCTCGGCGGCCGTCGTGGAGCGCGCCCGCGACAGCGTTCGCTCGACCCGCAAGGCCCTGGCCCGCTTCGCACGCCCACAGTCCTTCGCGGCCCCGCCCCACGCCGAGGCCGCCGCCGTCCGCGCCGTCCGCAACCTCCGCTCCTTCCGCCTCCACTACGCCCTCCTCCTCTGGGTCCTCCTCCTCGCCTCCCTCTTCCCCCGCCACCGCGCCACCATGATCTTCCTCATGGCCGCCTCCAAGCTCGCTCTCCTCTACGGCGCCCTCCTCAAGGCCTTCCCCAATTCCGCCCTCCTCCGCCGGATCTTCGACCGCAGGATATCCGCCGCGGTCGCGCTGATCGTGATCTGCGCCGAGCTCGTGATGACGGGGGCCGTGCCGCAGTTCCTGCTCGCCATGGGCATCGGCGTGCCGCTCGTGCTGTTCCACGCCCTGTTCCGCGTGCGGGACGATCTGACGGCCAGCGGCGAGGAGATGGCGGGCGGAACCGGTGGCGATCCGAGGCCGATCTCGGAGAAGAAGGGAGATCTCGAAATGGGATCTCGGTAACAATATCCGTAATTTTTTTTGTACTCTTAACTCTTTTTATCCTTTCCCTTTTCTTAATCTCATTCTACTTTCTACTTTCTTCAATTCATCAATCTCTTTTCATCTTACTAAATGGAACTCGCGATGTATACTGATTGGAGGAAATGGAGCAATTGGAGATGGGTTGTGATCATGAGAACGAGTGTGCAGATTGCTTTGTGATGTAATTGTTGGTAGGATCGCTGGACATGCATATATTTTGCTCTGCATTGTCTGCAGAGCAAAAGCTGGTGCTTGTTTTGCTGATTCACCTGCCAGTTTGATAGTAATGAAAGAAAAAAGTCTTTTATTCTAATTATAAGACTGCTGTAGCAAAATAGTTAGTCACATTAACATTGTAGTCTAGTAGATACATGACTTAGTTCCATCCAATTATGCGATTGTAGGGAACCTGATGGGCTAAATGGGCTGTCTGTTTTGTCCAAGTCTCTCGTGTTCTCAATGTGTGCGTGTGTGCTGTCTCAATCTGGTTGAATGAAGTGCAATGAAAACTCCGATGCAAAAATGATGCTTTGGAGTTGGATTAAGGCTAACTATCATGTTTATTTCCTTTGATGAACAGACATAATATTAGGTTTGTTAGGTGTAGCATTTGGATCAAAAATTGTCAAACCAGACCACTACTGCCACCATAAGTTTAGTTAGTTCATGACTGCATCCTTATAATTGAATTGCATCTCATTTGACTCTATTTGTTATCCTTGTTCATGTCATAACAAGGAAAGCATCAATTGACAGATATGTGATACTATAATATAACAAGCACAGCTGTCTGGTAAAGCAGAATGTCCCGTCTTTTGATGAAAGATCTTCGATTTTACTATACAAATCACTCTTGAGTCAATGAACTTTTTTCATAAAGAAAAAAGAACTAATCGATGATTCTTGATGAACAATTATCTAATGATACACCATTGATTGTTAGTAGCATATAAAAGCTTGAGAGGCATTACTTCTTCGTCACTAGTGAGACAGCATTTGAACATATCAACTGCACACCTCATCACTCTGAAGACAGCATTTCCGTCACAGCTTTACCTGAACACTGTTCTGATCGAATGTTACACAAGTGTAAACATAAATGTATCGACTTCGACTTGTATCTACCGTGATCTCTTTCATCTGGTATTCATGACCTGAACACTGTTCTGATCGAATGTTATACAAGTGTAAACATAAATGTATCGACTTCGACTTGTATCTACCGTGATCTCTTTCATCCAGCATTACTAACAAGAAGTAGGCGGTTCAAATTTCACGCTCTGACAAGTTGGGTTGTTATGCTGTCATCCTTGCTTGACCCACTGACATTTTGCCAGTCTTGTTTGATCCAGTCAGTCAGTCAGTCTTTTGACTCGAAGAAAACCAGTGGCACCTTGAACCGTCGTCTTCAAGACTTCAACCTGATCTCTGCAAGGATCAACGGCCTTCCAATGGACAAGGAACCCAAGGTTCAACTTCCATCTGCGACATCCCTTCCTGAAAATGACCAAGGTCTAAACAACCATAAGCACATTTGATCATGAATCAAACCTCATTACCCAGGCTAGCATGGTTTTGAACACAAGGATGAACACTGAAGAGTCAAACGGCAATTTATTGGGAAGAGAATCTTTTGCTTACACAGTAGAAAGCCACTAAAACACCCTCAACATGAGACCTTACCAAGTGATTGTTGGGTTTTCATCCAAAAGATTGTTATTTTCAGTTTATAAGAGATAAAGATGAATGTAAAAGAAACACAACTTTCATGACATACTTTGAAGTATATCGATTACGTACAGTGAATCTTGCATCTGCACAAAATTGGCACAGTGCAAAACTTGCTGATGAAAATCTTGTGCAGAGGGGACTGCATTAATATTGCATGTTCTACAGGAATTGACAGCATTTTCCCAGAAACCACATAAGAAGGTATGTCGATGCTATAGATAACAATCAAAACTCTGCATCTAATCATGTCAGTTTAAGGTTTTCTGCAAATGGACACACTGAATGATTAAACTGATCCAAGAATAATCGATTGATCTAAGCATAATAAAACCCACTACAAGTTAAAGTTTATCCACAGCAGATACCTCTGAAATAGTAAGATAACCATGAAATCTTGTATAAACAAGAACATATTGCTTGCGAAAAAGACTGCATCAATTGTAGAACTTGCACACCACAAAATTACAACAGTAATTGTCTCCTTATATATAAGTACTTGTAAAGAGTAAAACACACGTTATTAGATAAAGTCATCAAGGCACCCTGAGAATTGTGATTACCAGCTACAGATTCATTTAATATTTGCAAGGAGCAGATTGCGGTTACCCGTCATAATACTAGATATAGTTAATGATAACTTCATTCCCTAACACTAACTAACAGATAATGGCTCCTCCAATACAAATTTTGATTGTCTGAGTACCAAATGCAGTTAAACAAGTGATTTATGTGGTCATACAAAATGTCTTGCCAAACCATAAATTCACACTAGCATGATAACTCTCACCACCCAGAATTGTGTTACAAAATGATCTCTCTTGTTCTAGATTGAAAAACAAGATTCCATGTGCACCTAAGAACAGCAAAATGACAGTACAACTCGAAACGTACATTTGTTCTGGTACTAAGTGTGAACTTCAAAAGCTTGCTGATAAAATCCTACCTGGTCATCAGCCCACACTTTTACTTCGGCATCTTAGCATCCTACAAACATATAAGGGACTACTTTGTTAGCACAATCATATGCTAAATAGAGCTAAAACTCAAAATTTGTATAAGCAGAAATACCTCGAGATCATACACACCAATCTGCGACCACCTCCTAAATTCCGCGGGATCATAGCCACCAAGCTGCGACCACCAGGGAGGTGGGAAGTCTATCCCCTTCATTTTTGCAATCTCCAGTATGTCAGTGTCAGCAAACCTTGTGTTGGGTTTTCCTGCAAACATCTTAATGGCATCAAGAAGATACATCCGCAACCGGTCATCTGCAACTGCAGACCCCATTGCACTCAGGTTCACAGACGATTTCTCTCGAGCATGAGATGCAAAACTAGTCCCCTCCTCTGATGGAGGACTTATGATGGATGCTGGCAGCTTCCTTGGCTCTGGAGTTGCTCTGGAGGCAGCATTTTGGTCGCCAACTGCAGGCACCATTGCACTCGGGTTCTCAGGTGACTTCTCTCGAGCACGAGACGCGCAACTAGTCCCTTCCTCTAGTGGAGGGCTTATGATGGAAGCAGCATCTTGGTCTCCGATGGCACGATCCAGGAGCTCCGGTGATTCACGAGATTCGCATCTTCCCGTCAAGTCACTAGTTGCGTCATGGGGGTTATTTGATGGGAGATTGAGCTGTTGATCAAATTTCGATGGTTCTTCGTGGAAACCAAACCCTAGAATCCCAATGCCTTCCGGTGGCGATTCAGTAGTAGATTCCGTGGAAGAAACCTGCGTGCTCCTCGATCGCTTCTTCGAAACCCTAACTTCCTTGTTTCCGCCACCAGGGGACCCCGAACCATCCCGGCCGGCATGGGGAATCTCTCCGGTGGGTGCATGCCAGAGATCAGCCCCGGTGGATGTTCTTCCCTCAAGGGGCGAGGACTGTACGAGGATGCCACCGGAGGAGGCTGCATCACCGGGCGCGGCAGGAGACTGAGAAGGAGAACATGGTAAGGATAGAAAGACGACGGGGGAGTCGGCATAAGGCATGTCGCTAAGCCCGGCGCCGGAGGGGGAAGCGCAGTGAGGTGGGGACGAGGAGGAGTCGCTGTAGAAGTCGACACGGTGGTCGTTGAGGAAGCGGGAGCACAGAAGGCGGTCTTCCTGAGAGGCGGAAACCTCATGACACTCGAGCTCGACGGAGGCAAAGAGATCCATGGTAGCTTATCATCACCGCGACGACTCTATCCTTATACCCTAATAATGGTTATTTAACTGATTTGATTTAAATATTAAAAATAATAATATCTTCAATACTTCTAACTATTTTTACGTGCTTATTAAAGACGTTTAACGAATGATATCCTTAATTAATTTTTACCTAAAAATATTTTTTATTAATTTTTACCTAAAAATATTTTTTTCTCTCAATCAAGATGTGCAATGAGAGGACGAAAAAAGAAAAGAAAAACGAGAAAGAAAGGACGAGAGGGTGATGAATGCGATAAGGATCGACGACAAATATTAATTAATGAAGGTAAAAAATATTTTCATTAAATTAAGAAAAAAAAATCCACATATAAAAACTAAGAAGGGATCATCATCTCATCCGAGAAAAACTTAATATCGAAGATTTTTAAGATAAAATATCAAAAAATATTTATATTTATTTATAATTTTGATTGAATAATCAAGAGATAGATATCAACTAGTTACCAGCTTTTAGAGCATATATATCACATTGACATGGTTAAATAAAAATTCAATGTAATATACATGCAATTTTATCTAATTTGAAGCGATGCTTTTGGATTGAAATGGGCGTTCGTGGAGGGATTTTACAGTGTAAATTGGAGTGCGGTCACCACACCGTAAGTGCTGAGATGGTGACCGAGGGAGGACGGCGCCGTTCGCTTCACTGCCACGTGGTGGTCGATGAAACGAGTTCGAGGGTGACACATACCCGTCCATGGCTTTGTCTCGTCACACGGCACCTTTGGAAACTTGTTCTTAAACCTACTCCGTTGGCCGTCGTCTCCTAATTAAGACTGCACCGGAATCAAAGATCGTATACCTATCACAAATTGATTTAGGTGATTGCCTCATTATCTTTGGTATCTTTGGGAATAAATGTTATATAGTCACATATAACATTAGTAGTGAAGTGAATTCCATCAATTTCTTTTAATTTCTCGATATGGATGATTAGCTCTCATCAAGGACTGCTGCAGACTTCAGTAGATGTAGAGAAGCTTCGCTTCTCGTTTGAGAATAAGCAACAGCAAATTAAGTTCAATTTACACTATGGCTTCTGGTATTCTTCAACCTTTACTAATAAAGTCTCTCTGCCAACTTCTCGTTCATCTTTTTGTTTCATATCCTAAATTTTTAAAAATATTATTTTAGTATTCATAATTTATAAAAATATTTTTTAAATTTAAATGAATGTCTTTATAATCTTAAATATTTTAATTAAAAATATATATTGCTTTTAGGGTCATAATTGATAAAATAAAATAAAATTTTCATCCAAACCT
Source organism: Musa balbisiana (assembly GCA_004837865.1). NCBI lineage: Eukaryota > Viridiplantae > Streptophyta > Magnoliopsida > Zingiberales > Musaceae > Musa > Musa balbisiana. The sequence goes on along the minus strand of CM017192.1, from coordinate 32,610,211 downwards.
CATATTTATTATAAAATAGTGGATTACTCTTAAAAAATATAAAAAAATACATCAGTAACCATATATATTGTTAGTAACTTCTGAAAAATTATAAAATAATTTTTAATATTCATGAGACATATATAAATATCAATAATTTAATATAACATGATAATATATTAATTTATTATGACATATATATATCAATAAAATAATAATAATTTTTATATGATAAATAAAATCATGCATCAATCACATATAACATATCGCGATGAGATATGCAATGAGATACATAACAAATGCATATATCACACCTGATGATATACTCTCGCAACAACGAATGAAAAGACATACTTTATGGGATGGATTCTTCCCAACAATGAATAAAGACAACTCTTATTATACTCCCAATAACAGATAAAGTATCACCCAACCAAGTGAGGATACGTTCCTCCCAATAATAAATATATAAATCATTTGATCATCACATTTAATAGGTTATTAATCCCCGAATGGAATCATCCTACCTATCATCGAAACATAGTCAATCATAATCATTCATTTACATTCATCCATTTATTCATGCTTGTATCAAAAAAATAATATGATAAAATATTATGAGAAACCATGCTTAATATATGACCTACTAGACTATCTCCATTAGTGACTTCACATTATAATAAACTCATAGCTCTTTTTATAAGTTGTACTACGTCCATTACCACTTACATATATTACAAGGTAATAATCATAACAATATCATCAATTTAATTGAAGAAACTAATAATCATTTCTAAATGATACGTTTTGATAAAATTCTTAAATTCATCAAATAATAAATATATGAGGTATCAATCTCTCATCTTCAATCAACTAGAATTCTAATTAGAATAGCCTAATTAACCTAAACTAAACTAATTAACCTAATAGAACCAACCTCAAATTATTATTAAACTGGTTTGAAATTATCATAAATTGATTTATTTTAGATTTAATTAATTTTAATTAGGTCAAATAGGTTAAAACTTGTCAAGTTAGTCTAGAATCACCTTGAACCGACTTGAACTAATTAAATACTGATTCAATCAACTAACGAGCTTAAATCAGGAAATTGAACTATTTCGCATCATATTATCCTAGATTGAATTAACCCATCTAAGTCTTGGATGAGTCACGTATACTATACATTTCTATCTCAAGTAAGAGATTAGGTTGAGGTACAATAGACTTAATAAAGGGGCAACGACATATTTAGACTAGTCACAGAACTGGGGTGGGTCTAGCTTCGTGAGATAGGTTGAGCCTCACTTACAAGTTAGGTTGAGTTTTACTATAAAATTGGGTCATGCTTGGCTAATGAGTTGGGTTTTGCTTAGTCACATAAGTTGAGTCATGTTCAACTAGATAGATTGAGTTATACTTAACCATATAGGTTGAAATGTACCTAGTCACATGAGTTGAGTTTTGCATAACTATAAAGGGTTTGATCATATTTTGTCATGTGGGCTAGTCTGACCAATCAACTTAGCCTAGGTCAAACTCTAATTTTAAATTTTATTATTTTAAAAGATACTTTAAAATATCATAATATAATAATTAATCTCAAATTTATTTTTTTAAAATGAACTAATTTAGATTCATGACCACATATTTAAAACTAATTAAATCATAAAAATTCATACATAATTTTTGAAGCATAAATATATCTAATTAAATAAATTAAAAGTATTATTAAATTAACTCATCATTATAATATCATAATTTAATGACAATTATTTATAATTATAAAATTATAAAATATAAAATATAAAATATTTTTATGAATAATAAAAATTATAATAATTTAAATATCAGAGACTTTAAAATATAAATAAAAACTGATAACAAAAATAGAGGATCATATCTCTTCTCAAGAAATCCTTTTCTAACCCTTCCCACTACCGAATGGATAAAGGAAGGGAGAGTAGGAGAGATGAGTTTTTTTTTTCAAAAAGATAAATAATAATTTAATTTTATAATTTATTTTTACACACAAAGATAAAATTATAATATTTACTTCTTACAATTCATACACAAAAATAGAATTCAAATTATTTACTTCCTAAAAATACATCACTCATTAGAAAAATAAACAATAATTTAATTAATTGATAAAATTACTAATTTATCCATGAGATTAAGGAACTCAATTTTAATTATTTCCTTAATCATATTATACAAACAAGAAAGTTAATAATTTAAATAAAAAATATTTTATGATAATTAATTTATATTAAGGGAGAAAAAGATCATGCATAATTATATTTTTTTTCCCCACTTAATAAAAATTTGATCCCAAATTTGATATAAAAAATGATATTGATTTCAGCATTCTATACAAAACATTTCATATCTGTGCCTCGGAGTTTTCTGTTTTCTGCCACAACAAGCCGGAGTTTGCCCGCCGGCAAACACAAGTACGAAGCTTTAGGAATATATGTGAACTCGAGCAACAGGAAATTTAAGTTCAATTTGCACTATAGCTACCAGTAGTCTCTCTTTCCCAACTTCTCGTTCACCTTTTGAGTGCATGAGTTTGACGTTTGATGAATGTGGTCAAGTGGGTCTTTATCACGTCGTACATGAGTTGTTCATGGGTGCCTCGTTTTTCCGAGGTCCCTCCAAGGTCTTACGAATAATTGAACTTTGGTTTATTGTATGTGGTCAAGTTGGTCTTTATAATGCTGTACACGAGTTACTCGCGGGTCTCCCATTCTTCAAAAAGTCCATCTTAAGATCTTAAGAATACTCTAATTTACGAAAGGAAATGATATCTCAAAAGTATAATAATGCGGGATCAATTTAGTCTATCATTTATTTAAATATATTTTATTAATTTAAATATTATTTTACATAGGTGTGAATAATTCTAATCTACTTTCATAGTTTACTCAAGAAATAAAAAATAAAAAATATTTAAAATTATAATAAATCAAATTATGTTTATGATTGAAGATTATAAATTCTAATTAAAACTTTTGTAAACACTTATCTATACGAGGAACTTATCAATCGAGAAGATTATATTTAATTTAATGTAATTATATATTTTTTTATTTTATATTTAGACTTACAAAAAGAGATTAGTATATTATGATGCAAGAAGAAGATTATGGTAATAATCACATCAATATTATTATTTAATATAAAATATTAATAATTATTTTTAAATGATAGATAAAATATTTAAATTTATCACATCATAAAAACATGAGGAACCATAATCGTAATTGAGATAGCCCAATTAACTTAAACTAAACTCAATTCAATTAGAAACTAACCGTATCAACCTCGTATCTTTATAGAACTAGTCTAAAATCACTCTTAACTAGTTTATTTTAAATTTTATTAATTTTAATTAGGCCAAATTGGTTTGAAATCATTCTAAATCAATTTGAACCGATCAAACACTAATTTAATTAACTAACGAGCTCAAATCAGAAGAGAAAATTAGACTATATCGTATAATGTTATCCTAGATCAAATTGACCTATCTGAATCTTGGACGATTCACATTTGTCACACATCTATCTTAGGTAACAAGTTGGGCTAAGGTCCAACATGTCAAATAAGGCGACGATGATATATTTAGCGCCAATTATTTAGATGAGTGAGCTACTTCACGAGCTAAGTTGAATCTCACTTACAAGTTGGGCTGAGTATTATCATTAAATTGGGTCACACTTTACTCATGGGTTGGGTTATGCTTGGTCACATGTATTGAGTCATGTTTGATCATATGAATTACACCATACTTAGTTACATGAGTTGGGTCTTGCTTGAACACATATGCTAAGTCATGCTTGGTCACATGAATTATACCACACTTGACCATCATGGGCTGAGTTCTATGTAACAACATGGGTTGAGTTGTACATGGTCAGATGAGTTAGGTCATATCTAATCACATGAGCTAAATCATACTTGGTCACATGGGCTAGGTTATACCAGACCACATTAGCTAATTTATACTTAATCACATAGGTTGGATTATACTTGATCACTTAGGTTGGGTTATATTTAGCCATATGAGTTGAGCTGTACATAGCTATATGAATTAGGTCATGCCAAACCATATGAGTTGGATTATACTTGAAATATAAATTGAACCATACTTGGCTATATAGGTTGAGTCATATTTGACCATATAAACTAGGTCATGCTTAGTCATATGGGTTAAGATATTGGCCACATAGGTTGGATTATACCCGATCATATGGGTTGGATGGTACCTAACCACGTGAGTTGGATTATACATAATCATATGGGTCAGATCATACTAGGCTAATATAGCCAATCAACTTAACAATTTGACCTCTCTTATTAAATTAAATTTTATTATTTTAAGAAATACTTTAAGATATTATAAACTAATAATTAATCTCAAATTTATTTTTTTTTATAAATTAACTAATTTATATTCATGATTCCAAATGTAAAACTAACTAAATCATAAAAATTCATGCGAAACATAAATAAGTCTAATTAAATTATTATTAAATTAATTTATCATTTTAACATAGTAATTCAACGATCATTATTTTATAATCATAAAATTTTAAAATTAAAATATTATTATGCTTCATATAAATTATAATAATTTAAATATCTAAGATTTTAAAATATGAAAAAAAATTAATTAGAAAAAAATCTCATCATATGTAGGAGAAGATGAGTTCTCCACAAAGATAAATAAAAATTTAATTTTTATTTTATATATATTATCTTTACACATAAAGATAGAATTATAATATTTATTTTTTATGATTCACAAAAAAAATAGAATTATAAATTATTTACTTTCCAAAAATCACATCACTCATTAAGAAATAAATAAATTAATAGTTTAATTAATTGATAAAATTTTGAACTTATCCATGAGATTAAGAAAATCAATTTTAATTATTTCTTTTACCATACTACACAACCAAGAAAGTTAAATAAAACAATATATTATTTATGACAATTAACTTATATCAAAGGAGTAAAAATCATCTATGATTGTATTCCTTCCCATTTAATAAAAAAATTGATCCCAACTTTGATAAGAAAAATGACATTAATTTAAGTATTATTCTATACAAAACATTTCATTTCTGTGCCTCAGTGTTTTCTGTGTTCTTCCACAACTTGCTGGAGTTTACCTGCTGGCAAACACAAGTACGAAGCCTTAGGAATATATTTGAACTCCAGCAAGTGGAAATTAAGTTCAATTTGCACTATAGCTGCTGCTAATATTCTCTGACCTTTACCTACAGTCTCTCTTTGCCAGCTTCTCGTTCATCTTTTGCGTACATTTGCTTTGGTTTGATGTTTGATGAATGTGGTCTTTTATCATGAGTTGTTCATGGGTGCCCCATTCGTCTCAAGTCCCTCCAAGGTCTTATCAATAATCTAATTTTGGTTTGATGTATGTGGTCAGGTGAGTGTTTATTTATCGAGTTACTCGTGGGTGTCCCATTCTTCTAAAGTCCTCTCAGGGTCTTAAGAATAATCTAATTTGCAAAAGGAAAAGATATCTTTATCTTTTATTTAAATAAATTTGATTAATCTAAACATTATTTTACATAAGTGTGAATAATTCTAATCTAGTTTCATAATTTACTAAAAAGTATTTTAAAAAATAAAAATAAAATCAAATTATGATTATGATTGAAGATTATAAATTCTAAACACTTATCTTTACGAGGAGCTTATCAAATCGAGAATGTCATCTTCTTTCAAAGAATGATTGAATTTGATTTGATGTAATTATAATTTTTTTATTATTTTATATTTAGATTAACAAAGAGGACTAGCATATTATATATAATACATTGATGATAAGAAGATCAATGAATTGAGTTATTTTACTATAAATTGCTCTTTCGATAGAATAAATTCATCATTCACGAGATATACAGAAGTCTCTCTCCATGAGTTAAGAGTGAGATTGACAAGTATCTATCTCGAGTTGTGAACACACGAAAACCCTGGTCATCTGACCTTGTTCACTTCAGTGCTTCTTGGTAGTGTTGTGCAAGCAGATTCCCTTGACCGGAGGCCAGGCAGTGGTAGTAGCATTTGATGTGCCATTCCAGTTGTTAACCTTCCAAGCTTGTAGCACGGATCTCAGGTCTATGAGCTTAGCTTTCATGCTGGCACAACAGTTCGCGTGAACCGTAATCACTTTCCTCAAGTCCTGACTCATTTGACAGAACCCACTAAAATAGGAAGTCTCCAAGGCCCTCACTTTCAGCCCCAGCCGCGTGAACGCGCCCTCCCTCTTCATCTTCTGCAACACATCTTGATCTTTCATGCCTTTCGAGTTGTTCCTCCACGCATACCACTCGTCGAACAGTGCTATGGTCTTGTTGTTTGCTGTCACGAAATAGAAGCCGGTGTTGAAGAAGGAGTTATCGAATGGGTTGCAGGAGTAACAATCACTG